>CM032446.1:129898864-130003864 GCA_019049505.1 Pachyrhynchus sulphureomaculatus
AACCTTCATTTCATGCAGTTTTGCCATCATAACCACTGACTTGTCACACGGTGCAATGTATTGATGGAAAGAACACTTTTTTCTTGTTCATTTGGGGCCGTTTCTTGGCGATTTCTGCCTTCATCAAACGCACCAATAACTTTATATCATATTCGCTATTGATGGTTTTTTCCCTTTTCAGTATAGTCGATGAAAATTATTTCATGCGCATCCCCCAAAATACAGAGACAAAAGCTTCCCAGCCGACTGTTGTGTCTTTGGTCGCTTCGAGCGGCTTTCACGGCTGCTGTTACTCAGCTGACTGCCGATTTGATTCTGGTGTATAGTGGTGGATCCCTATTTCATCCATTGTCACATATCGCATGAAAAAATCCTTCTTATTGCAGCGCTCATATTCATCAACACCCGTTGTTATTTTTCGCTCACTGTGAGCAAACGCGGTACCCATTTCGAACAGAGCTTTCTCATGCCCAAATGTTCATGCAGTGGCTTAGTCCCCTTAACAATTATCAAGCCATTGCTTTGCTTGAACCGTATTTTTTCCGATCAAAAAAACCGTGTTTAATCAACACGATATTTTCCACTGTTTTGAAGATATTAAAAGTAGCGTCACTAAAACCACTGTAACTTGTAAACTAATCGTTGAAATGTCATGATATTTTGACACATATCGTTTAAAGTTTGGAACTTCCTAAAAATTATATGGATTTTTTGAAAAGGGCGACATCTATGTGTCAGACCAAAAACTTTTCAGCCTACGTGTTATGTATATATATATATATATATATATATATATATATATATATATATATATATATATATATATATATATATATATATATATCTATACCTATAAAATAGTACCGTGACTAACTAACAGACAACCCACAGCCTAAAAAGGTGAACCTAGAGATTTGAAATTTGGAGGAAATGAGTACCCTAAGGGTGTACTAAGGAGGGATTTTTTGAAATTCCATTCCTAAAGAGGTGAAAATGTGTGGTACAGTTTGTATAAAGAAACATTTTTTTAAAGTTACGATGATGACACTTTGTAAATATACTCTTCAAAAGAAATAAAACAACACATGTTTCATTATTTTGGAAAATTCATCTCCTAAGGGGGTGAACGAGGGTGGCAAAGTTTGTATGGTGAAACATTAATTATTTTTTCAAGGTACGATTTTGAATCTTTTTTGTATTCTATTCGAAAGTAAGTAATACAAAAATACGTTTTGACTGATTTAAGGATTGATTTATCAAAATGTATCTAATTTTCACGGTTCTACCTGAAAAAAATACGAAACACGCATAGAAACTGACGGAGTTTGTATGTAAAGAAATGTTTATGTTGAAACTTCGAATAAATATTCTTATTCCAAAAATAATTAGCGTGTTTTTTTTTTTAAATCAGCCTCCTAAAGGTTAAAATTAAGTTGCAAAGTTTATATACCTACAGGGTGGAAATTTGAAGCGGTCGGTGGAGGGGAAGTACTTGAAATATTGAGCAAATTTTATGCGAAAGAAACATTTCATTATTTTTAAACATCACTAAAAATGCATTTTTAAAAAACCACTTGCTTGAACAGGGAATCGAACCGGCCTAAATGACAACAAATAAGTGACCCTGTCTTTTATGACACTAACGGATAGACACAATAATGAGGATCAAATACTTTTAAGAAATATTATGCCTTCAATTAGAGGAAATTCACATTTCATGGTTTTTCTTGTAATTTAAGAAAATATATTTCTGAGAAGCATTTTTGTGAATGTTTGGTCTATGTATTTCTCATTTATGACGGTTCGATGCTCGGCTCAGACGAGCGGCTTTTCAAAAATATTTAAATATTGGTATCTTATTCAATTTCCACCCTGTATAATATTTTTTTTAACTTACAACTTTGTATAAATACTATAATAAATAAAAATAATTAGACACGTTTTGATATTTATTCTAATATCACTTCTCTGAAGCTACAATCGAGAACTAAATTTTGTATGTAGTCCTAGTTGATGGCACGTCCGTACCCCATCAACATTAAAACGCAAAAACCCGAGCAGTGTCGCGATCCACAATGGGTCATCCCTACTACTCCGTCGCACCGAGCTTACCTTAAACATTTCTAAAATTAGGTTTATTTGTATAATTCCATAGTTTTAGTAGTAGCTGGCGTAGATTTGCGGGAAGATAGTTTCTCCCACGGCCAATTTTATGTGACTTGCTCGCGTGTAAGCTCGCATACCAGGTTGGTTATTTTGTCGCCGCCACATAAACAAACAAAAAAACGTAGTTTATAAGGAAATTTTACACTAAGAAACATCACACTGTTTCCACCCAATCGAGTTGTCCCTTTTACAAAGAAAATACTGCAACATCACCCCTCTTCCAATAAAAATCAGTAGTTATATTACCTCATCATCTACGCTTGCGAAGTCGCGGGTAAAAGCTAGTATATATATATATATATATATATATATATATATATATATATATATATATATATATATATATATATATATATATATATATATATATATATATATATACACATATATATTGTGATTTATACAGACTTTTTTTCAAGCAGCCTTTATATATTTCTTTTTTGTCACCTTTTAATAACTAATCATCGTACGAACTCACTGGTATGCGACACTTGGAGTAAATGTTTAAAAAAAAACTAGAACTAGGAGTTACAATTTCTGAGATGCCCGATCTATTTTATAATTTTCAAAAAATGTCCGCCTAATTAAATTTTAGGTAACTTGTACAGAGAATGATGTTTTTATAGGATACATTAGTTTTTTTTTTACCTTTGTTATATTTCAACATTATAACAATGGTTATTATTTAAAAAATAATTAATGTATGAGCGATTTTCTACCATTATGCGCCTACAAAACTCTAAAGATTCGTTGATATGATAAAATAGGATATAAGAAAGTTTTTTTTTAATTTTATGTATGTTAATATCCGAAGTCCTTTAGACGTTAGAAAAGCTTTTTTTACCTCGATCATAAAAAAAAGCCGTAGGTTGCTTATGCCCATTATGAGTGCGTGTATACTTACTTTTTCTGTTAAATAAACTGAAATTAATTGACATAATTTCGGTGAAAAAAAGTGATTTGACATCAGTCTCTATTTGAAAGGGAGCCGATAGAATAATGTGGTGGAATTTTCATCTATTCTATCATTTTTGCAGTATGTACAATTTAACTATTTTGTCAACATTTTATCAACGTTTCCTTAACATTACTTCCTTCAATTCGTTCTCGGTAGTCGAAATTCCGAATTTTAGAACTAGTAAGAAAAATGCCAAGCGCCACTTTATATGATAAAATTATGAAAAATAAATAGTTTTTCCGAACACAAAAAAAGTTTCAAGCTTTTTCTAAACCTTTACTTATTTTATTATATCTTCTGCGAAAGTACCATTAAAAATATTATAAAATGTATTTGATTGTTTAAATATATACACTGTTTCTAAAATCTAGCATAGCTCACCTTTTACCCTTCATTGTTTTGCTTTGTGACTCTTGCAGATATAAACAGTGTTCGCCTAAAAATCTGAATCATATTAAAAAATATATTTTGGAGTCATTAAATTTTTTGTTTGTAATTTCATTAACAAAATAAAATTTTGGTTGTACTATTTAAATTAATGATTAATTTATTTCATTCAGAGAAAGCGTTCTGTATTTCTATAAAAAAAACATTTGATATCATTTAAAGCATTAAAATTTCTGCACTAATTCTACCTTAGTATTTAGTTAGTATGTCGCAAACGATCGTTATAATTGTATGAAAATAGTATGTAAATAAGGTTTTGGTGTTACGCAGATCACGTTTTATAGACACATATATATATATATATATATATATATATATATATATATATATATATATATATATATATATATATATATATATATATATATATATATATATATATATATATATATATATATATATATATATATAATTTCAAATATTTTAAGTTAAATTAATATTTTATTATTTTACTAGAGTGGCGTGTCAGTAAAAGACCTCGAACAAACGTCATGAAAAAAACAGTAATTATCCCTTTTTTTAATGTTCGGGATTTTATTATATTAAAACTAAAATTCTGATAGGTACTTTAGTATATTTCGGGTGAACTCCTGCGAAAAACTTTCTAAGAAAAAATATATATATATATGAATTTACAGAATACCAGATCTCTGAACTAATAGGGAGACGTATTTTTTACTACACTTACAAATATACGTATATTTAAGGGTACAGTTTTAGCATTATTGTCTTATTTACAAAACGTAAAAAACAAACATATAAATTCTTATTTTTTATATAACTTGTTTAGTTCTCTTATCTTTTTTTTATTTTTTCTACAATTTAAGTATTAATGCAAAAATGTCTTTAGTAACTTTAACTGTATTTTTGTGCCACTCTATTTTTGATGTTTCGGGTCGAGTTTCCACTGCAGACGTTAGTACACGTATAGTTATGGTCTTATAAATTCCAGATTTTGTTTCAGTTCTTAGGTATTTGTTTTACTTACTACATGACATTGTTTAATATGCGCTTTCGGTTTGTTTTCTCAATTCTGTGTCGATATCACCAAAACTTGATGTACGCCGAGGCATTTAAACTTATATAATTTTGTTGTCAACAACAAACTTACATTTTAGATGTCCTGTATACTGTTTTTGCCACTGATATTGTTATTTCTCGCAGACGGCATTATATCCATAACATAGAATCTTTATTGTTTGATCTTTCATTCTGTAATTACTCAGTTTACGAGCTCGTCTAATTATTTCATGCACTAAAATAGACTGAAAAAGTATGGGCTCAAGGAATCTCCTTGGCGAATTCCTCTTTCTACGATATTGGCTCGATAAATTAACTATTTATTCGGCCTACGATGTGGTTTTTTAAAATTAACATTATTTATGGTTTCGATGATGCTGGGCAGTACGTGTCTTTTCTAAAGAAGATATACTACATCTTTCAGTTATAATTGAATGAAGGTTCTAAGTCAATGACATAAAAGGACTCTGACCTCTTTTATTCTATCGATTTTTTAGTAGTTTACCTTAAGGCGAAATAGGCATCCGTTCCTCTGCTAGTAAAATATGTTTGTCGATTTTTTGTATTACTGTCTTTTCGGTTGGTTTTATATTTGCAGCTGGATATTTCTCCATAGCTGAACTGAAGTAACCTAAACATTCTCTGTTTTTAAGTTTTTAAAACACTATTTCTATATATCTTTTTTGTTTATATAAGCTTTACAGGTTATTAATATCACCGGTATTTTTATTTTTCTTGCGTAACATAGAACAATATATGAGAAAAACTTGTTGAACGTTTTTAACAATGTTAGTGAAACGGCTTTTTCGATGGGAATTCGTTGTAGGAATAACATAAGAATACTAGTTAGATCTTGTTCACCTATAGAAATATATTTTTTATTATCCGTACGTATAATAAAATCCTATTTTTCCACCAACCCTTTTTAGTAAATATTGTTTAATGTACATGGTAGCCAAATAATTACTGGAGAACTTTTTGTCTAGCTAGGCAGTACAGAAAGACGACTAGCCGTATCTTGAAGAATATCTTTGCACGAAGATGAAGGAGTCACGAGTCAGGGTCCAGTAATACGCTATATTTTATCTTGAAAAATTAGATGGAGGTGTAACACAAAAAGATGATTTATATAAAATAATATAGGCCCTTTAACTATGACTATATATCTCTGGAAATAACAGTATATGAATAGTTGTTTATATTACTTAAAAACATAATAATCTTAGGGCAACATTTTTTGCAAGGTTTATCCTAGAAACTAATTTACTTATACTTAACTCATGGGGAGAAAAGTCTCTAGAGTTTTGAAAAAAAAACAATGTTTTTGCGCACGATTTTATTTTTCAGTATAGCTTCCTTTAAAAGCGATATGCTTATTCTAACATTTGGATACCTTTTGTATAGTACAATTTGTAGAATTCTCTAAAATAACCCTCAGTGTCACATTCAACTTCTTCATTTCAACCCAATGTCTCCCCATGGAGCAACTTTTGCAAATTTGGAAAGTGGTAATACTCGCTGGTAGTCAGATCTGGTGAATATAGAGAATGAGGAAGCAATTCATGGTGTAATTGGTCCAATTTCACCATCTATTTTATGGAGTGGTGAGCTGGTGCATTATCTTGGTAAAATAATACATTTTTCTTCGATAAATACGGCCTTTTTTCTTAATTTCACCATTCTAACGGCCCGATAAACTAAAGTAATAATCTTCGGTGATCGTTGGCCCCTTCTCAAGGTAGTCGATCGGTCGGCTTTCGTGCGATTCCAGCCACTCTGCGAACTGTCTGTTAGACTCAGACGTAGAGTGGTGGATCCATGTTTCGTACATTACGAATAGATGCCAAAACTTTTTTTGTATTAGGCCGAAACAGTACCAAATAGCGTTCTGAATCTTCGACACGGTGCTGTTTCTGATCGATCGCGAGAGTGCGCGGCACCCATCGGGCACACGGTTTTTTCATATGCAAATATTTAAGCAAAATATGCCTCACCCATTCTGTTGATATCTTCACGATGTCAGCGATCTCTCTCACTTCCCGTTTGCGGTTATTTAAAGCAATATGGTGAATTTTTTGTTTTTTTTGGAGTGACTGTTTCATTGGGACTTCCGGAACGTGGTGTATCATCAGTGTTTGTACGACTGCAGTTCACTAAACCATCGATATATAGTTGCTTTCGACGAAGCTGATTTGCCATAACACTTCTCAAGCCATTTTTGGGTTCCGGCTGTATGTTTTCCCATCAAAAAGCATTGTTTAATCACCACACGAAATTTTTTTTATTTCATTCTTTTGTAAAAATTAAAACAGCTGTAACTTGCAAACTAAAAGACAAAATACCCCGCAAATTTTACAGGAATCTTCTGAGAATTGGCACTAACTGAAAATAATGTTTTTTTGGTTTATCTCGGGATTTTTCACCCTATATAGTACTGAATATGATCATGGTTAGGTGGTCAAAGAATATTCAGATGAATGTAACCTACACAGATTTCAGCAGTCTTATTTGATTAAACCTTAGTCGAAGTCGGTATGGGAAGTCTACTGAGATTAAGTCGATTAAATAATTGTTTTTTTTTTTTGGTCATTATAACTTATAACATATATATATATATATATATATATATATATATATATATATATATATATATATATATATATATATATATATATATAATCCTAAGTTTAACTACTGGGAAACGCCCTTATAAGGAGAAGAGATGAGCAATCAAAGATCTAAAGGCTGCTTTTTATTTTTATTATCGAGCTTTCGCTGCCTAATGGTGGCTTCTTCTGGATTCTAAAAATGCAAACCAGGTACAGAAAATAAACCAAAACGTCCGTTTTTTAAAATGTGATTAAATGAATTGTACGACTGTATATGAAATTACTTACAAAAATGTCAGCAGTTAGTTCATCTCTGGTGAAGACAATGAAATTTGCATTTTTGTTGGCTAGGTAGTATGAATGATTACACAAACATGATTAAAAGACATTTAGAGAGTTACACAAATATTAAAAATAAAACTTTGTCAATAAACATTAGTTAAAAACACTTTTTGAAGACCGAAACATAACTGCAAGAAACACCATGATGTGACGCTGAACGTTATGGACGGCCTGTGGAGGTTACGACTCCACAAATCATTGATCAAATCCATGATATGGTGATGGATGACAGAAGAGGTAAGGTGCGTGAGATCGCTAGTGCTGTGAGCATCTCGACTGAACGGATACATAATATTTTGCATAAACATTTGGACATGAGAAAGCTATCCGCAAGATGGGTGCCGCGATTGCTCACGCTTGACCAAAAACGGAATCGTGTGAAGTGTTGCAAGGATGATTTGCAACTGTTCCAGAAGAATCCGGAGGACTTTAAGCGTCGTTTCGTCACTGTGGATGAAAACATGGATACATTACTATACTCCTGAGACCAAACAACAATCTAAACAATGGGCCACCAAAAAAGGCGAAGACCGTTCCTTCGGCCGGAAAGGTTATGGCGACTGTCTTTTGGGATTCGCAAGTGATAATCCTCATCGATTATCTGGAAAAGGGTAAAACTATTACAGGTGAATATTATTCATCGTTATTGGACCGTTTGAAAACCGAGCTGCAAGAAAAACGCCCGCGATTGGCCCTCAAGAAAGTCCTTTTCCATCACGATAACGCGCCAGCACACACCTCAGCAGTTGTGGCCGCAAAATTAATGGAAATAGGATTCAAACTCGTTTCACATCCCCCCCTATTCTCCAGACTTGGCTCCCTCGGACTACTATTTGTTTGAAGAAATGGCTGACGGGACAAAGATTTTATTCAAACGAGGAGGTGATTGCAGACACTAATGGATATTTTGCAGACTTGGACAAATCCTATTATTCGGAAGGGATCAACAAACTAGAACATCGTTGGACGAAGTGTATAAGCCTAAAAGGAGAATATGTCAAAAAATAAAAAAGGTTTACCCCAAACACATAAGTAGTTTTTATTTTTTGCACGGACTTTTGAAACCAGCCTCGTATATATATATATATATATATATATATATATTATATATATATATATATATATATATATATATATATATATATAATATTTTTTATTTGAATTTTATATGGTTTAATTTTTTGTCTGGGTGTCCTACAAATTTTCATCATTCAACAATTGATCTAAAGGTAAGAATCAACTTCCCCGATTTTTCCATGTTTTCGCTTCCTCTCTGACCAAGAGGAAACTTTTACTTGTATTAGCAATCGGCAAACACATAATATATATAATATAGGATAATATATGGGTCATTCCTTTACAAACCGTACACCTATTTTAACTTTATATATTTAATTTGCCTGAAAATTAGTCGACACATAATATATAGAGATTTTTTTCAAATGTATATTTTGCAAAGTGGATGTTATACTCGTAAATTATCGTAGTCCACTAATCGGCGGCACATTAAAAAAGCATATCTTCGGTTCTATTTATCGTATAAACTTCGCTTTTCCGCCATTTTATTGCTCTCTATGTTGGCTTTCGCAAAGTATAACCGTGGAATTTTTAAATTATTTGTTTATAAAAAATAATAACAATGAAATTGTTTTAACAATTTTTTCTCACAACCTATAAAATCGAAAAAAAGACTGTTTCATTGGATATGTTTTAGTCTAATAAAAATCATAATTTTGAAAAGTGGGATCTGGGATCGGAAAATATTAAATAATTTTGAGCGCGCGTCGCGAGGCGCTCGCAACGCGCATAGATTTCTAACGGAGTATCGTTCACATTTGCGCTCCTTTCTTACTTTTGAAAGGTCATCCTTTTATATCAGTACTTCTACATAAAAATTATATATACATTATCCAAAAAACGAAAGAATAGAAAGCGATCTTTATTATTAGTTTAAATGTTTCTTAGACTAAAATATAGCGAATATAATGGTATTTTTTCGATTTTATAAGTTGTGGGCGACATCTATGTGTCAGATCAAAAACTTTTCAGCCTACGTGTTATGCTATTGCCATTCTTAAAAGTCCCATACAAGGTATCTATTAACTATGTTACTGGCAGACAGTTCGTATTAACAAGATTAAAAATAATCTTTTTTTTCTATTACAAAAATCTAATGAGTTTGTCCTAAAAAATTTTCTACCAGTAAACAAAGTATGTCATTCATAAATCGTTTCTGGTCAATCAGTGATCCATTAGAAAGGTTAATAAGTACAGTAAGGATAAGTAGATAACAGTAAACAGAATTGCAATCTGCCTTACACAAAAAAAATCTTACCTTGCTTCTGTGCAGCACCGCTAAAAAACTATATGATCGCACGTGGTCTGATAATAAAACCTGCTGGGAATACGTCGGTGTTGTCATTTATATTCGTTAATTTTAATAGCAGGTAATACGTGGTTCTATATAAGTTATCAACGTACAAATTTGCAAAATACTCTATTTTTATAAATATAATGTTATTTACTCTCTTCTCTATTAGCTAAAATTATAAATGATATTGAGAAAGCTAGTGAATTTTTTAAAAAAACATTATACGTTTGACCGACAGCCAGTTTTTAAGCCAGAGTATTTCACACGCAAACTATACCCTACTAACAGTGACACACACACATCATATTATTTTATAGTTATATTACACAGGGCAACAAAAAAAATATTTTTGTTTTGGTGCCTGGGATTTTAGAGCTGATTTTAACTATATTTGGGACGCTAAATCTATACATGCAATCCGTTTTTCTCTATCAGCTCTACTTTTTTAGATACATCAACTTATCTACCAATGTGGTTTTTATTCAGTATATTCATTTATGAGAGTTCTAAAATTATTATATATTCATTAATGTAGGTACAATGGTTTTATTGTCAGTCTGTACTTGAGTAAATTCCAGGTAAATCTATAAATAGTGGAACCATTGCCTATCAGGTACCTGAACTGACCCTTTTAATCACCTAACTCGGGTAAGTCTCGTCAGTTTGTGCGTTCTTACTAATGAGAGTAGATCGAATTCGGCGTGTTATTTTATGTTAAGAAAAGAGTGTTTTTTTGTGTTATTGAACAGAATTAAAATGAGTTCAGGTTCCAGTTCAAGAAGAAGTTGTGTAAATCAACCTGATGTGTTTTGCTATATATGCGGAGAATACATGTTTCAACAAAACAGACAAACTATTACTGACTTTGTAAAGCGAGCGTATCTTGGATACTTTGGAGTTAAGCTTGGTGATCAGGACAAAACGTGGGCCCCGCATCTCGTATGTAAAACTTGTACAGAGCATTTACGGCAGTGGACTACCGGGAAAAGAAAATGTCTAAAATTCGGCGTACCAATGGTTTGGAGAGAACCAAAAAACCACTTCAATGATTGTTATTTCTGTTTAGTAAATACTAATGGAATCAATCGAAATCACCGCAGTAAGTGGACTTATCCCAATTTAGACTCGGCAATACGCCCTATCCCGCACTCAGATGAAATACCGATTCCAACATTTCATCAGCTACCACATATCTCTGATGACGAATATTTTCCCTCTGATCGCTCTTCTGATGCTAATAAAAGTTCTGATGCTAATGAAACTAACAGTGACTATGAGGGGACGTCATCAGTTCCTCAACGCTTCAATCAAAATGAATTAAATGATCTCACCAGGGATCTCAATTTATCGAAAAAAGCTTCTGAAGTACTGGCTTCTAGGTTGAACGACAAAAATTTACTGGAACAAGGAACCAAAATTACCTTTTACCGTACAAGAGAAAAAGATCTGCTACCATTCTTTTCTCAAGAAGACAATCTTGTATTTTGTCACGAAATTAGGGGACTCATGAAAGAAATGGGACTTTCTGAATATATTCCAGATGATTGGCGCCTATTTATTGACAGTTCAAAGCGAAGTTTAAAATGTGTCCTTCTACATAATGGGAATAAATATGGTTCAATACCACTAGCTCACTCAACGAAACTGAAAGAAGAATATAATACCATAGCTTTGGTCTTGCAGAAGATAAAGTATTACGAACATCAATGGATGATTTGTGTAGACTTAAAAATGGTAAACTTTCTTCTTGGGCAGCAAAGTGGTTACACGAAATATCCGTGTTTTCTTGTGCCTCTGGGTTAGTAGGGACAAAACACACCACTGGGTTAGAAAAGATTGGCCTCAGAGAGAAAACATGTACGTTGGGGAAAAGAATGTCATTAACGACGCTTTGGTTGAAAGAGAAAAAATCATACTTCCTCCGTTACATATAAAGTTGGGCTTAATGAAGCAATTTGTAAAGGCTCTTGATAAGAATGGGTCTTGTTTTGCATATATAGGGGTAAAAATGCATCAGTTGAGCACGGAAAAACTCAAAGCAGGGATATTTGACGGCCCACAAATAAGACAATTAATTAAGGATCCTGCCTTCATAAATTCAATGAATCAAGTTGAACGAGAAGCTTGGACATCATTTGTTGCAGTTGTAGAAAATTTTCTAGGCAAACATAAAGCTCAAAACTATGTTGAAATGGTTAACAAGATGCTTAATAGTTTCAAATCCTTAGGGTGCAATATGAGTATTAAAATACACTATTTACACAGCCACTTAGACCGTTTTCCAGAAAATTTAGGAGACATGAGTGAGGAACAAGGTGAAAGATTTCACCAAGATATTAAAGTTATGGAGGACCGCTACCAAGGAAGATGGGACATGCACATGATGGCAGATTACTGCTGGAGTTTAAAAAGGGACTGTTTAAAAAAACATTCAAGAATGTCGCGGAAAAGAAGCTTTCCAAGTGTTGAGTGACTATTTCATTTCTTCAATGTTTTTTTTTTTGTTTGTAAGTACGACATAATATTGTATTTTGTATAACTAAAATAAAAATTTCGTATCTACTTTTGTTTACTACACTTACGGATTTGAGTTACAATAATGTAACTTACATTTCTCTAAAATTGTATATCTTAAAAATTTGAGCTCCTAGGTACAAATGAATACGTTATTTGGACATCAAATTGATATAGAATCAGCTCAAAAAACCTCGACACCAAAACAGCTGTTCCCCTGTGTTATAGATGGTATTTAAACTTAAATTTATTGAAAATTACTGGGGGATCATGAATTAAGACCGGGGTTATAACTACAAAAATGTAATAATTTTTACATAAACTAAAAGAACCAAGCTTCATTCATTCAACAACTTGTAGCTTAATTCTCTAAGACTTTATATAAAATTTTTATTGGTGAGGCGGTATTAATAATGATATTTAAAAAAAAAAAACGTATTACTAACATTTGTATGACAAACAATAATTTAAATATTGTTTTGATTAAATGCTTGTACAGTTTGAATTATAATTAAAGTTAAAAGTTGTATATTTCTTTATTTGTCCCATTTTGCTTAATTTATCTTTCGCAACTGTATATCTAAGGTAACTTATTTAGCTTTTAAAAAAAAAATTATCCCTTATTTTTCAAAAATATATATATATTTTAATTTAGTTTTTAGTTCTTTTAACATGTTTATTTTTGTTTAAATCCGTTTGTAGCAAAATGGGTTTAACAATTTTAAAGGGCTTTTATTTCCATTTGGCAACACAAAACTTTTCATAATTAATATAGTTTAAAGTTGAATTAGTCAGAACATGAATTATTAAGTGACAAATAACAAACTTACCATAATCTGGTATACATATAATAACATTTTTTCTATGACACTTCTAACAGCAACTGAGTATGTTCTGTTCTCATGACGCTGACTAATGAGCAATAGGAATCAATTCTTTGACTTGATTATAAAAAATCTATCATATTTTACGAATAATGACAGCAAGGAATGCAAGTGCTGTTTTTAACGCAACACACAGGTCTCTAGAAATCTCTACAAGTAACAAGTATTTTTTCATAAATGAAATAAAAATAGATCTACAATAAAGCAAAATAAACTTTTCTTTTTTTCAATGGTTGATTTTAGAATTACATTTTTAGTGTTCCGTACCGTCCATCAGTCTGTGACACCCGATTTTCTTCGAGAGTGTTTGACATAGAAAGTTGACTTAAGAGGTTAGTTTTGGGAGGTGAAATCGGAAGTGAAAAAAAAATTTACTATATCATGGAGTGGGGTGTCAAATGAAAGCTTGTAAAAAGGCGAGTTCAAAAATATATATAATGTAATACTTGCGCACACTTTTCTTTGTATTATTTTTAAAAAAATCGCAAAAAATCGCTGTCCCACCCCTTATCTCGAAAAGTACGGATCGAAAAATTTTGAAAAAATTCTGAAATACTGTTGTAGATTGGACGAAAATTATCACTAGTGCATTACCTTTAATAATATTTATCTGGTATATAAAAAACAAAAATTTCAAGGTAATCAGTTTTCAGTAAAGATCGGAAACAATCTTTGTTGAAAACTTATTTGGGGTGTGTTTTGTGAAGTCACTGATCATTTTATACCTCGGTAACAAAAGTTTTATTTTAAATGCAATCAACGCACTGAACACTAATTGCGCAAGTTTAACTTGCACTTGACCGGTTGTTTTTATTCGATCCTCACGACTACGCCTGTTGGCACGTGAGTAGGAATTTTTTTACCACTGATTGCGTTATCGGATATTATGGGGGATAAATATTGGCGAGAAAATTTACTTTATAGTAAATGTCATATTAGTGTACCAACTATTTTTAATTAGTACTAGCTTCAATAACAAATAACTAAAATTAAGATAAAAATATATCTTTATGTCATGTGTTTGACAATACAAATTACTTTTTGTTGTATTGTCAAGAACTCCTTAACATACTAATTTTTCAGGCTATAAAGATATTGTCACAGCCTCAATTCATATACAAACTGTTGCTGTGAATGTTTTCTTCATCGTTGGTCAAAAGGAACTATTTTTGTAAATTTACAATAATGTTTTTTACGCTATTGGTGTATTGATGGGTCATCTCCATTAACTTACACACAATATATGTACCTAAAAACTGCTGACTAGAAGGTATTTTCTACCGCCGCTTCAACGATAAAAACTTCTATGGAACATTATTGTTTTTTTTTTTTAATTTTTATTTTGGTCCATTCTATATTCAAATATTTTTAAATAACTTTAAATGCATATTCCTATGAACAAAATCAATATCTGAGAGCTGATGATGGATTCTGAATTTTAAATTTTATTTTCTGTACAAACACTTAATTTTTAGAAAGGTAGTATGCCCGCAGTGATCAACATAAACCAGACGTAAGCTCTGGCATAGCCAGGTGTGGGGCAGGCTGGCTATATGCCCCCAGCTCCTACGAATGTAGAAAATATACCCATTATAAACGTATTTTTTATTGGAGGTTTTTAGTGTTCCATACAGAATACTTATGGGATAACTTCGGTATTCGTCTGTCTGTCTGTCACACCCGATTTTCTCCGAAGCTATTTAACGTAGAAAGTTGAAATTTGGCACAAATGTAGGAATAGATGACCCAATCAGAGCTGTGTAGTTTTAAAAGTTTTTGACTTAAAGGGTTATTTTTGGGGGATGATATCAGAAGTGAGAAAAAACTTTTTCTAAGGTCATCGAGTGGAATGTCAAAAGAAAGCTTGTGAACAAATGGTCAAAAATCACCGCCTATCGCGAAAAGTATTGATCAAAAAATTTAATAGAGAAAATCTGGACTATTCTCCAGAAAGTGTAAATGGAGCGAAAATTATCGCGAGGGCATCACGTTTGATAACTTATCTAACATAAAAAACTATTTGTGTTGACATTATGGTGAAGATATTTCGTTGAAAGTTGCGAATTTAATCTGGACTAAGAGCTACAAAATATCAATACGTATTCGGCGCAATAAATTTCATGGATGACTGGTCACTACCGTATGGAGAAAAAATAATTTTATTTTATTTTTTTTATAAATAAACAAATATTTAGGTAGTAAATATTTATTTTAAACTTTTACTGCTAGATTCTAGATTGAGCTAGATTCATTTATTGGTTATTAGGTAGAAAAACGTAAAATTATATATTGAATTTTAAGATATATGCATGACTTGCACTTGTCCGTTTTTTTTTTGTGACAAATGTTTACTCCCTGGTAGTCGATTTTTTAATTGAGAATACGCGTTTTTAGCATTCTACTGTAGGTGAGGTTCCTTTTTTTGACCAATCTCACAGCCTGGGCGCGCCCCCGTCATCAATTTTTCCATTGTAGGTAAACGACATCGATTTTTAGTTCTTAAGTGTTCTAAGCTTTTAGAGTTCCAGTGCAAGCGAGTCTTTTTTATCAAGTGGTTTGGCGCTCCCTTATATATCGATTTACCCCCTATATAAGTAGCTCCGCTTTTAGTGTTTTTTTTTTCATAAAGAAACGCCCTTGTGTCTACATGCTCTCACCCTCAAGTAGCTGGCAAACTGTAAAAGGAGTGAACTAATTTTTTGTCGAAGTTTGTCAAGATTAGTGGCGGAGACAATACAGGATGTATCGTCAACAAACAGAAACACAGACGACTCGTTTAAGTAATCAGGTAGGTCATTGATCTAGAGAAGGAACATGAGAGAACCCAACACATTGCCCTGAGGTCTGCCAATGTTTGCTAAGTGCTGAGATTCTTGGCCTGCCAATTTTACACTAAATTTTCTATTCATTAAAAAAAAAAAGATTCAATCCGGCTATTCAGAGAACCCCTCGTTCCTAAAGTCTGATTTTATGAGCTAAAAGGTTATGTTTAGCATGTCGAAATCACGTATTAAGTCGAAAAATATTCCAGCCATAAACTCACCCCGATCCAGTCTTTCCTCCTGGGGAAAGTTTGTAGTAGTAAATTCTGTAAAATGTCCTTTACGAAATGCACACTGATACGCTGTCATAACTTTAAATTTGTTAATAGAAGAGAAAGTTTTTTCATATATTGGTTAATTTAACATCTTCTTCAAGAACGGGTAAGAAAAATATAGAATACACGAGTAGACTTGAAAGTGTGCACTCAGTGAATAAATCATTTCGGGAATGCTGTTCCAATTTTTTATGTACTATTGTCCAAAAATAATTGGCGAATAAGTTTAAAACCTCTTTACTATTTGAGAAAGTTCTATCCTCGTAAATATTTAGACGTAGTTTTCTTTACTTCATTTATGCCTCTAGTCTCAATGATTATTTTTCAAAGAGTGTTATTTTTGTTTTCAGATTTCATTATTTGCATACTAATTTTTCTTCTCTAAAATCATATTGTGTACTATTTTCTTTCTTTGTTTGTAATATTAATTTAGCTGTTTATCATTAATGTGAAAATCTTGAAACTCATTTATAAATTCGTATTTTTTGCCCTTCTCTTTTCTGAAGCTTACAGTTTTTTTAGAAAATGCTGCCTTAGAAGCAAAAAAGAAAGTTTTCTAGATGGTTTCTAATATTTCATCTAACTCATAATTTAAGAATTTTAGATTATTTAATGTGTCACACTGCTCCAGTAATTTATTGAACTCAGTTATAGCCATGATACTAAAATTTCTTCGACTTTGGTTAATAGTTGTGTTCTCCTTTACAAAGAATGTGTATCGATTTATTCTAAACACTCGCATTATGGTCTGCAAAGCCAGGATCTATATTTTCATGAGTAACTGGATTGGGGAGATATGATATTATGTAACCAGCTAACTACCAATTCTGACAGGTCCTCAAGTGACCGATGTTAAATTGTAGGATTCTAAGACGTCACACAGCTCACTCCGCTGCAAGAAATTTTCTAATCCATTTATATTTATGTCGCCACATAACATAATATTTTTACACCTGTCATGTCATTGCGTTTAGCAACATTGTCATTAGGAGACCGATAAATTGACACGATACAACTGGTCTTTTCGGATATTTCTTAAGAATAATGAAGATTTACATTTGGGATATAACAAATTTTTGCAACACCACCAAGAGAAAATCTCTTCCAATAGAAACTTGTTTCTCTCAAGTAACTCAATACACTGACCTTTGATGTGTGGTCCTTGATACATGGACAGTTTGAATTTTTCTGATCCACAGACACGTCGATATACCTGAGTTGGTTAACTATAAACTGTATATTTATATTAGTAATTTTAACTTGCATATTTCGCATAATTTTCTTCTTATAAACACTGGACAGTAACGGTCTTACATTATTTTCAAGTACAAATTAAATTGTGAAATAAGAAATTTATGTTATATGCAGTAAGATGGTTTAAACTTTAAACTAGTCACGGGATTAGGTAAAATTTGTTTTGACCAATAGTTTTTTGGCATCTTGATCATATACATGTATTTAACCAATATATTGTTCATTTGATAATACAGGTTTGACTCCGTCATGTTGCTTGGTTGAGGCTGCTGAATTTGTCGAATGGGAATTGCGAAAATGTATAATAAAAAAATATGTTTTTTTATATTCTGAACTCAGAATATTGTTTCTGTGGAAATTTGTTTCGCTAATTCATTAATGATATAGGTATTCATTCTGAAAAAAATCCATTTAAAAGTTTGTAAATTGCATAGACAATTAATTAATTCATCACTAATTTTTAATTCATTTAATTAATAATTATATTTTTTAATTAAATTGTTATATTACTATGTTTTACTGACATCATAATTGCCATGCCAAACAAACTCTTTAGTTACAGCTTAGAAAAAATAGTGATCTCTTGAAAACCTAGCATTTGTCTATTGCTTCGATTACATGAATTTAAGAACACTGCTTTTTATTCAAATACAAAACCTGCGTTTATCTAGATTTTATTTTATTGTGTAACCTTTTAAGTTATAGAAGTCCATTTCACCTTTAGAGTGTGCTACTGGGACAGGATGACACAATTAAAAAGATTATAAAAACTAAAATGGAAGCCACAGATGTTTATTTTGTAGAAAGTTATATTAAAAAAAGTTGCCAGCAAATAAGAAAAGAGTTTCTTGAAGTATAACTCCACAAAAGTCATAAATAAAAATCTGATAGATTTTTACTTAGCTAACCATAATAGGTCAGCTAAGTTACATTATTGCATTATTTTTAGGACACACGAAAAAACGTGTTATCTTATTTATATACATGGCAGTAAAGATAGTAGAGGGACCGTTTTATATGCACTGATAGTTCCAGCATAATAATTTAGTTCACACTATGACTCAAATTGAACCGATTAACGAGTCTCTGGTGTTATTTGTGATGAGTCAAAGAACTAATTATCTATTCGTCAACATAAAAAGACTCAATGTGATATAAAGTGTATATTTCTAGATTACAGTCATTGGTCAATTTAAAAACACACAATTATCATTTATTAAGCAAACTGCTAAAGAAAATTTTCTACTCGTTAAATAAAGCATGACACATAAATTTACAGAAACTTAAATAAAGCAAACATATTTAACAAATTTGAGAACTTTCAAAAATAATAAACAATTCTATTAAATGCGTAATAAACAAAAAATATCTCTAATGTTCAGTAAAAGGACCATAGTAAATCGATCACCACAAGATAATAAGAACAAGTAACCAAACAATTTCGAAAGGATCACTCACTTTAAATGGAAATTGGATTTCGGTGAAATAACTCCAAATTTTGCACAGAGGTAGATCATGTGCTCCTAAACAAAAGTCTCAATAGGCACAACTCGCGAAAATGCTTCCTACTCCCGCTGTTCACCAAATCAACCCTAATCGAGCCCAAGCGAATCCAATCGATCGTTTACTGAGAATTGAAAAAAAAACTATGTTCCGGTGCTCAAAATAACTTAATAATCTCATCCAATCGGTAAAATTGGATGCTCTTTCAGATTACGCTATCAGTTTTTTGCTACAACTTTTACAAATCTCGAAACACTGGGTCGTAAGGGGATGAAATATTAAAATTCATGTATAAGATCTTATACATACACGTGTAAGGCTTTTTTTTACCAAAACAGGGGGCCATGGAGTTTTCGGGTGAGCTGAGTTCAGTTTTTTAGATATTAAAGGTATTATTTAGGCCTTATCCCCCAAGAGATGAAATACGTGGAATAATAAATTGATGCGATTTTGAAAAAATGAAAAAAGTTTAAAAAAATAATAAAAAACTAAAGAGTTAAAAAATCTATTAGTTACGAAAGATAAAAATGAGAAAACCTAGAAAAAATATAAAAAGATAAAAAAATTTAACCCCTTCACAACCCTTATTACAACCCTTTAGAGGTGTGGTGAGGCCTAAATAATACCCTTAATGTCTAAAAAATTGAACTCGGCTCACTCCATGGCCTCTTGTTTGGGTAAAAAGAGCATGAATGTATAAGATCTTATACATGAATTTTAAAATTTCATCCCTTTACGACCCCGTTTTTTCGAGGTATGTAGGGGTTGTAGCAAAAAAACTGATAGCGTAATCTGAAAGAGCATCCAATTTTACTTATTAGGTGAGATTATTATCCTATTTTGAGCATCGAAACATAGTTTTTTTTTCAGTTGTCAGTAAATGATCGATTGGATTCGCTTGGGCTCGATTGGGGTTGATTCGATGAATAGCGAGGGTAGAAAACATTTTCGCGCGTGTGCCCATTGAGACTTTTGTTCAGAAGCACGAGATCTACCTCGGTGCAAAATTTGGAATCATTTTACCCAAACCCAATTTTCCTTTAAACTGTGCGTGGTCCTTCAAATCATCAACCTGTGAAATTACCTGAGGGTTTCCAACGATCTCTTTAGAGTTAAGCATCCAAACCAAGAATTTTCGCAATACTGAGCAATTTTGCCTTTCCCAAACAACATCTCATAGTTAAGTAATTTTTAGATCTTCGTTTCATCGTCATAAGCAATATATTGGTTATGTAGATATATACATATGTATGTGATTCTAATGTATATTGTATAAACTATAATGCAGTTATAAAATAAATTATAATATAAGGAAACATTTATCTGCACGGTAGCGTTCCTATTAACATTATTTGTAAACAATCAATCTTAAATTAAGGAGATAAATAATAAAAAAACAATGACCTTGACCTCAAAATATAATTTTGTTTCAAAGAGCAGCATATCCTTCATTGATTTCCAGGATATGTTGAAATTCAGCACATTGCCGTACTGATCATTAATAATCGAAATAAAATTAGATATGTATCTAAATACTTATGCAATTTGCAAAACAATACTAGAAGCATAATTATGAATTATTTAAACATTCAATTATATTTATTATTAATTAACTTTTAGGTAAACTTATTTCCATATAAAATCCGGTAGCCTGTTTACAACAAATCAATAAATTTAGTATATTCTTAAAAGCCTTATGAAAATTTTTGCTGGTTTTTGGTTGCCTAATAAACAAATTTTAGAGATAGTTATTTATATAAGATTAATGAGGTGTAGGAGAGAACTAGAGGGGTTGCCTCTTATATTTTAACAAAAATAGTATATAGAGAAAAATGTTAAGATTCAGTTGTATACATTTCTGAACTCCTTCCTCTGCTCAACTTTTCTTTATGATTCATTATTTTTGTTTAAGAAGGTACGTTCTATTCCAATATTAATAATTGCAGATACTTATTCAAAACTAAAATTCTTTTCTTATACGAACCATAAAAATAAATAATTATGATTTAGAAACCACAGATAAAGCCTTTTAGAGGTGAAATTATAGTTGTTTTTCTTCCTAAACTACGCAAGTCTTTTTATTGAGTGTTCTATTGTTTTTAATCGCTGATCCTCATTTGCAAGCTTCAAATTTACAACAAATACAAGAAAGTAAGACGCTCTTCAAAAGACAATAAATTTTCCCAAAGATTTTTCGGAATTTTCCAACCCCGCAGCTGGTGTCAAACATAACAAATACAAATGTGTTATTTTTTATGAAACAATGTTTGTTTTAATAGCTTTGATTGACATTATATTTATTTCATGGCGATCATTGCGAGTTTATAAATTGAATTTATTCTGAAACTAGAGAAAAATTCTACTATTTTGTGTACTTATTTTAATTATAGCATCTTAAATAATGTAAACGATTCAGTTCTATTTACTTGTGATATTTTATAACGGTCATAAAAAATAAACCACAGGAAATTAAGAATTTAGTAAAATTTGTTAGGATTTCAATATATTCAGCCCAGTAAGTGTAAGTGCATTTTCACATAAATTTAAAAAAAAAATAAAAACACTCATGTTTATTATATTTTTAATCATTTATTTACTGCTTAATAATATGAACATATAATACTCAAACATCTGTAGAAGACTTTTTTTTTGCAAATAGTGATTTTCATAAGGAACCAACAATAGTGTCCAATCATTGCAGGGTCCCATCGGCCTTGATATCGCTGTTCCATTGATATATATCTTGGTGAAACCTCTCTCATTGTTCGTCACTAACAGAACCTAAATTTTCTGGGAAAAAAACTTAAATGTAAGCGTAACAAATTAACTTTTAGCGACATTATGCAGCCCATTTCTTGGAAGTTTTTAAGAAAATCTTTTACAAGTTTCTCATATGTATCTGACTTTCTGTTACCTAAGAGATCAGTGATATTGCTTTTAAATGACTTCCGAGCTTTTAATTTCACATCATTCAGCTTTTTTTTCAAATTGTTCATCTTTTAATATTTTTCGATTTGGGGTCCAACAAATATTCCTTCGTTTAACTTGGCATCGCTTAGCTTCGGGCAAATTTGCTTAAGATGTTCGAACACATCGCTATTTTTATCTAACGCCTCAACAAAATTCTTTATTAAGCGGAGTTTTATATGTAAAGGAGGTACCAAAACCTTTTCTGGGTCAACTAAAGTCACATACTTAGCATTAGCCAAACTCAGTTTTTTGTGGCCAATTATTTACTTTATAATGTTTTTCTGTTGCTCTGCTATCCCATAAACATAGAAAACAACAGTACTTGGTGAATCCTCCCTAAAGTCCAAGTAGCAGCCCTATGACTTTAAGATCGCCACATATCTGCCACATAAGTGTTGTATTTTATGAAACTCAATATCAATGACATATTTCTGCATGAGCTAGTGGAATTGATGGTTTTGTGTTTCCATTATGTAGTAGAACGGCCTTTATACTAATCTTAGACGAGTGTATAAATAAACGCCACTCTTTAGGATCATGTTAAAAGCCTAACTTTTCCATAACACTTGCAGGATCTATACAAAAGCAAATTTTGTCTTGGAATATAAAGAAAGATTCCAGCTCTTCATTACGTTTTCTAAACACGGTGACCTTTGTACCCTTGGCTAGCAAGTTCCATTACTGTAATCTTGATGACAATAGTTCAGCATGTTGTTTAGATAAGTTTAGATCACGCACTAAATCATTAAGTTCAGTTTGCTCAATCAAATGTGGTTCTTTTTCAACTTCTTCGGGAATATACACAGGGAGCCTGAGATATAGGCTGCTTTTCAATAGTATCAAAATGATTAAGTCCTCCCTCGCAGTCCATTGGTGGCGCTGGAACCTGTAAACTTTCGTTATGAGGAACAGGTCGTTTAGCTCAAAGAATCTCTGGATACTTAATTGCGTGTTTATTTTTCTTTGAGTATCCCAATACCTGTGTCATACAAAAATAGCAATCGATGGTGTAGTTCATCGGCTGACACCAGATCATTGGACAAGCAAAAGGCATTGAAAATCTATGTCCATTTAGCCAGTTGCTCAAGTTTGCCGTACAAGTCTGACAACAAATATGAGGAGCCCAGTTCCAATCTTGATTCACAATGAAACGTCCAAAATACTTAAGATAATTCAGTTGCTTTAGTTATTGTCCTGGCTTGTGATTTAGGTCAAATTGCTTAAAAAACACAAAATCTCGAAGATTTTACGAGATATGAAATTTCTCATATTATGTTCATGTTTTGTACTCATTAATTAATGGAAAAAAACCGTTATCCGCTCAGTCGCAAAATGGCTATAGACTAGTATTATTGTTTTAGTAAGCGATATAATTACTAATGAATTACTAGTGAGAAAAATATCAATACCAATAATTCACCTAATTACCCTATATTTTAAGGTTTAGCTTTACCAAACTTAAAGTTACTATACTCTCGAAATTTTAAATGGCAGGAGCAAACTTGGGATCCACAGATTTTTCTTCATAATACTTACTAGCGAAAAATATTACCAAAAGGCATATGCAACAATATGAGTTGCGCAAAGGTGCCGTTCCACGGTGTTTAAAGAGTTGGTGGGTAGTCAAAATGATTGATTCTTACAAAATTTTAGGTGATAATGGTTAGAATTAGTACCATTTTTATTAAGTTTGAGAAAACTGTATGCCAATATAATATTTGTATAAACTTTTAAAACAGTAAACTAATAAAAAAAAAAAGTATTTTTAAATTGTTTAGTGTGGAAATCAGCCAATACGTAGAATTTTGACTAATAAACAAATAAATAATAAAGGTTACTAGCGACAACCAATTTGGATTTCATGTGAAAAATTATCAGGTCTTTTAACCTATGTTACACATCTCTAGAACAACGCGTTTTAACTTTGTAAAAGTCTCTAGTGGTTGTGCTTGATATATTCCGTTCAATTGTACTTCCATCGAATTTCTCCAAAGATCGATCCTTTTAAATTACAACTGATGAATTTATTTTTGGCACTATCAACACCAGAGTACCTAAAGGCTGTATTTAATTCTTTTTCTTCTTTACATTAAGGCTCTACAGCTTCACTGATAACAACGCACTTTTCCCTTTATATATCTTTTGGATGATAAAAAAAAAAATAATGCTACAAAAAACAGTTATAGTTTTTTTATACGTGTTTACGATAGGGCACTATATTCCATTAGCATCACCACTCAACTTACTGGGACTCAACTTGGGAGCAAATATGGCTTGTCATGATCAGGTTTCAAACATCGTAAAGAAAGCTTCTCAAAAGATCGAAATATTATTTCAAAATAAAAAGCTGTATTCTATAGAAAGGGATGCAAAAGTACTTATCGCGCCTCCTATGGCTATGGCATCTCGTTAAATAACTAGAAAGGGATGAAAGTTGTCTTTATATAGTATTACAACATTTTCCGCAACGTAAGTAAAAATATATGAAACTAAAATATTTTTGACTTAAGCACCAATTCTTGCCGAACAAAAAACCTTAAAAATATATTGTAAAATAAGAAAATATTAATGCGACGTGTATGTCCCTTTTTTAGAAACTAGCTTCTCAAATCACAACCATATCATTTTTAAATTCTTTGAATGCAGTCAGAATCTCATAAATATGATGTTGCAATGGAATCAAACACATAACACCTTCGTTAGCTAGCCCGGGATATTCTTGCATCCATTTGGTCCGGAACTAATCTAGAGAAAAAGTCTAGTTTCAACATTCCATTACTTGATATTTCAATAAGTTTTTCTTGCATATGTATTGGAATCTCAACTTGTTAAAAGGAATTGCCTAAACACAGATTCAATATCAATCTGTAATATGTTTTAAAAATTTTGAATTTCTTTATGCCAATAGTCACAAACCCCTTGTTTTAAATTGTGCAAACTGACTTGCATGTCTGCAAAAACGTGCTCAAAATTTATCATATTATGATTAGCTAAATTTTTAATCACTTGCAGTGCGATAAAGCAAACTTTGTTTTTGCTTCAATTGAAGTAGTTTTTTATAAATCCGTTAATTTTATCCATAGCTATTCTTATATTAACATCGCGGTCTTGCTGATTACTATTCAAAATATTTTTGAAAAATATAAGCTAAGAAAGTCACCCTAAGAAGCTGAAGAGAATTGGAAAACAGGTCTCTATAATTCAACTTCTCGTCCTGCAAGTACCTGAAAAGTTCTGCTTTTAACTAGAAAACTCTTTTTATGACGTTATGCCTGGAAAACGCTATCTTAGATCTGTATAATAAAGAATGTAAAGGACTTCACAAATTTTGTTAAAAGTGTGCTTGGTTTGGTAGAATTTACAACTTTAATCACATTTTCCAAAATACAATCCATGACAGAAAGTATACATTTTTAAGCAAGGAATTCACGGCGTGACACAAATACTATAAACTAAATCCAGTTAGAAATCGAGCTGTAGTCATAGTATTGTGAGTACTGCTTTTTTATTAGTAGTATTTGCTGATGTAAAAGCGACTTACTCCTTGTGGGGAGAATTTAGCTTTCTTTTAAAGATTACCATATGCTTATCTTTTTTGTCTGAATGTTTATTATTTAAATGTTAAGGTAGCTTTGTTGGCTTCATAATTGATCTTCATAAGAGTATTTAACAAACCACGCGCTGTAGTTTATTGGAAATAACGGTAAAATATTCTTCTTCTTAGGGTGCCGTCTCCCTTCGGAGGTTGGCTATCATCCTGAATATTGTAATTTTTGATACCGCAGCTCTAAAAAGTTGTATGGTAGTACAGCCAAACCATTATCTTAAGGTCTTCAGCCACGACGTGCGTTCTGCTTCTTGCAGGCCTTTTACCTTCCATTATAAGTTATAAAATATTGTAAAGTTCTCCTCGCATGATGTGACCAAAATATTCTAGTTTCCCAGTTTTTATTTCATTGATCAGTTCTCTCTCCTTGTTCACTAGTCTTCACTGTTGATTCTTCGTGTCCAGGATATTTTTATAATTCGCCTATAAATCCACATTTCAAACGATTCCAATTTCTTCATTGTGACTTTGTTGATAGTCCAGGCCTCTAATCCATATAACAGAATCAGAATCACGCAGCATTTTGCCATTCGGAGTCCGAGTTGTAAATTCAAGTTATGGTTAGTATAAAGTCTCATTTTGAAGAATGCAGTTTTGGCCTGTTGTATTCTATTGTTGATTTCCTGTATTTGATCGTGCTTCTCGTTGACCCATGTTGCCAGATATCGATATTTAGAGACTCTTTTCTATCGATGTTGACTCTATGTTGATATGTGTATTGACCGAAGGAGTTTTACTTATTATCATGTATTTTGTCTTTTTAAAATTCATTTTGAGTCCATATTCATTGCTGATTCTATTTATTTCTCGAAGAAGTGTCTGAAGGTCCTCTACACTATCTGCCACAACTAAGGTATCGTCGGTGTATCAAATATTGTTGATTAATTTTCAATTAATCTTAATGCCTGCCTCTTGGTCGGAGAGAGCTTCTTTGAATATAGCATTTGAATAGTAGTTGAACAGGAGCGGTGATAGGACAGATCCTTGCCTAATACCTCTTATTATTTTTATGTCTTCCGATGTCTTCGCTTCAGTATTGACTACCGTAATTTCGTTCCAGTACAGAGTTTTAATAATTCTTATGTTTTTGCTGTCGTCTTAAAGATCAAATAGTTTATCATGTCTCACCCTATTAAATGCCTTCTTGTAATCTATAAATCCTAGGCAAATCTCTTTATTCATGTTTAAGCATTTTTGAATTAGAAGTTTTACTGCAAACAGTGCTTCTCTAGTTCACAATCCTTTACGGAATCCAAATTGACTTTCAGTCATATCAGCCTCCAATTTATAATGGATACGATTATGAACGACGACTTTCTAAGTGTCAGGCGTCAAACTTATGGTTCTATGATCTGAGCAATCTTTCGCATTAGTTTTCTTTGAGAATATGATGAAATTAAAGCCATTCTGATGGTATTATTCCTGTATTATAAATGGTATTATACAAATCTATAAAAATCTTCATATTCTATTAGTTTTAGCAATTCAGCAGAAATACCTTCAGGACCAGATGCTCTTCCATCTTTTGTATATTTAATGGCGTAGATTATTTCACTTTCGGTAATACTCGGTCCTTCCATGCTTATATCTTGTTTACTCTCTGTACGTCTATCTTCAAACAATTCTTTGATGTATTATTTCCATCTTTTAATTTTCGGAGTAGTATCTAGAATCAATTTTCCTCTTTTATCTTACATTAAGTTATACCTTTTCTTTCTGCCTGCTCCTGTCACTACTTTAATTTTCGTATGGACTCAAATGTATCATATTTCGCTTCTAGCTCTTCTATTTCTTTACACCTTTCATCCATAAAAGCCTCCTCCTTCTGTTATTATTCTATTTATCTGGTTGTACTTCAACGTGTCTTAATCCTTGTGTTTCCTTCTGTCTTCCATCAAATCCAAAATTTCATTTGTCATCTATCTTTCCTTGTTCGTTTATTATCATTTAGATTACTCTCCCCAATTTCTAGAAGCTCCTCTTTTATTGTTCTCTATTCTTCTTTCATATCCTTATGGTTTTCTTTGTTTTTCAGGTTTTGGTTTATGACTTGTTTTACTTTTAACCTGGTTTTATCGTCTTTAAGTAGTTCGGTGTTAATCGTAGGTGTACGTGTTTTCCTTTTTAGCTTCTTAAGAGTTACTTTAAATATCGCTACCAGTGGATTATGATCTTATTGTATATCAGCTCCGGGATAAGTTTTGACTGATTTGATAGCATTTCGATATCTCTGGTTAATAAGAATAAAGTCTGTCTAATTCCTTATACTAGTCTGTGTGGTATGACTAGATGCTGTCCATGTATAAAGTCTTCTCTTGAGCAATTTGAACCGAGTATTTGTAATTATTAAGTGATTTTGTTGACAGTATTCTATCAGTCTTTTCCCTCGTTGATTTCAAACACCTAAACCGTGATGGTCCGCAATTTGGTCCACTCTACCTTCACCGAACTTTGCCTTAAAATCACACAAGACTATGGTGATAGCCTGCTTTTTTGTTTTTTTTTTGAGGACTGAGTTAGGATCTTCATAAAATTCTTCAGTTTCTTGATCTGAACATAGACTTGAATTACGTTAATTTTACAATTTTGAGACTGTAATTGTAACATTATGTTTCTGTCTGAGTATCTTAATATGTTTATGATGGATTTAACTATTTTATATGTGACAAATATTCCCATGCCATACCTATGCTGAGGGTTATCATTTCCGCTGTAGTAAAACATCCCTTCTTGGAACGAACATTCTCCAGTACCAGACCATTGTGTATCACTTATTCCCAGTATGTCTAAGTTTAACCGTAACATTTCTTTTATGATATTGTCGAATTTACCAGCTTGATACATACTTTGCGCATTCCATGTTGCTATTTTGTAAGTTTTCGTTGTTTTGAAGTTACTGACCTTACAGGGATTTTGCTAGCTAACGACCGGAGAGGCCTTGCAGTCTTTTTGTAATATTCCTCTCCTGCCGGATCTTGGTTTCCGATTACCATGATCAGTAAGCCTTTTTGTTTTGAAAGTTAAAACCATGATAATTATCTAGCGATATCAATAAGGGTCTTGAATGCAGTAGCTTCCCGTTTCTTTCGGCATCTCCAAGCCGTTGATCATTTATTGATTTATTCGCCTTTAGGAGCGATTTCTCACTCCAAGGACAAGGAGGTGCCCTGTTTAAAACGCCACGCTGTCCAAAAAGCGGGTGAGTGCGTATTAGATCAGCCGCTCCTAGCATGGAGGCAGATGTTGTGTGCAGCCGCTCACTCTGAGTCAGACGGTGCGGTGCTAGTTTTAGTCCACCCCGAGTATTTCATTTCTCCAGTACCATCCATATCTGGGAGGCATTCCCCTATCCGCCGCCCTGGGGATACGCCCAATGGAGGACGAGCAACCACACATGGGACGGTAAAATATATAATGAGTATAATTCGTAACTATCGGTAAATATTCAATATTGTACTTAGTAGCCCAGAAGAAGTTAGAAATGAGCCTTATTTCGCTGTTATAAAGTCAGGCTGAAATTTCTAGGAGGTCCAGTGCCTTCAGCACTGTTTCGAATTTGGTGGAAAATTCCAAGAATATGCAGCATGTGACTGCGCGACTTGGTGAGAGATTACCGCTAGTAACGGAAAAATAAATGTCTACTTGGTGGGAAATAGTGCCAGCAACAAAGAAACAAATTAAGCAACTTGGTAACTGACGTTCCCAATCCTTCGGCCGTACAATCGTTGTTTCATTATGAATGAAGTCCACAACAACACGCGAGGCGGGGAGGGGAGATAAAACCAACAAAACTATTGTCAAGTAGAAGTCCAATTTTAGAAAAGTTCTAGAACCACTTTTTTACACAAAAGATTTCAATTCTATGCAATGCTCAAATTCAATTATCAACCCAATGCTGCTTGTAACTTTACTATGCTTTCAAGCGTACTCCGCATTACTGGATACTAACAATAAGAACAAAAAAATTATCTTCAATATATCTATCTTTTTCGTAGCTATTTCTTAATATATTTAAATATTTTTACGGTATTAGACGACGGCAGCCAACTATAGACTGGTAATGCGGACTTAACAGTGTTAATACTCGTAACTATTAAAATAGACATTTTCAAGTGAAACATTGACAATTTGACATTTCACAATAAAGGTAGAAAGTGAAAAATTTTGGTGTTTTCTGCATTCGTTCACAACTAAACAATGTCTATAGTGTAATAAGATTAAGTTTGACATCATTAATTTGCATAGCATTTTATATAAAAAGTGGCTCTTATGCCAATTAAAAATGTTTGTAAATCTTACAGTTTCCAATCAAAACCCACTGCCTTGAAACTTATTTAACCTCCTACCTACTGAATATGATATTAGCGGAAAGTTATTAAATCAACATGTCTTGCAGTGTATAAAATTATATGTCTAATTTTTTTTTTCATAAACAATCAGAATTATACTACTTTTATGTTTCACTATTTATATATTTATCTCTATTTTTATATACAGTCACTAGAGAAAACTTTGTTTTGCACAATTAAAATAATAGTTTTAATATAAATAGAACAAAAATTAGAAACATATAATAAAAACACCCCTTAGTAGTTCGCAAGTCAGAATTCAAGGCGCACTTTTCTGACTAAGAAACGAAAAACGTTAACATTAAGAAAAACTAAAGATCTAGAAGCGTGAAGAAAGGACACTGCGGTACATCAATAGTAATTCGGTCCATGACACCGATTTCTCTTTTACCTGTCTACATATTATTACCAAAACTATATGAAATAGTTACATATATTTTAAAGTATTTTAGTTTCAGTGAGTATTTTCTGCACATCTTTTCTTCTTACAAAAATATAGATAATTATTTTCAGAACTTTCATAGAATTTTTACAGTTGGAATAACATCACAAATTTTGGTGGAAAACGCTAATGTATGAGCTTAATCTTATAACTGATAAAAGATAAGATTTTCAGAGAAATTTTTCACGAGTTACTTGTAATGAAATAATTTTTCATATCTTGTGATACTTAATGTAAGTTTTCTCGAATATAATTAATGTAGTACATGATCTGAGCCTAAATAAAAAAGTAAAAATTAATTTGGATGGTCGATGACAATAATGCTAGTATTTATTAATTATGACTTAGTAACATAGTTTCAAATATATCACAATTAAATAGATTTTTTTGCATCGAAAATGCGTCTTTCGGCATGAGAATACCGTCTCCAAGCTAGCTTTTCCTAACAGATAAGTTGGAGGGGATAAAATGTGTGGAAAGCAAACACTCGTAATTGCTTAAAAACACTATACAATTTACAAAATACAATAAGTAAGGAAAACTTTGTAAGGTAAATGTTTTAAATTATACCGTAAAAATTGTCTTCATTAACTTGATACAGGAAATTATTGGATTGCTAGTAGCTTTCGTAATAAAAATTATTTTTACATTTTATTTTATTTGTTTCTACTGAAAGCGACGCACACTGAAGATAATACGTAATTTTTAACCAAATTCATTTTCTGGTCGCAATTTTCAAGAAAGTTCAATAATTTGTTTTTTAAATCTTCGTTCTGGATTTCTCTATCGATTTGTTAGCCTATTTTTGATTATTTACCATAGTTTTTACAATTTTATCAATATATATTGCTTTCTTCCAAAAAACCACATTTTTAGACAATAAAATGAGTCTCAGTCAAGCGATTTTTAAGGAATCTCAATAATTTTTTTTTAATCTTCGTTTTGGATTTTTCTATCGATCTGTCTTGGCGGATTTTTGATTATTGACCATTTTTCAATAAATATACTTTTTAGCCAATTACACAAACATCAAACCTATCAAAACCCCCTAAAGAGGAAAAATGATCAAATGAACGTTTCCTAAACTTAAAGCTTTTAACCCTGGAACTACAAATCTTTTTTTTTTTTCATTTTCTTTATTGACTTATAACAAATGCATAGCCTCTTACTTCTATTAAATGAACGTTGTTCTGACATAGTGAGAAAGTATACTTATTCTAACTTAACCTAAGTATTTACAATAGTGTTCCTAATCTAAACTTAACCTAGGAAATGTGTTTTTTAACATGATTATGACCTAGCCTGCCTTAATCTAGGGCCTGTGCTAACTTAACCTAAAGGATGACTCATTAGTCTTGAGACTAATTTTAGGCGTTTGGGTAATTTTTTTTTTTTTTTTTGGTCTAGCACACGTGCTGCAGGGAAGTCCCTAAAGCGCTCCAGGAGCGGCACGAGTGCGGAAAAAGCGATTCACGTTGTTCTTGAATCGCTGTAAATTGTACTCGGTGGGAAACACAGCGCTGGGCAAATTATTCCAAAGGGATGACGTTCTCCATATAAAAGATTGCTTGAAAAGCGTCGTACGCGGAGTAACAAGCTGAACTTCATACGGATGCGAAGCACCAGCGCGACGTGTATTTCTAACATGCACCGCTTTGGGAGGAATTAAGCGGGCTACATCCTTCGAACACTTTCCATGAAAATACTTGTAGAACAGACTCAAGTCGCCAACCGTTCTTCGATGTTCCAGCGAATCAAGGCCGCCGGTCAATTCCGGGTCCCCAATCAGACGGACCGCTCTTCTCTGAACAGAATCCAACAAATGCAGTGTATGTTTGGGAGCGGAGCCCCAAACGTGTGAGCAGTATTCCATAGTTGGTCGAATTCGGGCCTTGTAAAGAATTAACAGTTGCTGTGGGGTGTAAAGCTTTCTGGTTCTAAATAATATTCCCAACTTTTGAGAAGCTCTCCTTGCTATACCTGCAACATGTTCATGCCAAGACATATTTGCTCCCAAACTAACGCCCAACAAATTGAGCGACGATGCTAGGGGAATGGAGTGCCCCGACATAACTATGTCGGGTTCAGCAACGTTAACTTTTTTAGAAAAAACTGCCGCTTGGGTTTTTGTAGCGTTAAATTCCACTTGGTTACTGTCACCCCAAGATAGAATTTCTTCCAGGTCTTTGTTAAGTTGAACGACCTCCTGCTGTCTGCGGATATTCGCCTGAGCAGCCGATGTCCGAGCGTTCAAGGTGAATGAAGAGGCAAGCGTACTGTCATCTGCAAAGCTATAGATTGGATTCCCGGTCTTTTCCAGCAGATCGTTAATGTAAATGAGAAAGAGAGTAGGAGACAGTATGGAGCCCTGGGGCACACCGGCGTTGATAGTGAGGGTGTTAGAAAGAAATCCGTCGACCGCCACTCGTAAAGAACGCTCTCTAAGGAAACATGAGAGCCACAAACAGAACCTTTCAGACATACCATAAGAGCGCAACTTAGCCAACAGTCCATCGTGCCAAACACGGTCGAATGCCTTGGATATGTCAAGAGCAACTGCTCGAGATTCTCCAAAGTGTTCAATTGCGTTGTTCCAAACATGTGTTACATAAGTCAGAAGATCTCCTGTTGATCTATGTTTACGAAAACCATATTGGTGATCGCTAATAATATTGAATCGTTCAAGATATTTTAGAAGATGCTCATTGATAACCTTTTCCATGACTTTCGATATTATTGAAAGCAGTGCTACTGGTCGGTAGTTATTTGGCAAGGTCTTCTTACCTTTTTTAGGTATCGGCTGAACCGTGGCACATTTCCAGCAGGACGGAAATATTCCCTTTCTGTAGGATAGGTTAAAAAGTCTACAGAAAACTGGTGTTAGTTCCCTTGCACAGTTTTTGAGAACTATGGCAGGTATTTCGTCAGCGCCAGAAGCCTTCTTGGTGTCTAGCTTCATTAAAATACGCTTTATGATGCGCTGTCTGCAGACAACATCGGGCATCCTTGACTGCAATATGGGAATAGTAGGTGGTGTTTTTTCCTTGGAAATCGACAGTAGAATATGAAGCAAAGAGTTCAGCCAACAAGTTCGCTCTCTCAACAGGTGTGGTTGCAATGGAATTATCTGGCCGTGTGAGTGGTGGTATCGTGGATTTGGTAAAGTTTTGACTAACTGCCTTAGCGACTGCCCAAAAGGACCTGGAATTGTTGGGACAAGCGAGAAGTTTGTTTCTAATTCGTTGATTGTGTGCCTCCTTGGTTTCGTCGATAATTCCCTTGCATCTGTTCCGGGCATGAACAAAGATGTTTCGATTTAAGGTGTTAGGATTTTCACGCCATTGTCGGTAGGCAATATGTTTAGAAGCAACAGCTTCTTTGCATTTTCGGTCGAACCAAGGCTTGCCGTTGGAGGAGCATTTCTTCGAAAAAGGGATGTAAGCTTCCATACCAGCCAAAATAACATCGGAGACCTCCCTGGCGCAGTCAGATGGGTTATCGGATCGAAAACAGACGTCCATCCAAGGGAAAGTTCGAAAGTATTCCATGAGATCTTCCCATTTAGCAGATTTGTAGTGCCAAATCTTGCGCGGCCTAGGCGCCTCTCTGTCACTGATTGGCAGGATACTCGATGTCGAAAGCAGTTTATGGTCGGAAGAACCTAACGGCGGATTTACGGTGACCGTGTAAATCTCCGGATTGGTGGTTAAAAACAGATCAAGAAGACTGGCGAACTCCCCGTCTCGATCAGGGATCCGTGTTGGTTCGTCAATAAGCTGAGTTAAGCCATAACTGATTGAGAATGATTCAGCTTCACGACCTTGTTCGTCGGTAGTATTTGAATATTTGAGCCAGTTGATATTGTGGACATTAAAGTCGCCCAGGATGGTAATTTCGGCACTTGGATAGTTAGTTTGTAAATGATCGATGGTGTCTGCAAGAGAAGCGAAAAGTGTTCGAAAATTGGTATCACTTGGTGCTGGACAATTGACAGATAGCAATGTTGTTTACGCTGAAAGTGTAGCGGTACCTCTACTCTGATTTCAGAATCTGCACATTTGATTATTCACATTGGAAATGTCCTACAAGCTGGATTTACGAAAGTGCGTTGCTTCCTTGTTTGGACAACTGTCCACGAAACAAATTCTCGAAGCGTTTGAAGATAGCCACTATCTCCCTCCACAAAATTGGGGTTTTGAGTGATTGCCGTGAAGGCAAAGAAATAAAAAAAATGCGGTTGGCCACCTATTCTTATCAGAAGAACAACGAAAAATCTTCTGTCAAGCGCAAAAGACAAAGTTACGCAGTCACAAAGAAAATTGTTGAGAAAATATAGTGTTTCGTAATCAACTGTGCGTCAAATTTTGAAGACAAATCATGTGCAAGTTCGAAAACGTAAAAAGGCACCGAGATACACCACAAGACAGCTCGAAAAAAAAAAAACAAAATGTTGCCGTGCACTTCATATTAAGCATTCCACGCATGGGAAATTCATCGTTATAGATGATGAAAAATACTTCACATTTTCGAAAGTTCTCTTAGTGGAAATGATTTCTTCTACACTGACGATTATGAGGCAGCACTAGACGACGTCAAATACGCCGACAAAATGAAATTTGAACCAAAAGTGCTGTTACAATTAATTCTGATGTGTATATCAATAAATGCTTGACTAAATTGAAACAGTTTATCAAACCAAATCATGCACGCGACAAAATAATCTTCTGGTCAGACCTTGCACGTTGCCATTTTGCAAAAAAACACAAGAATGGCTCTAAAGTCAAAAAATCGAATTTGTTCCGCAAGTATCCACCAAATATTCTACAGGCATGACCATTTGAAAGATTTTAAGCGATACTTTCACGTAAAGTTTATGAAAATGGTTGAAAAGCACAGAACTACCGTCACTTGATTGGCAGTATAAATAATAAAGAGAAAGTTGAAAGAAATCGACGTTTCGGTCGTCCAACGCCTGATGAATGACATTCCAAACAAGTTGCATAAATTGAAGATAATGGTCCATTCGCTGCAATGTAAACATGCCATTTGAGAGATTTTGGATAAATTTATACGGTATAAACAACTGCATTTGAAATATTTTTCCTGGTTTCACTTATACACGTGCCGGAAATTAGTCATCCCTTAGTTTTATATTCTTCTGTCATGGTGGCTTGGAAGTGCCGTCGTCTTCATCCGAGAGAGGGTCTGAGGATCTCCAGAATTGGTTGCGGGCATGAAGCAGATTAGGAAGGCATCCCTGATGATTGGATTGTGAATTCGGGGCGCCTTGGCCAAGAAATTCATTTGAGGTTACCTCATATGTGTCTTTATGGTTGGGACACCGAGTTCTCTGCGTAATTGGTTATTTCGCATGAACCATAGGGCTCCTGTGATCGTCTTCAGGGCCCTGTTCTGCACTGCCTGGATTTGTGCTATCCTTGTCTTTGAGAGCTGGCACCATGTGGGGCAAGCTTAAGTGAGGCCTGCTTTCACAATTGTGTTGTAGACCATGGGCTTGGTTTTGGTGGGCAACTTGCTTGAGCGATTTATAATTGGATATAATTTGCCCAGCAGTTACTTAGCTTTCTAGTAGCAGTGCAGACCTGGTATTTCCAGGCGAGCTGTTTTGTCGTACTGGATTCCCAGGTATTTGATGGTGTACTCCAAATCTAACATAACCTAACATAGTGAAGTTGGGTATATTAGGTTATGCTAGGTTAAAGTTGGCTATATTAGGTTATGTTAGCTTTGGAGTTCCTTGTTTAAAAGCCTTAAGTTTAGAAAACGTTCATTTGATCACTTTTCCTCTTTGCTTAGGGTTATGATAGGTTTGATGTTCTTGGTGTAAATGGTTGAAAACTATATTTATTGAAAAATTAGTTCAAATCATGATCGATAATCAAAAATCCACCCAGACAGATCAATAGAGAAATCAAATCAAAAAAAATATTGTGATTCATTGAAAATTGCGTGACTGAGACTCAGTTTATTGTCTAAAAAGGTGTCTTTTGGAAAAAAGCTATTTATTGCAATATTGATAAATTAGTAAAAATCATGATAAATAATGAAAAATCCGCTCCAACAGATAAATCCAGAAATGAAAAACGGAGATTAAAACAAAAATTATTAAGATTCCTTGCGGCCAGCAAATGAATTTTGGTAAAAATTACGTGTTGTCCCCATTGTACGAAGCGAAATCAATTATTTATAATTTACAAATTTTTACGCCAGTTTGGAAGGGAATTTGCCATTTAAATAATACAAAATTTGACACAAATATGTACACTCGAGAAACAAATAAAAATAGTTGGTATAACTTGCATCAACTTAATGAGAATCAGAAGTTATTATTCTTTACATTTTTATTTATTTGTATTATTGCAATGAAATCCAATTTTGAACTCTCAGTTAGTTACATGCAATTCATTAAGTCTTATTAAGCCAATAATAAATTACTTTCGATACCAGTAATAACGTAGTAAACAAGTAAACAGAATTTAATTAATATTATTTGTACAACGATGCGGATATAATCGAAAAAAGAGCAAGGTCGTGCAATAAAGTAAATAAATAATAAAGATTGTGCCGCTTGTTTATTACAGCTTTCCTGGTGAAGGCTCAGCTTACAGTTTAATAACCTTTTTCTATCGGCTGTTTTGTGACCGTTGTATCTGAAATGTCATGGCATTTATATTGGGAGGTTTTCCTTCACTTTTTTTTTTGGAAAATAAGTAACATAGTGTATTCGAATTATAAAGAGAAAGATACCTACATTCCATTTTAACTTAATAAAAAATTGCAGTTTAGTATGAGCATTCGCCACTTAAATTGCAGCCAACATATTGAAAGGTTTACTCCAAGGTCATATTTTAGTCTACTATACTATATACTTACATAGATGCATTCAAAGTGCTATACTCGTACATGTATATAAGGGTTGTCAATTTCTCTTTTACAGACCGTCTCCGAGTTTTCCAAGTCTTTCAATTTTAATCATATTTTATATTAAAACAGACGACTTTAATTGTATACATACACCTCCTATCTTGACTGTCATATTCACATAGTTACTATAGTTACAATATTAACTATTATTGTTGGAAAATAACATCCTTTTAAATGAAAACTTTTAGTAAGAGTATTTAACAATTACTGCGACAAAAACAACAGGCAAATTTCGCATCCCCTAGCACTAGTCGGCGTTGTTTAGTTTTTTGAAATTTTTCTTAAATTACGAAAGTAAACTTTTAAAATATATATTTTTTAAACAAAATTTCCAGGCATATCACAATGAATTATAAGACATTCTAAAAATATACCCTACAATTCTACAATTTTATTAAAGTGTGGCAAACACTAAGCAACACCGAGAAATACTAAGGAATACAAAACAAATATTTGCCTACTGTTAATTTTCTAGTTTCCTTTACTAAAGGAAAGTATTGTATTCGTGAAAAAGATAACATTCTCAGATTTTTGCTTTTCTTCACGTTTTAGGACTCCTAAATCACGGAAAACATATCCACTCATTTCTGTCGGTCTGTTGTCACGATAACTCTCTAGCGAAATGAGATATTAATTTCAAACTTGGAACATACTATGTATAATACCCAACAAAGTGTGAGTGATATCATTTAAGGTGAAAGGGGTGAAAGAGGTGAGGTTCGATAAATTTTGGATGGTTTTTATTCATAGTATGGTAATTGTTCCTGGTTTTTTGTTGAAATAACAAACAAATATTATGTAGCTATATATTTCATACTAAAACATAAAATGGGTGAAAGTGGCGGGGGAGGAAATTAGAGTTCTTTGAAGTTTCTGGAGTCGAAGAATTCAAAAATCAGGTTATTTTTTTAGTATTATACATACTTTATAGTATCTTCAGAATTTTTTTAGCTTTCTTGGTTGACGTAATTATAATATAAATATAATATTATTTGTAGTAAAATATATAGGTGGTTAATGGGACATGGATGTAGGTTAGAAGAGTTGCTGCATACATACGGTACTATATTTTCAGGGTTCTGAGACAATAGGAATATGAAAATTAAGTTATTTTTTTGCTATTATGAAGTTTAATAGGATAATAGAGTGAAAGAAATGAATTGTATAGTTACAATAGTATCATGATCATTTTTCCAGGGTTTTTTTTGGATGGGAGAATGGGCATATTTTACGCATAATCATTTATAATAAAAGATATAAGGCACCAAGGAGTTATTTTTCGGGGATCTTTTCAGTCAAAAAACCGAAATATTACTCTTGTTTTCATTATTTTCACTGTGAAGATGAGAAGAGGGTTCAAGGGCTGTGGGTAATTATATCCTTTTAATAGTATTATGTTATTTTTTCCTGGTTTTTAACTGGAAAATTGGATATTTGATATAAAATTCTTTTTCTATAGTAAAATATTTACTGGGTGAAAAAGATGGGGTAGGGGGTAAAAGATTGATTGCATGTACGCCGTAATATACTTCTATTTCATTGTTTTTACAGGGTAACCGAAAAAATATGGAATTTAATATAAAAGAATGTTTTGAGAACCAGCTGTTATGTTGGAGGAAATGTACTTATGAAATAGCTGGTAAATTATTATATTTGATTTCCTTCTTAACGGGAAATATTGTATTTATGAAAAAATTACCCTCTCAAATTATTCTTTTCTTCAGGTCCTGTGTTAGGTTTTAAATCACGAAAAACATTCTTCAATTCCAATTTTCTAATAATTAATCATAAAACAGTAATACGACATGGCAAGAAAGGTTTATTAGTGTTTCGTATCTAACACTTATAAGATCACTTCCGTGTCCGTATGTCTGTCTGTCTATCTGTCCGATTTTCTCCAAAACTATTTGACATGGAAACTTGAAATTTGGTACTATCAGAGCCGTCTAGTTTTGAAAGTTAAATTTTGACTTAAGGGGTTAGTTTTGGCGGGTAAAAACAGAAGTGAAAAAAAAAATTTACTTTTTTTTCACTTCTGATTTTACCCGCCAAAACTAACGAGAGGGGTATCAAATGAAAGCTCGTGAAAACACGAGTTCAAAAATATATATAATGTAATACTTGCGCATACTTTTCTTTGTATCATTTTTAAAAAATTGCGAAAAACCGAGACCCCCTCTTTATCGCGAAAAATACTGATCAGAAAATTTTGAAAACAATCCTGGAATATTCTCCACAGGGTGTAGATTTAACAAAAATTATCCCGAGTGCATTACATTTAATAATTTATCTGGTATAAAAAAAAAAAACAAAAATTTCAGTTTTCAGTAAAGATCGGAAAAAAAACTTTGTTGAAAACTCATTTGGGGTGTGTTTTGTGAAGTCACTGTTCATTTTATATCTCCATAACAAAAATTTTTATTTTAAAAGCAATCAACGTACGGAACACTAATTGCTCATGTCCAACTTGGACTTGACCGGTTATTCTTATTTGCACATTAAGAGTACCTGACAATTTTTAATGTTCCGTACGGAACACTTATAAGATCACTTCGGTTCGTCTGTCTGTCTGTCTGTCTGTCTGTCTGTCTGTCTGTCTGTCACACCCGATTTTCTCCGAAACTATTTGACATAGAAAGGTGAAATTTGGTAATAATATAGGAATTGATGGCCTCATCAGAGCCATGTAGTTTTGAGAATTAAATTTTGACTTAAGGGGTTAGTTTTGGGGGGTGAAGTCGGAAGTGAAAAAAAAAATTTTTTACTAGGTCATGGAGTGTGGTGTCAAATGAAAGCTTGTGAAAACACGAGTAAAAAATATATATATAATATTATACTTACGCGCACTTTTCTTTGTATTATTTTTAAAAATTCGCGAAAAATCGCTGTTCCGGGCCTTATCTCGAAAAGTACTTTTCAAAAAATTTCGAAAAAAATTCTAGAATATTCTCCACGGAGTGTAGATTGAACGAAAATTATCACGAGTGCATTACCTTTAATAATTTATATGGTATATAAAAAAAACAAAAATTTCAAGGTCATCAGATTTCAGTAAAGATTGGAAACAAACTTTGTTGAAAACTCATTTGTGGTGTATTTTGTGAAGTCACTGATCATTTTATACCTCTGTTACAAATTTTTTTTATTTTAAAAACAATCAACGTACGGAACACTAATTGCGCAAGTTCAACTTGCACTTCACCGGTTATTTTATCTGTATCGTTTACTTTCGAATTTTATTCTTTCACTTAAATACGTATGTCGTTGGTGGTAAGGACGAGTATATATTTCGTTGGGTGATTTTAAAAGAGAAAACTGTAGTTTTATAATTATTACATTATTTTTTGGATTATTTAAAAATGTAAGGCTTCTTATATTTGATATTGCATAATGTATTACAACACCCAATTTTTTGTTTAATTTTGCTTAAATATTTATAGCAAACAATAAAAGGTCCCAAAGGGGTGAGAAGGAGATTAGAAGGGTTGTCTCGTATATATAGCGCCATATGTCATTTTCAAAGTTTTTGGAAAATTTTGGAGAAATTCAAAAATTAGAATATTTTTTTCATTAATTTCAATTTTAACTGAAGAAGTGAGTGTAAGGGGTGGGGGCCTTAAAGATTGTCTAGTTCTAATTATATTTAGAGAGTATATATGAGATTATTGAGGTATGAAGGTTCGGTCTGAGTAGGGATTTTTTACCCTTTTTTCATATCCTGAGGATACCTACGGGGATCTCGTTATACCCGTCAACATTGTCCATATATATATACTTTAAGAATAAGAAAATTGAGTTATTGATCCATTATTTTTAATTTTAATAGGGTAAAGGGTGAAAAAGATGAAAGAATCTTATATAGTTTCAATAATAATATGAGAATTTTTCCAGTTTTTTTTTGAATGGAAGTAAGAGTAAATTTTAAGTATAATAATTAAAAAAAAAACATATAACACGCCAAAGGGGTAGAAAAAAGAGGTAAAATAGTGTCTTTGTATTTATCATGTTATAGGCCTTTTCCGGGGTTCTGTCAAGGAATCAAAACATTAAATTTAATTTTTTCAATATTTTCATCATTAACATGGGAAAATGGTGAAAGGGGATAAGGATAATTGTATCGTTTCAATAGCATTATGAAAATTTTTCCTGATTATCGATGAAGATCTGTCTATCTGACTATGGGCATGTCGATCTTTTGGTACAGTACCTCTTGAACGAGATGATAATATAACACTTGAAGTATGGATGAACCCTACAGTTCTTAGTTGATATCGTTTCAGGGCAAGGGGGTGAAAGAGGTGGGAATTTACTTACTTTCTACTTGAGTACCTATTTTACAACTAAGTGTTTGCAAGGAAAGTAGTGGGTAAATACCTTTACCGATTTTTAAAAACATCTAAAACTAATTTTAATTCACTCTTGCTTTTTAATCGACACAAGTTATAAACACATATTTATAATATTTTTTCTATTTGATAAATTAATATTTACAACAAATTTGCTCACAAATTCCAAAATTAATTTCTGCTATAAAAAGTGTACTAGACTCGTTTTGTTTGAAAGTGCTAGCAATGCATCATCTAGAATTATGCAAATTAGCTTCAAGCAGTAGTAAGAGACCCAGAGTTTTGCCTACATTTTACCTATAATGCAACAGTTCAACAACTTTATTGGAATACCATCTGGCTTCGGTCTAATATTCACAATCTCTTATGTTTGAATACAATAGGAAAACGACCCTTTTTTTGTTAGAAGTTTTACAAAAAGTAAAAGAAGCTTCAATAAGTTTCCTTTTTTTGTTGTTGGTGCTAGATAGTCTGAAATAGTTCTGGCCAGTGATGGTGCGTCTGAGCGTATACGTATTATTTGCGAATAGTATGAATGAAACTTTTATAATGTTTAAACATTTATTAGAAAAAAATAATATTTAAAAATAATCTTCTATCTCCGACATGCTTGGAAAACTAACATTTTCCGACTCATTTGAATTTACATGTATAATGAAAGGTCCAACAATGGTATCCACTGTCCACATTTTATCTTCCACCCTCAATATATGCTCGACGCATTTTCGCCAATTTTCTGTGTAAACATTAGATACGGCATTTTGAAAAAGGTTTTATAAGTCTGCTAATTTATAGGTCATATTGTTTCTGGAGACATCACCTTTAACCCGTGTCCATATAAGTTCTATCGGACTGAGCTCGTAGGCGATAAACAGTAATATTACGTTTCTTTGCCATTTTGTCGATGACGAAATTTGTGTACTTGTCTTTATTTCTGAGAACTTCAAGCTCTAGAAGTTCTAATAATTCTCTTTTGTCTCTCTGTCTTTTGGAAATAAAATGTTTTTCTCGGTCATCCAAGATTGGATGTCCATCCCAAAATTGGAAGTAGTTCTAATTTTTTAGAATGATAGCTTGCATTATCCATTACAATAACAGAACCGTCTGGTATTAAGTCTATCATCAAAAACCAATCTTCAAATACATCGGAATTCATATCTTCGTAATTATCTCCTGTTTTCTTGGATATGTTGGTATGTTTCTTGGATAAGTCAAGAGACCTCCGTCTACAAAATCACTTTCGCTTCCAATATGCATAATAATTAACCTACGTCCTTTACCAGACGGTGATTTATAATCAGTAGTTGGTAGTAGTAACCTTCATTGAATGCTTGGCGAGCATTTTTGATATTCCCATCTTGCCAACATTTCTTGACTGTGTCCCTTCATTTATTCACGTCTCAACTAATTAATATATTCTTTTTCCTTCAGAGCGAGCTTTTCTAACTTTTCTTAAATAGTCTCTTCTTCAGTGTATAATTTCTTCACTTTCTATCAATAAAGATTTTCTTTCACATTTTTTTCCAATAAAAATTCCTACCTTTTAAAATACTCCATAATTTTACTCTACTCATTTTCGGTAATTCTGGGTGGTTTGTCGCTGCCTGCAGGGTCATATCCAAAGTTAGATTTTATGAGCAATACGCCTTACTGCTTGTTTTGTGTTGTATATCGGCTGAAGTTCTTTTCTGCCTGGTCTCTTTTTTGGAGAGTTTATAGGGGTATAGACCTTTTCTTCTTTTAAAATTCTGTAAACTGCGGCTTTACCAACTTCGGTCATTAAGGAACATTTTGTGACACAATCGTCCGCACTTAAATCACAATTTTAATCGTTCTTAACGTAGTCAAATACATTTTTAATTATACGCTTTTCATTATGAGTTAGGTGCCCGAACTTTTAACATTTCGCGGAGAAGACATTTTGTCAACACACTAACTGCTTTACTGCAAATATGTATTTATAGTTGAGGCAACAGGAAGGTATGTAATAAAATGGTTTGATCGGCAATAAAACTTCGTTACGAAGGGCACTGTTACCTGAAAAATACCTGGGCACACCTGTTATAGGACCGATGGTGGTATTTTTATTACTATAAGTTTCAAATAAAGTATAAATAACCTACATAAATAATGATTACTCATAGAGTGTGGCAAATTCTTTTCACCGACTTCTTAATGTTTTTAAACATATTTAAGCAACCAGCCATAAACTATATGTGTATGAAAATTTTTCACACATGATGCGAGAAACTAGATATGCATAATACTCGTGTCAGAAAATCACTAACATACTATACTTGTGTAAAAGGTACTACTTAAAAGGTACTACTACTACTAAAATGAAAAAAAAATTGCGAAAAGTTATTTATGTCACAAACAGTATTATATTTAAAAACCTAAAAACGTAAGCCTTCTGTCATTTGAATTTATTTACGACATTCGCTCTATTATCTGTCTCGATTATTTGTACATATGCAAGAAAGACAGCGAACAAACTGGAATTTGGGTATCGCTTCATGTTTTAGAGGCCAGTAGCGCCGAGTTTATAGACAATAAAAATAACACAGGGGAACAGCGTTTTGGTGTCGAGGTTTTTTGAGCTGATTCTATATCAATTTGATGTCCTGAATTCAAATAACGTATTCATTTGTACCTAGGAGCTCAAATTTTTAAGATATACAATTTTAGAGAAATATAAGTTACATTATTGTAACTCAAATCCGTAAGTGTAGTAAACAAAAGTAGATACGAAATTTTTATTTTAGTTATACAAAATACAATATTATGTCGTACTTACAAACAAAAAAAAAACATTGAAGAAATGAAATAGTCACTCAACACTTGGAAAGCTTCTTTTCCGCGACATTCGTGAATGTTTTTTTAAACAGTCCCTTTTTAAACTCCAGCAGTAATCTGCCATCATGTGCATGTCCCATCTTCCTTGGTAGCGGTCCTCCATAACTTTAATATCTTGGTGAAATCTTTCACCTTGTTCCTCACTCATGTCTCCTAAATTTTCTGGAAAACGGTCTAAGTGGCTGTGTAAATAGTGTATTTTAATACTCATATTGCACCCTAAGGATTTGAAACTATTAAGCATCTTGTTAACCATTTCAACATAGTTTTGAGCTCTATGTTTGCCTAGAAAATTTTCTACAACTGCAACAAATGATGTCCAAGCTTCTCGTTCAACTTGATTCATTGAATTTATGAAGGCAGGATCCTTAATTAATTGTCTTATTTGTGGGCCGTCAAATATCCCTGCTTTGAGTTTTTCTGTGCTCAACTGATGCATTTTTACCCCTATATATGCAAAACAAGACCCATTCTTATCAAGAGCCTTTACAAATTGCTTCATTAAGCCCAACTTTATATGTAACGGAGAAAGTATGATTTTTTCTCTTTCAACCAAAGCGTCGTTAATGACATTCTTTTCCCCAACGTCCATGTTTTCTCTCTGAGGCCAATCTTTTCTAACCCAGTGGTGTGTCTTGTCCCTACTATCCCAGAGGCACAAGAAACACGGATATTTCGTGTAACCACTTTGCTGCCCAAGAAGAAAGTTTACCATTTTTAAGTCTACACAAATCATCCATTGATGTTCGTAATACTTTATCTTCTGCAAGACCAAAGCTATGGTATTATATTCTTCTTTCAGTTTCGTTGAGTGAGCTAGTGGTATTGAACCATATTTATTCCCATTATGTAGAAGGACACATTTTAAACTTCGCTTTGAACTGTCAATAAATAGGCGCCAATCATCTGGAATATATTCAGAAAGTCCCATTTCTTTCATGAGTCCCCTAATTTGTCTTCTTGAGAAAAGAATGGTAGCAGATCTTTTTCTCTTGTACGGTAAAAGGTAATTTTGGTTCCTTGTTCCAGTAAATTTTTGTCGTTCAACCTAGAAGCCAGTACTTCAGAAGCTTTTTTCGATAAATTGAGATCCCTGGTGAGATCATTTAATTCATTTTGATTGAAGCGTTGAGGAACTGATGACGTCCCCTCATAGTCACTGTTAGTTTCATTAGCATCAGAACTTTTATTAGCATCAGAAGAGCGATCAGAGGGAAAATATTCGTCATCAGAGATATGTGGTAGCTGATGAAATGTTGGAATCGGTATTTCATCTGAGTGCGGGATAGGGCGTATTGCCGAGTCTAAATTGGGATAAGTCCACTTACTGCGGTGATTTCGATTGATTCCATTAGTATTTACTAAACAAAAATAACAATCATTGAAGTGGTTTTTTGGTTCTCTCCAAACCATTGGTACGCCGAATTTTAGACATTTTCTTTTCCCGGTAGTCCACTGCCGTAAATGCTCTGTACAAGTTTTACATACGAGATGCGGGGCCCACGTTTTGTCCTGATCACCAAGCTTAACTCCAAAGTATCCAAGATACGCTCGCTTCACAAAGTCAGTAATAGTTTGTCTGTTTTGTTGAAACATGTATTCTCCGCATATATAGCAAAACACATCAGGTTGATTTACACAACTTCTTCTTGAACTGGAACCTGAACTCATTTTAATTCTGTTCAATAACACAAAAACACTCTTTTCTTAACATAAAATAACACGCCGAATTCGATCTACTCTCATTAGTAAGAATGCACAAACTGACGAGACTTACCCGAGTTAGGTGATTAAAAGGGTTAGTTCAGGTACCTGATAGGCAATGGTTCCACCATTTATAGATTTACCTGGAATTTACTCAATTACAGACTGACAATAAAACCATTGTACCTACATTAATGAATATATAATAATTTTAGAACTCTCATAAATGAATATACTGAATAAAAACCACATTGGTAGATAAGTTGATGTATCTAAAAAAGTAGAGCTGATAGAGAAAAACGGATTGCATGTATAGATTTAGCGTCCCAAATATAGTTAAAATCAGCTCTAAAATCCCAGGCACCAAAACAAAAATATTTTTTTGTTGACCTGTGTAATCAATAAGTCTATGACGGATTGAGGTTACGTCACCTTTATGTTTAATTTTTGGAAGTAATACTTGCCAACTAATAAATAGTTCTGTTCAGAGCTCTAATATTTGTGGAATATTGACCAAATACTCTTCATATGAAGCCACCAAAATACCTGGAAAACGTTTGAGTAGTCAAGCAAGAGATTTTGTGGCGAAACTAATAGTGCATTTTACATCGGAAAGGGATAACAAGGGTCCTCTTATATATCTTAATGTTGTACAAGAGATAAATAAATCACATAGGTATATCTTTTTAATATGTTTATAATGTTCTGGTTCCAGAGAGTCACTGCTGCTTTACAGATTAATACGAGAACTGTAGCGAGCATCAAAATTCGTAGTGATAAAAATGAATTCCTTTTAACACCTGGAAAATCACAACCAAGGAAGCTAAGACCCATGATCTGAGTGAAAATTCTAAAATGGACGTTCTTTTTTTTTATGGGTCTAGCACACGTGCTGCAGGGAAGTCCCTAAAGCGCTCCAGAGGCGGCAAGTGTGCGGAAAAAGCGATTTTTGAATCGCTGTAAATTCGTAATACATTATATGATATGTATGCACAAAGTAAGTAGCTACTAATGTCTATCGGTAGTATCGAAAGTAAATCATATTGTACTTTTAGAAAAACATGTTACTATTAACAACTTACGTAAAGAACTGCCACAAAAGAGATAATTAATGTTAGTTATGCAACTCTTCGAACATTACTTCTGGATTTGAGTTTCAAGTTTAAGAAAGATGACAACAGACGAGCATTAATGGAGACACCAAGAATTTGTTCAATGAGGGCAGCTTTTCTTAGAAAGTATATGGAAAACACAAATGCACACATTACCCTTCAGCTTCTTTCACAGACGGAACACGGATTTTTTCAAAAGGCAGTCAAAGGAAATCATGGCAGGAACTGAAAGTGTTCGTAAGCCTGGGGGATTTGATGGTAAAAGGTTTATTGTTTTACATGCTGGACACAGTGGAGGTTTTGTAGAAAATGCCAATTTACTATTTGCTAGCAAGTCAAAAGTCACTTGACTATCATGGAGAAATGAATACTGAAATGTTTACGAAATGGGTCAGAAACCAGTTGATTCCTAATTTAGAAATTTAAAAGAACCATCTTTACCAACCAACCATAACGGATAATACTTCATACCATTCAGTTGAAGTAGAAAAACCATCTTCAGCATGGAAAAAAAGGAGAATTTCTCGAGTGGTCACAGAAGAATAGTTTACCTCATAACAAACAGATGTTTAAGACAGAATTGTTGGATATTGCAAAAGCTCATAAAAAATCAAATGAATATCAAATTGCAAGCATGGGCTTGAAGTGTTGAGATTACCTCCTTATCACTATCAGTTTAATGCAATGGAGCTGATTTGGGCAAATGCAAAAACATTTTATAACAAGCACATTGCTGAAGAGGGATATGGAGATAAACAAGTCCTTCAGATGTGGAATAGAGCCTTAGAAAAGTGTACACCAGAGGTATGGCATACCAGCGTACAACTTACAGAAAACCTGATTCAACACTGGTATAATCGTGAGGTAATAATCGAAGAGATTCCAGAAATCATTATTCGTGCTGGGAATGATGAAAGTGAGAGTGAAGAATCCACTTTTAGCGATTAGTGTCAATATTCAATTAATAATTTAAATATTACTTACTGAGATGTTCCAAGCTCCTTGGGCAACATTCATCGTCAATTTTTCAGGACAAATATAGACTTATCTATTTATCCATTAGTTTGATTTGATAAATCATATTAAAATTGGATTATGCAATTTATATCTCCTATTCATACTTTATACCCTCGTCATGAAATATCTTTCTGTTTTTAAAAGTATTAAATTTCAGTTCTCCATTTAAAAATTTTATTTAATGAGTTCTTCGATGCAACATTTTACGGTTTTTATAACTTATATGTAAATTTGATAAAGTCGTGTTAAGTGTGTATTGTAAGTTCATTACAAACATTACACAAACTTCAAATAACTAACAGATAACAATTGTAAACTTTTCATAAATAAATTTACTCACGAAGTAATCTCATAGCAACCCGAAAAATAAAAATAGGTGATATTAGACGTTTGATTAATGCGGAGAGGTAAATGTCCTTCACGAATAAGAACTAGGGTGTTTTACACATCATACACATTTAAAATATCCGTAGTTTTTGTTAATTGCCAAACCGGATAAAAATTTTAAATTCTAGTTTGACTTTTAAAATTGTCATTTAAAACTCAGACCACCGACACTGCATTGACGATTGATACGATTGAATCGTATGAATATTCTTGACGTCACGTTGATTACATGCAAAGATCCAATGATCAGACTATATACACGTATCATTTAATAGATTATAAAGCATCCAAAAACATGTTTAGTTTAACTTTACCATCACTACAGAATAAAATGTTTTTTGGTATGAAATTTTTGAACACAAACCAAGAAACAGTATGAAATTACATCGAAATATTAAACATTTCATTAATAGTACCGGAGTAAGGCAACCTTACACTCGTAACAAACGGAAATTATTACTTTTACTTCTCCCGATAAAAATTAATATGTGTATGTAGTATTCGAAAAAACTCCATAAAGTTTTCAAAAGCATATCCACATTATATTTGGTTACTGCAATTTCAAAACAGAATTTCTTCCAGGTATTTACTAATTTGCAAAACTGGTCTGTCTGCTAGTATACCCATCAATAATTGATGTTCGAGCGCTCTATAAAAAAGAACAAGTATATGGCCTGAAACCTACCTTGTCTTTATGGATAAATTAATGTTTATTACTTCATAAGTGTACTAAAATTCTAAAATATAAAAACCTTTTCTTTTTTTCACAGTAATTTTCAAATAATATTATTAATCTTTGTCTTCTTCATTTATTTACGCAATTGGGCTTATTATTTATCTGGTTATACCTTTATGTGGCATTGTAGCGCGACAGGTTTTACGAGGCAGGCTCATGTTTCTTCTACCCAGTAGTGTTTTGTCTTTGGTTATATTAACTATTCTATTTTCCTTCATCTTATTTATGTGACTGCTCCATTCTCTTTTTTCCTTTAGTGTCCATTCATTGATCTTTTCTCCGTTGCATTTTCAACATTCCTTACTCGATGGTTCAACGTATGTAAATTCATCGTAATAATTTCATCGCCGTCATTTCTAGTAATCATTTTCTTTTTCCTATGCAAGCTATTAACGATCACACTTTTGTAATATATCTATTTCTCTTTACTATAGTGCTTAATCAGGCCGCCTTATTATCCCTCTCTGCCTGGTCTTTAACTTTTCTTTCTATCTGTCCCTAACTAGACAGTGTGACTCCCAAATACTTTATTTGTCATCATCATCTTTTCGATACTTGGACGTTCAATTTCCAATTTGCATCTGACCGACTCTTCAACAATAATAACAATTTAATTTTTTAACTCACATGGTCATATTTTAGGTGATTTTCTATTGTGTTAAACCTGTGCAATAATCTTTATAAGTTACCTTTATTTTGAGGTATTAATTTTATATCACCTGCGCAACGGATTTTTATCTCATTTTTCCCGAATCTACATCTATAATTTATTATATCATCCATTATGAAATTAAATCATAAGGAACTTTACCTTAGCTATTTAGTTAACATACTTCTATAGATATTTTTCATTGTTTCAATGCTATCGATCTATTGTGCAAAAGATAAATTACATCTTCATATTTTACTAGGCGGGTAATTTTATGCATTTTAGTATTACGTTGATTAGCCCAGTTTATTGTTCCGTTGTTACTGTTCTACGGTACTTTAAAAGTTGATTCCTTACAGCCTTTCTGTTATTCAACTTTTGCAATTCTTCTATTTTTCATATGCTAATTATTTTATTTATTTATTGTTGTAATTTTTAGTGGTTTTAATTCCCCCCGTATCACATCACTTCATACCATCACTTACGTTTCTCATCGTTTTATGGAGTGTAACATTACTTTTTTGCAGAACATAGAAATCGTATTTCTTTTAATGTTCTTCTTCGGACAAGTACCTGTGTTTTATTTCTTATACTTTTATAAATATAGAAAGTTAGATGGGTTTTATTTAATTTATAACCCAAGCATATGTATTTCTCTTTTTTATGCCTCTAGTACACTTTTTTACAGTACTATGTTTTTTTCGCTGAGATTTCTGTACGGATTCTTTTTTCCTTGAACATTTCCTTTACCAAATTTCAAATATGTGTTTTAATTTTCGTTTTGTTAGTTTTTTTTAATACGGAATTGTTCTGTAAGCTATCAACAGTTATTTTTCTCATATATATTCTGATTTTTCTTTTCTGTTGTATGTATATATTTTCCGTCGGATCTTATCGAATATCAGTTTATGATAGCTTTGTATCTCAGCTATGATAGCGCTTTTATATCTATAATTTGTTAGAGATGTAGCTCTATACTCGTTAAAATGTTTTCGTTAAATCATTAAAGAAAAAAATCGATCATTCTTGGTTTGATGGTGCCTCACATGGGAGCATAAAAAATGATCATATATCCGTATACTGAAATATGCTTAATCCAATATGCTAATAATTTTTAGCTATCTGACTTGATTTATACACTAAAATGGCATTCTGAGACATACTACCTTTGATACACCACTGAATATCATTCAGTAATGATTGACGTTTTCTCTTTTTTATGGATTCTTGCAGCGCACGTATTTCTATTTTTCTCTCACTGATTTCGTGAGTCATGTCTTGTTATGAATTGACATTCCAGATACCTATTCTAAGTATTTTTTTCGATTCCTATTAATTCGTTCTTGAATATTTCGACGGCGTCATCACTGGTCAATCTGTCTTGTTTGCGTTAAATCCCTAAGTAGGCCAAGGCCAGGCTTAAAGATTCTCACACCCTTTTATTCAAAATTGAGCAGACAATAATGCTTTTAGGACCCCAATACAACCAAAAGCAGTAATAAATTAATTAGGTACTTTTATTTTTTCTTGACAATCCTTTAACATCAGTAACATTTACATCTTAATCACAAATTTAAATATTAAACTTACTGACATCGTATTGTAACAAATACATGCTTGAGTTTCTTCCACACAAAAATTAAGTATTTTAATTCCTAAAATAGAAAAACTATAACAAGTTTACTATATAAAGCAATAAAAAGAAGAGCACTTACTTCTGTATTAATGTAAAATATCACTGTAAAAACTTAAAAAAAAAATTATATATATATATATATATATATATATATATATATATATATATATATATATATATATATATATATATATATATATATATATATATATATATATATATATATATATATATTATATATATATATATATATATATATATATATATATATATATATATGTGTGTGTGTGTATGTATGTGTGTGCTGCAGGGAGATCCTTATAGCGCAACAGGAACGCCACTGGTTCGAAAAAAGCGATTCACGTGGGTCTTCAATCGCTGCAAATTGTACTCGGTGGAAAACACAGTCCTGAGCAAATTATTCCAAAGGGATGAGGTTCTCCATATAAAAGACTGCTTGAAACGGGTTATACGAGGAGTAACAAGCTGAACCTCATACGGATGTGAAGTATTAGCGCAACGTGTATTTATAGCGTGCACCACTCTGGGAGGAATTAAGCGTGCTACATCCATCGAAAACTTTCCATGGAAACACTTGTAGAATATCAAGGTTGCTGGCCAGTTCCGGATCTCCAATCAGGCGAACAGTCTTCTCTGATGAGAATCCAACAAATGCAGTGTATGTTTGGGAGTAGAGCTCCAAACATGGGAGCAGTATTCCATAGTTGGTCGAATTTAAGGTTTGTACAGAATTAACAGTTGTTGTGGAGTTCTAGTTCGAAATAATATTCCCAGCTTTTAAGAAGCTCTCTTTGCTATGCTTGCAATATGTTCATGCTAAGACATATTTTCTCCCAAATTAACGCCCAACAAACTGAGTGACGATGCTAGAGGAATGGAGTGCCCCGATGTCGGGTTCAACAACGTTAACTTTTTTAGAAAAAATTGTTGCATAGATTTTTGTAGCTTTAAATTCCACTTGGTTACTGTCGCCCCAAGATAGAATTTCTTCCAGGTTTTTGTTGAGTTAAATGAGTTCCTGTTGTCGGTGGATAATTGCCTAAGTAGCCGATGTTCGAGCGTTCAAAGTGAATGAAGAGATAAGCGTACTGTCATCTGCAAAGTTGTAGATTGTGGTCCTTTCCAGCAGATCGTTAATGTAAATGAGAAAGAGAGTAGGAGACAGTATGGAGCCTCGTGGCACAAACAGAACCTTTCAAACATACCAGAAGAGCGCAGCTTAGCCAACAACCCATCAGTCCAAACACGGTCGAATGCTTTGGATATATCAAGGGCAACCGCTTCTTGCCTTTTTTAGGTATCGGCTGAACTGTGGCGCATTTCCAGCATATGTATATTAAAACTAGGAACGTAACAATACTTAAAACTTTAGAGATAGTCCTAGGTTAATTTACTAAAATATTCAAAATAAATATTAAACTTCGACCTTATAAACAAGTCACTAAATTATGACAATTACTAACTTTAACAAGCAACAACAATTTTTAACAAACAAAAGACTACTCGGTAGAAGGATAGTAACAAACTTAGACATTACAATACGATTAGTTCTGTAGAGTATATAGCAAATGCTCGATGTTAGGAATACGATCTTGGAATTGGATGTCCAATTTAAATTCCGCTTGTTTACATGTTTGATAACTGTCTAATTTGTTTGTTAATCTATATGTTATGATTCTAGTGAAGATTTTGTATAATACCGATAACAAACTGATGGGCCTGTAATTTTCCAGTTTAAGTTTGTTCCCCTTTTTAAAAATAATCCCAATCTAGGCGTTTATCCGAGGTGTTGGTATTTTATTTTCTATAAGGCACCTGTTAAACAGAGCTTGAAGAGATTGTATTATCGATACCCCTCGATACCTTATAATTTCTATAGTTATTTCATCGTCCCCAGGCTCTTTGTTGTTTGGCATTCATTATTTCATCTGTTGTTTTGTCGGGAATTTCTTAAGATCCCACATTTCTTACTATCACTCTATTTCCTTCTTCTTTCCCGGGTGGTGGCGATTTTTTCGTGTCATATAGTTTTTTATAATAGTTCTCTGTAACTTCTTTTATCTCTTGAATTTGTGCGAGGTTTTGGTTATCGTTATTTATAAGTTTTATTATTTGATGACTCCCTTCATTAGTTCCTTTAGGTTTATCAACTTTTTCCTTCTTTCAGAGTTTCTGCCAATTCTAATCTGCCATTTACAGCGTCATTTCTTAATAGTCTTCTCTGTTTCATTAGATTTTATGTCTTTTTGCTTAATTTTTGTGTTTTTTCTTTTTTCGATGTTGCTTTTGTTTAGTAGTCATAAGTAGGCTGTTGGTTATTTGTGTGTTTAGTTCATTAAATTCTGTTTGATAGTTTATGTATTCTATATGATTTTCCAGTACTTGTCGATATTCGTCTGTATTTTATTTTATTATTTCTGTTGGAATCTTTATCTTTGTATACGTTATCAAACTACGTCTATTCTGCTTCAGATTTATTCTTATTTTTACTTTGAGCATCCGATGGTCGCTGCCAATGCTTATCGTGTTCAGAACTGTTGTGTCGATTACAAGATTCTTGTCATTTGATAGAACATAATCCCATTCGTTTCTTGTTATGCCATCTGAGCTTTGCCATGTTCATCGTCTATGTCCTGTTCACCGTTTGGAAAAATGTGTTCATAACGTATAAGTATTTTTATTGACAAAATTTGATAACATTCCTCCTTTGCTTTTCCTCGTACCCAAACCAAACTTCCCGACATTCTTCTCATTTCCATCGGCTGGCATTAAAGTCATTCTTCTCATTTCCATCGGCTGGCATTAAAGTCACCGATTATTATGATATATCTTGTTTTGTGGTGTAGCAATGCTTTATTTACATCTTCGTAGAATTGGTCAATTTCCTCTTCCTCACTCCCTGATGTCGGCGCATATACCTGAATAACCTTTCATTTGCATCTTTTGTTCATCTGTATGCCTATTAAAATCACTCTTTCTGATATGGATTTGAACTGAACAACATTACCTGCTATTCTTATATATATAAGTAGACCGACTCCTCCAATTTCCTTACTTTCATTGCCTCTATAAAAAAATTTATGGCCAGTTTTAAGGCTCTTCTGTTCTTCTTACTTCCGCTAAGCCCAATACTGTCCATTTTTTGTTTTTAGTTCTTCTTCTAATTGAGTCATTTTTCCTTCCTCCTAAAGTTCTTGTGTTTTAAGTTGCTACTTACCATTCTATTCCTTTGGGTCGCCTATGTGCTGGGGGTATATAACTGTGTTTTACTTCCCAATTTTTGTCCCCCTCCCCCAGAATCCGTGGGACTGACTGCAAGAGCAGTGCCAGATTCAGAGTTTCCCCTACTGGCCTGGGGTACTGCGTTTTGGATATTCGACATAATCATTGTTCATTTTGAGGCTTTTAGCCATTACCTTGTTACGCCAGCTAAAAGTGTTGACAAGGGATAAGGATGTTAGATGGATGATGTGTAGTGAGAGATTCATGTTTTATATATATATATATATATATATATATATATATATATATATATATATATATATATATATATATATATATATGTATGTATGTATATATATATATATATATATATATATATATATATATATATATATATATATGTATATATATATATATATATATATATATATATATATATATATATATATATATATATATACATATACATATATATACATATATATATATATATATATATATATATATATATATATATATATATATATATATATATATATATATATATATATAATATATATATATATATATATATATATATATATATATATATATATATATATATATATATATATATATATATATATATATATATATATATATATATATATATATATATATATGTGTATATATATAAACATGAATCCCTCACTACACATCATCCATCTAACATCCTTATCCCTTGTCAACACTTTTAGCCGGCGTAACAATGTAATGGCTAAAAGCCTCAAAATGAACAATGATTATGTCGAATATCCAAAACGTAGTACCCCAGGCGAGTAGAGGAAACTCTGAATCTGGCACTGCTCTTGCAGTCAGTCCCACGGATTCTGGGGGAGGGACAAAAATTGGGAAAAAAACACAGTCATATACCCCCAGCACATAGGCGACCCAAAGGAACAGAATGGTACGTAGCAACTTACAACACAAGAACTTTACTATACGAAGGAAAAATGACTGAATTAGAAGAAGAACTAAAAACAAAAAATGGACAGTATTGGGCTTAGCAGAAGTAAGAAGAACAGAAAAGCCTTAAAACTGGCCATAAATTTTTTTATAGAGGCAATGAAAGTAAGGAAATTGGAGGAGTCGGTCTACTTATATATATATATATATATATATATATATATATATATATATATATATATATATATATATATATATATATATATAAGAATAGCAGGTAATGTTGTTCAGTTCAAATCCATCTCGGAAAGAGTGATTTCAATAGGCATACAGATGAACAAAAGATGCAAATGTAAGGTTATTCAGGTATATGCACCGACATCAGGGAGCGAGGAAGAAAAAATTGACCAATTCTACGAAGATATAAATAAAGCATTGCTACACCACAAAACAAGATATATCATAATAATCGGCGACTTCAATGCCAGCCGATGGAAATGAGAAGAATGTCGGGATGTTTGGTTTGGATACGAGGAAAAGCAATCAGAAGAATGTTATTAAATTTTATCAATAAAAATACTTGTACGTTATGAACACATTTTTCCAAACGGTGAACAGGACATAGACGATGAACATGGCAAAGCCCAGATGGCATAACAAGAAACGAATGGGATTATGTTCTGTCAAATGACAAGAATCTTGTAATCGACACGACAGTTCTGAACACGATAAGCATTGGCAGCGACCATCGGATGCTCAAAGTAAAAATAAGAATAAATCTGAAGCAGGAGAGACGTAGATTGATAACGTTACAAAGATAAAAATTCCAATAGAAATAATAAAATAAAATACAGACGAATATCGACAAGTACTGGAAAATCATATAGAATACATAAACTATCAAACAGAATTTAATGAACTAAACACACAAATAACCAACAGCCTACTTATGACTACAAAATAAAAGCAATATCGAAAAAAGAAAAAACACAAAAATTAAGCAAAAAGACATAAAATCTAATGAAACAGAGAAGACTGTTAAGAAATGACGCTGTAAATGGCAGATTAGAATTGGCAGAAGTAGACAAAAAAATAAAGAAAAAGATCAGAGAAGACGTTAGACGGTACAGAAATTCGAAAATAGAAGAAACTCTGAAAGAAGGAAAAAGTTTGATAAACCTAAAGGAACTAATGAAGGGAGTCATCAAATAATACAACTTATAAATAACGATAACCAAAACCTAGCACAAATCCAAGAGATAAAAGAAGTTATAGAGAACTATTATAAAACACTATATGAAACGAAAAAATCGCCACCACCCGGGAAAGAAGAAGGAAATAGAGTGATAGTAAGAAATGTGGGATCTTAAGAAATTCCCGACAAAACAACAGATGAAATAATGAACGCTAAACAACAAAGAACCTGGGGACGATGAAATAACTGTAGAAATGATAAAGGATCGAGGGGTATCGATAATACAATCTCTTCGAGCTCTGTTTTACAGGTGCCTTATAGAAAATAAAATACCAACACCTTGGGTAAACGCCTAGATTGGGCTTATTTTTAAAAAGGGGAACAAACGTAAACTGGAAAATACAGGCCCATCAGTTTGTTATCGGTAATATACAAAATCTTCACTAGAATCATAACATATAGATTAACAAACAAATTAGATAGTCATCAAACATGTAAACAAGCGGAATTTAAATTGGACATCCCAAATACAATAAAAGTCCGAGTGTTCAACCAGTATGTACTCCCAGTATCAACATATAGTACTGAAATGTGGGCTTTAATTAAAAGTTTAACACATAAACTCCAGATGACTCAAAGAGCAATGGAGAGGAAAATGCTAAATATTTGATTCCAAGATCGTATCCCTAACATCGAGCATTTGCTATATACTCTACAAAACTAATCGTATTGTTATGTTTAAGTTTGTTACTATCCTTCTACCGAGTAGTCTTTTGTTTGTTAAAAATTAAAAATTGTTGATTCATGTTTATATATATATATACGAGTATATATATATATATATATATATATATATATATATATATATATATATATATATATATATATATATATATATAATGGCACTAAAATAGCAATATCTTTTTTTCTAAAGTGAAACATAGTAAACGTAATACCATTTCAGGTATTACGTTTATATATATATATATATATATATATATATATATATATATATATATATATATATATATATATATACTAGATTAGCAATTTTTTTTTAATAACTGGCCAGTTTAGGTTAATACATTTTTTCAGAGTATGAAAAGTCAAAGTTAGTTAACTAAAATATTTGATACTTGCAAAAATATGTTTTCTCCACAGACTTAGCACAATTAGTTTTATTTTGAACTGTATTCAGGATTAAGTAATATTAATTAGAATACGGAAATTTGTAATTGATTTTCATAAAAGTGTTAATATCTTGATATCGATTTTTCACTAAAGTATATATTTCTATATACTACTATACTTTCATATTCTGGTGAGTAATGTGCTGGTCTATCAGCCCTCGAAGGGACACTCTCTCTCTCTCTCTCTCTCTCTATATATATATATATATATATATATATATATATATATATATATATATATATATATATACATATATATATATATATATATATATATATATATATATATATATATATATATATATATATATATATATATATATATATATATATATATATATATATATATATATATATATATATATATATATATATATATATATTTATTTATTTTTTGGCACAATTCTTGGGCTTTGGGTTCGTTTCACGAATATTTGGTATTTAAAATTAAACTTGAATTGACGTTTCGCCCTTTGGTTTAGGGCATTTTAATTTTTTTTTTTCCTTTATTTCTATAAAATATACAAAATATAAAATTACATTTAGGTACACCAGTACAACACAAATTATTTAACACACACAACCATAAACTATTTACATAAATTCTTAGTTCTATATTTAAAAATTAAAATCATATGGAACCTACCTTGAATCTCACATATGTTATTTATTACTGACGAGTCATAGTGAAGGCAAAGAAAATTTTATTGAAGCAGTTAACCTCACTTTAAATACTAATTATTTCCAATATCAAGACAAATTCTATCAACAAATAGAAGGGTGTGCTATGGGCTCTCCCATATCCTCAGTAATAGCTCAATTGGTTATTGAGCATTTAGAAGAAAGTGTTATAAATAATTTAGAGTACAACATACTATTTTTCAAAAGATTTGTGGATGATTGTTTATTGGCTGTTACAACAGATAGCACTGATAAAGTCCTGCATGATTTCAACAGTTTCCATCAAAAGTTGCAATTTACTTCAGAAATCGAAAATAACAATGAAATACATTTCCTGGATACAACTTTAATTAGAAAACATAACAAAATAATCACTAAATGGTATACTAAACCAACGTGGTCTGGCAGGTATTTGAATTTCTACTCTAATCACACAAAGGCACAAAAGGTAAGTGTTATTATCGGTTTAACAGACCTTGCAATAGCGCTGACCTCATCAAATTTAAGACCGAAAGCACTGAATCAAATTAAATCAGTGTAAATACAAAATTGATTTAGAGAAAAAGACATCAACCAAACAATACAAACAAGAACATGCAAATTCTATAATAAAAAAATCAAAAAAGATGAAACCAAAGAACAAAATCAGAACAAAATTCTCCCACTACCTTATACACGCAATTTATCAGAAAAACTAAAGAACACTCTAAAAAAATATAACATAACTGTTTGTCACAAAACACAAAACAAACTAAGCTCACTATTTACAAACTTAAAAAGCCAGGTACCAACCATGAACCAATCCAACATAATTTATTCAGTACCTTCTGCAGATTGCCCAATACATTATATTGGTATGACGATCCAATTATTAAAAAACAGACTCAATGGACACAAGTATACAAAAAATGCAACAACGGCACTTCATAAACACACAACGGAACTTGGACATGATTTCAACTTTAATGAAACAGAGATTTTAAACAGGGACATTAATATAGGAAAACCTGCAATAAAAGAAATGATCGAAATTAAAAAAAATGAGAAATTTACAGTCAATGATAAAAGTGATATAAAGGGAATTAGCCATATTTATACAAATTTAATAAGGTAATATTTTAAAGTGTATACTCATCCTTAATATATTAACAAAAAGACTACCTGCTTTATATACAAAAAAAAAATCACGGATCAATAATACAAAGTAAAATCTACATCGATAAGAATGCCACTATGACTCGTCAGTAATAAATAAAATATGTGAGATTCAAAGTAGGTTCCATATGATTTTAATTTTTAAATATAGAACTAAGAATTTATATAGTTTATGGTTGTGTGTGTTAAATAATTTGTGTTGTACTAGTGTATCTAAATGTAATTTTATATTTTATATATTTTGTAGAAATAAAGGAAAAAAAAATGAAAATGCCCTAAACCAAAGGGCGAAACGTCAATTTAAGTTTAATTTTAAATACCAAATATTCATAAAACGAATTCAAAGCCCAAGAATTGAAAATAAATATTAATTTATGGTTCAAGAAAATTTTTAAGTATTATATATATATATATATATATATATATATATATATATATATATATATATATATATATTCATTTTTATTTCAGGTTGTATTTATTGGCGAAAATCCAGATTATGTGCCTCTACCTGCACTTCGAACCAGAGATTTACCATCAGCAGATGATGATGCAGATTGGCAAAATCCAATAGATACTTGGGACAGAGAATATAGGAGAGTGAGATTCAACAATACAAGAGTTCAGCGTAAGTATACGTATATAATATATATATATATATATATATATATATATATATATATATATATATATATATATATATATATATATATATATATATAATAATAAAAATATATTTATGGGATCTACTGCTGTTCCTTACAATTTAATTAAATAATAATTGGATTTCATAATTTAGCAGCTGGACCAAACATATTAATCGTGGACATGCTAATAACAAATATGGTTGTGATTAAAAAATTTCACTGACTGACTAAATAGAAAAAAATTGACATATACTTATATATATATATATATATATATATATATATATATATATATATATATATATATATATATATATATATATATTGTATATATTTCACAGTCTTTACTACCTGCTTATAAAAGAAAATATAATAAGCAAAAAAAGCTTTGCTTTTGTCACTACATATAAACAACAACGTAACAAATGTACGTAATATGTTCTGGCCTGGCCGGGGGGCATAAGCGCCCTTATGGACATATAAAATACCGGCACTTAAAACCGGCCTTTTTTATTAAAAAAAATGTTCGCCTCCGGTCATTGATTTTTAAATCTGGTGTAGATTTTCTTTGACAAAAATCAACCCACCCTCGGGTATCGGCTTTTAAAGAGTTCTTTTTTGGTGAAAAATTTCCCCTCTGGTCATCCATTTTTAAATTGAGTTTTTGATGCTCTACTGTAATAAAAATTTTTTTGTAAAAATCTGACTCCCTGGTCATGGACTTTTAGTTCTTTTCCAACTTTGACTCCTCCTGTAGTCAAAGTTGCCGTGCACGAGAGTCTATTTTTTTATAAGAGGCTTCACCCTCCAGTTGTGTATTGATTGGCGCTCCCCTTTCTATAAGTAGCTCCTTTTCTAGTTTTCTATTTTTTTTCTTAAAGTGCCCCTTGTATCCATATGAACCCTATGCTTTAAATCTGGCTACGCCACTGCTTGTAACTGGTGAGTATTGTTTTAGTTCAGGTTTGCAGAAAAATAAAATCGTCCCTCTAAGGGAATTTCATTATATATATATATATATATATATATATATATATATATATATATATATATATATATATATATTTATATATTTATATATATATATATATATATATATATATATATATATATATATTCATAAATTAAGATTATTTAAATATTTAGGAAGCATCTGGTATAGTAATAGTAATCGGTAATCTATTAGGTACTGTAAGTGCACTATATATATATATATATATATATATATATATATATATATATATATATATATATATATATATATATATATATATATATATATATATATATATATAAATATATATATACATATATATATACGAACTGAGTAAGCATAATATGCCTTCCTTATTGAACATAACATGCAGACGCTCTTTATTGTAAAATCATTATAAAATTTTAGTTTAACAAATTTAAGATAGATTTTAATCATCACTCTTAATTTATTTTTCAGTACCACATTACAAAAATGAATAATGTTTATTAAAGATACCAATATATAATTTTGAAAATAAATTAACTGCTAAAGGATATCTTCCAGTTTTTATTATATGATTGATTATAAAAGTAGATAAGCCTGACTACATATCAGGTGACGTAAACAATTATTATTCTCAGTATCATAAATGATTTTAAATGATGAAAAGAAGTTTTTACACACTAGTAAATTTGGAATATATGCACATCCTAAACAGACAGACCAGTCACTACCAGTTTAACTGGTAACTTGACATATTTGATTTCAAATAGGATACCTTGGATATTATTAATTTTTTAAATGAATGGGAAATTTTAGATAACTTTTATTGAGTTTTTCCTAAGTAAAATATTTTCATGTGTGAAATGTTAATAGTTTGTTTCTTCCACATGTAGCTTTATCACTATGGAACAAAAACTAACTATGGTCTCCACCTTCATTCAATGCTTCCTTCCCTACGCTCCAAATTCTTTCTATCTCTTCTCCTTTTGATTTCACTCCACCGCCTATTCTCTTCATTTCCATTCCCTTCTCCTTCCACCCCCTTTTCCTCAATCCCCCATTCTCCTACTCCTCTCTTGCCCATTCCACTTCAAATCTTCTATCCCTGTCTTCTCATCATAACGCCTCCAAACCCTCAACCTCGTCCTCCCATAAATCCAAGACATCGATTTTAAAATATAACTCTAAATATAACTCAAATTATTCTCCAAAACATAAGTCCTCTTAATCCTCTTCTCACAAAAGCTGCTGACAAAAATCTTTTTTCACACAGACAGAACAATTCCTTGTTGCAAGGACTTCATAACAGAGAAGATGATTACAGACAATTTAAATAATCCAGATTCAAAATGTCTTCAAAACTTCTAGGAATCTGAATGGTCTTAAACTTAAAAAACTTTAACAATGCAGACCTAAACAGACCTCACCCAGCCAGAGCATCTGGCTAAGTCATTATCTATATACATAAATCAGTTCCTGTAAACCTGTGCAATCGTAAGAATTTTAGAAATTTCAATAAGAATCTGCAATTTTTATCTACTTCCGTCAATAAATATATCCGATACATCTTTGGATAACCTGATATATTCGCTTCTCTGCCCTTTCCTCATTGTAGGAGACTTTAACGTCCATAACCTCATTTGGAAATCTTCATTTCCTTCTTCTAGGGGAAAATAATAGAAAACATCATAACAAACCATATTTTTTCTTTTCACAATTAGTCCCTCTGCCACAAATCTAAATAGGATTTACTATCCCAATATAACTCGCACATCATCTCCTCCCTCCTAAAACCCCTTTCCACCCACCCCAAGGTGAAATTTTAATAATACAGATTGGTCCTCCTCCTTCTGGTCCTCCCTAATCAAACCTCCAAAAATCCCTATTTCTGCAACTAACGCATTTCTGAAAGATTTAGCACAAGAAATCCACCAGGCTACCTACTTCTCCATTTCAAATAGCCTTCTAAACCTAAATAAACCCTCGGCCCCTGGTGGAATTCTCATTGTTAAAAAGCCATTAGAAGTCAGAAAAAAAGCCTTAAACAAGTTCAAAAAATAAAAAACAATTTCATGTACTTCAAAAACATTAGAACCATCTCAAAAAAGTTATTAAAGGAGCTGAAACTGCATGTTGAAAATTCTACACCCGCCCCCTCCTTAAATCAGTTCATCTCATCCAAAGACCTCTGGAGCAGTATTAAGAAAATGACAGGCTGTACCTCCAGCCATTCCCTTAGCATACTGCCATCAGATAACCAGACAATAGAGCCAGTCATGATCTTGAAAAATTGTTGCTTACTCCCTCTCAAACTACTCCGCTCTCTCTCACCCCTCTTTCTAATATAACAATAAATAAATTTAACATCTGCATTTCCTTTCATTATAGTATTTCCTTTTCCTTCCATGAACCTTTCTTCTTCCTTAAAGCCTCCAGAGAAACTGTCCCCAGACCAGATGGCGAATATACAGTTATAATCCTTCATTTACCATTTATCTTCTTAAAATATTACAACCACATCGAGTTAAATGACACTTTGCTTTCCTCCTAGCTCTATTTAATCATAATCTCGATTCACAAAAGTGATAAATCTAGAAGTCTTGCACACAGCTACAGAACCATTTCTTTAATAAACTATCTGTGTAAAATCATGGAAAGAATGGTAAATGATAGCGTCACTTGATTAGTAGAACCAAAAAATCTTCTTCCCCCCCACAATATGGATTCAGAAAATTCAGTTGAACAATTACCCACTTGACCTCATTCTCATTACACACAGATACCGAATACAAGACAACACCTCACTACTGTATCCCTCGATTTATCATGCACCTTCGCCCCAACCAACAGATGAATAATCCTAAAACAATTCAGAAAGTTTGATTTCTGCGGTAATCCTCTTAAGTTCATCCTAAACTTTCTTAGTCCCCGTCACTTCAAAGTTGAAAGAAATAATCAGTTGTCAGGATTCTGTTTACAAAAAATAGGAGTCCCTCATGAATCTATTTTTAGTTCTGTCTTATTCATCATTGCCATCCATTGTATAGGTTATATATATATATATATATATATATATATATATATATATATATATATATATATATATATATATATATATATATATATATATATATATATATATATATATATATATATATAATATATATATATATATATATATATATATATATATATATATATATATATATATATATATATATATATATATATATATATATATATATATATATATATATATATATATTATATATATATATATATATATATATATATATATATATATATATATATATATATATATATATATATATTATATCCCTAACGAAATAAAATCGTAATTCCTTGCTGATGATTTATTACTTTATTCTCCCTCTGCTTCTTCTAACTAAAACTATAGAATATCACTCCATTCTCTAAACAAACTTCCCTCCTGGACAATTAATTCTGTTTCATAGTCTTCCCCTCAAAGTCATCTACTATCAATTTTTACAATAAAAGAAACTATCCCAAAATCAATCTCCTTAATATACATTCCCCTATTTCTTTACAAGATAAAATTAAATTTCTAAATCTAGTCTTTAATAAAAAATTAAACTGAAAAGATCACTTTGCCTTCCAAAAAAATAAAAGCTTTCTCGTCAGTACTCTCTTGTGACATATTTCCCCCCTGCTTTACATAAACCTCATATTAAAAACCATTTAACTCTTCATCGCCTTCATCTTATAAAGTCTTTACTCGACCCTTTCTTAATTCCAATATGAATATGAAATTTCTTGTCCTCCTCTATTTGTTCATTTTAACTGCGACTAACTTTTTTTTTCCAGTTCTTTTCCTTGGGCTTCTCCTTCATCTACAATAGATTCCAGTCTGCATCATTTTGAAAAATTCTCTACATCCAATTAACTTTGTGTTATCGCCTTCTTACATTTAGTAAACGGTAGATACCACGACTACATTCAAATATATACAGATGATTTAAAGTGTCAAAATGGAGTTGGTTCAGCAATAATTCTGAGAAATTCCATCTATAAATTCAGTTTGGACCCTCTACGTCCCATTCTCATAGCTAGACTACTAGAAAAATCATGAAGAATGGCTGCCAAATCTAAAAAAAAAAAGATCTAATGATATCAGACTCAAATCCTTTAAATCCTGAAAACTTTTCTGTTCACACATTACCCTAATCACTGATTTATTTGTATATACTTCTTCAAACAAATATAATATTCATATTATTGGAAACGATCTAGTAGACATCAACACTAAGCCGTCAGTTAAACAGGCGATCTAGTTCTTCCAAAACCTGTTCCAGCTTCATTGTGATCTTCCAAAAAACTCGAATTATGGAAATTTAAGCTTTTAGTATTTTCCCTCTTTCATGTTCCTCACCTTCCTCCAGAGCAAATATAATGAAAAATGGAATTACATGTAAAAAGAAAATACACGATAATTTATAAATCTCTTTATATTTATTTTAGCAAAACTGATTACATATGTCTCTGTTTATTGAACCATTCATTGATCTATTAACGTCAATAATGGTAACGTTTATCACGTATTCTCGAATAACGTTAAAGTAGAGTTAGTGTATGGCAATGACAAGTTTTGGAGTAAAATAAAAGTTTTTTGATGGCACAGAATAGCTTAGAAGCAACAAACACAATAGAAGATTAAGATTAAATCGATCACCTCAAATAATTAAAAGGGTCCATTAACTCGTTGCAGATGACGGCAATGCTTCACTGAAAATCGCAGAAAAGCGCTAAACAATTAACAAATAAATAATTTAAATGATTTCGAAAGAAAATATAGGCACAACAAACGTTTGCACAAAATGTGTTATAAATAATTTAAATGAAGATCAAAAGTTATGGAAAGTTTATCATTCCGGAGAAATCGTATGAGCCTACATAAACAATCCAAACGTTCTGAAATTAATAGAGGTTTCCACGTATGGTGGAATGTAAGACATTTCGCCGTTTCGCCAAAATCTCATTTGGCATTTTCAAGAGTTTTTGCTGCTGCTGCTACTCGATAGTGTGATCTTGTTGCGAGCGGCAGCAGCAGCAGCAAAAGGACTTTATATATATATATATATATATATATATATATATATATATATATATATATATATATACATATATATATATATATATATATATATATATATATATATATATATATATATATATATATATATATATATATATATATATATATATATATATATATATATATATATACATATTAAAATTTAACACCTTAATGAAATAGCAACAATGCAATATTCTAATATGAAAAATATTTCAAAAGAACGTTTTAATTAAGTGGTTGTATGCTAAACTATAAAGCAAATAGCATTAAATAAAAAAAAAATCAAGAATTGTATGGTAATGTCCATGATACACTAAAAACATATTCTACAGGTAAAGTGTATCTTTCTCAGTGATGCTTTGGACTAAAAATATAATATGATATAATGAAAAGGTGTAATCTTAAGAGTGTAATCTAGTTGAATTAGGGAAAATATTTTACAATAACTACAGCACTTAGGCTTCTATGAAATGTGTTATCCTGTAGCTCTAGAAATATATCTTCTAGAAAAGATAGCTGCTTTAAAGGTTGGATTTTTCTGAATGATGCTGTCTTAAAATAATTGGAGTTCCCAGGTAAGTTTGTCCAATTCTCATTTTTGCTACTCAAAATATAATTAGATAAAGAGATGTTTCTTGCTCCTCGAAGCATCATGTGCAACATCTTTATCCTGTGGGATTTCCTATTGCTATCTTCAAGTGTTTCCTGCTTATTTTCAGTAAGGTATGTAAAGTATAGTTAGAGTTGTTATCTGCTAAACTGGCTAGTATACCATTGCACTCACTTGCCAGTCAGAGTTCAGGCATATTTTTTTTTTTTCTGTTTAAACTCGTTTGTATCTATCCCAGGGAACTCCTCTCTTTGGAAAGACGGTTCCATTGTTTCAATACTACTTCTCTGATATCAGATCCTTCAGAGATGTATTGTATGAACCATATCTAGAATATTACTCAAAAACGTAAGTCCCTATATATATATATATATATATATATATATATATATATATATATATATATATATATATATTTATATATATATATATATATATATATATATATATATATATATATATATATATATATATATATATATATTATTTTGCTTATGCTTTGGAAAGATGCATTGTCAAAGAGGCCTTTAATGTCTAACAAGAAACCCAAAGTATGCAATAAATTAAGTGACGATGCTAGAAAAATGGGATGCTCCGATATAACTATGTCGGGTTCAGCAACGTTAACTTTTTTAGAAAAAACTGCCGGTTAGGATTCTGTAGTGTTAAATTCTACTTGGCTACTCTCATCCCAAGATAGAATTTCTTCCAGATCTTTGTTAAGTTGAACAACTTCCTGCTGTCTGCGGATGTTTATATGAGTAGTCGATGTTCGAACGTTCAAAGCTAATGAAGAAATAAGCGTACTGTCATCTGCAAAACTGTAGACTGGATTCCTGTTCCTTTCCAGTAGATTGAAAATGTAAATTGGAAAGAAAGTAGGAGCCTTGGGATAGACTGGCGTTGATAGCGAAGGTATTAAAAAGAAATCCGTCGACTGCCACCCGTAAAGAATGCTCTTTGAGAAAACAGGAGAGCCATAAAAAGAACTTTTTAGACATACTATAGGAGTCTAGCTTAGCCAACATTCCATCATACCAACCGCGGTCGAATACCTTGAGTATATCAAGTGGAACCGCTTAAGATTCTCCAAAAATTTAAATTATGTTGTTCCAGAAATATATTACATAAGCTCTCCTGTTGATCTTTACTCACGAAAATCATATTGATGGTCGCTAATAATATTCAAACCTTTAAGATTTTTTGGAAGATGCTGTATGACCGGTCGACAGTTGTTTGGAAAGGTATCGGCTGAACTGCAGCGTATTTCCATCCGGAAGAAAATATTCCCTTGTAGGTGTTAGTTCTCTAGCGCATATTTTGGGTATACAGGTATTCTATCAGTGCCAGAGCTTTTTTAGTATCTACCTTTATTAAAACACGCTGGTGTTTTTCCTTGTAAATTGATAGTAGAAGTTCAGCTACCAAGCTGTCTTCCTTCACTGGTGTCGTTGCAATTGTACGATCTGACCATGTCAGTGGTGGTATAGTGAATTTAGTGAAATTTTGACTAATGGCTTTAGCGACTGACCAAAAGGACTTGAATTTGTTGGGGCATTCACGAAGTTTGTTTTAAACTTTTTGATTGTGTGACTACTCGGTTTGATCGATAATTTCATTGCATCTGTTCCGGGTACATTTTCGGTGGAAGTTAGTATCACTTGGTGGTCGATAGGGGCAGCAGATAAACTTTGTGGTTTGTTGAGTTGTTATTTTTAACCATATAACATCGTAGTTTCGAGGCAACAGAGCCCTCTCTCGTTGACATGAGAGATCGCTTCGGACACAAAGACCGATTTCAAAGTTATGCCTAAACCATGATAAATAAAGTTGAATGTGCTGGTCGATTAACTGGTCCTGATTTCACAGAGAGCGGGTATATATATATATATATATATATATATATATATATATATATATATATATATATATATATATATATATATACATATATATGTATATATATATATATATATATATATATATATATATATATATATATATATGTATATATATATATATATATATATATATATATATATATATATATATATATATATATATATATATATATATGTATATATATATATATATATATATATATATATATATATATATATATATATATATTTATATATATATATATATATATATATATATATATATATATATATATATATATATATATATATATATATATATATATATATATATATATATATATATATATATACAACATTATTAGCGATCACCAATATGGCTTTCGTAAACATAGATCAACAGGAGATCTTCTGACTTATGTAACACATGTTTGGAACAACGCAACTGAACACTTTAGAGAATCTCGAGCGGTTGCTCTTGACATATCCAAGGCATTCGACCGTCTTTGGCACGATGGACTGTTGGCTAACCTACGCTCTTATGATATGTCTGAAAAGTTCTGTTTGTGGCTCTCGAGTTTCCTCAAAGAGCGTTCTTTACGAGTAGCGGTCGACGGATTTCTTTCTAACACCTTCACTATCGCCGCCGGTGTGCCCCAAGGCTCCGTACTGTCTTCTACTCTCTTTCTCATTTACATTAACGATTTGGTGGAAAAGACCGGGAATCTAATCTACAGCTTTGAAGATGACAGTACGCCTATCTCTTCATTCACTTTGAACGCTCGAACATCGTCTACTCAGGCGAATATTCGCAGACAGTAGGAGGTCATTCGACTTAACAAAGACCTGGAAGAAATTCTATCTTGGAGTGACAGTAACCAAGTGGAATTTAACGCTACAAAAACCCAAGCGGCAGTTTTCTCTAAAAAAATCAACGTTGCTGAACCCGACATAGACATGTCGGAGCACTGTATTCCCCTAGCATCGACACTCAATTTGTTGGGAGTTAATTTGGGAGAGCAAATATGTCCTGGCATGAACATGTTGCAGGCATAGCAAGGAGAGCTTCTTCAAAGTTGGGAATATTATTTCGAACCAGAAAGCTTTACACTCCACAACAACTGATAATTCTTTACCACGCTCAAATTCGACCAACTACGGAATACTGCTCCCATGTTTGGGGCTCCGCTCCCAAACATACACTGCATTTGTTGGATTCTGTTCGGAGAAGAGCTGTTCGTCTCACTGGAGACCCAGAACTGACCGGCGGCCTTGATTCGCTGGAACATCGAAGAACGGTTGGCGTCTTGAGTCTGTTCTAAAGGTATTTTCATGGAAAGTGTTTGAAGGATGTAGCCCGCTTAATTCCTCCCAGAGCGGTGCATGTTAGAAATACACCTCGCGCTAATACTTCACATCCGGTTCAGCTTGTGACTCTGCGTACAATGCTTTTCAAGCTCTTATATGGAGAACATCATCCTTTTGGAATAATTTGCCCAGGGCTGTGTTTCCCACCGAGTACAATTTACAGAAATTCAGGAACAACGTGAATCGCTTTTTCCGCACACCTGCCGCTCCTGGAGCGCTTTAGGGACTTCCCTGCAGCACGTGTGCTAGAGCCATAATATATATTTATATATATATATATATATATATATATATATATATATATATATATATATATATATATATATATACATAGTCTTTTCTTATAATATATTTATGACATATATAGCTGATGAAATAAAAGTTAGTACGTTCACAGTTAACAATTTAAGATATTTTGTTGCCCATGAGAGCACACCAGCAAGAAAGCAAACGAACTTTTATAGGACGTTTCGAGATTTGTTTTTAGATAATTTAAACCCAGCTTTATTATTTAAAATTGATGGAAAAAAGAAAAACTTTTTTTTGATCTAAAACACTTCCCATTAAAAATAAAAATGAAATTGTCGACAGTCTAAAATGCCGTATCGTTGCAAAGCTCCATATATATATATATATATATATATATATATATATATATATATATATATATATATATATATATATATATATATATATATGTATATAAATAATATATTTCAGTGTGCTTTCGCATTACGAGTATTTCCAATTTTAACAGAAATAATATGTAGAAGTGATTGAGATCTGGTTACAAAGTGTCCTTCATAGTAGCTGGTAGATCAGTCTTCTGACTGATAAAATCAATTTTTAGACCTCGGTACATACCCCCCATTGCTTTATATTGTAACGAGATGGATACGAGCATAATGTCAGGTCCGTCACTGATACTGAAGAACGTCGTTACTGTATCCAGGCTCATCGAAGTACGAAAATTGCAGCAAGACCCTATATCTAGCGCTGAAATCCTTGCTTCCCCAATCACATTTTGGAATTAACTGCAGATGAAAATCTCCTAACTTTATTCGCATAAAGACATGCTCATGGGTTTGTTACTGTACCTCAAATCCGCATTTTATGAAATCGTGTTTCTTGAATTAAGGCTTTGTTCATATCAAGCACCTTAATATGCCTACTTACTTACACTTATTGTATTATAAGGCATTCATCTATACCGAATCCAGCTGATGGACGGCACTCAGAAGAGAGCTACCTTTTTCTCTAGAAGGAGTTTGTGTGTAGGAGATAATGAATTCGCCTTCCTTCCCATTTTTTATCTTCTCCTCTTCGTTCAGGATTTTAAAATACCTAGAAGTCGCTATCAAAATCTGAAGTTCCTGTATTAAATTTTTCTAGGGGTATGTAGGGTTCTGCTGAATTCTTATAAGACAGTTTTTGTGAGGGATAGTCTTTTTTGTTCTTAATAACTTTTCCGGTCCCACGAGAAGCAAGAGAAAATGTGGTCGCTAACGACAGGACCCCGCATGCTTTAACAAAGCTAATCACTGCAGAAGGTCGCCCGGTATCCTCGCGACCCTGTTAGTAATAGTTTTGCGCCAGTGCCATTCAACACAGCATTGGTTGCACAAGGCATAGCGATAGAGATAGTAGTAAAAAAAAGAACAGTGAGTTTTAAATGTTCAGAGCGCCAGGATCGGAAGAATGTAGGATTTCTTTAAATAATATCACTTTTTCTCTATACCCTAAGATATTTATTTTCAGTTAACTAGTACAAATCGTGCGGTCTGAGAAGAGCCAGTAAAAAAATATAAGAAGTAGGTCACAGTAACGGCATTACAGAAGTAGTATTTTTGATAAGAATTTCTACAGTAACGACATTTTAAAATCGATTTTTAAAATTGTATTATTTTTAATTGTAATTATATGGTTAATCTTCTTACTGTGAAAAAGCAAATATGAGACTATCGAAATCATTCAGTATTCATCGTTGCGGTTTTTGATTTAATATGAACGAAACAGCGCAAATTTATCAAACACCAACAAAGACAACTATTGTCATGGATATTATTGCGGTAAATCATTGTCCTGCATAGTTTTGCATCTTTAACAATTTGTGGTAATTGGTTAAGAAATTGTAACAGTTTTCTTCTTTTTACGGTTTTATTTGATTAAAAATCAGTTGAAATATAACAGGATCTAATTAAAATAAAGAATGAACAAAACTAGATAAATAATGTTTTACTTTATTTACATAAATGTCAATTGTGTGATGTCAATGGTATTTGATGCAATATGTCGACCAAGAAATGCAAATAGTACTTTTTAATATAATATATTACCCTTCAATGTTCAATGTCTAGGCCTCTGTTGAAAGACTTGTTCTATGAATATTTCCAATATAACATTTCTATTCTGTAATTTGGACAACCGAATCAGGACAGTAGAATAATTATTATAATAACCAATATATTCTGAAAAGCTACCGGGCTAAAAAAACATTTCTGAAAAATCTTTACCGTTCTCACATCGAAAGCAATTTCTCAATTACGTATTGAACCCATTCAATTGAGCACACTTCGCTAGGCCTGATTTAAAGACAAAAAATAACTATGCTCTCTATATATACAAATGCTACTTACCTTGCTACATAGAACTACAAAAAATTAATTAAAAATATTTTTATATTTAAAATGTATTTCTTCGTATCCACCGAAAAAAAAATTCTGTGTGTTTGCTGAATAGAATTTATTTGCTGAATTCTGATTTACATCATTCTAATAGAGTATGTGATAAATAATATTTTATTTATTTAATTTAATTAGAAAATGTTCAAGATAGTCCAGATAAAAAATTCAAGTTAAAAGTCTGAAGAGAAGATCTGAAAATAGAAATTTAAATCAAGAATTTTCTTTCATTTTATTATTATTTTTAAGTTGCTTCTAATTTTGGTATAGTTTAAAAAAATATTTTTAAATATATGTTATAAATTACAGGAACGTAAGAAATAATTCAACAAATTCAGTTTTCCGTTGTTTTTTCCTAAATATTGGTAGTTTCTTTTACGGGTTGATAATTTATAGTATACACCTGTATTTATAACCGTTTTTTGAAGTAACACCTAAGATTGGCTTATGCAAGATGTTCGCTATTATTATTCTTGAGGAAATAATTCTCTACAATTAATTGAGGTCCGTTACTTTAAACAAAATCCGTCCTGTTCAGTGCTTGCGACACTTGTCTGTTGATGGAACACAATTCATAAAGTCGTATATAGGTTTTTTTTTGATTTGCTGCCTTATTTTTTTTAGTTAATTACGTCAGGTATTGTCCTAATACATATCAATTATAAGATTCATCCCTGGTACACTAAAGAGTAATTCCTTATTTTACAGACAAACTACAGTGCTTTTTTTTATGGGTCTAGCATACGTGCTGCAGGGAAGAAGTCCCTAAAGCGCTACAGGAGCGACACGTGTGCGGAAAAAGCGATTCACGTTTTTCTTGAATCGCTTGTACTCGGTGGAAAACACAGCCCTGGGCAAATTATTAAAAAGGGATGATGTTCTCTATATAAAAGACTGCTTGAAAAGCGTTGTACGAGGAGTAACAAGCTGAACCTCATACGGATGTGAAGTATTAGCGCGACGTGTACTTCTAACATGCACCGCTCTGGGAGGAATTAAGCGGGCCACATCATCCTTCGAACACTTTCCATGAAAATACTTGTAGAATAGGTTCAAGTTGCCAACCCTTCTTCGATGTTCCAGCGAATCAAGGCCGCCGGTCAGTTCCGGGTCTCCAATCAGACGAACAGCTCTTCTCTGAACAGAATCCAACAAATATAGTGTATGTTTGTGAGCGGAGCCCCAAATATGGGAGCAGTATTCCATAGTTGCTCGAATTTGAGCTTTGTAAAGAATTAACAGTTGTTGTGGAGTGTAAAGCTTTCTGGTTCGAAATATTATTCCCAACTTTTGAGAAGCTCTCCTTGCTATGCCTGCAACATGTTCATGCCAGGACATATTTGCTCCCAAATTAACGCCCAACAAATTGAGTGACGATGTTAGAGGAATGGAGTGCCCCGACATAACTATGTCGGGTTCAGCAACGTTAACTCTTTTAGAAAAAACTGCCGCCTGGGTTTTTGTAGCGTGAAATTCCACTTGGTTACTGTCACCCCAAGATAAAATTTCTTTCAGGTCATTGTTAAGTTAAATGACTTCCTGCTGTCTGCGAATATTCACCTGAGCAGCCGATGTCCGAACGTTCAAAGTGAATGAAGAGATAAGCATACTGTCATCTGCAAAGCTGTAGATTGGATTCTCGGTTTTTCCAGCAGATCGTTGATGTAAATGAGAAAAAGAGTAGGAGACAGTATGGAGCCTTGAGGTACACCGGCGTTGATTGTGAAGGTGTTAGAAAGAAATCCATCTACCACCACTCGTAAAGAACGCTCTCTGAAGAAACATGAGAGCCACAAGCAGAACATTTCAGACATACCACAAGAGCGTAGCTTAGCCAACAGCCCATCGTGCCAAACACGGTCGAATACCTTGGATATGTCAAGAGCAACCGCTCGAGATTCTCCAAAGTGTTCAATTGCGTTGTTCCAAATGTGTGTTACATAAGTCAGAAGATCTCCTGTTGATTATTTTTACGAGATCCATATTGATGATCGCAATAATATTGAATCCTTCAAGATATTTTAGAAGATGCTGATTGATAGCCTTTTCGATGACTTTCGATATTATTAAAAGCAGTGCGATTGGTCGATAGTTATTTGGCAAGGTCTTCTTACCTTTTTTAGGTATCGGCTGAACTGTGGCACATTTCCGGCAGGAAGGAAATATTCCCTTTCTTTAGGATAGGTTGAAAAGTCTACAGAAAACTGGTGTTAGTTCCCTCGCACAGATTTTGAGATCTATGGCAAGTATTCCGTCAGCGCCAGAAGCTTTTTTGGTGTCTAGCTTCATTAAAATACGCTATCTGAAGGCAATATCGGGCATCATTGACTGCACTATGGGAATAGTAGGTGGTGTTTTTCCTTGGAAGTCGACAGTAGAATGTGAACAAAGAGGTCAGCCAACAAGTTCGCTTTCTTAACAGGTGTCGTTGCAATAGAATTATCTGGCCGTGTGAGTGGTGGTATGGTGGATTTGGTGAAATTTTGACTGACTGCCTTAGCAACTGACCAAAAGGACCTGAAATTGGTGGGACAACCGAGAAGTTTGTTTCTAATTCGTCGATTGTGTGCCTCCTTGGTTTCGTCGATAATTTCTTTGCATCTGTTCCTGGCAGGAACAAAGGTGTTACGGTTTATGGTGTTAGGATTTTCACGCCATTGTCGGTAGGCAAGATGTTTAGAAGCAACAGCTTCTTTGCATTTTCGGTCAAACCAAGGCTTGTCGTTAGAAGGGCATTTCTTCGAAAAAGGGATATAAGCCTCCATACCGGCCAAAATAACATCGGAAACCTCCCTGGCGCATTCAGATGGGTCTTCGGATCGAAAACAAACGTCCATCCAAGGGAAAGTTCGAATATATTCCATGAGATCTTTCCATTTAGCAGATTTGTAGTGCCAAATCTTGCGCGGCTTAGGCGCCTCTCTGTCACTGATTTTTAGGATACTCGATGTCGAAAGTAGTTTATGGTCAGAAGAACCTAACGGCGGATTTACGCTGACCGTGTACATCTCCGGACTGGTGGTTAAAAACAGATCAAGAAGACTGGCGAACGCCCCTTCGCGATCAGGGATTCGTGTTGGTTCGTCAATAAGCTGAGTTAAACCACAACTGATTGAAAATGACTCGGCTTCACGACCTTGCTCGTCGGTAGTATTTGAATATTTAAGCCAGTTGATGTTGTGTACATTAAAGTCACCCAGGATGGCAATTTCGGCATTTGGATAGTTAATTTGTAAATGATCGATGGTGTCTGCAAGAGAAGCGAAATGTGTTCTAAAGTTAGTATCACTTGGTGGTCGGTAGAGGATACAGATGAACCTTGTGGTTGATTGAGTCATTATTTTTAACCACATAACATCAAAGTTTGGGGGCTCCAGAGCTAGTTGGCAAGAAGTACTGTCGATTTGCGAATGTTTTCACAGGTATTTTGCTTATTTCTGGTTCTTTAAAATAATTTTTGAATTTACTCTATCTATAGACAAGAAATCAGTTAGTTTTTCGATTACATAGATATTCAGAACCCTATATTATTTCGTAACTTTACTATGGTAATTTTGTATTAAGAATAAAAAGTATCGCTCTATTAAAAAATGACATAATACAACCTCTTACATGGTCTCCTACAATATAGTCTAAATATTTAAATAAAATGTGCAAATTTTGCATCATGAAGATAATGCATAATTTACATATGATAATAAAGTGTAAAAAATGTCTTTCTTAATTATGGAAGGAAACCGTGGTAATGTACAACAATGGAAATTTTGTATTCCAATTATAAAAATTACAACTTAAAATTTCTCTTGTAAACTTACAATAATCCTTATATAAAGTTGAAATCAAACCCCTGAAATTTTAGGGCTAATATTTTAATGTTGCCAAAACTCATTAAAATGAATAGGTTTTTATAACTAAAAATTTATAATATATCATAGCACATCAAACCTATGAATGTTAAGAACATTTAATTTCTATATATTCATAAAATAAAACTATATAACCATAACGAAAAATAAATAGATAATACCAATGTTTATTTGTAAATTAAAATATTATTTTTTCAAAATAATTGGCTACGCGGCTTCTTGAAATTGTTTGTTCCTATGAAGGGTTACCGCATCCCTTTGTGCTTTAATTTCCCGAAAATTTCACTTTTTTTTAAATATTTAGTTACAGGCCCTCATAAGCATTCAAGGCGACCTGTATAGTTGTTTAAAGAGTTTTAATGAGGATCTGTGTGGCATTTGCCTAGAGTTTTGTTATTTCTGTGCAATTATTTGTTTTACCTTGCCCAAAAGCTTAGGAATTAGAAGGAAAAGAATTAAACCGTCTAAGTGCAAAAATGACATGGAAAAATATACAAGTTCCGTAGAACAATTAAATAGGTAAGTAAAGTTTCAGAGAAAATCGGGTGTCACAGACAGACAGACACCGAAGTGATCTTAAAAGTGTTCCGTACTGAACACTAAAAATGTTTATACTAAATAAATTACGGCTTAGTCGCTTGTTAATAAACTAACAGTTTAGCTCATTGGTAGAGCTTGCACATCGTGTATATAATTTATGGCAAGTTTTATGGTTTTCCTTTTTCATTATGGCGGCAAAAACCAAGTCTGCTAGGAGAGGCAAAAGCACCTTATGTTAAATTATATTTACACAACCTACTGACTGGCCTACTACTAAATAATTTTCTTTATAATATTTATTTAAAATTACATCAGTTTCAATCCTATCACCAACTTTATTAAAATATTTTTAGTACGAATGAAATTTTTGAATACTCTTATCAAAAATTTTAACTTCGCATTAATTTAAGAACTTATCAATAAGTTTTATAAAAAAAAAATGTGGATTTTGCGTAGGGGAATCTGGAGAAGTAAGACGAGAGTTTTCCTTTTTGTGTAAAAACAGGTTGATGGTACACTACCCATTGTTGCAATTGCATAACAGAGTATTTTTAAAATAAAAAAGACAGTTACGGTTACGTAAAACATATATAGATGTAACACATCGTAATTTAAAAATATTTTTACACGAAAAATTTGACCCTTTACGTACTACTCTACTTTGCCGTATTGTCCTTCTTCGCTAAAATTTAAGATATTTATTTATAAATGTGTTTTTCTACAATGTAATGTAAACTATACGGCTTACACACTCCCTCTGAGGAACATTTTTATTATTAGAAAATACTAGCAAAAGCCCCTAAGTCGTCCTGGATGTACCTCCGATATTGCCCGTGTGTGCTCTTCTTTAAAAGAGAAACTAATTGCCGTCTTGTCAGATGTCGGTATCTCAGAAGCTATTAAATTTAAAACGACAACAATTTTTTCCTTTCTTTTAATCTGCAAAGTTATTTATGCTCCTCATACATACTCAGTTACATGAGTTATACAAATGTATATGATAGCTAAGACATTTATGCAGAAAAAATCATGAAATAAAAAAAGAATTTCTTTTATTTAATTTAACCTGTATACAATTTTTTCGAGGTAAAGAAGTAGTCTACAACGGTTCAGTCGTATTGAATCAAATGTCTTAGTAATGTCAGTTACTATTTAAATCACTGTTGTTGATTATATACAGTAATTATTAAAACGATTTTAAAAATTAGCATTTCTTAATACACATTCCTAATTTTTTTATATTCTATTAATATTTTTACCAGCGAGGAATCCAAGTAGCAGTCAGAAACATTGTTTCAAAGGCTATTTATTTTATTAATCTGTATCAATTTGACAATACTCCGATCTAAAATAAAACCTTTTATTTAATATTTTTTCTATTAGTTGGTTAGTTCATTGGTGTCGGGGCGAGAGATCGTGTCTGTTTGTGCAGTGCAGCCATAGTCTGCATATTGGGGAACGCCCCTTCGCGATCAGGGATTCATGTCGGTTCGTCAATAAGCTGAGTTAAACCACAACTGATTGAAAATGACTCGGCTTCACGACCTTGCTCGTCGGTAGTATTTGAATATTTAAGCCTGTTGATGTTGTGCACATTAAAGTCACCCAGGATGGCAATTTCGGCATTTGGATAGTTAATTTGTAAATGATCGATGGTGTCTGCAAGAGAAGCGAAATGTGTTCTAAAGTTAGTATCACTTGGTGGTCGGTAGAGGATACAGATGAACCTTGTGGTTGATTGAGTCATTATTTTTAACCACATAACATCAAAGTTTGGGGGCTCCAGAGCTAGTTGGCAAGAAGTACTGTCGATTTGCGAATGTTTTCACAGGTATTTTGCATATTTCTGGTTCTTTAAAATAATTTTTGAATTTACTCTATCTATAGACAAGAAATCAGTTAGTTTTTCGATTACATGGATATTCAGAACCCTATATTATTTCGTAACTTTACTATGGTAATTTTGTATTAAGAATAAAAAGTATCGCTCTATTAAAAAATGACATAATACAACCTCTTACATGGTCTCCTATAATATATTCTAAATATTTAAATAAAATGTGCAAATTTTGCATCATGAAGATAATGCATAATTTACATATGATAATAAAGTGTAAAAAATGTCTTTCTTAATTATGGAAGGAATGTACAACAATGGAAATTTTGTATTCCAATTATAAAAATTACAACTTAAAATTTCTCTTGTAAACTTACAATAATCCTTATATAAAGTTGAAAACTAACCTGAAATTTTAAGGCTAATATTAAAATATTATATATTCATAAAATAAAACTATATAACCATAACGAAAAATAAATAGATAATACCAATGTTTATTTGTAAATTAAACTATTATTTTTTCAAAATAATTGGCTTCTTGAAATTGTTTGTTCCTATGAAGGGTTACTGCATCCCTTTGTGCTTTAATTTCCTGAAAATTTCACTTTTTTTAAATATTTAGTTACAGGCCCTCATAAGCATTCAAGGCGACCTGTTTAGTTGTTTAAAGAGTTTTAATGAGGATCTGTGTGGCATTTGCCTAGAGTTTTTGTTATTTCTGTGCAATTATTTGTTTTACCTTGCCCAAAGCTTAAGAATTAGAAGGAAAAGAATTAAACCGTCTAAGTGCAAAAATGACATGGAAAAATATACAAGTTCCGTAGAACAATTAAATAGGTAAGTAAAGTTTGCTTTTTTTGTATGTTATACGGAAAGGATTTTTTAAATGAGTGTGGTTATAAATTTTACAGGTATACATAAAATTTTTATTTAGTTGTATAAAATTATATAATAAAATTATATATGAAAATATATTAAACTTAAAGGGTTACCTCACCTTAGCGCTTGGAAAAATAGGTATAAAAAATAAAAAAAAAATTGCAGCTATTAAATATATAAAATAATTTTTCTTTTACACATGTACATAGGAGTTTTATGAATAATTTGAAATATTAACGAATAAGAATAATTAAAAAATGACGGAGATATGAGCCATCAAGTAGGACCCTCTTTTGAAAATCCTTGCTGATTGTGTTCTTATTTTTTCTGTAAGGCATCGTCTGAAAAATAAAAAAATATTTTTTTTCTTATTTAGAAAGGTAATAGCTAAGATGATATATTATAAAGAACATGTGTTGTAGATTTTAACAAAATCGGTTAAGTAGATCTTAAAATATCTTCTACACCAGTTTGAAAAAAGTAGATTCGAAAAAAACGCAAAAGAAAAAAACAGTACGGAGTCAGCGTCTTAAAACCAAATATTTTTTTAAATTACCTTCAATCTGCGATTCCTGGACCTTACATGTGGTTTTCCATTGTTGCCGCGATGTTCTTCGACTCCTTTTGAGCAACTCTTTTCAATTTCCTTGCCTCTTTAATCTCTTGTTAGGCTCTCATGTTGGCTATAGATATTCGTTGAGAATCCAAGTTCTCGGTAAATGGCAGCGCGCTTGGGCCAATTACAAGACTTAATAATTGCATCATTTATAATACACTGGTGTGTCCATCATTAAATATACTAGCTGCAATATCAGATGCAATCTCAACAATTTGTATGTCACTGTAATGCACTTTTGGAGCCATAGACCAAATGACAGCGTTTAGACTTTCGTTGTTATTAGTGTATCCTTCTAAACATCGTTCTTATAAAGGACTGACTAAAAGAACAATATCCTTTGTCAAGGCTTTGACCGCTCGTGCCGGTCCGATCGCTACCTAAGTTTCGGGCCGACCCTCTGCCGCGCTCACTTCTAATTGCTATAACTTCGGAAATAATTTGATTTTTGAAATGGTTAAAGGTTTAAAATATTTTTAAAAGTATAAACAATTTATCTAGCCAAAAAAAAATAATTCAATTTTTTGAAAATCTCAAGGTGATGTAACCCCTTAAAGTGATAATTACCACCCTAAAACTGAATTGAAAAAAACCTTTTGATGAAAATTGTCTTTTCAGCAGCGTTTGCAGCATTTTTTACAATTTATCTACATAATTTTAGGTGACATATTAAATTTTATTTGCAGATACATTGACTATTTTTTTGTAAAAAAAAATAGAATTATCGTCTACTATTAATGTATATAGAGGCCAGAGCAATCGGTTGTCCCCTGTCTGTTCTCACATCACAAAAAAAGGTTTGTTACAGTGCAGGTTGCAGGTCAAAATATAGCTTAGATAAAACTTATCAACGGGACATGAAAATATTTTAATTTTTACTGAACGGTTTTGAGAAAATACCACTCACCTGAACTAACCTTAAATCGAATTAGAAATTCTTGGAAATGCATGAATGTTGCGATGATTTTACGCTGGAATATAGAAAAATAAAGTAACAATAATCACCAAAACTGGAAATGGAATCACAGACATCACATAAAAATTTAGTAATACACGTATGCTAAAAAATAAGTGAGACATCCCTCGGGTCAGGGCAGAGGATGTCGCAATGATCAATGGCAATGTTAAAAGTATTATATATTCTCTTTTTATAACTACATCATATATGTAATGGCAATTTATGAAAAATTAACCCATATTATGTCATTCAGCGCTTAATTTTTTTAGTCTAGCTATATAGTTTCTTGCATTAATGTAACAAAATCTGTACTATGTTGAGAATGTGGAATCTTTGGCACAATGACACTACTCAGCATATATCACCATTACACCAAACACTTTATTTTTGCATTCGACGCGCGTTTCGCTAACCATATTAGCTTCATCCGGAGCGATGATTGACTATCATCGCTCCTAATGAACCTAACATGGTTTGAGAAACGCGCTTCGAATACAAACATAAAGTGTTTGGTGTAGTGGTGAAATATACTGAGTAGTAACAAAATCTGAATAAAAAATTTTTATTAAGTGGTAAAAAAATAGATCGAGTTTAATCATTGCTGAGCTTGTCAATTCTTCTGAAATCCCTCGTTTAACATTTAACTTTTGTTGCTTTCTGTATCTTTTTGTTTTCAATCTTCTGATTTTATTCTTTTCCTGAAGTAGCAGTAAATAAATATTCTGTAACAATCGAAGCGCCAAACCACATGCTTCTTTCCCTGTTGTTTGTTTCAGTATAATTTTTATATCACTGAGAATATTGATTTTTTTCTCAAAAGAAAATAACAAATAAAAAGTAAAACTAACTGAAATCTAATACCCATTGTTTTATATAAGCTTTCAATCCGAAACCTATTAAAATGCATCATTTCTTACAAAAGCAAACTCAATTTTAAACTATAACCACTTAAATTTGCATTTAGAAAGACATAACATTTATGTTGAGATATTAGAGTCACCGAATTACTTTTTTTCTCTAAACATTAAACAATCATGTTATGTAATCAAAAAATAATAAAACAATAATTTTGATACTAATATCTGGAACATGTAAGAAGTAATGGTCGCTGAAAATTAGTTTTCAATTAAGACTGAAAACAAGATCATGTCATGAAGTTAATATTAATGTTTACCCAAACTTCCTTAAAATGCATCCAAATTTTTAAATGGCGTTTTTCTACTGGGAATTATGTATAAGTTTAGTAGAAAAGAGGAAACAATCTAAGTTTTTAAAAAATTATTAAGTTAGAAAAAAAAAATAACATTTTTCCTTAAAGTGCATATTTTACCGGGATATTAAAAAAAAACGGATACCCTATACTTATAAATAATAACCGGTCACGTGCAAGTTGAACTTCCGCAATTAGTGTTCCATTCGTTGATTGCTTTTAAAATAAAAATTTTTGTTGCGGGAGTATAAAATGATCAGTGACTTCACAGAAACATCCTAAATGAGTTAATGCACTCATGATAATTTTCGTTCAATCTACGTCCTGTAAAGAATATTCCAATACTTTTCGAGATTAGGGGAGGGGGAAGCGATTTTTCGCACTTTTTTAAAGATAATACAAAGAGAATTGTGCGCAAGTATTACATTATATATATTTTTGAACTTATCTTTTTACAATCTTTCATTTGACACCCCACTCGATGACCTGTTAAAAAAATTCTTCTTCACTTCCAATTTCACCCCCAAAACTAACCCCTTAAGTCAAAATTTAACTTTCAAAACTACACGGCTCTGCCAAATTTCAACTTTCTATGTCAAATAGTTTCAGAGAAAATCGGGTGTCACAGACAGACAGACACGGAAGTGATCTTAAAAGTGTTCCGTACTGAACACTAAAAATGTTTATACTAAATAAATTACGGCTTAGTCGCTTGTTAATAAACTAACAGTTTAGCTCATTGATAGAGCTTGCACATCGTGTATATAATTTATGGCAAGTTTTATGGTTTTCCTTTTTCATTATGGCGGCAAAAACCAAGTCTGCTAGGAGAGGCAAAAGCACCTTATGTTAAATTATATTTACACAACCTACCTTACCTACTACTAAATAATTTTCTTTATAATATTTATTTAAAATTACATCAGTTTCAATCCTATCACCAACTTTATTAAAATATTTTTAGTACGAATGAAATTTTTGAATACTCTTATCAAAAATTTTAACTTCGCATTAATTTAAGAACTTATCAATAAGTTTTATAAAAAAAAAATGTGGATTTTGCGTAGGGGAATCTGGAGAAGTAAGACGAGAGTTTTCCTCCTTTTTATGTAAAAACAGGTTGATGGTACACTACCCATTGTTGCAATTGCATAACAGAGTATTTTTAGATGTAACACATCGTAATTTAAAAATATTTTTTCACGAAAAATTTGACCCTTTACGTACTACTCTACTTTGCCGTATTGTCCTTCTTCGCTAAAATTTAAGATATTTATTTATAAATGTGTTTTTCTACAATGTAATGTAAACTATACGGCTTACACACTCCCCTCTGAGGAACATTTTTATTATTAGAAAATACTAGCAAAAGCCCCTAAGTCGTCCTGGATGTACCTCCGATATTGCCCGTGTGTGCTCTTCTTTAAAAGAGAAACTAATTGCCGTCTTGTCAGATGTCGGTATCTCAGAAGCTATTAAATTTAAAACGACAACAATTTTTTCCTTTCTTTTCATCTGCAAAGTTATTTATGCTCCTCATACATACTCAGTTACATGAGTTATACAAATGTATATGATAGCTAAGACATTCATGCAGAAAAATCATGAAATAAAAAAAGAATTTCTTTTATTTAATTTAACCTGTATATAATTTTTTCAAGGTAAAGAAGTAGTCTACAACGGTTCAGTCGTATTGAATCAAATGTCTTAGTAATGTCAGTTACTATTTAAATCACTGTTGTTGATTATATACAGTAATTATTAAAACGATTTTAAAAATTAGCATTTCTTAATACACATTCCTAATTTTTTTATATTCTATTAATATTTTTACCAGCGAGGAATCCAAGTAGCAGTCAGAAACATTGTTTCAAAGGCTATTTATTTCATTAATCTGTATCAATTTGACAATACTCCGATCTAAAATAAAACCTTTTATTTAATAATATTTTCTATTAGTTGGTTAGTTCATTGGTGTCGGGGCGAGAGATCGTGTCTGTTTGTGCAGTGCAGCCATAGTCTGCATATCGGGGGACCATTTTGGATACCATTTCCTGTAAACGTATCGTCAAATGACAGTGGCCGAAGTCCTACCATAGTTTGGTCTATGTCCTTGTTAAACAAAGGACGTCAGTTGTTAGTTTCTTTGAGGGGCCGTTAATTACATTCCTCGCATGTCTTTGGCCAGATATTGCGAGCCAATCTTCTAGATCTCACTGATAGGATAGGGATTGCCATATTTATTACCTTCTTTGATATACCAAACGCTAGTTCTATACTTCTGTATGGTTTTGGAGCTCCGAATCTTGCAATTTCGTCCGCTTTTTCATTTTATCCCCGAATCTCCTGTTAAAGCCTGTTATTCTTGTTGGATAGTTCTAACAGGTCACGTTTACACTCCATTGTGATCTTAGAGTTGACCTGATAGGCCTCTAAAGCCTTTAGAGCAGCTTAACTATCTGAAAGAATATATATTTCTTATTTGCGTTAGTGCTGAAATATTATTACACTTATCCCTAATGGAATGCTAAAACTCACTTGGGCTTTTCTGCATTTATGCCAGGGCTTACTCCGCTCTAAGTTTTTAATTAGTCTGTGTAGTAGGCCAGACACGTTGCTTTTGTCGGAGTCTCCATGGGTTTAGATCACACCAATTCTATATGGTTTTGCATACCCAAGAGTTTGTATAATTCATAATCCTTGTGTAGCCAAATTATACAGGTTTTTGTTTCCTTCCCCATTTGTCCTCAGTTAATAGGCGCTATTTATAGCCTCACTTTTAAGTATCTATCTGGGGGTATTACTATACTCCTAAAATTATTGTCATAGTTGTGGTGAGGGTGCTAATTATAAAACTATATATTTTCTATTAAAATATAACGAAATAATAAACATTATGGTTTTTAGAAATCCGAAACGAAATTAGAATACATATGTATAAGTTGTGACCGCTCCAAGACTACTTTACATTTGGGTATACCATCGGAATTAATTTACCAAAGAAAAGTTTTAACGTAACAACAAATTGAAAGGTAAAATGGGAAAAAATAATTAATTAAGAAGTAAATTACCATTTTCTTTTTTATTTTGGAGTCAATAACTATAAATTGGAGGTGGAAGTAGTTCCAAAAGACATCTTGTCGATTCAAGAAAATCAAATTGTGGAACTGGCATATATTTTGAAATAATGGGCTACTGGTTAGAAAATTTTTAAATATGTACTCTTAAAAAATCACAGCGAAAGTACAAGTATGTTGAGGTAAAGGTTTAGTATGTACGTGCAGTGTAATGTTTGTTTAAAAGTTTCCAAGTTTGATACTGAAAATTCCATTCGGATCAAAATCTGTAATAAATACAAGTGTAGTAATTTCATGGCAACTGGCGGCACGGTGAATTTTTAAGTTGTATGGATTTCCAACCATACCTGAGACAAAATTTCGCAATGGAGAAAATGAAGAAATTGAATCGTGCATAGTAAGAGTTTTTCGTAGGTTATATGATAAACATTATTTTACACAACATAACAATAGTCAACCTAAACTTAAATATATTAAAAATAATTAAACTCTGTTATGTATCGGGATGTAGGTATATATATATATATATATATATATATATATATATATATATATATATATATATATATATATATATATATATATATATATATATATATATACGGAGAGTTATGAAATTCACTATATATATATATATATATATATATATATATATATATATACGGGGAATTAAGAAATTCACTAAATATATACATATACTAGACTTGCTGCAAGCCCGATTGCAGAAAATTCACCTTAAATAGCGGATCTAAATAATAAAGGAAAAAATCAATCCTAAATAAATGATGGCATGAATATTTTTTTCACGCCTACACTGGTACACCCATAATGAATAGGTTTTCCTAAACAAATTTAAGCTTTAAGCAAATATTTGGGAAATACGTTTTTGTCTATAGGCCAAACTCCTGCCGCTTTAAATCCGGGCGTTACAAGGAATTCAATTTTCATTATTTCACATTTAATTTTTCAAAAATTTTCGAATTAACCTGCTTCTTCATGATCCCACGAATCACCCGTTTTAATATATGCAGTGAATATATATATATATATATATATATATATATATATATATATATATATATATATATATATATATATATATGTTTCAATAGTTCGTCAACCTTATTTTCGGAGATAGCAGCGAGGAAAGCAATAACGAACCCTTTGAAAAAAGCTTACATTAATATGAAGATTTTTTACTTTTTATTTAGTGAACCATTAAAAGTATTATGAAACAAAACGTAATTTAAAAAATCAATAATATTTATGTGTATATTTCAACATTTTTTGTTTTTATGCAAGATGATTTTAATTGAAACTTAAAATTTTTATTTATTGCATATGTTACATGTAACGTTTATAATATATTTCATGCCATTTTTACTAAAAAGAATGAAATACAATAATAGTGTATAGCACCAAAAGTGTAGTCGTAAGTTATCATTTTTATCTAAAAATTACACGAGATGATACGATATTAGGTGGATATATATATATATATATATATATATATATATATATATATATATATATATATATATATATATATATATTTAGACTGCAAAGTTTTTGGTCTGTCACATAGATGTCGCTCTTTTCAAAAAATTCATATGATATTTATTAAGTAGCAACCTACAAACGATACATGTCAAAATTTCAGGACATTTCGAAGATTAATTTATTTACAAGTTACAGTGGTTTTAATGACGCTACTTTTGATATTTTCAAAACAATGGAAAAAATCGAATTCCGCGTGTTGATTAAACACTGTTTTTTGATGGAAAAAATACCATTCAAGCAAAGCAATGGCTTGGTAAGTATTACAGTGTTACCTCATGTAATCCACCAAGTGACGAACTTGCAGTTTTCTGTAATATGATTCACAGATTAATAAATATTCCTCTAAACCAAGACGATTTTCAAAAAGAACTTAATATTATAAAACAATTAGCAGTAAATAATGACTATTCACCATCCATAATCGATAATATTCTCAAAAAAAAAACTTTACAAAAAAACTATTAGTACAGTTTTTCCGAATAATAAAGAACCTTATAAAAACGTAAAGTCAATAACGTACTATGGTAAATGCAACACTAAATTAAATACTAACACAGCATTTAAAACATCCAACATACTTGGCAAATTTATAAAAAATAACAAAACAAAAACAAATAGAGACAATAGATCCGGAGTAAACAAATTAAATTGTGGAAATTGCTCAAAGACATCTACGAGTATAAGTCAAATAGGAAGTAGTTTTTCAAAAAGAATAAAAGAACATGCTTCATCATACATCAATAGAAAAATAACTCAAATTACGCAAATCATTTAATTGAAAATAACCACCAATTCAACCCAAGCTTTGAAATATTACATACTTGCACAAAGGGCCTGAAACTTAATTACCTAGTATCTTTAAAAATAAACAAATTGAAAAATTCAGATTCCTTAATAAATGAACAATTAGACTTAAATAATTCACCATTACTAACTCTATTTTAATTAAATTATTTTATTACCTGCCATAAATTGTGAATCAACCATATATTACAGTAATTTTATCCTCATTTTGTAACAAACCATCTGAAGAAGCTGTCGTACAGGGAAACATGTCATGGTGTTAAAAATAAAAAATTTAGTGGAAATTTAAGTAGTGTTTTACTTCTTGCAAAACTTTTAGTGTTACAGGGACTCTGCCCCTGGGAAATCACTCATCAATTACTAGTATGCTGAATTTAAGCGCGGTCGTACAGACAGAAATTATGCTGAACGCTTTGTACGCCCAAGTGAGGTGGTTACATCGAAAAACATAAAAAAAAACACAAAATTGTTTTGAATGACCGTAAAGTGAAATTTCGTGAGATAGTTGACACCCTAAGAATATCAAAAGAACGTGTTCGTCATATATTGCATAAACATTTGGGCTTGTGGAAGCTCTGCTTGAAATGGGTACCGCGTTTGCTCACAGGGGACCAAAAACAATAACGTGTTGATTATTCTGAGCCCTGTTTGGACCTATTTAAACGCAATAAAAAGGATTTTTTCATAAAACATGGATGCACCATTACACGCCGGAATCAAATCGGCAGACAGCTGAGTGGACACCAGCCGGTGAAAGTGGCTCGAAGCGAATAAAGACACGACAGTCAGCTGGGAAGGTTTTGGCCTTTGTATTTTGGAATGCGCATGAAATAATTTTCATCGGCTACGCTGAGAAGGGAAAAACCATCAATAGCGAATATTATATAAAGTTAGTGGTAAGTTTGAAGGCAGAAATCGCAAAGAAACGGCCCCAAATGAACAAGAAAAAAGTGCTCTTTCATCAAGACAATACACCGTGTCACAAGTCAATGGTTACGATGGCAAAATTGCATGAATTAAAGTTCGAATTGCTTCCTCATCCACCGTATTCTCCAGATTTAGCCCCCAGGGACTATTATCTATTCGCAAACCTCAAAAAAATGCTCGGAAAACGATTCAGCTCCAACAAAGAAGTTATCGCCGAAACTGAGGCGTATTTTGAAGGCAAAGACAAATCCTACAAGAAAGATATAGCGTTGGACTGATTGTTTCGCTCTTGAAGTAAACTATGTTGATGAATAAAGTCGAATTTAGGGAAAAAAAATGTGTTTTAAGTAGCTAGACAAAGAACTTGTCAGCCTACATATATATATATATATATATATATATATATATATATATATATATATATATATATATATATATATATACCATATATATATATATATATATATATATATATATATATATATATATATATATATATATATATATATATATATATATATCTTGTTTTTTTCCCTATAATTTATATTTTATTACATTTGTATATTTATTGCAATGATTTCAATTTTTGAGCAGTGTAGCTTAAAACAGTGTTTTACATTTTTGACCAGTTTAATTTAAACCGGCAGTGTGTAACGCGTGTTGCCGACTTGACTTATTTACTTTGCATTAATTTATCGCCCGGAAGTGAGCCATTTAAAAGACGTCACTTTAAGCGCGGCCAGATGAAATTTGAAAAGGCTTTTTTTGCCAGTAGGCCGTAGTGGCTTTCTTCTCCAGCACGCCACAGTGGTTTTTTAGTGATGCAGTTGTGCAGTAACGGTTTCTAGCTCTCAAGTTTAAGGCCTTTTTCCTTTCTTGAAATATCCTGCTCATCCTCAGCCATTTCAGGTCAAAAAGTGTTTAGCAACTCGAATGAAACTAGGATGGTAATGGCTGAGACAAAATCCGTAAGTCATAAGCACACCAGTCTAAAAATCTCTCATCCTGTCTACAAGTGCGTTTCCATCGACTACTCTACACGTGTAATTCGCGGAGTTAATTAAATATGTAGTGTCTCACTAAACTCCTGCTCTTTCTTTCAGAACGCAACGGTTCTACATAAATTAATTTTATTTCAACAACTACATAACTCTCAGTAATTTTTCATTTTTTGAGCTGTATTTAGATTCTTTTTATCCTAAAATGAATGGTGCCCAAAAACAGTACAATCAAATTTTAAACAACTATAGAGACTATTTTCAGAAGAGGTACAAAAATTATCTCTTATCCATATTCTCTACCAGTAAAAAAAAATGAGCTAGCTGATATCTTAATTCTGTCCTCTATAGTATTAATATCCACTCAATCCATTCTTAAAATTAAGATATACATAAAGGGCAAAAAACGGCTTCTATTTAATAAATAAAATATTTATTAAAAGTAAAGAAAGTCAAGATGTTTCAATATATATATATATATATATATATATATATATATATATATATATATATATATATATATAGATATATATATATATATATATATATATATATATATATATATATATATATATATATATTTATATATATATATATATATATATATATATATATATATATATATATATATATATATATATATATATAATATATAATGCAACGTCTGTCTGTCTGTCCGTTAGTTAGTGCGCTTATCACTGGAGAATGACTTATCCGATTTACGTGCTTTTTTTAAAAAATATGCATATGTTCTCTGGGCAGGTTATAGGCTACATTTTATTACGTTAGGTAACATAAGGAATAAGCAGTGACGATAATAGTGAATCAAGTCGGAATAAAGATTGCCGCCGTATATATATATATATATATATATATATATATATATATATATATATATATATATATATATATATATATACATACATATATATGTATGTATTTATACATATATGTATACATATATATATATATATATATATATATATATATATATATATATATATATATATATATATATGCAACGTCTCTCTGTCTGTCCATTAGTGCGCTTATCACTCGAGAACCACTTATCCGAGTTACTTGTTTTTTTTTTTAAATTCATACATATATATATATATATATATATATATATATATATATATATATATATATATGTATGTATTTATACATATATGTATATATATATATATATATATATATATATATATATATATATATATATATATATATATCTCTCTGTCTGTCCATTAGTGCGCTTATCACTCGAGAACCACTTATCCGAGTTACTTGTTTTTTTTTTTAAATTCATACATATGTTCTCTGCCCAGGTTATATAATAATAATATTAATCTATATAATATATATATAAAACGCAACGTCTCTCTCTCTCTCTGTCTGTCTGTCCGTTAGTGTGCTTATCATTCGAAAACCACTTATCCGATTTACGTGTTTTTTTTTTTAATTCTTAACCTAACATTTATGAAAAAAAAATTTATAATATATGTAGAACGCAACGTCTCTCTGTCTGCCTGTCCGTTAGTGCGCTTAGCACTCAAGAAACATTATAAGAAAACCAATTTACGTATTTTTTTCTAAAATACATATGTTTTCTGGCGAGGTTATAGGATATATTTTATTACGTTAGGTAACATAAGGAATAAGCAGTGACGATAATAGTGAGTCCACACAAGCCGCGGGCTTAGCTAGTATATATATATATATATATATATATATATATATATATATATATATATATATATATATATATATATATATATATAATATATATATATATATATATATATATATATATATATATATATATATATATATATATATATATATATATATATATATATATATATATATATATATATATATATATATATATACATTACAATCCCGATTATCCGAATCGCGATTATCTGGAATCCGGCTTATCCAAAACAAACTGTTAAAAAGCAAATTGTATTCCCATTAAACGAAAAAATCCCCATTATTCGAAACAGATGATGAATGGTTTCCTTAACGCGTCGGAGACTCCCCCCCGACGTCTAGAATTTCACCTCGGTCTATGTTTTGATTAGTCGACGAGTGTTATAAGTTACTCCTTACGTCTATTGTTATCGCAGAGGTAATACTTTCGTTTTAATAGATATTTTACAAAATAGAGCGTCATAATAATAAGGGTAAACGTGTTGTTATTGCCTTAAAAGAGAAACTTGAAACAATTCAACGTTTAGATAATGGTGAACTTCTTAAAAATATAGCGAAGGATTTAGGTGTAGCCGTGAGTACTGTTTCAGAGTGGAGAAAACATCGCGAAAAACTTGAAAAATGGTGTAGTGTTTTGTCATCGCCCACACACGCACGAAAAAGTATGAAAAGCGGTAAATACCAAAAAGTGGATGATTCTTTATTTTTATGGTTTACACAGAATCGAGAACGTGAAATACCAATTTCAGGAACAATTTTAAAACATAAGGCAGTGAGTTTAAGCGAAGAGTTGCCGCTTATTGAAGCGCCTGTCAATTTTTCTGCCAGTGATGGATGGCTAGACAGGTGGAAAAAAAGACATGGTGTACGTCAACTGAAAGTTTGTGGTGAAAGATTGTCGGCTGATGTATCTGCTGCAAAAAAATTTGCAGAGAATTTTGAGCGGCTTATTAAAAAACATGGTTTACAACCAGACCAAATCTATAATTGTGATGAAACAGGCTTGAACTACAAAATGTTGCCGTCAAATACCTTAGCTTCAAAAACGGAAGCTGGAGCACCTGGTTACAAACGTAGCAAAGAACGTATTACTGTTCTTGCATGCAGTAATGCTTCTGGAAGACGCAAATTTCCATTATTATGTATTGGTAAGTCAGCAAATCCACGAAACTTTAAGAATATTCGTCGCAATACTTTTCCTGTTTTGTATAAAAATCAAAACAATGCCTGGATAAACGCGACTCTATTTAAAGACTGGTTTTTTGGAGATTTTGTTCCCTGGAACTTTTTTTAAAAGAACATGGATATATTAGAAAATGTATTCTGTTGCTAGATAACGCCCCCACTCACCCAAGTGCGGAGCAACTTGAGAGTGGGGAAATAAAAGCAATGTTTTTGCCTTCTTCTGTAACTTCTCTCATTCAGCCTTTGGATCAGGGTGTACTCGAAAATTTAAAATGCAATTGCAGGCGTTTGTTATTGGAGCATATTTTAGAAGAAGTAGATGAAGGTGGCAATCTTACTGATTGTCTAAAAAAGATAAATTTTAAAAATGTTATATATTGGATAGCTTCAGCCTGGAATCTTGGTCAAAATTGATTCCACAAGAGGAGAGAGAAGTGTAATTAATTGTTGGGTATCAGTAACCAATTATTTTTTTCTTTGTTAAATTTGCTGTGAAAGGCCTAGTTATACCACAGCAAGTGAAATACAAAAATGTATGTTTCGGCACTTAGACAACGTTGACGGGTATTACGACATCCTCGCCGATATCCTTGGGATATGGAGAAAGGGTAAAATCCCTACTGAGGCGGGGAGGTGAGCGATAAAAAAAACACTGTAAATGTCACATACTTGTTAACAATCAGCCATATTGTTTATTTGTTTTGTTTACCTGTAAAAAAGCGAACACAATAATGTCATTTCATTCAATTATAATTTCTTATATATATATATATATATATATATATATATATATATATATATATATATATATATATATACATATATATATATATATATATATATATATATATATATATATATATATATATATAGCGTGAAATTCACTACGTTTATTGACACGGATGACTCGTAGGGTCATGGGGTCATGTAGAAGCACATTCAATACTTTTTCTTTTCAAATTTTTCGAAAATTTTTGAAAAATTAAAAGAAGGGACAAAACTACATTTTACCAAATTATTTACAAAATTAACTCGCACCTAAAACGCCCCCATTGTACGCACTAGGTTAGGCGCAGGCCCATGTTGCTAAACATACGATTTTCTTAAACAATTACAGATTTTCAAATTTCAAGTAAAATTGATCTAATAACAAATGAAAATAATAATAGCAAACGTTCACTCTAAATAAACAAACTAAACGTGAATTTGACGTTTTGGTAGATGTCACTTGGCCACCGCCAAGCAGAAAGCCACTAAGGTGCCGGCAAAGTCGCTGGTGCCGCTAAGAGATCCTTTGTCGGTATTTTTAAAATGAAGTAAATAAAATTTCTGTAAATTACATTGTTAAAGGATTAACTTATTATAATAACATATTGAAACATAAAACGTGTGTAATTAATTTATTGGTATCACGAAGTAATTATTTTATAAAATAACAATTTTTTAATTTTTTTTCTTTTAAATTTACTCGGGAAAATCCTATTCAAATATGAACAACACTGTAAACCTTACGTGCCTGTTACCGCTCGGAGATATTGGGGAGTTGTATGGTTTACCAGTGGCAACGAGAACGAAATATTTATGTCATCATGTCTTTAAGGTCGATTTTTTCCTCTGTTATTGAGATCCGCTATTTAAGGTAAATTTTCTGCAATCGATCTTTCTACAAGGAGGTGCCAATTCCAATATATATGTAGTTAATTCTATAACACTCTGTCTCTTTGTAAAGAAGAAGGTCTTTTACTGACCTAAACAGTTTATCCATAGATAACTTCGACGCTGAATAAAATGTTAAATATATTAATCATCGATTGTTCATGTAATTCTAAACAATGTCTGTTACTTTCCAAATTATTATAAAAATTTGCATAAAAATGTGAAAGCAAGACTACACAGATATGTGGAACATACTACGTTTAAATCTTGGAATCTTTGGACAATAATACTACTCAACAGTTATCGTCACTACACCAAACACTTTATTTTTACCCTAGATGTTCGTTTTGCCACCCACGTTAGTATTATCGGGAGCGATGATAAACTAAATATAAAAATCTATCCAATCTAGTCTTAGATTTTATCAGTCATCGCTCCGGATGGTGTTAACATGGTTGGAGAAACACGCGTCGGGTGCAAAAATAAAGTGTTTGGTGTAGTACATTTTATTATGTAACCTAAAATAGGAATGGAAAAACTAAAATAAACCAGAAATAACTTTGCAGTTTACAAATTATACACAAAATTAAATGGAACAAACTGGTTTCCTTGATACACGACAATCAACCGAATTTTCTTTAAATATTTAGACTATACTTTCTAAAACAAAAATAAAAGTTAAGCATCATTATTAAAATAGAAATTTGGGCAAATAATCTTAATAATCTTAATGTTGATTAATGATAAGTAACTGGTGTGGAAATCTTATCTTTAACTATAGCTGATAATTTAAATCACATCAGAATTAGTAAAAAATAAGAAACTTACCATCTTAAGGTATGTCCCTGTGTACATATCCTGAGTCGTCATTATCAATCAACTCCTAACAGTACCAAATCAAGATTAAAAATTGTGGTACACTTAAAATTGAGCAATGAGTCCTTTGAGTTTCTACGAATTGGGGATGGATTTATATATTTTATTATGTAAATATTATATATTATTACGGAAAGTTACACAAAAAGTCTTAAAATATCATAAGTTCATGTATGTTAAGTTAAATCAAGTCGTAATTCATAGATATATGAAACTTTATCACTTAAATCAAATTTGTGTTTATTTTAGTCGGTAAATCTCAAAATTTTCTATAAAATTTTCTGAAAAATTATGCTATTTTTCCCACAACTATCTGTGTAGTTTTACATATATTTTTTTCACGGTATAGTATCAGTATATTAATAGTTGACTTAGCTAGTACATAATCATATTTAAGGAAATATTTTCGAATTAAAATTCTGTCTAAATATTTTTAATATATTTAGAATATATATTTTTGAAATTTCTTTTAAGCTAATTTGACCAAAGTAGTTCAGTAAGTGTATTTATTCACAGTTCATTTAAATAAGCTTATAACACTGATTAATGCTTGAAATTCAATAAAACAATCCGTAAAACGATTTACCTCTTGATGACTTTCTTGTACAAATTCTATAAATAGATATTTTAAACGATACATTGAGCAGAAGACATACTATTTATATTAATATCCAATTAATAAAGAAATAACACAATTTTCAGGTTCTTTGTTATAAGAGCCCTGAAAAGGAATGTAATACAATATATGTTTCATCATTATTTTCATAATAAAAAATGCGTTAAAAGTTCAGCCGATATCCGAAAAAGGTGAAAAGACCTTGCCAGACAACTACTAATCAGTCGCACTAGTTTTAACAATGTCTAAAATTATGGAGACGGTTATCAGTCGGAGTCTATTAAAATATTTGGAGGGATTTAATATTATTAGCGACCACCAATATGATTTTTCTAAGCACAGATCAACAAGAGAATACCACAGTTAAAACTTTTGGGGGATTTCGAACGGTTTCACTTAGTGTATCCAAGGCATTCGACTGTGTTTGGCATGACGGATTGTTAGCCAAGCCGCGCTCTTATGGTGCGTTTGTATCGTTTTTTACGATAGGCACGGGAAGGATTTTAACCTTTACTATCAACGCCGGTGTACCTCTAAGCTCCATATTATCTCTTTCTCCTTTACATGGGCGATTTGTAAGAAAGGACCACTTATACAATCTACAGCTTTGCAAAGAACGGTACGCTTGTTTATTCCATTATTTTGAACGCTCAAATATCAGCCCCCCCCCCCCCATATAAATATCTGCAGACAGCAGAATGTTGTTTAACCTAACGCAGACTTGAAAATAATTCTATGTTAGAATTACAGTTACCAAGTAAAATTTACGCTGCAAGAACTTACAGTAGTTTTTTTTTTAAATTAACGTTGTAAAACCTGACATAATTACGTTGAGAAACTCCATTCCTCTAGCATTACAGCAAAGTCTCAGTAGCTGAGAATAATGAGAAGAAGTATGACAATATAATAATTCTGTACAAAACTCAAATTCGACCCACAATCCAATATTGTTCCCATGTTTAAGACCTTGTTTGGGGCTCTGCTTCCAAACAAACACCCTATTTGCCAGCTATTCGCCTAATTAGAGACTCAGAACTCACCAGCAAATTTTATTCCTTAAAACATCGAAGGACTGTTGGCGACTTGGGTCTATTTTATAAGGACTTTCATGGGAAGTGTTTGGTGGATGTAGCCGGCTTAGTTACTCCAAAAGTGGTGTATACTAGGAATATACGGCGCGCTAATATATCACATCCGTATGAATTTCAGCTTACCACTCTCCGCATGTTGAGAACCACATCCTTTCGGAATGAATTGTCCGGAACGGTGTTTCCCACCGAGTACAATATGCGTGGACTGAAAACCAATATGAATCGCTTTTTCCGCAAACCCGTCACTCTCGTAGCCCTGTAGGGATTTTCCGCAGCACGTGTATCGTGCCCATAAAAAAACATACACACCTTTTGAGACCTTATATGATCGACTACAAATAATTATATATTAACTTTGTTTGTGTCATCCAAAAATTCAGAAAAATCAGTATCAAATTTCCACCTCTACTACCTTCATACCCTTCTCTTATAGCAATATTGCTTAAAATTCCCTCCCTTATATATATATATATATATATATATATATATATATATATATATATATATATATATATATATATATATATGTATATATATATATATATATATATATATATATATATATATATATATATATATATATATATTATATATATATATATATATATATATATATATATATATATATATATATATATATATATATATAGGAGAAGGGTAGTCTTGACCGACTAGCTAAACACCAGTATTATGTTCTTGGGGTAAGCGGTCTTTGGAAAAGAACTAAAAAGTTTTTGACACCTTTTTAGCTAGACCAAGTTTTCGAAAATATTTCATTTTCTTCATCAGGGCTACAAATATAGTAAATTATCAGTATTTCTGAGATTAAAAGTAAAGAACAACCCTATTTTATATGTAACATTAAAGTACTTACTGCTAAGTGGTGTGTTCGAAAATTATTCTTTGTGGAGGCACTTTATTACACTTATTCATCAGAAAAAACATGGGAAAAACTCGACATAATCCTCTCTGGGAAATATAATATGCTTTTACTCCATTTTGTTAGTATGGTACGAAGAATTGTGTGGGTCTAAAGTGATTTTAATTTTTAAAGGATTCTTTTGTTCTGTTTTCTTGTCATTTTGCTAAGGGCAGGGTGTTTCTATCTCTTAGTTAGGTTGTGGTTAATTTATATTTGAAAGTAGAATGACTTTGACATTTTGTGTGATTGTTTTAAAATTGGAAAGTTAGTAAAAATCCGTGAGATTATTATTAAAGAAATATGTCAGATATGTAGAAAGAGTTTTCATTTTGACTGCCTATTTCTAACAGATTGGAGAAAATTAAACTCAGATCTTCAATGTCAGTTTTTTTATTGATCGAGTTAAGTTCAAGGTGGATTTCCACCATCTCCCTAACGATTCTCCTGCCGAGATTTCTCTCTATTTTGGTTTCGACAAAATCAAATTCATGTGAAAATTGGGTACTATGCTGGGCAAGCGCACAAGAGTTTTTCTTTAATCTGCAATCACTTTTATGGGAAGTGATTCTGTCTTTTAGGACCCTAGATGTTTGTCCTATATAGATTTTGTCACATTGAGAGCAAGGGATGCTGTAAATTACTTCTGAAACTTTTGTGATTTCATCTTTGTCTTTTAGATAAGTGAAAATATTGTTGATAGTTTTTTGTGTTTAAAAGCAATTTTTAAATTAGTTAATTTGTTGAAAAGTTTTGTTGTCTTGGTAGAAATTTCTTTTATGTAAGGAAATGAGAAATAACATTTGATTCGATTTCAGAGAGAAAGCACTAATATCTGGTGTAAGATTGTTGTTTGATTGTAAGGAGGGTGTGGTTCAGTTAAATAATAATTTGTTTATTAATTTGATTGGATAGGAATTGGTGCGCAGAGTGTCTCCTATTTTATTTAAATTTTTTAGTCTGAGAGATGGATGAGGAATCTTTTCTATTCTTGACTTCAAGCCCAATATCATGTTTATTTTGATTTTAGTGGTATGAGAGGAATGGAAGTTAATGTATCTTCCAACCAAACCAAACCTACTCAGGAAGATACATTAACTTCCATTCCTCTTATACCACTAAAATCAAAATAAATATGATATTGGGCTTGAAATCAAGAATAGGAAAGATTTCTTATCCATCCCATAGACTAAAAAATTTAAATAAACTACGAGACACTGCGCACCAACTCCTATCAAATCTAATTAATAAAGAAATTATTATTTCACTCAACCACACCCCCCTTACAACAAAACAACAATCTTACACCAGATATTAGTGCTTTCCTCTCTGCAAACCGAATCAAATGTTATTTCTCATTTCCTTACATAAAAGAAAATTCTACCAAAACAACCAAACCTTTCAACAAATTACCTAATTTAAAAATTGCTTTTAAACACAAAAAAACTATCAACAATATTATTTAAAAGACCAAGATGAAATCACAAAAGTTTCAGAAGTAGTTTACAGCATCCCTTGCTCTCAATGTGAAAAAATCTATATAGGACAAACATCTAGGGTCCTAAAAGACAGAATCACTTCCCATAAAAGTGATTGCAGAATAAAGAAAAACTCTTGTGCGCTTGCCCAGCATAGTAGCCAATTTTCACATGAATTTGATTTTGCCGAAACCAAAATCCTATGTAAAGAGAGAAATCTCGGCAGGAGAATCTTTAGGGAGATGGTGGAAATCCAAATTGAACCTAACTTGATCAATAAAAAAAACTGACATTGAAGATCTGAGTTTAATTTTCTCCAATATATTAGAAATAGGCAGTCAAAATGAAAATTCTTAAAACATATCTCTTTAATAATAATCTCACGGATTATTACTAACTTTCCAATTTTAAAACAATCAAAAAAAATGTCAACGTCATTCTACTTTCAAATATAAATTAACCACAACCTAAGAGATAGAAACACATTGCCCTTAGCAAAATGACAAGAAAACATAACAAAAAAATCCTTCAGAATTTAAAATCACTTTAAAACCACACAATTCTTCATATCATACTAACAAAATGGAGTAAAAGCATATTACATTTCCCAGAAGGATTATGTCGAGTTTTTCTCATGTTTTTTTCTGATGAATAAGTGTAATAAAGTGCCCTCACAAAGAATAATTTTTGAATACACCACTTAGCAGTAAGTACTTTAATGTTACATATAAAATAGGGTTGTTCTTTACTTTTAACCTCAAAAATACTGATAATTTACTGTAATTGTTGGCGGAGCTAAAAAGGTGTCAAAAACTTTTTAGTTCTTTTGCAAAGACCGCTTACTCCAAGAATAAAATACTGGTATATATATATATATATATATATATATATATATATATATATATATATTTATATATATATATATATATATATAATATATATATATATATATATATATATATATATATATATATATATATATATATATATATATATATATATATATATATATATATATATATATATATATATATATATATATATATACATATATACATATATACATATATATATATATATATATATATATATATATATATATATATATATATATATATATATATATATTTATATATATATATATATATATATATATATATATATATATATACATATATGCATACATGATGTATCTTGGGTTTTGGTTCATCAAATGAATATCTTTGAGTTCTTTTAAATTTTTTTTTATTATTTTGGCGTTTCGCCCCTGGTTTTGGGCATTTTCAAAAAACAGTTTTATTTGCCATGTCTGGAATTAAAATTAAAAATACATCACAATCTTGCTTTAAATTATAACAATAACATTGGTTTACAAACATAACACGTATAATTATATAGATACAAGGAACAACAACTGTTTTAAAATTTTACTTTTATTTACAAATTCCATATTTTTGGTACCTCGAAATAAGTGACCATGATTGATGTATTTCAGTCGATGATTAGTATTAAGACTGGCGAAAAATATGTGTGTGTATGCTGGCGGACGAACTATTTTTTTGTATGATACCATTTTTGATGGTTTTTTATATTAATTTTGAAGTGTTTTTATTTGCTTTTTTTATTTATTTAATTGTTTATTCTTACTATTATTATTATGTTTAAAGAGATTGGCACTAATTAGGTAAGATGTTATTGTAAATTAAACTTAGGTCTTTAATGTCAGTTCTGTCGTTTACCGCGTTTTTTTCCCTCTTTATTTCTATCATTTGTTTAATTATCAGTTTATGATAATTGTGGTCCTTATCTTGGTTTCTTTGTAAGATCCTTCTTCCTTGTATCTATATAATTACGAGTATACGTGTTATGGTTGTAAACCAATGTTATTGTTATAATTTAAAGCAAGACTGTGATGTATTTTTAATTTTAATTCCAGACATGGCAAAATAAAACTGTTTTTGGAAAATGCCCAAAACCAGGAACGAAACGTCAAAATAATAAAAAAAAAATCAAAAGAACTCAAAGGTATTCATTTGATGAACCAAAACCCAAGATACATCAAAAAGATTTATTTACATAAAGGTTCAAAAAATCAAATCTATATATATATATATATATATATATATATATATATATATATATATATATATATATATATATATATATATATATATATATATATATATATATATATATATATATATATATATATATATATATATATATATATATATATATATATATATATATATATATATATATATATATATATATATATTTCATATTGTTATATGTTAGTGTGTAAGGGTTCGCGGATAGAGAAATATGGCCTTGTATCGAGTACACATTCGTTATCAGTGTACGGCATTTGTTAATCGCGGATGTCTCGCCAATTATCGATAATTACTGATCGGCAGTTACTCATAAACTTACAGTAAGAGTTGGTCGTGCTACTCATATGGTCTTTCGATCGGACATTGTAACGCTGATGGGGCGGTGCCTGACTTGGATGGTCTCGGCGATGTTCCGGCTACTGGCGTACTGATCTCTTGTTTTATTATGCATTTTCATGCCGCTTGGAGGTTAAGGGTATCATTTCTTTCATTACAGTAATACAATTTAAATAATTTCGCCGATGATTTTTTTTGTAATGTTAAACAGTGTCTATTTGTTTGCAGCTGTGAAAAGCGATTTTATGATCTGTCGCCAAATGATGTCGAAATAGAACTGTTTTAAGTGTTATGGAAATCATTTATTACATTGAAACCGAAATATTATTAGATTAATAGCAATTGCAGAAAAATTATTATAAATGGCAGATCACCATAATAAAAAGCGATTTTATGATCTGTCGCCAAATAATGTCGAAATAGAACTGTTTTAAGTGTTATGGAAATCATTTATTACATTGAAACCGAAATATTATTAGATTAATAGCAATTGCAGAAAAATTATTATAAATGGCAGATCACCATAATAAATTGACCTTAAAGTTTTTTCAGTTTTTTACATTTACGCTCTTTGAGATCAAGCAGTGTTGCTGAATTTACATATATGCTTTATACATATATCAAATAATAAAAAAATGATTTCTTTTTCCCTTTTTTTCTAAATAATAATCAATTCAGGCTTCAAATAAAAGACACAAAAAATTTTGTATTGCAAAACATTCATTATTGAAATCTTTTAAAAATCATAAGCTAAACAAAAGTCAAAAAAAATTGTGGCCAACTTTTTGTTTTTTCAAGAGACCATTTAGAGATATATCAAGACAACAGAAATCAGAAAATGGTTGACTTCGTGACCTGTTGACCAAATCTTTGTATACAGGGTGAGTCAACAATAGAGTAAAGTTCATTATCTCATCTGTTTCGGGAATGACGAAAAAATGTTAAATACAATAGTTTTAGAGTATGTTAAGGTGCACAGTTTAAAATTATTTTTCAATATACATGGTACTTCAAAAAAGTGTGGCCAATATAACATACGTTTTTTTTTAAAATGGAACATCCTATTTTCTAATTCATTTTTAAATTCTGCGTAAAATTTTATAACTTTTTTATTAATAATATTATATACCTAAACGTAGTAGTTTTTCTAATATTTCAATTTTTTTGAAAATATACTAGTTTTCAGTTTTATAAAAAAATTGCCCGTAGCGCCATTGTTTCTGAAGGTGGAATACTCATAATTGGTACGAACGTTCTATAGAGATGAAAAAAAAAAATATATGTAAAGAAATTTCAGTTAGATGCTACAGAGTGTTCAAAATAAATTTACACATTTCGACTATTTTAAATTGAAAAATCTCAAATTTTTTAAACGGCACACCCTGTATATTATTATTTTTTTTGATAGATTTTACAAAACCCTCCAACCTTTTAATAGTCTTCGATTTATTTTGAATTTTTTAATTTCAACCCTTGTTTTTAATACACTTACGCTATAACATCATAGTTGCCAAGACAAAACAAAAATGTAGGCATCAAATTTTTATATGTCTATTAAGCAAGTAAAAATAGTTAAATTTGTTGTAGTAAGTGACGTATAAATGTAATAGTTATGGATTTTCCTGAAAATGAATTAATTGATAGGGTTTATATAGTGTGCGAGCCGGGAAAAAATTGTCTTTTGGCAGTAAGGCTTTACGGAGCGAAGCACCCTAATAGACGTATACCATCTAGAAAATCTTTTCAGTGCTTAATGGAACGGTTTGATGGTAGTGGTAGAGTTGGGTATACCAAACGGAAAGTAGTAAACCAGAATGCTACCAATGAGGAAAAAGAAATAGAGATTTTACTCCATGTTGAAGATAATCCCCAGGTCAGCAGCCGTCAATTAACTGACTTATTTGACACATTTCAATCTACGGCTAATCGCACCACGGAAAAATACAAGTATCATCCCTTTCATATGGAACTACACCAAGAACTTCAAGACCATGGTTTTGAATGACGAGTACACTTTTGCACCACCATGAATGGACCATAGAGGCCGATCTGAATTTTTTATCCAAAATATGATGAAGCCACTTTTCGCAGTAACGGAGGAGGTAAAAGCCATAACATGCATTATTA
>CM032446.1:130008864-130073864 GCA_019049505.1 Pachyrhynchus sulphureomaculatus
GATTGCTCTCGGAATATAATATTCTCATCGAAAAAATAGAATTTTGAGTACACAATGGTACACAATATCGTCCGATAGAGTCAAGTTTTACGAAAACTATTTATTCATTATTGTTAAGAAATTAAAAGTTGAGTTTTTCAAACCTAATTCTGAAATTTATTGTTTTTCAAAAATAAAAGAATAAAATTTTAAATGAAAAAAATACAATGTTTGCAAATATATTTTTTTTTAATTAATTGTGTTTTATTCATAATTATACTGTTAAGAAAAGGTAAAAAAAAGAGGCTTCTCTCGGAAAGCAATTGCCTTTTAAAAAAAACTGGACAGTACCTCATCGGACTCGGCAACAAACACTGCAGGTGAGAGCTATTTAGAACAAAATACATTTTTGTAAAAAGAATATTTAAATATTTTGTGAAATAATTCGCTGTATATATTATAAAAAATATTTTATTTTGTATGTAATGCAAAAATTAACCTAATATGAACTAAGTTGTTTTATAAAAAACAAATAGATAACGCATTTTGCCTAGTGGTATCATTTAGAATTTATTTCAGCTCATCATAGGTTGTACAAGGAGCAGATTCTTCTTTTTTACTACTGAGTTGTCAGTATTCGGTGACTAGAGAAACAGTATTAAGACAAATTCATTATTTTGAAAACCTTTTTTAAATATAAGACAAATGGTAATTTTGGTGTATAATTATGTTTTTTAAGATATGTTTTACGATTATATACAGTCTCGTGTGGGTAAATTTAATTATTAATTATATTAAAAAAATATTGCTGGGAATTTCTTAATAATAGTTTAAAGACATGTTTTTTTAGTTAAATGTTTTTCATATGTTAAATAATTAGATTTTAAAGAATGAATATTTCAGTGTAGTTTGTTTTTCAGCAGCTCTCTGGAAGGTTGTTTAAGGCATACTACATAGTTTATTTGAGAATGGCAGCAGTTTTTTAACCTAGGTTAAAAGAAAAACAAAACTTCTCAATAAATTCATCATTTATCTAAAACTGTGGTTGTTAATATTATGGCTTAATTGCTTTTTTAAAATTTGTTCTCTCATCTACTATTATTGAATATTTCTTTTAAAAAACGTTGCGACTGCTCTACAGGGCGGAACGGCGGTCCTTGATGATTGTTACCTAAAAAGTAAACGTAAACGCCTGCTTATTTAGTTTATGGTTTCTATCGACAGCTAGTCAAGAAAAATGAGATTTAAATAATTAAAGTGTTAAGTTATTTTTTATTTTCTATTTTTTTACATCTCCAAAACCGAATCGAGTAAACAAATTTAACAGGACAAACTTTAATCAATTGCTCGTCAAGATTCGCCTCATGAGATATACAATGCTTGAAAAAGGCGTCCATAGTTTAGTTTATTTTGTTAATAAGTTTTGAATTGTAGTAGATATCAAGAATATATATATATATATATATATATATATATATATATATATATATATATATATATATATATATATATATATGTATATATGTATATATATATATATATATATATATATATATATATATATATATATATATATATACATATACCAGGTGTACAAGTATGAAATGTGGATTTTTTTTTTCTAAAAAAAACATGTTAAATTCGGAAGAATGATAAAAAGTGATTTATTTGAAGAATGCTCCATCGCTTGTTATACATTTTTCCCATCTTTCGGGCAATTTGTGAATACCATGCCAGTAAAAATCTTCCCCTTTTGCTGCGAACCATTCATCGAGCCATTTTTTCACATCTTCGTACGAACCAAAGCGCTGTTCAGCAAGTGCGTGGCCCATCGATACAAACAAGTGGTAATCGGAAGGAGCCAAGTCTGGTGAGTAAGCCGCATTGGGTAGAACTTCCCAGCTGAGTGCTTCCAACGTGTCGCGAACTGGTTTTGCCGTATGTGATGGAGCATTGTCATGAAGAAAAATGACTTTGTGTTGCCTCATTCGGTATTCAGCGAACGGTTCAAATCGGTCAATTGTTGTTGGTAACGTTTAGTATTAACCGTTTCCCTCGATTTTAACAGCTCATAATAGACCACGCCCCTCTGGTCCCACCAAACACAGAGCATCGTCTTTCTGCCAAAGCAATTTGGATTGTAGATGGTACGCCTGGGTCTACCCATGATTTTTTGCGCTTGGGATTTTCATAATAAATCCACTTTTCATCCCGCGTAACTATACGATGGAAAAACGACTTCCTTTTGTACCTAGCGAGCAAAATGTCAAACGTGTTTTTGCGCTGCCTGTCATTCAACTCATGTGGTACCCATCTACCGGCTTCTGAATCTTTCCCATCTCTCGTAGCCGATTGGAAACAGCTTGTTGACTAACGCCCAATTGCTCGGCGAGTTGTTTTTGTGTTTTGCGAATCATCTTCGTATTTTTTTGGCGGTTTTCCACGTTCCTTCTCTGCAACATCGAAGTCACCAATTTTGAAACGCCGAAACCATCGTTTACACGTATTTTGCTATGGAGCATGTTCACCATAAGCTTCTCGAAGTAATCGGTATGATTCAACAGCAGTTTTCTTCAAATGAAAACAAAAAATTAATGCTGCCCGCGAATGCTCTTTGTTCGGTATAAATTTCGACATTTTTTTTAGTTTCGGCAATAAGCTATTGTACCATTCCTTGCTTGATCTTTTCGTTTCTGGTTGGTTTCATCGCCTGTAACAATTTTTTTCAAAAACACATCGCAAATCGCTGGTCTAACGCGGTGGATGTTGACAGTACTGCAGCCATCTTGTTACTGATGCTGCTGCCTTGTTCTTTATTACAGCGTAACTCTGCCACCTGTCAGTCGTTCTGTGAAACTCGAGGAACACTACTACCATCTACCGAATCAATCATACAACTTTTCGGAATTTTATAGCACTTCTAAAGTTTTCAATTGATTCACCCGTATATATATATATATATATATATATATATATATATATATATATATATATATATATATATATATATATATATATATATATATATATATATATATATACAGTAATACCCCGCTTTACGCGAGGGATACGTTCCGAAAAAAATCGCGTTAACTGAAATTCGCGTATATCGAGGTTTATGATTAAACATAGTCAAAATTTAATACAAAAAAATACAAATCATTTTAATCAATCACTTTAATTCTAAGAACACTTTATGCAATACATACTCTTATTTTTTACGGAAAAATACATCTATTGTCTTTTGGGTAACGTTTTGTTTACGTTCTTGTAAAATACGTTCATAACACCCAACACTGTTTTTAATTGTTTGACACACGGTCAAGACACGGTCATCATTATTGTCTATACTCTGCAATATGTCCAAACCTGAATAAATTTTTGAAAGTGCATTTTGTATTTCGCGTTATAGTGAAACCGCGCGTAACGGGGTCGCGCTAAGCGGGGTATTACTGTATATATACATCTCTCATCAAGTAAGTCGTGACGAGCAATTGATGAAAGTTTGCACTCCAATTTAATTTATTCGCTCGTTTTAGATATCTAAAAATATAGAATATAAAGAATAACTTAACTGTAAGATATAACGCCTACCTCGTAGGTGGCACTTCATCGGAGGCTGACTCGCTGTACCGAATAGTGCCACCTACGAGGTAGGCGTTATATCTTACCATTATTGGCCGTCAGTACTGGCCCAAGTACCGGAAAATTCTGTTCTCTTGTTTGTCGATTCTAGACTGACTGATGAGTCGTAATACGGCGAAACGCGTCTCGGGATGGATTCGACAAATAAGAGAATAGTAGGTAGACTGCTGAGATACGGACTTCCGTCCATTTTCAGTTATTCTTACTTTAAACCAAATAACTTAATTATTTAACACTTTAGTTATTTAAATATCATTGTCTTGACTAGTTGTCGATAGAAACCATAAACTAAATAATCAGGCGTTTCCGTTTTCTTTTTACGTAACAGAAGCGGCACTTAGTTCCAACCAGCTAAGCTGGAAAGTGACCGTAAGTTGATCTTTCGATCAGATAGGCTCATAATATACTGACCTACTTCTGCTCTTGCATGTAAGCTTATAATTATTTCATGTTTTTCTATTCTTCTTTTGTAATTGTATATTTATTTGTAGGATTTTCATTTTTTTGTTTATATGGTTAATGAATAGTTAATAGTAAATTGAAATTTGACCAGGTTTGCGAAATACATATAGGTATATTACCACTATCAATATTTCCTGTAATACTTAAATGTAAATAAATAATAATGTGTAAAAATTAGTAAAAATCAAAAAAGTCTTCCTTGATGAGCTGTCAACCTGTTAGATCAGCGCGAATTATAACAAATTAAGAAAAACAGTCCTGCGTTAATGCTAATTATATTTTATTTTAGATGTAAGCATATAATTCTTATGGGAATATTGTTTATAAATTGCAGAGTTTCCCAATACTCTTTTACTCCCATCTGACAAGAAATGGGTAAAAAAACACTCTTCGACGGCCTTCAATAAAAAAATGTCAATATATTCTTCAATATGCGCTTGTTTCAAGTATGTAGTTATTTTAAAATGTAACTGGATTTTTTCCAATTTTTGATCACACCTCGCTCCACAAGGGTACATTAAAATAAATATTTTTTCTTTACTGCACTTTAATTTTAAATTGTAAAAAGTGTTTTCTATCTACAATTAACATTTGACAACATATATATTTTTTAAGATTTCATCCAACCGAAACAACGTTCAACTATTTTTGCCGTGATAATTTTATATTTTGAATTGAATAAATTCTGTCGATTACAGTATACAGGTTATAAATGAGCCACCTCCTTAGTTTTTAAAAACATTTCATCCAAACATTGTACCTAATAAAGTAACTTTTTCCAATATATATACCGAGTGTCTCTAAAATGATTGGCAGAACAAAGTTGCACTTCTTAAACAAGTTTTTCTTCCAATGAATAAAGCTTTTCAATATTTATCAACAATATATGAGTTGGTAGGGTAAAGATTGGTTTCGCCTTTCGTCCATTTTTCTTAAACGGTCGGTCTATTGCGCCAGCCCACATATATTATTTGCATCTGATAACTTATAGTGGAGGAGATAATATCCAAGGATCAAGACGACCTAACTCAAAAACGAAATGAGATTATTTATTTCAGGTAGTCATGTAGTGATCGAACGATGAAATAAACCTATTAATTTTACTTTAAGTGGACTGGTTGGTAGTTGATAAATTTTCCAAAGATTTTTTTATTATGGTCAAATCATCAAAAAGTGCGTAGAATGAGGACACAAGCTAGAGAAGGTTGTCTCGAATATATCACAAATTTTTTTCAAGTCCACTAGATCTATTAAAGTTATTATATGTTTTTATTACTTTCAGTTTTAATTTAACTAGAATGGGAGATTCCTGGTATATAATTAGCCGAGAAACCTTAAAAATAATTAATAACTTTATTCTATTTTTATTTGTTTTATTTCAGAAAAAAACCTAATTTAAAGTTTAGTTAACATCTATCAAATATATATAGAGTATAAAATTAGAGCATAAAAGATCTATAAGGTATTAGGGCTTCATATTTTATATCATTTTTTGTGTTGTCTTAGGTAATTTCAATATCTCACGATTCATTAGATTAGTTTGAAATGAAATGAAATCATGGTTGATTTTTCATTTCCATCTTACCAAAAAACAGTCAGTAGAAATAGCTAGAATATGATTAAATGAGTTACTTCGGATATTTTTTTTCACACATTATTGTTTTCTAAATTACACGTCTAATTGTTCTGTTAATGCCAGAGTCACACATACCTCCAGAAACCTTTCTCCAATTTTATTACTTACATTCTATATGTTATTTCTAAATTCCATTTTCCTTAACCATTTAGCCCAGAGATTTTAAATTCTTCTCTTTCTTTTCCTATCTTCTTGCAACTTTAACTTCTCATTTTCGTCAGTGCTAAACTCAAGAAACTCGTTATATTTCTGTTAGTTCAAAGATCCATACAAAGGCCTTATAAGACATTCTACAAACCTTATAATTTCTTCCCTACTAACATAGGTCATTAAAATATTACCAGGTGTACAAGTATGAAATGCGGATTTCAGACAACAGATGGTGCACCAATGTAGTTTGTGCTATAGAGATTTGACACTGCGCCATTTGTTGTGTCATCAACAAGTGTCAGACGCCCAGGAGTGATAAATTGGAAAACTGTGTGCATAGTGTTGTGTTGTTGTGTTCAATATGTCGAAATTTATACCGAACAAAGTGCATTCGGGGACAGCATTAACTTTTTGTTTTCATTTGAAAAAAAACTGCTGTTGAATCATACCAATTACTTCGAGAAGCTTATAGTGAACATGCTCCATCGCAAGATACGTGTAAACGATGGTTTCGGCGTTTCAAAAGTGGTGACTTCGATGTTACAGACAAGGAACGTGGAAAACCGCCAAAAAAAATACGAAGATGTGGAATTGCAAGCATTGTTGGACAAAGATGATTCGCAAACACAAAAACAACTCGCCAAGCAATTGGGCGTTAGTCAACAAGCTGTTTCCATTCGGCTACGAGAGATGGGAGAAATTCAGAAGACCGGTAGATGTGTACCATATGAGTTGAACGACAGGTAAATGGAAAAGCGCAAAAACACGTGTGACATTTTGCTCGTTCGGTACAAAAGAAAGTCGTTTTTGCATGGTATAGTTACAGGGGATGAAAAGTGGATTTATTTTGAGAATTCCAAGCGCAAAAAATCATGGGTAGACCCAGTCGCACCATCCACATCGACCGCAAGACAGAATCGCTTTGGCAGCAAGACGATGCTCTGTGTTTGGTGGGACCAGAGGGGCGTGGTCTATTATAAGCTGTTAAAACCTGGGGAAATGGTTAATACTAAACGTTACCAACAACAATTTTACTGATTCGAACCGTTCGTTGCTTGAAAAAAGGCCAGAATACCGAAAGAGGCAACACAAAGTCACTTTTCTTCATGACAATGCTCCATCACATACGGCAAAACCAGTTCGCGATACGTTGAAAGCACTCAGCTGGGAAGTTCTACCCCATGCGGCTTACTCACCAGACTTGGCTCCTTCCGATTACCAGTTGTTTGTATCGATGGGTCACGCACTTGCTGAGCAGCGCTTTGGTTCGTACAAAGATGTGAAAAAATGGCTCGATGAATGGTTCGCAGCAAAAGGGGAGGAATTTAACTGGCGTGGTATTCACAAATTTCCGAAAGATGGGAAAAATGTATAACAAGCGATGGAGCATACTTTTAATAAAGCACTTTTTATCATTCTTCCGAATTTATCATGTTTTTTTAGAAAAAGAAATCCGCATTTCATACTTGTACACCTGGTATTGGCAAACAACCGGCACCGCAGGGTTTCATCTCCTATAACCTTTATTGTGATATACGTGACGAAGTAGGAAATATATATTCTTAAATCCGGATGCTTTCAACTATAACTAGCATCCATTGTATGTACTTCACAGTATATCCTACATAATCCTTGACTTTTGTGTATACATAGGTATGTCTCAGATAAGCTTAGATACTTTTCCCACATTTCTTTTTCTATTTTTCTTTTTCTTATTAAGTGTTTCAATGAGATTTTCGATCACAGTTACATATGATAAATGAGTACTTGCCAAAACGTCAAAATTTTTTAAAATTATTTAAACCGTTTATAGTATCACACGATCCATATCTTCATTCATTTAAGAGATAATTCGGAATGTATGCATTTCACCTTGGGGCTAGTTATGGTATATTATCACCATGATGATAATGAAATTATCTTTTAAAGTCGCAGATGAAACCTTGAAACTATTTGATATAAATTTTTACAGTCCAATCAAGTTATAGCTTGCACTTTTACGATTAGATCACTCACAATTAAGGATCATTCAGTAATTATACTTTTCTGATATACTGAAATATTAAAATACCTTTTGCTTTTACAGATATTGAAGCAGAATGTCAAGATGATTACATGAAAATCCGAATAGGTTTTAACGGAACATTTACAGGGCTGCTATATTCTGCAGGTAAGTTTCATCCGATATTTAACTCAATTAGGATTGAATTTTATTATTTCTTGTCAGAAAAGTTATTCTTTAATGTAAACTTCAAAGAAAAACTGAATAAAAAAAATATATTGCCTAAAATGCGCGCTATAAAAACAGTGAAAACTAATATTTCTTCTTCTTTTTCGTTCTTTGTATAAACATGATTGCCTGTTTATTACCATCTTTACCTATCTTACATTAGAAAGGTTGTTACTCGAACGTTTCCGTGGTCTACCCATATTTCTTCTTCCTACTGGTGACCTATTTTTTGCGATTCTAACCATCATTTTTCCTGTCATTCTATCTACATAATTATAACTGTATGTTTAACACCATTTCAATTATATAAACCGATTTGGCACGTTTGTCTAATGTTGTTACTTCCCTCTCTACCCATTAGGGTCTTTCCCGCTATTCTACGTACAATTTTTACTGATGTTATTTCGAGTATTTGTTCTACTTTTGGTATCTCGAACTGAGTTGTGTAAGTCAGTATAGGACTGATATGGTTCATAAATTTGAGACTTCGTAACAATTCTTAGGTGTTTATTTCGATTTAGCACCTCGTTTAAGCAGGGCGTTATTTTCATGGACTTTACGATTTAGTTTCTCACCAAAACTCGATATATATATATATATATATATATATATATATATATATATATATATATATATATATATATATATATATATATATATATATAGATCGAGATATTTAAACTTCATTTATTGTTGCATAATTTCTTCATGAACAACATGTTTACATCTTGAAGGTGTTTTGGACGTCATCATATACTTTGTTTTCGTTCGATATTGTCTTTACAAATTATTTTGAGGTTTTGTTAATTGAAGGTCATCTTCGTTCTTCGTCAACAACATATAATATTATAGTATTTTTATTCTTTTATCTCCTATTCTATAACCCTTCAGTTTCCAAAGCTGTCCAATTATTTCAGCCATTATTGCATTGAAAAGCAGTGAATTCAAAGAGTTTCCATAGCCAATTCCGCATTTTACCAGTATTCGATCTGCGAATTTATTATAACTACGATGTTGTTTTATGGAGTAAATATTTTTATTACTTTGATGATGCGATACGTGTCTCCTGTAATGGGGATGTACTACGTCTTCTAGTTATATTCAATCCAAAGCTCTACAGTAATGAAATGTAAAAAGGGTGTCATATTGTATTTTATCGATTTTTTAGTTAAAACGGCATCCATGCAACACCTACCTGCTGGTGAAATGTACTAGTGGATTTTGTTTGTTATTGTCTCTGTAATTTTTATGTCGGAGCTAGTAAGCTTGTTTCTCCGTAGTTTACAAGTATCTTTCTGTCTCCCTTTCTGAATGCCATAATTGCGGTAGTAACACTCCATTTTTCTGGATTTTCGATTCGAATAAAGATATAAATATGAATGTTAAATATAATTGTTAGTCGTTTAATCAGTTTCCCGCCACCGTATTTGAGTATCTTACTAGCAGTAAAGTAGAAGACGCTTAGAATCTCGCACGGCTCTTGCAGTCAATCCCATGGATGCTGGGGGGACAAAAATTCGAAAGTAAAACGCAGTCGTATACCCATAGTACATAGACAACCCAAAAGAACAGAATGGTACATAGCAACCTAAAACACAAGAACTTTAGGATCCGAAGAAAAAATTATCAAATTAGGAGAACTAAAAAACATAAAATGGACAGTGTTGGGCTTAGTGGAAGTAAAAAGAACAGCAGAGTCTTGTATCACCCTAAATAGTGGCCATACATTTTTCTACAGAGGCAATGAAAGTAAGAAAATTGGGGGACTTGGTCTACTTATACGTAAAAGACTAGCAAAAAATGTTGTTCAGTTCAAAGTCATATCGGAAAGAGTGATTTCAGTGGACATATAGATGAACAGAAGATGCAAATGTAAGATCATTCAGGTATATGCACTGATATCAGACAGTGAAGAAGAAGAAATTGACCAATTCTACGAAGATATAAACAAAACATTGTTACATCATAAAACAAAATATATCATAATAATCAGCGCCAAAATAGGTAAACGATTGACTACAAATGGGAAAAGTGTCGGGAAGTTTGATTTGGGTATGAAGAACAGCAGAGAAGAAATGTTATCAAATTTGGTCAACGAAAATAACATGACCATCGGATGCTCAGAGCAAAAATAAGAATAGATCTGAAGCAGGAGAGACGTAGATTGATAATGCATAAAAAGATAAAGACACCAACGGAAATAACAAAACAAAACCCAGACGAATATCGACAAGCACTGGAAAATCATATAAAATACATAAACCACCAAACAGAACTTGATGAGCTAAAGACACAAATAACCAACAGCCTACTCATGACTACAAAACAAATAGCAACATCGAAAAAAACACTAAAATTAAGTAAAAGGATACAAAATCTAATGTAACAGAGAAGACTATTAAGAAATACTCTTATAAATGTCGGATTAAAATTAGCAGAAATAGACAAAAAAATAAAGAAAAAGATCAGAAAAGACAGAAGGTCGAAAATAGAAGAAACTCTGAAAGAGGAAGAAAGTTTGAAATACCTCAACAAACAAATTAATGAAGAGAGACATCACATAATAAAACTTAACCAAAGCTACAAAAAAATATTATCAAAAACTATATGACACGAAAATATTGCCACCATCCGGTAAAGAAGAAGGAAATAGAGTGATAGTAAGAAATGTGGGATCTGACGAAATTCCGGATGTAACAATGGATGAAGTAATGAACGCCATACAACATATGCATAACAACAAAGAACTAGGGGACGATGAAATAACTATAGAAATGATAAGGTATGGAGGGGCATCAATAATACAATATCTTCAAGCTCTTGGGTAAACACCTTGATTGTGCTTATTTTTAAAAAGGGGAACAAATTTAAATTAGAGAATTACAGACTCGTCACCCTGTTATCGGTACTATACAAAATCCTGACTAGAATCATAACATGTAGATTAACGGATAAATTAGACAGTTATTAACCACGTGAACAAGCGGAATTTAGACAAGCACACAGCACTTTGGACCAACTTCACACAATTAGATTAATCGTGGAAAAAGCAAATGAATATAAGGTCACCTTGTGGATAGCAATGGTTGACTACGAAAAAGCATTTGATTCGGTAGAGATATGGGCAGTCCTTAAAGCCTTAAGTAACAGCAGAGTCGACGAAAGATACACAACTCTTCTTGAATATATATATATATATATATATATATATATATATATATATATATATATATATATATATATATATGTATATATATCAGGTGTACAAGTATGAAATGCGGATTTTTTTTCTAAAAAAACATGTTAAATTCGGAAAGAATGATAAAAAGTGTTTTATTCAAAGTATGCTCCATCGCTTGTTATACATTTTTCCCATCTTTCGGGCAATTTGTGAATACCACGCCAGTAAAAATCTTACCCTTTTGCTGCGAACCATTCATCGAGCCATTTTTTCACATCTTCCTACGAACCAAAGCGCTGCTCAGCAAGTGCGTGACCCATCGATGCAAACAAGTGGTAATCGGAAGGAGCCAAGTCTGGTGAGTAAGCCGCGTGGGGTAGAACTTCCCAGCTGAGTGCTTCCAACGTGTCGCGAACTAGTTTTGCCGTATGTGATGGAGCATTGTCATGAAGAAAAATGACTTTGTGTTGCCTCTTTCGGTATTCTAGCCTTTTTTCAAGCAGCAAATTGTTGTTGGTAACATTTAGTATTAACCGTTTCCCCAGGTTTTAACAGCTCATAATAGACCACGCCCCTCTGGTCCCACCAAACACAGAGCATCGTCTTTCTGCCAAAGCGATTCGGTCTTGCAGTCTATATGGATGGTGCGCCTAGGTCTACCCATGATTTTTTGCGCTTGGGATTCTCAAAATAAATCCACTTTTCATCCCCTGTAACTATACGATTCAAAAACGACTTCCTTTTGTACCGAACCGCGTCTTTTTGCGCTTTTCCATTTGCCTCTCGTTCAACTCATGTGGTACCCATCTACCGGTCTTCTGAATCTTTCCCATCTCTCATAGCCGATTGGAAACAGCTTGTTGACTAACGCCCAAATGCTCGGTAAGTTGTTTTTGTGTTTGCGAATCATCTTCGTCCAACAATGCTTGCAATTCCACATCTTCGTATTTTTTTGGCGGTTTTCCACGTTCCTTGCCTGCAACATCGAAGTCACCACTTTTGAAACGCCGAAACCATCGTTCACACGTACCTGGCAATGGAGCATGTTCACCATAAGCTTCTCGAAGTAATTGGTATGATTCAACAGGAGTTTTCTTCAAATGAATGATTTTTATTCGGTATAAATTTCTACATATTGAACACAACAAAACAACACTATGCACACACTTTTCCAATTTATCACTCGTGCGCGTCTGACACTTGTTGATGACACAACAAAATGGCGCAATGTCAAATCTTTATGGCACAAACTGCATTGGTGCACCATCTGTTGTCTGAAATCCGCATTTCATACTTGTACACCTGGTATATATATATATATATATATATATATATATATATATATATATATATATATATATATATATATATACATATATACATATATACATATATATATATATATATATATACATATATATATATATATATATATATATATATATATATATATATATATATATATATATATATATATATATATATATATATATATATATATATATATATATATATATATATATATATATACATATATACATATATATATATATATATATATATATATACATATATATATATATATATATATATATATATATATATATATATATATATATATATATATATATATATATAAATGCCACATTACAAATAATGCTTGAAAAAAAAAACAAATAAAATTAAAATTAAAAGAGGAATCAGACAAGGCGACTCAATATCCTCAAAGCTGTTGACCCTAGAAGAATGTTGAAATCGCTAAAGTGGGAAAATAAATCACTTAAGGTTCGCAAATGATGTCACTCTGATCGCCAACACAAAAGAAGAATTACAAGAAATCCTAATAGAATTATACAAGTCCCGAGAAATAGGTCTAAAAATAAACTTCACCAAAACCAAATATTTGAGCAACGAAACTAAAGATAACAGCCAAGAACTATTAATAGAAGATGAAATAATAGAAAAGGTACAAACATTCATATATTTAGAACAAAAAATCGAAATATCAAAAAAAATTTAAAGGCCAACTTGGATAGAAGAATCTCGTTAGCTTGATCTACGTTGGGAAGGTTACAATCTACATTTAAATTAGACATCCCAAATACAATAAAAGCCAGGGTGCTCGATCAATATGTACTGCAGGTATTAACATATGGCACTGACATATGAGCATTAAAGTATAATATATAAACTCCAAGTAAACCAAAGAGCAATGAAGGGGAGAATGTTAAATAGTAGACTCCAAGATCATATTCCTAACATCGCCATACGAAGAAGATCAAAAGTGACACAAATGTAACACAACGAATATTAAGGTGGAATTGGGCGGGGATATCGCAAGGTTGAATGATAACAGATGGACACTTCGTATGGTTGGATGGAGGCCAAGAGAACATAAAAGATGAAGAGGTAGACCACAGACATGATGGACGGACGACATAAAAAATTAACGGGACACGATTTGGATCCAAAAAGCAAACCACAGAACTCATTGGAGACAACTTGGGAAGGCTGTCCGACTGTAGATGGAATAAGCTAATCATGATGACTATGATTAGTAAACAGTCTTGGATTCAAATTTTTATATTATTAAATTTTTGAATATCCTCGTTTACCGAATTTCTGGAATTTTTGTTTCTGTCTGTTTCATTCCTTTTTTGAAAAATTCTGTCAAATATTTCACCCATATTTCGTTTTCTTTATAATAAATGCTTCTTAGTTCATTAACTTTTTATCTTTGACTGGTCACACTTGTTTTTATAGAATTTCTTTTTCATTCTTTCGTGAACATCTTGCCGTATTTATTTTTGATTTCCCTCTCTAATTATATAGTAGTGCTACAGATGTTATGATTTGGCAGATTATTTAGATAAGCTTGATATTTTATTTTACGTTTCTCCTTGATTCTTTGCAAAAACTTAATGTTTCGTTGTATGTAATAACAATTAGAAAGTATCTCTGCTCATTAAATTTAATGCTTGTCTTAAAGCTTTAGAGTGACTTCTAATAATCCATTATAATATGTAAAACATGATACTTCTAAAGCTTAAATTTTTCCCAACATTTATAGACATCTAGTAATGTTAAAAAAACGTAGTCAGCTGTTTGATCTGTAGTGGGTAGTGCGTCAACTAATGACCTGAATATTTAGTATTAATTAACTATAATTATTAATATCTTAAACTTGGAGATGCTTCATATTTTAATTAAATTGCAGAAAGAAAATAAAATCTTCTTTGAATACTGTATATAAAATTGTATCTAGTACTTAAAGAGGACCTTAGATTTGTTTCTAATGATTTATCTGTCCTATAATTAAAATTTCCATTACCTAAAAAGATTATTTTGTTGACATAGTATTGCACCACACATTTTAATAGTAAACTCTTTATACTGAGAAAACAAGTTTCTTTTCATAAGCCATTTTAAACAAGTACTTTTTTGTGGCTATTGATATGCATCTTTTTCCCATGATTATTATTTACCAAGATGTTCCACGTTTTTTCTTTGTAAAAAATCTTGATTAAACAGTAAATGAAGTAAAGCTATTTTTAATCCCATGACGGTGAATAAAATCAATTTAAATACAAATCAATTAAACATAACAATTGGGATTACATGGAATGTTAACTTAGGGTTGAGATCATCTAGCAGAGGTATTTGTTATGGAAGATTAAAGATAATTAGTATAGTGAACTTAGTAAATGATTGAAGACATCTTAACTTTACATATAATGTATTATATATATATATATATATATATATATATATATATATATATATATATATATATATATATATATATATATATATATATATATATATATATATATATATATATATATATATATATATATATATATATATATAGACAAAAAAGCTGTATATCGTTCTTAACGGCGCCACCAAAAATACGGACGTCCAAAACTTATGGGCTACCCGAGCGTGCCATTTATACATCGCCAACCTATGATATTCATGTATCTAGTATCACCCTGAAAAATTTAAATATTGACCCAGTGCCAGTAGCCAACAAATCTCAAGGCCAATTGGTATGAAGCAACCAACTTTTAATTCAAAAGCAAACCGCATAAATAAAATAGGAATTTGTTATTATAAGTGAAAAGGGTACTAATATCACTATTAAATTAATAGAGGTAACTATAAAAAAAAGTACTAATACCACTCTTGGAAGTTTAGCGGTCACTCTAAAGAATAAAAATAAATATAGACGGGAACAGTACTGACCCCGGTATAAAGATCTCTTTACTATTCGTTTTTTTTTGTTGGGAGATCGCACTTCTAATACCACCACAGGGCAGTATTACCCGTAACCATGATTCGAAATAAAGTAGATATTTATCGTCCATGAAAAATATAAAGGAAGAAATATGTCTATCGGCTTTAGCGGACGAAAACCGTGTTATTTTCTCTTGCATCAAAAGTACGGAAGTTCAAAACTATGGACTATCCGGGAGTGCCATCTATGAATAACGAAACATGCATGTATCGTTCCATACCAAAGCTCGTCAGCCAGTCTAGGTAGAAACAAATGGCAGTTACCTAGTATCAGTATGAGAAGTTTAAAAGGCATACATCCAAAACTGTCAGTAGCCAAAAAACTTCAGCACCATCTGGTGTGAAATGAGAAACTTTCAAATTCGAGAGTAAACCGGATAGGTAAAATAAAATTTAGTACCTTTATTATAAGCGAATAAGGTACTAATATTGTTATCCAATGAATAATAGTATCTGTAAAAATAGAGTACTACACTACATCCAAAATTCTTAATAAATATTTAAAATGCTGTTTAACATCAATGACCTACTAATTTTCATTTAAAATAACTGAAAATCTCCAAGAAAGCAATAAGGATAAGTTTTTAATTATTTTAGGAAATTTGAAATTCAAAGTGTGAAACTTAATACCAATTGAGCAAGTTTACTACTTAAAGAACTGTCGACTGATATCTCAGGAACATAAAAACAAAATAAGTATTACAGCTGTGTCGGTTTATAATATTTATCAAAGTTTAAGCACAAGGATAATTCATAATAATTGTAAATTTCTTTTGATTTAGCATTTATATTTTGTTTTTTATTATTATTTTATTTGTAGAGGCTAAAATAAAATAAGTTTTTATAAATAGGGTAATATCCTCCATCATATGCATATCTACACAATACAGAATTTTCGTTACTCATTTTTCAACAAATGTACGTTTCTCAGCATTTCCAGCACTCAGTATAATAATTTGTTATTTTGTCACTGACACTATTTTTCCATTACTTGAACAAAAACTTTGGAGTGTACGCCCTTTATCTTAATTTTGCTATGTACTATGCCGCACGTCGGCGATCACTTACACATTCCCATATTTCCCGTTCATCATAATATCAGATATTGGCCGCAGTTTTTGTAATAAGGCACCAGTTTTTTATGTTAATGAGCCCCGATTTTTATTTTTGACCTAGCTCGCGTCACCCTTTGATCTTGGAGTACAAATTGTGGTATAAGATATCAAACTATTCTAAATAAATGCCCTAATACTACAGCTTACGTTGTTTCGTTTTATTTGTAAGTCTTCTTTCCACACTGACTCTTCCTAAAACTTTATCATTAAATGTGTGAGCAGTTTAACAAATATGTAGTACACTCCGAAGATCCATAGTTCAAACATCTCGATTCGGTTTAGCGTTATAACTTTAATTGACCAAATCTCGATATTATATAGTTCAATTGGCCAAACGAAGTATTCAGTTACTTCAGTTACTAATAATAGAGTCTTCAATAGTATATTTATATGCAGAAACAGATTATTACCATTGGTTTTGCATAACCAATACTCACCATCACTTCCTAATCACAGCTTCACTTTTCTCTAAGAAATAAGAGGACATATTTGAATTTACAGCTATTTCAATAATTTTTCCGTTAATATTGAGGGGTGTATTAATTGCTATCATTTTTTTACCAATATTGACACGTAGAATCGCTTACCATATTAGTTAGGCCTATTTAGAATTTAAATGAAGACCTTGCAAATTGTTCGCTATGATTGCGCTATTATGCGAATAACATGTATCTATTGGGATGCCAATGACTCTAATACCTCACTTTCATTCTCTAGCCCGACTTGAAATATTTTCTTAACGTAGATATTAAACATCCCTGACGGATTCCTTTGTTGTGGCAAATGTCTTCATTGAGACCTTACTATTAATAAGAACTTCAACTGATTATTGCCAACCCTTTTATTATCCTGATCTTCTAATCATCAATTCCGATTTATTGAACTCGTTGTAGCTGAAGTTTCTATTTGACGTGATTAAAATGGATGAACAATAAAGCAGTTAAATGCAAGATGTACTTAATGTAGGGTTTTAGCAGCCTGTATCAATAATTTTATGGAAAAGAAAACTTCCTTATATGAAGCCGAATTATGTTTCTCCACTAATTTTTTCACACCGTTTGCTATATATATTCTTAATTAAATTATTTGAATGAACACTTTAAGAATATGGCTCATCAAACTTGTAAGCCTATAGTCCCCCTCCTTTTTGTTGGTTGTTTTCTTAGGAACGGTAACAAAAATTGACTTCAGCCAATATGGTGGTATTTGTCCAGAATTATATTTTACGTTGAGTAAATTGGTTAACTTGTATTTGTAATACCTTAGGTACCCAGTAATATCTCTGTGTAGTTCTTCCAAGTCTCTTTTAACTCTTCAATATCGAAAATAATCCTTCCCCCGCTTTTTGTTTCTGATTTTGATCCACCCGGTCTAACTATGTGTTTTATCTTCTTATGGAAGGTAAAGAAATTGTGCAGTTCCAGCAGTTTTGGTGCCTCTTTATATCGTTCTACAGCCCATTTTTTTTTAGCTATATTTAATTTTCGTACGATAGTGTGATTAAGTTCGTAATATTTATCTTGTTGGTTTACAGTACCATAATTCAACATTATCCTATCAACTTCAGTATCTTGTTAATAATCCATGAGTTAAGTCATTCTGCTTTTAACTACCCAGAAATAGTTTCAGTAACCGCTTAAATGCTAGTTTTTAGCGCGCTCCAAATTTCATTTAGTGTACTCTCTGGTTTAGGGTTGTTACCCTGGCCGATCCTTTCTAATTTTGCTCAAAGATTTTCTCTTACTGTAAATTATTTAATGTCTTCTCGAGATCGATTGTTTTGGCAGTGTTTTAACTGAAACCAAAAGTTAGTAACAGGCGGGCTAAGGTCTGAGCAAATTTCTGCCCTTGGATAGACTGCAACGCATTTAATGCTGTTTTGACATATCCGGCTGATTAAAACAAAGTCAATTTGAACTTAAAACATAATCAGTAACGATATGGAGAGCTAGAATGTAACGGCATTGACAGTGAAAATACTGTGAAGAAATCCTTCAACTGCCCCTTAAAAAGAACAATGTCTGAGAAAATTGAAGAGTAATAAATAAAATTTTCCAGAAACACCTTAGTCATTTGTCTTGAATGTATCAAGCACAAACATTCGAGATGAGAAACCACCCACATGCAAGTCTTAATACAGAAATATCATTATTACGGGTCTGTAAATGTCTCAGTGACATTTGATGATTATTTACTTTTTTCGTTCTTCTTTCTCACATTTGGTCAATGTGGTTCCATGTTTAGCTGACGGGTCTAAGCCAAGTCAGTACAAACGCTATTGCCATTGTGTATTAAGGAATGATTTGACAATGTTACATGTTTTCAAAATCATGACTCCTGAATGTTTTTGTGTATGTTTGTGTTGAGTCCTAATTATACTAAGTGTGGTGTGAATGTTGTTGGTGTAAGGCCTGTGGCTGATATGATGAGGGGAAACATGATGATTTTTTCTTGTTTCTGTAGCCTTTTTATTTCTGTTGCAAAGTCTGTCTATTTGGAGATTTTTTCTGTATATTTCGTTTGGATATCTGTGTCATTGGGGACATCTACGTCAATTAGATAGATGTGAGTTTTCCTTTTTCGTATTGAAAAGTAATATCGGGTCTATTGGCGGGAACTGTTTTATCTTTTATCTGTATGGACTCTGACGCATGGATATTGGTGTGTTTTTGTAGTAGAGATCTGTGTTTTCTGTGAGTTTGTATGCTTGGTGAACTACTTTTGCCGCTGAGTCATGTCTGGCTGTGTATTCCGTTCCGGCTAATATTTTTCATCCGCTTGTTATTTGTTCGATCGTTTCTTTATGCTGGTGGCATTTCCTGCATCTGTCTTCTGTAATAGTTGGGTTTTTGATGATATACTTTTAGTAGTTTCTGACTAATATGACTTTATCCTGGATGGTAACTAAGCAACCTTCTGTTTCAGGGAATAGCTGCCCATCCTGTAACCAGGTGTATGATTGTTTTTATTTACGTGGTCTTGTTCTACGTGGTATCTCTGTTTTCCGTGAAGTGTTTTTTCTAACCACGTTTTCATCTTTTTCTGTTGTAATTGGATGTGACCGTGTGTGTCTGCTGGGTAGTCTCCCCGGGATAAGTCGAGAGGTGTGTAGTTTTTGTCTGCTTTCACTGTTGCTGTATGGAGGCTGGTTTGCTTGGCGTGCTTCCTAAATGCTTGTATTTGTTTTGTGTGTAGTGATCTTATGTACATGATTCATCTTAGTCTTAGTGGTGAATTGAAAACATAAAAGGATGTGAATGTTTTGTATCTCTGTGTGTGACAATTTGATGGCACCAAATTAATATGTGAGTATAGGTATAGCGAACATGTTGATGGCTTTAGTGAGATTCTGGGAGTTGAGTTTTGTTCTTAAAAGTTTCGAGAGTCTATTTTTGAATTCGGTTCTGAGCTCTATTTTGATGTGAGTATGGTTGAGTTTGGTGCTTTGTTAGAAGCATAGATATTTGTATGTTTCTTTGTCAGACATGTTATCGAGTGTTTCGTTGTTGATGGTTTCTATCTCATGGTGGCCTTCTCATTGGCCTTTGTTGATGTGAAGCACTTTACATTTACTTATACCAAATTCCATATCGATATGTAAGGTCAATGTTTCTGTGATTTTGAGGAGTTCTTTCAGCTGTGTTTCTGTGGCAACGTAGAGTTTTATGTCATCCATATATAGGAGGTGGTTTATTTTATGTTAGTTCACTTTTTGGTGTCTGATGCAGAAGCCATGGCCTGTTCTGTTTAGTGTATTTGAGAGTGGATTGCGACAGAGGCAAAACCATAAAGCGCTGAGCGAGTCTCCCTGAAATATACCCCGTCTGATGTACAGCTCTTCTGTTTAGATACATTCGGTTTGTGTTTTTAGGTGGATTTTGATTTTCCATGTTTTCATAATTTGCGTGAGAAATATTCTGAAATTTTAGTTGATTTTGTAGATTTCTTGGGCTCTGATTAACCAGCTGTGGGGTATGAAGTCGAAGGCTTTCTTATAGTCTATGTAACCGGTGTGAAGGGTTCTGTGTTCTTTTGTGGTTTGTCCCATGATCACGCTATCTATGATCAGCTGCTCTTTGCATTCTCGGCTATTTTTCCTCCACCCCTTCGGCTCTTCTGTGAGAATATTGTTGTCTATTAGGTGTTGTTCTATTTTCTTGGAAATTGTAGCTGTGATGATCTTGTATAGGGTTGGAAGACAGGTGATAGGTTAGTAGTTTGACGAGTTTGTGGTGTCTGAGCTATTGGGTTTAACGTATGTTATTCCTTGTGTAAGGAAAGTAGGGAATGTATGTGGTTGTAGAATGGCTTTGTTGATTTGGTGTGTGAGTATTTCGTGTGTGGTGGTAAACTGCTTGTACCAGAAGTTTTGTATATTGTTTATTCCAGGGCATTTCCAGTTATGTATGTGTTTGATTGTTTCTGTAATTTTTTATGTAGTTAATGTGAAATTTTCTAGTCATTTATTCCAAGTCTTGAACATATCAAGCACAAACATTCGAGATGAGCAACCACCCACATGTAAGTCTTAATACAGAAATATCGTTGTTACGACCCTGTAAATATCTCAGTAACATTTGATGATTATTTACTTTTTTTCTATTATTACTATTATCACAAGATGTAATATGTTTTATTCCATAAGAAAATAATTTCGAATTTAATTTTTAGGCTATGCTTATGACCCAGACTGTATGTATATCAACGGAACTGGGAGGGATTATTACGAATTCTACATTCAACTTAACAGATGCGGAACTCTTGGTAAAAATACCCATAATGAGGATAATAGAAAATCTCCAACTGTAAGTGATTTTTTAATTGTACATAAATATTTAGGTCTTTAAAAATAAGAGTAATAATAATATTACTTTAATGGTAACAGCCTGTGAAGTGATTAATTATCCTTTAATAATATTGGTAATGGTTTTGCTGATTAATTGCAAAAGAATAATTACTTTCTCACTTTAACATACATAATGTTTTTAGAAAGATGAATTTGATTACCAAGTTTGACACTGTCTCAAAAGAGTCTGTAAGATAAAAATACACTTTTATATCAGAGATTTACAGCGTGAATGTGAAACGGTAAGATGTGGATTTGGATAAATACGAAGTAAAAAAAAATTGCTAAATTTCTTCTTCTAAATACCTTCTACTTCCCTCACAAATATAAGTTTAAAAACAAAAACAAGGATAAAGTAAAATAGTGTTTTTGTAAATATGAGATATATTCGAAAAGTAAGGTTACAACGCTCATGTAGCCCCGAGATAATTTTTTTTTCTAAGTTGGCAGCCTGGCTGGCTACTGATTCCAACTACGTTTATTGAGATGATTCCACCCATTCCCGATCCCGCCAAGTGCGAGATGCGCAGACTCATTCGCTAACTTGCGGTTGCTAAAAATAAGACCGCTGGACACATTTACCGTGAAACTGTTTCTGTTTACGGTAATGTGATATCTCTTCAAAAAGTGGCAAAGTGGTATCAAGACTTTATAAACGGTCCAACAAATACTCACGATGAAAAAAGGAGCGGGGGACCATCGATAGTGACTGGGGAGTTGAAAAGTTGAAGAGATGATTCGTGAAGACCGCCGTATGACTATGGATGAGCTTCACGGGAAATGTCCAGAAGTCGGAGGAACTATGCTTTATGAAACATTGATCGAAAAATTAAAATTTCGAAAACTGTGCGCGCGATTGGTGCTGACGGACCAATACAAAGCCAATCGAGTTCGTACAGCTCAGGAGTTTCTTGACCGTTATGAACTAGAGGGGGAAGATTTCCTTGACTCAATAGTGGCAGGTGATAAAACGTGGATTGCACACTACAGACCGGAAAGCAAAAGACAAGCGATGCAGTGGCGGCATACGGGTTCCCCGTCTGCAAAAAAATTCAAGACACAACAGTCTGAAAAAAAAATAATGACAACATTTTTTTGAGATCGAAAAGGGATACTCCTCGTCGACTCTGGGTGAAACCATTAGTGCTGACAGATACTGCGAGACTCTTACAAAGCTGTGTTGACCCATTTAGAACAAAAGGAGGGAGCGACTGACGAAGGGAGTTTGCCTATTGCACGATTACGTCCACCCCCACTCAAAACAACACATCTCCTCACCTCTTTTAGTTGGGATATATTGAACCATCCCGCCCATAGTCCAGACCTCGCACCGAGTGACTTCTTTCTTTTCACTCTTTTGAAAGAACATATGGGTGAAAACGTTTTTCCAGCGATGAAGAGGTGAAGAATGCGGTGCTTGAATGGGTAGCGATGTTGGCAGCAGAGACGACTTACACAGGTATAAAAACAATAGTACCGAATATTGTTTATGAGGTGATTGTTAGCCACATCTCACACTCTTCTGTATATATTGTTTCAGTTAAGGTTGGAAATAAAGAAAAAAAAAACATTTTCAGATTCTTCGACTTCAGTAATACTCCAGCAAACATAAGAGAGTATTTTTAATAAAATTGCTTGGTTGTCAAATTACTGTCACTGTCCTAAGTACTTTGAAAAAATTTTCTCAAAGTTCGTTACGTTTTCCAGTTTTTACGATTTTTTCTTTCGAAAAAATCTGGCAACGTAATTTGAAGCCTTGAGAAGTGATAAAATTTTTCACTAAAGACGGGAATGAAAGAATATGTCAAACGTACAATAACAGTCCATCTTATTATCAAATAAAATATTAGTCTACATATTTTCCACGAGCTTGAGACTTAATTCAGGAAGAACCCACAAGTAGAAAGCTGGTTGAGGATTTGCTGCTGTCAGATCGACGAATAAAGATCTCAGTGCTTGCTAAAGAAGCTGGAGCATCTGAAACTAAAGATTTCAAGATTACGCAAGAAGATGTACGGATGAAAAAATATCCTACAAAATGATTCCCCAAACTCCTTACAACAAAGCAGAAACTATGAATTTAAGTACATTTGGTCACTTTAGAGGGTTAAGTTTTGCGAATTCCCACACTTAAGTGTTTTATTGTGAATCATCGGAGCTCTCTACCCCCAAAGAAGGCGAAAACCCAATCATGTTCTGGAAAGTTGATAGCGACCGCTTTTTGGGACTACGAGGGAATTTCAAATTGAATATAAAGGGAAAAATGAACCACAGTTATTAGAATGGTCTACAAGAAGATGATCCAAAATCTGAACATGCGATTAGAGAGCAACATCCCAGTTAATGGAGAATTTACCGAGTTACATCCACCTTATAGCCCTGATTTAGCGCCTCGCAACTTCTTTTTGTTCAAATATTTAAAAAAAAACTCCAAAATTTTCCTTAGATGATCAATCAAATATATTTTCTTAATTTATTGTTAAATATGTTTCAAAAATTATTATACTAAATTTACTGAACTGTTTACATATCGCTGAAAAAAAACGAAGAGAAAATATTTTTTTTTTAAAATTTTTTATCAGTTGTTTATATATTTGTTAGGATTTTTTTTTTTTGAAGTTCTTCAGTTTTCCTCATTCCATTATTAAAATTCCAGTTTCAACCGTTTGTTTCCTACCGTTTATTTCGTTTACAGCACTACTATGTCCTGATCACCTCTTAATCGGCGTTATTTGTTCTTCTCTCAAATTACATGTTACCCTAAACTGATAGATATTAGTCGAAATTAATGGCTTACAAGCGGATTTGATATTGATATCTAGTTTAGAAGCTAGAATTAAGTCACTAATTGTTAATAACTTCTTATTCTGCTTCGCTACTACGTTATTCAACTTCATTTTTGTTTCAGAAAAATTTTATGTGGAACACTGTAACGGTACAGTACAATCCGCTAATTGAAGAGGAATACGATGAACACTTTAAGGTAACCTGTGAATATGGTTACGACTTTTGGAAGACTGTAACATTTCCTTTTTTAGATGTTGAGTAAGTAAAACCTTTTTGTTTGTGTTGTAGTAGTTGAAAGATATAATACAACTGAAGGGTAATCATCTCGTCAAGATAAGTCGATCGATTTAACAAATATATCAGATAGCACAAACAGTTATTACCATTCCTATTTCTTTCATGGTTGTTGAAATAAAATTTTAATGACTTTTAAAAGCATCAACTGTATGAATTGACATTTTTCATTGAAGCACTACTTTCAAAATAACTTTCAAGTTAACATGAAGTAATAATAAATTTTCTATTTTAACTATTATTTTTTTTTGACTGACTACTGAAAATTCTCTATTCAATGAAATTTTGGACATTAGCATTTTTTTTTTAAATGACGTCCTTGCTCAACTTTTATCGACTATCCAAGATGAAATTAAGATATTAAAACAATATATTAGTAGGCTTTAGGTATGTTAAAATGACTTATTTCAATCTATTTTAATTATATCAAATTAAATTGTTTCAGTAACACGTATCAGAAGCCAAAAAATATAAGAGTGTTGTACTAATTGATTTTAAATTTCGTTCCAGAAAAGATCTAAATCATGAAAATTAAATTCATGACTAGTGTCTCAGTAATAATTGATTGTGAACCCTCCAAGAAACTGTAACAATTAGAAAAATATATGATATTACAATCCTACGAAACAAGAAATTATATTTATTTTTGTTGTTCACTAGTTTTGCCATTTGAAAGGAAATTCAACTGACAATTTTATGATGATAAAGCAAGATAGTCCACATCTTAACAAATGACTAAGAAAATAGCTTTAACGTTTAAAGGTTACTGAAATATTTTGAATATATATTATTAAAGACGCTGCAATTCTCTACTTTAACGTATTCATGGCCTATTGTTAGCTAATAAATTTTTTTTTAGTAAATTCAAGACCAGCTTAAGTAGTTGATAAAAATTAAGCTAGAACATCATTTTTGAAATAAAAGAACTGAGATAACTTCCAGTATAACTGAAATTAATTTTTGAACATGACAATTTAATATAATATAGAACTTTATATAATTGATATTCTCTGATGTTTAAATTCATTTCTTTTTAAATACTGTGGAAAAAATGGGGATTTAACTAATTTTTTCGTGGGTATATAGCTAGAATCAAATAGGTGTCAGACTGAAGAAACCAATGGAAAAAATTTTATCATTCACCAAATTTTTTTTATTTATCAGTCTATTTAAATGGACACTTATATACCTAGGCTGTCTGAAAAGTTCTCGTCCTGACATATAGATGGAGTTAGAAACTGTGAAACCATAATTGTATTGGAAAGTCCATTCTTTGTATAAACACATGTAAAATTTTATTTCGATCTGTCAATTAATTCGAGTAGTAGCAGCTGTTTAATATTTACGTGCTATTGATTTTTTTTTAAATGAAAAAAAATTAATATCGTGCAATGGTTAAATTCTTTATTTTGGATGGTTAAATACCAACAGAAATTATCAAAAGTGTATAAGGATGTATCACCTTTTCTTTTCACTGTGAAAAAATGGGCTGCTCTTTTAAAATATGCTCGTACAAGCCTCGAAGACGATCCATACGAAGGTAGTCCAAAAACTGCTACAACAACACCACAAATCATTCAACAAGTCCATGATATGGTGTTAGATGATCGACGAGTGAAAGTACGTAAAATAGGTGAGGCCATAGGCATCTCGAAAGAACGAATTGAAAATATTTTACATGGAGAATTACATACGGAAAAGCTTTGTGCAAGATTGCTGACAATTGACCAAAACGCATTCGAATGCCTATTTCTCAAGAGTGTTTGGAACGTTTTAAGCAAAATAAAATGTATTTCAAGCATTGTTTTATAACTGTTGATGAAGCTTGGTTCCACCACTATACACCAGAGTGAAAAGAATAGTGGAAACAGTGAATTGATGCTGATGGAAGTGCACCAAAGAAGGCAAAGACGGTTCCATCAGCAGGAAAGGTTATGGCAACAGTTTTCTGGGATTACAAAGGTGTTTTGGTGTTTTGTGGATCGATTCGAGTAAAACAATAAACTCTGAATATCATCGTAACCTTTTGGATCAGTTGGATGTAAAAATTCGTGAGAAAAGAGCGGCTTTAAAGAAGAAAAGGATCATTTTTCATCAAGACAACGCGAGTATTCATACAAGTATACAAAATTCAACAAATTAAAGTACGAATTGCTTCAACATCCAGATCACCAGATTTAGCTCACTCTGACTATTATCTTTTTCCAAACCTGAAAAAATTCCTGGCTGGAAAGCGTTTTACATCAAATGACGAAGCTAATGCAGCCGTGGATGAATATTTTGCAGACCTTTCGGAATTACACTTTAATGATGGTATTCAATTATTGGAAAAACATTGGAATTGGTATTGCAGTTTCAGGAGATTATATTGGAAAATAAAACATATTTCCCGTAAAAAAAAAAAATTTTTCATTGTTAGGTCGAGAACTTTTCAGGCGGCCCACTAGTTATAAACTTGCTGCTTCGGGGACTACAAAGAAATCTATTCCGTGTATTGAGTTTTATAAAATATGCTTTCTCAGAATATTACCTGCACGTTAGTATTCTATAAAATGTTGGTTACTATATTAGTTAAGTGACACACCAGAAAAATGAATTTCAGGAAACCAAACAAATGACAGAAATTTGCTTTGGATGGATCAAGTGCCTAAATGTAAAAGTACAGGCAGCTAGTTCTGACATTAAATCTATTGTTACGAGTTCGTTCAACTTCATTTCATCCATGCATTTTCTACTCCCTCTAAATTTAAAGATTTACAAAAATAAAAACGGCAATTTTTAAAATTCTAAAGTTTGGAATAGCCATGATGAGATATATATATTCTCGAACACACACATATATATATATATATATATATCTATATATATATATATATATATATATATATATATATATATATATATACATATATATATATATATATATATATATATATATATATATATATATATATATATATACATATATATATATATATATATATATATATATATATATATATATATATATATATATATATATATATATATATATATATATAGATATATATATATATATATATATACATATATATATATATATATATATATATATATATATATGTACATATATATACATATATATACATATATATATATATATATATATATATATATATATATATATATATATATATATATGTATATATATATATATATATATATATATATATATATATATATATATATATATATATATTATGAGCCTAGCACACGTGCTGCAGAGAAATTCCTCAAGCGCCACTGAAGCGACACATGTGCGGAAAAAAAAAAACGATTTTGCCCTTGAATCTCTATGAATTGTACTCGGTAGGAAACAGTTCTGGGCAAATTATTCCAAAGGAATGAGGTTCTCCATATAAAAGGCAGCTCGAAAAGCTTACGAGAAGCTCTCTTTGCTATGCTTGCAACATATTCATACCAAGACATATTTACTCTCAAATTAACGCCCAGCAAATTAAGTGACGATGCTAGAGGAATGGAATACCCCGACACACCAATGTAGGGTTCAGTAACGTTAACTTTTTTAGAAAAAAACTGCCGGCTCGGTTTTTGTAGCGTTAAATTCCACTTGGTTACTGTGACCCCAAGATCCCAAGATAAAATTTCTTCCAGGTCATTGTTGAGTTGAACTGCTGTCTGCGGATATTTGTCTGAGTAGCCGATGTTCGAGCGTTCAAAGTGAATGAAGAGATAAGCGTACTGTCATCTGCAAAGCTCTACATTGGATTCCTGGTCTTTTTTCCAGCAGATCGTTAATGTAAAGGAGAAACAAAGTAGGAAACTGTATGGAGCCCTGGGGCACTCCGGCGTTAATAGTGAAGGTATTACAAAGAAATCCGTCGACTGCCACCCGTAAAGAACGCTCTTTGAAGAAACATAAGAGCCACAAACAGAACTTTTCAGACACACCAGAAGAGCATAGTTTAGCCAACAATCCATCGTCCCAAACACGGTCGAATGCCTTGGATATATCAAGAGCAACAGGTCGAGATTCTCCAAAGTACTCAATTGCGTTGTTCCAAACATGATCAACATAAGTTAGAAGATCTCCTGTTGATCTATGTTTACGAAAGCCATATTGATGGTCCCTAATAATGTTGAGCCCTTCAAAATATTTTTAGTAGATGCGGATCGATAGCCTTTTCCATGACTTTCGATATTATTGAAATTAGTGCGACTAGTCGGTAGTTATTTGGCAAGGTCTTCCTGCCTTTTTTAGGTATCAGCTGAACTATGGCGCATTTCCAACAGGAAGGAAATATCCCTTTCTGTAGGATAGGTTGAAAAGTCTACAGAAAACTGGCGTTAGTTCCCTCGCACAGTTTTTGAGTACTGTGACAGGTATTCCATCAGCCCCAAAAGTTATGGGAATAGTAGGTGGTGTTTTTTCTTGGAAACACTAGAATGTGAAGCAAAAAGTTCAACCAACAACTTTACTTTCTCAACAGGTGTTGTTACAATAGAATTATCTGGCCGTGTGAGTGGTGGTATGATGAATTTGCTGAAATTTTTGCTAACTGCCTTAGCGACTGACCAAAAGGACCTAGAATTGTTAGGACAAGTAAGAAGTTTGTTTTAATTTGTTGATTGTGTGCCTCCTTGGTTTCGTCGATAATTTCTTTGCATCTATTCCTGGCACGAACAAAGATGTTAACGATTTATGACGTTAGGATTTTCAGGCCATTGTCGATAGACAAGATATTTAGAAACAACAGCTTCTTTGCATTTTCGGTCAAACCATGCCATTGGAAGGGCATTTCTTCGAAAAAGAGATGTAAGTTTCCATACCAGTCCAAATAACATCGGAAACCTCCTTAGTGCAGTCAGATGGGTCGTCGGATCGAAAACAAACGTTTAACCAAGGGAAAGTCTTATATAAGTTCTTCCCATTTAGCAGATTTGTAGTGACAAATCTTACGCTTTTGAGGCACCTCTCTGTCGCTGATTGGTAGGATTCTCGATGTCAAAAATAGTTTATGGTCGGATGAACCTAACGGCGGATTTACGGTGGTGAAAAACAGGTCAAGAAGACTGCCGAATTCCCCGTCTCTATCAAGGATTCGTGTTGGTTTGTCAATAATCTGAGTTAAGCCACAACTTGTTTATCGGTAGTATTTGAATACTTAAGCCAATTGATGGTGTGGGCATCAAAGTCACCCAGGATGGCAATTTCGACATTTGAATAGTTAATTTGCAGATGATCTTTGGTGTCTGTAAGAGAAGCGAAAAGTGTTCTAAAGTTAGTATCACTTGGTGGTCGACAGAGGATGCAGATAACCCCTGTGGTTTGTTGAGGCGTTATTTTTAACCACATAACATCAAAGTTTCGGAGTTCCAGAGCCTCCTCTTGTTGGCAAGAGAGGTTGCTTCTGGGAATCGGGAATAGAAGTCATACCCAGGATAGAGATAGTTGACTTTGCTGGTCGATGAACTGACCTTGGTTTCACAGAGAGCGAGTATATTTTATCTGCTTGTAGGTGTTGGTGCACTGAATTTATGTTTGACGTTAAACCTCGTATGTTGCAAAAATCTACTTTAAAATTATAATCTCTCCATGTCGACGCCCCTGAACCAGCCCCTACCCGGAGATCTGAACGGGGGGCTAGTTTACTTCCGAAATTTTTTGTATCCAGGTGCCTTATCATGCTATTTAGTCCCACAGTCCGGGGACATCGGCACAGCCACGAAACGTTAAGCAGCTTCACGCAGCCTGAGCTGATGCGATGGTATTACACCAGGCGATGCCTCGTGGGATCTGGGCATCTACCATGTGAGTTGCTCTTTAAGTTTCCTTCTACGACAGATACGTACCGGGAGAGATATTCTATCCCGCTCCCCCATAGTCGTCTCTGTAATAGACAAGAATCTTTGCCTTCGTCGGAATCTCCACCTCCATCCATAGATTTGGATCACATCCAATCATATATGGTCTCTCCAAATTATTCAACGTTGCTACATAATCAGATTGCATTTCTAAAAGTTTGTCGCCGATTAGATCCATAACCCTTGTAGGCCCAAATTGTACAGCTTGTTTCTCTTTTCCATTTGTCCTCATTCGATAGGCGCTATTGATAGCTTCACTTTTGTATGTATGTATGTATGTAGGGGCATTAGACCTAGAATTATTTCCATAGCTCCAGTGCAACATAGGCAAGCCAACCTCTGCTACTCTAGTTTCGTCCACCATTCTGCAGCTCCGTATGTAACAATAGGACTAATGAGCGTGACGTATAACCAGAGCACTATCTGTAATTTAAGACCCCGGGTTTTACGAAACAAGTCCCTGCATCTCGTAAGACACATTTTCCTTTTATTAAGATTTTTTGTAATTTGTTTGTTCCACGTTAATTTCATGTTTAGTGGGAAACCCAGGTATTTGTACTCAGTAACGGTTTTATCCGTTCTCCGAAAATACTCAGGTTGTAATTGAATTGGATTCTCCTTTTTGTAAATGGTATAAAAGCAGTCATTGGAGCGTTAACTTTCAGGTTTACTTCCTAACATCAGCGCTATACACTGTTTCGTGCTCTTCGGGTAAGCTCTGTCACAGTGGCAGTATGCTTCCCTTGGATGAGTAAAACTATAATATCACCACATCCTTGAGCATAAAATCCCGTCGTTCTGCCTGTAGGCATCCTTGGGTCACCTCTGCTTCTAAGGTGTCTCTGTGTAGCTTGGCTTTTATTTGTCGGCATAAAAGCATGTTGTTTATCCACCTGCTTTTGGAGTCGTGGATACCATGTCTTTCTAAGGCTGTAATTATTGAAACGAAGGATGCATTGTATTATGTCAGTGAAATCGCCCAGGGCAACCTCCTTATGGTACAGCAATGATTCGATCCTCACGTGATTTTCCTGGCTGATAAGCTTGTTGTAGTTCTTATGCCCCCGCTCTTATATGCCTATCTATACCGGATGATAAATCATTTTTTTTAAAGAAAGAAAAAAATACTTTATACAATTATTAAATCTTGTAAACGTGGAAACAAAATGGAGTTTCTACTTGCTCAGTCTTTATTATTTTAACAATAATTTTATTAAGTAATAACAATTGAGATATGGGAGGTGGTCGACAAAATTTGCAACAAATGGGAAACTTTTTTATTTTTAATATTTAGTGTTCCGTACAGAACACTTATAGGATTACTTCGGTGTCCGTCTGTCAGTCTGTCACACCCTATTTTCTCCGAAACTATTTGACATAGAAAGTTGAAATTTGGTACAAATATAGGAATTAATGGCCTTATTAGAGCCGTGTAGCTTTGAAAGTTTGAAACTTAAGGGGCTAGTTTTGGGGGGGTGAAATCAGAAGTGAAAAAAAATTATTTTACCAGGTCATCGAGTGGGGCGTCAAATGAAAGCTTGTGAAACCACTAGATTAAGAATATATATGATGTAAAAAAAGGTACAAAACCTATGTCCCTTCACCCTATCTCAAAAAGTAGTGACCAAAAAATTTTGAAAAATTTCTGGAATTATCACGAGTGCAATACGTTTGATAATTTTTATGATATAAAAAAAAACTGTGGTATCACGGAATAGTAAAGGTTTGGAGAGTTAGGAATTCAACCGAGACTAAGAACTACGAAATATCATTAATTATTCAATGCAGTCAGTAATATCATGATAACTGATGACCAACGGATGGGTAACGAAAACAAAATAATTTTATTTTATTTGTTTATAGTGAAATAAATATTTAGGTAGTAAATATTTGTTTTAAACTTGTACAGTCCCTGGCCAAATTATTAGACGCACTGTATTTTTTTTAGTAATTTTATGTTTCTTAAGAGTTTTTATGCAATAATGGTATATTTAAACTACAATATTATTGATTTTTATTTAAAAGAATTGTTGTAGACTACATATTTGTATTTATTTTTAACATATGGCAACACTGTGTGGACAAAGTGATACATGAACGCAAATAAGTACAAACCTGTATCAGTCGCGATCGGAATCGAGTCAGGTACGGAGGTGTTTCTGTGGCTTTATGGACTGTGATTGTTTGTTTAACAGTTTTATACTATTCAGTTATTAGTTTATTTTGTATGCAGTGTTTTAAAAAAGTAATTGGACTATTTTCATTATGGGTAGAAAAGGCGATCTTTCACCACATAAAAAAGCTGAAGTGAAGGCCCTTGTGATTGCGAAAACATTTGCAAACCGAGAAATATCACGAAGATTGGAGGTTTCTGAAGCTAGTGTACAACGCATAAAAAAGAAAATTGAGTCAGGGAAGGAATTAAGCCCGAAAAGAAAGAAAAGATGCAGTAGAAAACCAATTTTCACTCCACGGTCAGAGAGATGTTTGAAGAAAATTTGTGTAGAAAACAGATTTGCTACCACAAAAGTAATAAAATCATAACTCCAGGATGCTAGCGTAAATGCTTCTGAGCGCACTGTTCGAAGAAAATTGAAAGAATTAGATTTTAAGGCCTGTCGCCCCGCCAGGAAGCCCAATGAAAGCAAAGCGCCTGAAGTGGGCCAAACAATGGCAAGACAAAGATGTGGACTTCTGGAGATCGGTAAGATACAGCAATTTAATCAATAATTGATACATTATTATCATTTTCAGTTAAATAAAGTAAATAAACATGAAAGTTTATATATTTTTCCTATTTTTGACAGGTCTGCTTCAGTGACGAAAGCACATTCGAAATTTTGCAGAATAAAGCTCAGTATGTGCGTCGTCGTCATGGAGAAAAGTTTCATCCTGATTGTGTCGTCCCGACGGTTTAACATCCCACCAAAGTGATGATTTGGTCAGTCATCAGCGGCAAGGGCACTGGACGTCTGTACGTCGTCAAAGGAATAATGGGCAAGATCAGTACAAAGAAGTATTACAAAATCGGTTGATTCCGCAGCTCAGAGAATGGTTTCCAAATGGGGAACCATTCACTTTCATGCAAGATGGAGCTCCCTGCCACACTGCTCGGTCTGTTAAAGCTTTTTTGGCAGAAAAAAATATCCCTCTGTTGGATTGGCCCTGATATGAACCCCATTGAAAATGTGTGGGAGCTGATGAAAAGAGAAGTGGCTAAAGATGTGATTACCAACAAAACCCAGCTCCTAGAAAAGATTATTCATGTGTGGAATCATGATCTTCAAATGCAGGAGACAGTACAATCTTGCATTGATAGCATGCCGCGCAGAATTAAAGCTTTGATAGCGGCTAAAGGTGGCTCAACTAAATATTGACTTTTACTAACATTAATTTCACTTTTCTTTAAAACTTAATAAACTTATGCTTTCCTAAATTAATGCTGTTTTATTTATGTCAAATAAATAGGTAATTGATTGGATAATATAAAAATAAAAAACAAATCAATTTAAAATAATAAAACGGTACAATATTTTATATGAAATCTTGCAGTGCGTCTAATAATTTGGCCAGGGACTGTATTATTAGATTCTAGATTGAGCTAGATTCATTTACTGGCTATTAGGTAGCTACTTTTTATTTTAAAAGTAATCACGGTACGGAACACTAATTGCGCAAGTCCAACTTGCACTTGACCGTTTTTTTTTTTGAATTATAGTTTTTTTCGATATAATAGAATTATAGGTTGGCAAAATTCATGTAAAAACGATAAAATATTTTCTCCCAGGTAATATAGCTTAAATATTATTGGTATTTTTTTTATTTACTTTTTAAACTACTCTCTCAAAAAGATTAATTATAAATTTTTTATTTTTTTTTGTCGTGTTATTTTATTCTTATAGATTCTGTGTACTTTTCAAGAATGTCTTCAGGTCGAGAAAGGACTATTTGAATACAACACATTTTCATGGAAACTAAAATTTCTAATATATTCTAAACATTTTTAACCACCCATTAGTGTTAGACATACCATAGGTGATAAGAAGTAACCTTTTACCCCAAGAAATTTATTCATTTAAACATTTGCTCTTTTTTAAAAATTCCTATTTTGTAAAAGTTTTTCTTGCTTGTCTCCAATTATTTGTTGTTTTTTTTTGCTCTATTTTTAATATCTTTAGGATAGACGAAACTAATAACTACTAGGTTAAATTTAGTAACTCTTAGTAAATCTGAAATACACTAAACTGTACACAGACAGGCCAATTTAGTAAAATCAGACTTTTTAGTTAAAACTCCACGGCAATGATAATTTAAGCCTAGTTTCGATAAACTTCAACTAATTCTTTAAATTGATTCTTATTAATCTGTTATTTCTAAATTCAACTAGACTAAATATAGTTAAGCACATCTAATACGAAACTGAAATTGATCTCATATCTAACAAAACTAGTTAGTACTAACAACAATTTTCCAATTAAATATATTATTCATTCCAAATATTCTTAAGTCTATACAGAGGGTTTTGCTACAATTTTTTCGATCGTAGTTTTTTCTTGTATTTTTTAAACACTACTTATTAAAGGTGCCAAATATAATTATTTGCTGCAGGTAGTTTAATGGTAAACTATTTAGGTTAGTCTTAAATTTATATATTTTACTACAAAACTAATAGACGAATAGAAATTTTATTATCATTTAGACTTCTTAAAACTTGCAAGTTAGTGTTCAAAATAATAATGTTCTGCTGATAAATTAAATACAAGCCTTCAGTAAAATACATATACAAGGACTTTAATTTTAAAAAATAGTCGGTCAAGTTCAAGTTGGACTTGCACAATTTGTGTTCCATCCCGTGATTAGCTTTGAACTTGAACTAGCTCAATTTAGAATCTAGTAGTAAACGTTTAAAATAAATATTTACTATCTAAATATTTGTCTGATTATAAACAAATAAAATAAAATTATTTTGTCATTGGTACCTATCCATTAGTCACCAGCTATCATAATATTACTGATTGCACCGAATACGTATTGATATTTTCTAGCTCTTAGTCCCAGTTGAATTCTTAACTTTCCAAGCCTTCACCATTCTGTCATGCCACAAAAACTATCAAACGTAATGCACTAGTGATATTTTTTGCTCAATCTACACTTTCCACTATTCCAGAATTTTTTCAACCTTTTTTGATCAGTACTTTTCGAGAGAGGGTGGGAAGACGGAGATTTTTGGCGATTTTTTAAAAATAATACAAAGAAAAGTGTGCTGTATTACATCATATATATTTTTGAACTCGTTTTTTCACAATCTTTCCTTTGACACACCAATGGGTGATCTGGGAAAAAAAATTCACTTTCAATTTTACCCCCCAAAATTAATCCCTTAAGCCAAAATTTAACTTTCAAAACTACACAGCTGTGATTGAGCGATCAATTCCTATATTTGTGCCAAATTTTAATTTTCTATGTGAAGTAGTTTCGGAAAAAATCGGATGTGATCGACGGGCTGACGGGCAGACAGACGGACACCGAAGTGATCCCATAAGTGTTTGGTACGGAACATTAAAAATGAGACAATAGCATTAGAGATAATGGGTAAAGATTATCTACAGTATAAATATTACCGTCTATTTACGTTGTGTGTGAAAACGATCTGTTATCCAGATATCTAACTGATGTAGTTAATCTTAGCTGGAAGATTTTCTAAAAAATCTGGACACTTTTCCCGTAAGCTCATATTATTATTATTTTTTGGAAAAAGTATTATTACCAAATAAGTCGAATATAGATGGTGTTTACAATTCTGTGATGGATGTATTGAGATCTCACAAAACTATAAGACAAACAAGAACTACGAAAGGGTAAAAATTAAAAGAATCGTTTTATTTTTGATAATATTAAAATGTTTCATTAAAGTACCGTTTGTAAAATACTTTAAATTTTGATGCTCAAATGTCCCATATATAAACAGAATTAAGTTTATGTTTTAGGTAGATATCAAACTCTCTCTAAAATCCTTTAGCTGTATCAATAGATTTTTGTGGCAAGGTGGACACTTTGACTAAATTTCTATTTTATTTAATATTGTTTTATATATTTTTATCTTAGGACAATACCTAATAGTAAATAATTATCTAGGGACCGCCATCGCATGTTGGTTTTTACACCCACGATTGCTCAACATTTAGTCGATTTATAGCACTTGAAATGAAGAACTGCCTCGTGATCATTTGGCTTGGATTGACACCTGGAATTTTAACATATATATATATATATATATATATATATATATATATATATATATATATATATATATATATATATATATAAATATATATATATATATATATATATATATATATATATATATATATATATAATATATATATATATATATATATATATAAATATATATATATATATATATATATATATATATATATATATATATATATATATATATATATATATATATATATATATATATATATATATATATATATATATATATATATATATATATAAATATATATATATATATATATATATATATATATAAATATATATATATATATATATATATATATATATATATATATATATATATATATGAAATTGAAATTGGTATATCCTTGTAGCAAGATCGATAGAAAATTTATCTTTAATAGGGGATCTTAATACTGAAGCAAAAAGTGATGCTGGTGACTTATTATTAGCAAGCACGTGACATTTACAGTGTTGCTGTGGTTTAACTAGGCCTTTCACAACAAATTTAACAAAAAATATATAAAAATTTGTTACCTTTTAAAATAATTAGTTATTGACATATTTTATCAAAAGATAAGTATTTGTAGAATTACATCACGTACTAAAAATGTTAACCCATTTATCCTGGAATACTTTATTATTCTAAGAATAGCTGCAATATTATAACACTATAATCCATCTGAAAATAGTCATAGGAGAATGCATTACATAAATAAGTACTCTAAAATTTAATTTCTTCATGGCTATATAAACTTTGCTTATTCTAAGAACTTTAACCCTTTCATTTTTGGTGTGGTAAATTTCCTTTAGTTGATTTGAGATAATTTCTTCTTTAATGATACAAGTCTTTTAATAAACTGCTTTATAATTACTTTATTATGCACTTTTTATTGGAAAAAGGAAAAAATGCCAACAGACGCACGAAAACATAAGTTCACAATGTACAGATAATTTATATCATAGACCAAGGATTCTGGTCAGTTGTCATTATATAGATAGGAAACTCAGTAGATAAAATTAATTCCCTAAGTGTAGTACAACTTGCGCCTAGTTGAAACATTAAGGGTAGTGGGAGATTTAATTGAAAGACTAGTTATTTAAATTACTTTTAAATATTCAAATTTTGAATTCAAAAAATACGCAGAGCACGAAAAATTTGAGTGCAAAGATATTTCTGGATAAAAAAAATATAAAAATTTTTCATGGCATTTATTCTTTACAAACCTAGAATATTTGATTCAAAATAACAATTTTAAACAAAATAATTTAGAAATCTTTTTAAAATTGTTAAAAATATACTACACTTACTATCTAATTTCCTAAAAAGATCTAACTTTTAAACTAATCTAATATGCAAGAGCCAGCAATACAACTAAAGTTATGAAGCTGTGCAATACAAGACCAGGAAATTTCGTTTCTATTACGACGAATAAGTAGGTTTATTAAAGTCTACAGTAGCTGTAAATATAAAAATTGTACTGACAATTAAGATACGAGGCTGGTTTGAAAAGTCCGTGCAAAGACCGAGAGATGGCACCACCGGCGCGTATCGAGGTCATGTTTAGTTAGTAGCATCTCTTGAATGAACGCACACCAAGTTTCAGCCATATTGGTCTATTTCTTTGTGTTTGGCATTCGTGTGAATCAAGGAAGTCGAGTGATTTTCAAGAAATGGACGAAAAAGAATTTCGTGTGGTGATTAAACATTACTTTATGAAAGGCAAAACGCCTCAGGAGACTAAAGAGAAGCTTGATAAACATTATGGTGACTCTGCACCTTCGATTAGAACAGTTTATAAGTGGTTTCAAAGTTTTCGGACTGGCCATATGGGTACAAGTGACGCTGAACGTTCTGGACGGCCTGTGGAGGTTACGACTCCAGAAATCATTGATCAAATCCATGATATGGTGATGGATGACAGAAGAGTTAAGGTGCGTGAGATTGCTAGTGCTATGGGCATCTCGACTGAACGGATACATAATATTTTGCATAAACATTTGGACATGAGAAAGCTATCCGCAAGATGGGTGCCGCGATTGCTCACGCTTGACCAAAAACGGAATCGTGTGAAGTGTTGCAAGGATGGTTTGCAGCTGTTCCAGAAGAATCCGGAGGACTTTAAGCGTCGTTTCGTCACTGTGCATGAAACATGGATACATTACTATACTCCTGAGACCAAACAACAATCTAAACAATGGGTTACCAAGGGGGAATCTGCACCAAAAAAGGCGAAGACCGTTCCTTCGGCCGGAAAGGTTATGGCGACTGTCTTTTGGGATTCGCAAGGGATAATCCTCATCGACTATCTGGAAAAGGGTAAAACTATTACAGGTGAATATTATTCATCGTTATTGGACTGTTTGAAAACCGAGCTGCAAGAAAAACGCCAGTCCTTTTCCATCACGACAACGCACCAGCACACACCTCAGCAGTTGTGGTCGCAAAATTAATGGAAATAGGATTCCAACTCGCTTCACATCCCCCCTATTCTCCAGACTTGGCTCCCTCGGACTAGGATTTGTTCCCCAATTTGAAGAAGTGGCTGGCGGGACAAAGATTTTATTCAAATGAGGAGGTGATTGCAGACACTAATGGATATTTTGCAGACTTGGACAAATCCTATTATTCGGAAGGGATCAACAAACTAGAACATCTCTGGACGAAGTGTATAAGCCTAAAAGGAGACTATGTCGAAAAATAAAAATGGTTTACCCCAAACACATAAGTAGTTTTTATTTTTGCACGGACTTTTCAAACCAGCCTCGTATATATATATATATATATATATATATATATATATATATATATATATATATATATATATATTATTACCCTGAAATTAAAAGGTTATGTGGAAATTTTCAATTTTTTCTTTTGGGCTATACGTTTCCTAATTTTTTTTACTTTTTTGAGACATATTTATTGCTTGCAATTTGACTGGATCTTATGTGACTACATTCACATCTCTTCCTTTTAAAATTTTATTTACATTGTTGGTCCAAGTTAATAAATGAAAATAACAAACAAAACGGCAATATTAAGCATATTGTGTAGCTTACAAGAAAAAAGATTATTTATATTTCGTGTAATAATTATTTTTAAAGTCGATTTTAAATTACCTTTGTGACAAAATTTAGTTAAAACAAATGTTAAAACACTTTCCCGAAATAAAACATAAAAATTTTGGGATCGATGTACCAATAACTTTCAGTTTTCTAACTTTCAACATTTTGTAAGGAATGATATTTTGTTGTTTAATTGATTTCGAGGTCCAGTATAATTTTTTCCAGATAATTTACAGCGTAGAGTTGTTTTTAAAAGTCTTTTTAAAATAATCCTTGAGAAATATCCCGCAACGGAAGCTAAATCTTGATGTTTAGAATCTTGAGGGACCACACATCGTACTTTACCTACTTGTTAGATCATTAAAACACGTGTTAGTTGCAACAACACTTTAAATTAATCTATGTTGGGAATGTGAAATTTTTGGCACAATGACATTACTCAGTACATATCGCCACTACATCAAACACTATATTTTTGCACTCGATGCGCATTCGCTATCCACGTTAGCTTCATCAGGAGCGATGATGAACTTTTATCAGCACTCCTAATAAAGCTAACATGGTTAACAAAATGTGCGTCGAGTGCAAAAATAATGTGTAGTGGTAATATATAGTGAGTAGTGACTTTAAATTCATATTTAGACTTAAACTAAAGCATATACTAAAATTATATTTCTCATCATTTCATCATTTAAATCTATTCAGTCTTTAACTAATTAACTTAATTAATAAAAAGGAACAACAATCATATAGAGGAAATTATAGGAAAAATTATTGCATATTGCACATTTTCTTGCCCCTGTTGTATTATTTACATGGCCAAGTTATTAAAAAATATATATTTTTGACACAGAAAATTATGATGGTTTCAAATAGAGCCTTAAAATTTACTACTCAGTATATATCACCATTACACCAAACACTTTATTTTTACACTCGACGTACATTTCGCTAACCATGTTAGCTTCATCAGAAGCGATGATTGACTGTCAATCATCGCTCCTGATGAAGCTAACATGGTTAGCGAAACGCGCGTCGAACGCAAGAATAAAGTGTTTGGTGTAGTGGTGATATATACTGAGTAGTGTCATTGTGCCAACGATTCACATTCCTAACATACCTTAAAATTTTGTTTAATAAATTAGATTATAGTAAACATATACATAAGCATTAAATCTAATCTAACCAATTTGTGATTTAAAATACAACAGAAACTTTCATGGTCTTGGATCTCAATCATGGTTATTGGGACCAGACTGTGTTAATTTTGGAGTAACTTTTCGACGTTTTGCCTACCATTGCACTAGGAATCTACAGGAATTTTTACTTTTCAAGATTAGAACAGCGAATGAACTCGAAGAAGCACAAATTAAGTATTGATTCCTGACTGAAATTTATTGAACCGTGACCCACCGTAGTCAGTCAGTACTGCTTTACCTTAGATACACATACTATAGACAAAACAGCCAAATTATTTAAAAGATTCAACATTCGCATAATTATCAACATTTGTGAGGAAATTGAAAAACGCGTGAGATCATCAAAAGGCTCACCTTTACGAGCAAATGAGCTTTACAAAATTTCCTGTTCTTGTGCTCCGGTGTATGTAGAAGAAACTGAAAGATCAACAGCAACTAGAATTAAGGAACATTAAAGATGTACCAGAAAGAAACAAATTGTACAAACAGCTAACCTGAGCATCAGGTTAGCTGTTTGTCAGGTCATTCAAAGTAATACAAATCAAAGTTCTTGCTTCTGTTTCCAATTTTTATAAACAAAAGCTTAAGCAATCAATCGAAATTTGCAAACTCAGTAACAACGTTAATAGGGTTACAGTCTCCAACACAAGTGAAAAATGATCATTACACTGTGTTCATTCAGTTTTAAAAAACGGTTTCCCATTTAATTTATGTTATTAAAATATATATATATATATATATATATATATATATATATATATATATATATATATATATATATATATATATATGTACATATATGTATATATATATGTATATATATATATATATATAATATATATATATATATATATATATAGTATAGATATATATATATATATATATATATATATATATATATATATATATATATATATATATATATATATATTTTAAATTCCCTTAAGCTATATAGCCTAAAAACCATAGGTACCATTTCTACTTGAAGCAGTAGTCATATGTGTCCCAAATTTGAAATTAATATCCCATTTGGTTTGAGAGTTATCTTGCCAACAGTCAGGCAGGCAGATAGAAAAAACGGAAATAGAGGATTTTTTTCACAAATATCAATGTAAGCAAACAAAATAAAATGGATAATACCAGCCAAACTAAAATATAAGTTTTTATTCAATTATTATGCTTGTAACACAATTTCAAGTAATAGAATTATTAATATTAGGCTACACTGTTAAAAATCTTTCGATGAATTTTAAAGTATTTACTTAAAATTAAGTATTTGCTAGATTTTTGAAGCGCTTACTAGAAATTTCAAATAAAATGCCAAGTTCTAATATAAATTCAAAAAATTCAAGTAAATTATTGCTTGACCAGAACTCTATGGGGCTTCGAGAATGGCAATTTCGGATTCTACGGGTCGAAAAACATAAAAAATAACAATTTCAGTCATCCGGTATGAATTTTATGTAGGACCTATAATAGCGTCTATACCATCAGAATTTCGATTTTTTTGAACTTTGAAAATGCCTTGAATTGTTCGGGTACAAATGAGGCATCTGCCCTAGATCGACGTTTTTTGGGCACTAAAGCTGGGTCCAGTCTCGGCGGAGTCTGCCCTTTCGACCGCTCGACTTTTTTAGTGTTAACAAATGTTATGGTACTTGAGGCAAGTGGTTAAACGACAGCCTATTTTTAGATATAGCAGTTTGTGTCTTATCTGGACATTCCAGGGCACGGGGGTCACAAAATCAACGTTAAAGGTTTTTATTCGACTCGCCCGATAGAATGAACTAAGCAGGCGGTTAGTCGACAGGTCAAAATTTCGAGTCGCTCTCTTGTTCTATAATTTTTTTTTATGTTTTATGGCGTTGGTGGATACCAAATAGCCAGCTTCTCACTTTTTTTTATTGATATTATATATAAATATATATATATATATATATATATATATATATATATATATATATATATATATATATATATATATATATATATATATATATATATATATATATATATATATATATATATATATATATATATATATATATATATATATATATATGTATGTATGTATGTATATATATATATATATATATATATATATATATATATATATATATATATATATATATATATATATATATATATATATATATATATATATATATATATATATATGTATGTATGTATGTATGTATATATATATATATATATATATATATATATATATATATATATATATATATATATATATATATATATATATATATATATATATATATATATATATACATAAAGATGTATTTATATATAATATAAATAAAAAAAAAGTGAGAAGCTGGCTATTTGGTATCCACCAACGCCATAAAACATAAAAAAAATTATAGAACAAGAGGGCGACTCGAAATTTTGACCTGTCGACTAACCGCCTGCTTAGTTCATTCTATCGGGCGAGTCGAATAAAAACCTTTAACGTTGATTTTGTGACTCCCGTGCCCTGGAATGTCCAAATAAAACATAAAATGCTATATCTAAAAATAGGCTGTCGTTTAACCACTTACATCAAGTACCATAACATTTGTTAGCACTAAAAAAGTAAAGCGGCCGAAAGGGCAGACTGGACCCAGCTTCAGAGCCCAAAAAACGTCGATCCAGAAATGGATTGACATTTATCCATATAAAATCAATAAATTTGTTCTTGATAAAATAAGAGGGAACCTGCAAAAGGTAGACTCCGCCAATACCGGAGGACGAAGCGGGACCCGCTTTTTCCTGTCAAAAACGGCCTTTTTTTGAGTTTTGAATAAATAAGTCCGAAGTTTGGCTCTTATGCGTCTGCCCAAGTTATTTTTGGAAAATTTAGGCCTTAATTAATGAAATATTACGAGGGCAGACGCCTCATTTGTACTCGAACAAGTCAAGGCATTTTCAAAGTTCAAAAAAAATCGAAATTCTGATGGTATAGACGCTATTATAGGTCCTACATAAAATTCATACCGGATAACTGAAATTGTTATTTTTATGTTTTTCGACTCGTAAAATCCGAAATTGCCATTCTCGAAGCCCCATAGAGTTCTGGTCAAGAAATAATTTACTTGAATTTTTTGAATTTATATTAGAACTTGGCATTTTATTTGAAATTTCTAGTAAATACTTAATTTTAAGTAAATACTTTAAAATTGATCGAAAGTTTTTTAACAGTGTAGCCTAATATTAATAATTCTATTACTTGGAATTGTGTTACAAGCATAATAATTGAATAAAAACTTATATTTTAATTTGGCTGGTATTATCCATTTTATTTTGTTTGCTTACATTGCTATATTTGTGAAAAAAATCCTCTATTTCCGTTGTTCTATCTGCCATCCTGACTGTAGGCAAGATAACTCTCAAACCAAATGGGATATTAATTTCAAATTTGGGACGCATATGACTACTGCTTCAAGTAGAAATGGTACCTATGGTTTTTAGGCTATATAGCTTAAGGGAATTTAAAATAAATATATATATATATATATATATATATATATATATATATATATATATATATATATATATATATATATATATATAATTTTAATAACATAAATTAAATGGGAAACCGTTAAAACTGAATGAACACAGTGTAATGATCATTTTTCACTTGTGTTGGAGACTGTAACCCTATTAACGTTGTTACTGAGTTTGCAAATTTCGATTGATTGCTTAAGCTTTTGTTTATAAAAATTGGAAACAGAAGCAAGAACTTTGATTTGTATTACTTTGAATGACCTGTAGGTGGTTGATGCTCAGGTTAGCTGTTTGTACAATTTGTTTCTTTCTGGTACATCTTTAATGTTCCTTAATTCTAGTTGCTGTTGATCTTTCAGTTTCTTCTACATACACCGGAGCACAAGAACAGGAAATTTTGTAAAGCTAATTTGCTCGTAAAGGTGAGCCTTTTGATGATCTCACGCGTTTCTCAATTTCCTCACAAATGTTGATAATTGTGCGAATGTTGAATCTTTTAAATAATTTGGCTGTTTTGTCTATAGTATGTGTATCTAAGGTAAAGCAGTACTGACTGACTACGGTGGGTCACGGTTCAATAAATTTCAGTCAGGAATAAATACTTAATTTGTGCTTCTTCGAGGTTATTCGCTGCTCTAATCTTGAAAAGTAAAAATTCCTGTAGATTCCTAGTGCAATCGTAGGCAAAACGTCGAAAAGTTACTCCAAAATTAACACAGTCTGGTCTCAATAACCATGATTGAGATCCAAGACCATGAAAGTTTCTGTTGCATTTTAAATCACAAATTGGTTAGATTAGATTTAATGCTTATGGTTTATATGTTTACTATAATCTAATTTATTAAACAAAATTTTAAGGTATGTTAGGAATGTGAATCTTTGGCACAATGACACTACTCAGTATATATCACCACTACACCAAACACTTTATTCTTGCGTTCGACGCGCGTTTCGCTAACCATGTTAGCTTCATCAGGAGCGATGATTGACAGTCAATCATCGCTTCTGATGAAGCTAACATGGTTAGCGAAATGTACGTCGAGTGTAAAAATAAAGTGTTTGGTGTAATGGTGATATATAATGAGTAGTAAATTTTAAGGCTCTATTTGAAACCATCATAATTTTCTTTGTAAAAAATATATATTTTTTAATAACTTGGCAATGTAAATAATACAACAGGGGCAAGAAAATGTGCAATATGCAATAATTTTTCCTATAATTTCCTCTATATGATTGTTGTTCCTTTTTATTAAATAAGTTAATTAGTTAAAGACTGAATAGACTTAAATGATGAAATGATGAGAAATATAATTTTAGTATATGCTTTAGTTTAAGTCCAAATATGAATTTAAAGTCACTACCCACTATATATTACCACTACACATTATTTTTGCACTCCACGCGCATTTTGTTAACCATGTTAGCTTTGTTAGGAGTGCTAATAAAAGTTCATCATCGCTCCTGATGAAGCTAACGTGGATAGCGAAACGCGCATCGAGTGCAAAAATATAGTGTTTGATGTAGTGGCGATATGTACTGAGTAATGTCATTGTGCCAAAAATTTCACATTCCCAACATAGATTAATTTAAAGTGTTGTTGCAACTAACACGTGTTTTAATGATCTAACAAGTAGGCAAAGTACGATGTGTGGTCCCTCAAGATTCTAAACAGCTTCCGTTGCGGGATATTTCTCAAGGATTATTTTAAAAAGACTTTTAAAAACAACTCTACGCTGTAAATTATCTGGAAAAAAATTATACTGGACCTCGAAATCAATTAAACAACAAAATATCATTCCTTACAAAATGTTGAAAGTTAGAAAACTGAAAGTTATTGGTACATCAATCCCAAAATTTTTATGTTTTATTTCGGGAAAGTGTTTTAACATTTGTTTTAACTAAATTTTGTCACAAAGGTAATTTAAAATCGACTTTAAAAATAATTATTACACGAAATATAAATAATCTTTTTTCTTGTAAGCTACACAATATGCTTAATATTGCCGTTTTGTTTGTTATTTTCATTTATTAACTTGGACCAACAATGTAAATAAAATTTTAAAAGGAAGAGATGTGAATGTAGTCACATAAGATCCAGTCAAATTGCAAGCAATAAATATGTATCAAAAAAGTAAAAAAATTAAGGCGTTGGTGGATACCAAATAGCCAGCTTCTCACTTTTTTTATTTATATTATATATAAATACATATACATATATATATATATATATATATATATATATATATATATATATATATATATATATATATATATATATATATATATATATATATATATATATATATATATATATATATATATATATATATATATATATATATATTAGGGTGACCGCAAAAAATCGATGTCGGAATTTTGTTCGTCTGGACCCCACAAAACGATTCCCCTTTCCAGATATTGAGATAGCCGAAATTTGAGCTCGATTAAACGACATTAACCCGTGCCGCTCGTCGCTCAAACTTTGAAAAAATCCAAATTTTTGGCCAAAAAGCTAACATATGGAGCCATAACTCCAGAACGGTAAATAATAGAAACACGCTTAATATCTCAAAAGAAAGCTAATGTTGTTCTTCAAAATTTATATTCTATACATAATTGTTGTTTTTTTAAGTCAAACCGAGTTACAACAGCCTTTAGCCCTAAAAAACGTGACCTGTTACCAGTAGGAGCCAGTTTGGGAGTATTCTAAGAATTTTACGGGTTTTTACATAATATGTCTCGGAATTAACATTTTTTTTGTTAAAAAGTATTTTGGAACTCAATTTTCAAACACAAAGAGCCTTTTGTTCAAATTTAATCTTTTATTATATAGGGATTACCTGACTAGTTTACCAAAGAAAGACCCGTTTGACAGGTAAAAAGGAGGGTGAATCTAATTTCTATTTTAGGGATGGTGATTTTACTTCAGCGTACAACCGACCTTTTATTTATTCAGTTTAGTTTCTAAAGTGCCTTTGAGCTGGTTAGATCGAACAATTATCTAGGGAAGATATTTTAACGTTTTTTTTTTTTTAATTTTCCAAGTGTGTGTGTTATTGTTTTTATAACTATTATAGTATTATTTTAAAAGACATTTGAAAACATTTTATTAAAATTAAAGTTTGCAATATATTTTGTTTCATTTTCCAAGTTAACTGTTATTTACCTATTGGCCTCTGAAATGGCATCCACATCAGGTGTACAAAGCCGGACCAAGGATAAAATATTTCTTGTGGGCAATCCCATTCACCAGATCACCGGTTGTAAACTACCCTCAAATCGTCAAGTTTTGTGTGCTTTATTTTATAATTTACGTACTTACAATACGAGAAGTGTTCATTTTTTTTTGGGAGAAAAAGCTCGAATCCCGACTAAATATGAGCAAGATGCAATTACTAAGCTGGAAAAACTTCACGCCGAGTGGAGAACTCTTCAAAAAGACCGGAAGAAAAACATCGAAAACGGCCAAGAACAAATTTAAACAGTTTGTTGAAAAAGTTGGATGATCTCTTTGATATTGCTCAACAAGATGCCTTGGCTCTGATGAAATCGGAAGAAGATAAGGCGTTTCTCGTGAAACAGAGGCAGAAGGGCCGCCCAGGTTCCATGACTGGAGTGGATCTCAAGTTGTCTCGAGCTGAAGAAATCAAGGTGCAAAAGGAACTTGCAAAAATGCAAGATTGAAAGAAAATTGTACATGAGAGCATGATTTGGCATCTTTATGATTGAGTTTATATTTTTTAAATAATACCTTTTGATAATTAGAAGTAGGTAATTTAGTACCTATGTATTATTACTATTCTGCTAAAACGACAAGTTTTTATAGTCTTTTTTTTTCTCTTTCTTTTGTTGCTTCTTAGAGACGGATGATAAAGACAAGTTCGAAAAAGGAGAAGAAGACACTGAAGAGGACAGCATCTACCAGGAACTTGAGAGCTTGGAGGAAATGGACATCCCTGAAGAAGCTGCAGAAGATCCAGGACCATCTAAGAGCAAGAGGATGAAAGTTTCATTTGCAAGGAGCGTTAAAGAGATTTTAAACATGAAATTGTCCATTTTATTAGATCGATGTAAGGTATCCGACAGCAATGCCACGAGAATTTTAATAGCTACTCTAGAAGCACTAAACCTTGACCCTCTTGAGTACAAAGTCTCGAAAACTTTATTACATGATAGAAGGCAAATGTTCAGAGCACAATAAAATAAAAAAAATTTTGATAAAGTAAACATTCCTGAAAAAGAGCCCGTGGTTGTCCATTGGGACGGTAAACTTTTACCGGGTGTTTTAAAAAATGAACAATGTGAGCGAATAGCTATGGCTATTTCATATGGCGAAAAGGAACAGCTGCTGGGAGTTCCTGTAACAGTAAACAGCTCTGGAGAAGAGCAAGCCGTAGCCGTATATGACTGCCTACATGAATGGGGTCTTCTCAACACCGTCAAGGCGATGTGCTTCGACACTACAGCATCCAACACGGGAAGACTCAAAGGAGCATGCGTCATATTGGAGCAAATGTTAGGAAGAGAATTGTTATACCTAGCTTGCCGTCACCAAATCTTGGAAATTCTGTTAAGAGGCGTATTCGACACAAAAATGGGATCAACCACTGGACCTCATCCAGACATTTTCAAGAGATTCCTCACTGCGTGGCCCAAGATAGACAAAGGAAAATACGACACAGGTATCAGTGACAATCTAATACAAAATCAGCTAACTCCAGAAGTAATTGCAAATGTTACTGCTGAATTCGAGACCAAATTAACTGAGAGCCACCCCAGAGATGACTACAAGGAGCTATTGCAGTTGGTTCTCGTATTTGTTGGATCACTAGACGGCAATGTTGTCGGTTTTAGAACTCCAGGAGCCATTCATCACGCTAGGTGGATGGCAAAGGCTATTTACTGCTTAAAAATGTTCATTTTTCGTCGTCAATTTAAGATGTCTAAAGAAGAAGAAAGTTCTGTGCGTGCCATTTCTGTTTTCCTAGTTAAAATTTATTGTAAAGCTTGGTTCAATGCTCCAAAAGCTCATCTTGCACCAAAGCAAGATTTAGGTATTTTGCATAGTCTGTTAGACTATAAAGAATATGACAACGACATTGCAGAAATAGCCCTGACCAAATTTTCGAACCATTTGTGGTATTTGAATGCAAAGTTGGTGGGATTATCGTTTTTTGATCCCACCATTACAGACGATGAAAAGTTGTTAATGGCTAAAAAATTGCTCAGTAGCACAGATGAACCATCACAGCACGCTAGGGTTGTAAATCCAAAAGTTAGGAAAGAAAACTTAAAAGAGGTAGTTGATGGAGGATTGGTAAATTTACTTACCAAAGAAACGTTTACATTCTTTGACCAATTTAATATAAAAACAGATTTCCTAAGACAACATCCAAACACCTGGCCTCCAAATAATGACTTCCAAGAAGGATTGAAAATTGGCAAAACATTAAAAGTAGTTAATGATATGGCTGAGCGTGGTGTTAAATTAATAACCGACTTTAACGACCTTCTGACAAAAGATGAAGACCAAAAGCAATATGTCCTGCAAGTTGTAAGTAAATGCCGAGCATTATATCCTGACGTTTCAAAAAAACTACTTTAAGAAAAGCTCTAGAATAGATTAGATAACTATGTAATGGACATTTTTTTTCCCCCTCTATGAGATCCGGTCACTCTAATATATATATATATATATATATATATATATATATATATATATATATATATATATATATATATATATATATATATATATATATATTTATATATATATATATATATATATATATATATATATATTTATATATATATATATATATATATATATATATATATATATATATATATATATATATATATATGTATATATATATATATATATATATATATATATATATATATATTTATATATATATATATATATATATATATATATATATATATATATATGGGACAAATCACAAACACCCAGCCGATACACGGAATCGAACCGCTAATCTCCTGATTCACAGCAGCACATTAACCCACTGCGCCAATCGGTCCAGCTTGTTCTATAATATTTTTAAAAAAATTCTGACAAAGAAAATTGTGATTAATTAGATTATAGTCAATACTAATACTATCAAGTAAATCTTATTAATGTGATGTATAAATGTGTTGAAAGAGCATATACTATTTACCAAAAATTATACATTTAATATTAGTAAGTGTTAACATAAAAGGGAAGCTTTTACGGTCTTGATTATCTGAGGAATTGCCTACAATTGCACGAAATATCTTTATTCCTGTCCAGGGTTCACTGGACCGTGATCCAATGTAATAATCGTTTTCCACAAGCGATGCTTACTACTATCTATAACTCAGTACAAAAATTAGTTTTTTCCAAAGTCTAGAACTTCGTAATTTTGCTTAAGAACATTTCTGCCAAAGAAATAACCTGCTTTATTGAAGTATTGCTTAGGAAAATACTAACTGAACTGATCTAGAATGAACAAAAATATTTCTTTTTAACCTTTAACAATACTAAGTTATAGTTACTCTTGCAGAACTTACCTTTTGCTATAAAATCATCTAGAACCTCTTTATTGAAAAAATTGCTACGCAATATCTTGCCTGGCCATGGCGTTGTAATATGTTTTTTTTTTATATCGTACTTTGGGACTTAACAGTGAAAAATTTATTGTGAAAATAGGGTTATTTTAGTGTTAATGAAAAATGTGATAGTAGAGCTTTAAAATTATATTTTATTGTAAGTAAATAAATATTAACAGTACAGATTTAATATAATCTCATAGTAAATTTAATTTGATATGTGTATATGTTTTATATATACCCAGCACTTTTTAATTCAAGAACAATACTATTTTTACTGCACATTTGTACCTTTTCAGCTTACTGACAGTAATTTTTATATATTTTTTTTATTTCTTTTGAATATAGTTACAAAAAATTCCGCTAATATTGGTTTTATGCTCCTGAAACTATTCAAAAACTTATCAGAATTAAATTGTAATTAAACTAAAATGTACTTACCAGTGCCTTGAGGTATATATAATATATTTTTTACCTTAAATTTCATTAATCATTAAAAAAAATCAATCTTCTCTATAATAAATAAGTGAGGTGAGTTCCTTGCCACCTGGCATTACAAAGCAATTTTATGAAAAAGTACTTTCCACTAGGTATACCGGTTGCAAACTAGCTGCAAAACCGGAAATTTATAAAATAGAAAATATGCAATTAGTATTTTGTAATAATTAACTTCATGTACACTAAAATAATGGAAAAAAACCTTCTAACATCTAAAGTCGTCTAACATCAAATTTCAACCTCATGTAACGTCGGCAAAAAAACAGCGCGAACGCGGGTAAATTATCTGTCTTTTAGATTATAATATATATATATATATATATATATATATATATATATATATATATATATATATATATATATATAATATATATATATATAAATATATATATATATATATATATTTATATTTATATATATATATATATAAGTATATATATATATATATATATATATTTATTTTATATATATATATAACACAGTAATACCCCGCTTTACGCGAGGGATACGTTCCGAAAAAAATCGCGTTAACTGAAATTCGCGTATATCGAGGTTTATGATTAAACATAGTCAAAATTTAATACAAAAAAATACAAATCATTTTAATCAATCACTTTAATTCTAAGAACACTTTATGCAATACATACTCTTATTTTTTACGGAAAAATACATCTATTGTCTTTTGGGTAACGTTTTGTTTACGTTCTTGTAAAATACGTTCATAACACCCAACACTGTTTTTAATTGTTTGACACACGGTCAAGACACGGTCATCATTATTGTCTATACTCTGCAATATGTCCAAACCTGAATAAATTTTTGAAAGTGCATTTTGTATTTCCCCTGAAGATAAAACTTTCTCTTCTACTTGTTCTTCCTCATCGTAGATAGGATTATTCTGTAACTCGATCAGATCTTCATTGCTAATAGGATCGTCGTGCGTTGCTACAAGTTCTACGAGATCTTCTACCGTGACATCTTCAAGTTCAGACCCCTCAATCATTGCAGCAATGTCTTCAAACACTTGTCTCTGCATCTGGACAATTCTTCTAGGTGCTTCCACTACATCTGGCCAAAGATTACGCCACACCCCATTCATACAACTCATTTTAACTTCCTTCCAAGCCTCTTCTATGTTGTGAATAGACTTCATAATGTTGTATGACTTCCACCACTCTCGCATAGACTGTCTTCCTTCCCCGTCAGTTTCATGAATTAGTTGGCTAAAAGTGCGGCGATGGTAATAAGCTTTGAAGTTTGCTATTGCTCCCTGGTCCATAGGTTGTAATATTGACGTAGTGTTTGGTGGAAGGAACTTTACGTACACTTTTAAGTCTCTGGGCGTATCAAGTGAGGTTGGATGTCCTGGGGCATTGTCTAAGAGTAATATAACTTTAGGTTCAAGCCCATTTCTGTCACAGTATGATTTGACTGATGGGCAAAAACTATTAGAATACCATTCTTGAAAAATTTCCCGTGTAACCCACGCCTTTCTGTTTGATCGCCACACAACTGGTAGACTTGTCTTGTCTGTGCCTCGCATTGCACGGGGTGTTTCTGAATGGTACACTAGTAAAGGTTTCAGTTTGAAATCACCAGTGGCATTACCACCCAGCAGAAGTGTTAGTCGATCTTTCGCAGCTTTGAAACCACTGGCTTGACGTTCTTCCTTAGAAATGAATGTTCGAGATGGCATTTTTTTCCAGTAAAGTGCGGTCTCATCAACATTGAAGATGAGACAAGCAGGAATTTTCTCTCGTCTAACGAAGTCTTGAAACTTGTCTGGAAACTCAGCTGCAGCTTGAATGTCCGCGCTGGCCGCCTCGCCTGTTATCTGGATATTGTGAAGATTAGAACGCTGCTTGAACCGATGGAACCAGCCTCTGCTGGCAGCAAAAGTCGGAGTGGCACTCCCTTCTCCTTCTTTTGTTTTCAGCATCTCATACAAAGATTTTGCTTTTGTGCATATGAGATCTTGACTTAGTGGTGTGTTCTTCTTATTCAAATCTTCGATCCAGACTGACAGTAATTTCTCCATTCTTTCTAAGATAGATGATCTCGAACGAGAAAGTTTTGTTGCACTTATAGGTGTTGAACCTTCGCTGGAGATTTTAATTTTTTCCCGATTTTTATAAATCGTTCTCACAGTCGATTCTGAGAGTCCAAAAATCTCTCCCAACAATTGTTGCTTTGCCTCCATTTTCCATTCTTCTTAACACTTTCATCTTCAATTCCAAAGTGACGCTTTTACGCTCTTTTTTCTTTACAGGCGGCATTTTTAACGTAGGGTTAAATTATGTATGTATGTATCTCCAATAAATATTAAAACAAAACTGCCAGCCGACCGAACTAACATTACAGAACAAATGAACACACGAAACGAACGAGGAAATCCCCATAGAACAAAGTCGAAGGACAGGGAATTCCCAATTCTTCAAAGAGAATATTCAGAGAAAGCGGGGATCCCCCCGCGACCATAGAGAAGTTAATGACTACATGAGCGCGAAATTTGAAATTCGCGTTATAGTGAAACCGCGCGTAACGGGGTCGCGCTAAGCGGGGTATTACTGTATATATAAATATATATATATATATATATATATATATATATATATATATATATATATATATATATATAAATATATATATATATATATATATATATATATATATATATATATATATATATATATTACAGAAAACTTTGTGAAGGTTTAAATTGTAATCTTGTAATTTTACCTTCGCTTAAAGTGTAGCTATTTTTAAAACGACTCTAGTTTGTGTTTATAGATATACGAATCTGGTACTATTTTTTTTTTCAAATAGCGTTTGGAAAGGGCTAAAATGACGCGAACGGTCGCAGAACTGACCGATGTTGTGTTCTACGGAGTTGCAACTGAAAATACACGACAAGTTAGGATATTGTATATAGAGAAATTTCGTGGTCCAGATCCCCCTAGCGAAAGATGTAGAAGCACATTCAGTACTTTTTTTTAATTCGAAAATTTTTGAAAAATTAAAAAAGGGGCAAAACTGTATTTTACCAAATCATTTACAAAATCAACCCGCCCATGAAAGGCCGCCATTGTACGAACTAGCTCAGGCGCAAGCCTGTATTGCCAAACATACGATTTTCTTCAACAATTACAGATTTTCCAATTCAAGTAAAGTTATTAGATAATAACGCATGAAATTAATAATAGAAAACACCTAGTAAAAATAATATTAAACCAAATTAAGAATATTTTTTCTATATTATTTGAAAAGAAATAATTTTTTGGTAATGCGCGGGAACAACTGGATCATTGCCCCTTAACAGCTGATTTTAACTTTTATGTTGAGTTTGAACAAACTAAAAACAGAATTTCAAATAGGTTTTCCTGTTAACTTTTACAAGATTAATACCGAAATGATAAACGATTTTCTTGTAAGAAATGTAAGATTTTTTTAGTGTTAAAGTAAAAACAAAGTAGGTTTAAAAACGTATTAATTTATTACTTTTATGTACCTTGTGCAATCGATCTCCATATAATATACCATAAGTTGTGCGTGACATATTTGTAACTGAATCAACTGTACCGAAAGATAAGGAATATTATACTCTTTTTACAAATTTCGTAATTAACACCATTTTTACCCACGATATATTGCAAAATTTGTAAATGTTTGCTGTAAATAAACAAACTAAACGCAAATTTGACGTTTTGGTAGTGAGGGTTGGCACTGGCACATTTTCAAGTAGATGAGAGTAGGGTAAATCGACCATCAACTTGAAAAAATCGTAGATAAAAATACATTTTCGTCTACACACATGAAAGTAGACTTTCCACCGTTCAGAGAAAAACGCAAAAAGTCTTAGGATTAAAAAGCGGAAAAAAAGGAGTTAGTACGATAACCTTTGGTTCTGCCAGTGTGGCTGAACAGTTTGTACCACCAATTCAAAAGAATGAGGCAAAATCCTGAATTGGGAAATGGCGGCACACCTTCTAAGAGTATTGTCACCATTTCGGACACTGGCTATATTGACTCAAAACTTAGTTGTAGAATGGATGAAACATTTTAAAGCCAAATCGTGAAAATAAAGTGTGACTTTTGCTTAATGGAAATACAAAGCATTTGAAGAATCTGGAAGTGTTGAACATAGCAAAGGCTAATGATATATAATAATTTTGCAACAGCTAGGCCTTACTACTTACTCACCGGATTTAGCCACTGGACGTCTCTTCTTTTTAAACCTATGAGGAGTTATTATATTCAAGCAACAGAAAAATGGTTGAGGACAAATCCAGGTCGTCAAGTAACGCAATATCAAGTTGCAAGTTTAACTGCAGAAGCTTGCCCAAGAGCTGCTACTATTGGCACCATTGTGAACGATTTTAAAGCGGCTGGAGTTTGGCCCGTGGACAAAAACGTTTTTCTCGAACATTTGTTTAAAGCAGCTGAAAATATAAATGCTCTCTCTCTCAAACAAACTCAAATAATGAAAGCACATCGATCTTACAAGATGCTTTTATTATTGTCAAAATTAAATAATTTGTTGGAAAAAATCACTTTTTTAGAGACAATTAGAAATTTACCAATGAAGAGTTAATCTTGAACTCTTCGAAATAGTCTCTCTGTCGTGTGCCAGGGACCGCTATTTATAAAGGTTTCTTATCTGCAGTACCAGGGCTGCGGCGTCGGGGCTAGCTCGGCGTCCTTAGCTCTTCCCCCCTTAAGAATGAAACTATGGTCTCACTGGTGGGCCGTGGCTTCAGGAATAAGCTTTGGTTCCTTTTTCTTTTATATATGCAAAAAACGAAGAGAGGTTAAGTGGCATGAACATAATAACAGAAAAGTGGTCCACAATATGTACTGGTGGACTGGGATGTCTTCTTTTTGCTCTTTTAAATGATGTTCCTTTAATACGGTGATATTGCGTAGTGTTAACTAGTATTTAACTTCTATTCGTTCCATTTTTAACAACTATATTTTTGTAAGGAGTGTTTGTTTTTTATTTCTATAAATACTAGAATAGGGATTTATTTCCGGGATTATTTCTTGTGTATTTTGATATGCATTCTGCAAATTTTTGAGCATTTTTTCTTTAGTATTTTTATATACATATTCGAAAAAAGGTTGTATTTCGTTTTTTCTATTTTCATTATAATTTTAGAAAATCGTTAAATCGTTGTCAAAAAGTACTTCATTTTCGTATGGACCGTATAATAAGGTAAAGGTGTAAAGTTAGTTGAGGAATGTATGCTTTGGTTATAAATAGTAATTACACTTGTCATAAGACTGTCTATTCTTTCATTAGAGTTTTGAATATATAATATTCTTAGTTTTCTCACTAATCTAGAATGTAATCTTTCAACTGGGGAATTGCTAGTAAAATTTGCGGTGGTAGTTATATGCTTTTCTATTTTATATAATTTTAAATATTCGTCCATTACATTCGAGCAAAAGTTAGTAGCACGGTGGCAAATTATGGTGAGAAAAGAAATGTCTCAATTTATTCAGGATTGTTATGGCTGTTTGACCTTCTATTAAGTAAGCTTGCGCATATTTTGATAAAGGTCAAATATAGTTAAGAATTGCTTAGCTTTTGTATGGAATACGTCCTCATGTAAGGTGTATAATGGGGTTAATGGGTAATATGGGACCTTGGACAGGTATCTTGTACGGATGTATGTCATCTTTCGCTTTTAAGCATATGTCACATGAATTGATATATTTGGTAATTATGTGTGTCAGATATGGAAAATATATGAATGTCTTCAGATGTAAGTATGTTTCATTGATTCCATTGTGATTTAAGTTGTGATAATTTTTAATATAATTTACTTGTTCATTTTCGCCTTCTACGGCAAGGAGTTTTGTTAAGCAAAGGAAGACATTTATTGAAATAAACTTTTCTTGTATTAATTGTTCTAAGATAGATCTTAAAATTTTATATTATGCTAAAAATATGCCACATGTTTTAGTAGGATCAATTATTTCTTCTTTTTGATGTCATCTTTTTCTAAATAAATAAGGTAAATGGTAATACATTCGTTACGAGGGTTTCGTTATATATTACGTTTACGTTACGTTAAATATTACAATATTTAGAATTATTTGATTTTTAAATGAACTCAGATATAGGGAGTTCTTCGGAGATGTTTTCTTCTTTAAAGTGTACTGTATTGTTTGTAGACGGTTGTGGATTTTTATATACTGGATATCTAGAAAGTGGTTCGTCCGGCTCGGAGTCACTTTAAGTCAATTTAATTTTCCAGCGAATCAAACGTTAGGTGTTTTTAATTTAGCTAACCATACTAGCGTATTATGGTCAGACAAAATGGTGAAATGTCGTCCATATAAGTAAGGCCTAAAGTGTTTCACGGATTCAACAATTGATAGTAACCCTTTTTCAATTTTCGAATAATTATGTTTGGCAGCATTAAAGGTTCTTGAAAAGAAAGCAATTGGCTTGTCTTGTTGGGAAAGGACAGAACCTAACGCTACATTAGATGCATCGGCAGTTAAAGTAAAAGGTAGAGAAAAATCAGGATAAGTTAAAACGGAAATTAATTATTAGTTCTTTACATTTTTCAAAAGCTTGTTTATATTCGGGATTGGTAATATCTATATGCATTTATTTAAAAGAAACGTTATTTTTGCAAAGTCTGGTATAAATCGTCTGTAAGTTCAAGGAAATATTTAACTTCTTTTACGGTTTTAGGAATAGGGTATTTTGTAACTGCTTTAATTTTTGAAAGATTTGGAGATATTCCTTCCGGAGTTACAACATGTTCTAAAAATTCTACTTTCTTTGTGAGAAATTCGTTTTTGTCAATCTGTATTTTTAGATTTGCAGTTGTAAGGGATCGAGAATTAGTTTTAAATCTATAAGGTGATCGTGCAGACTCTTAGAAAAAATTATAATGTCATCTAAATATACGAAACATCTTTGATTTATATGTGGGACTAAAACTTCGTTCATAAGAGTCTGAAATATTCTAGGAGCATTTTTAAGATCAAAGAGCATTCGTAGGTATTCGTAATGTGCTCGGTGTACAGTGAAAGCTGTTTTTTCTATAGAATCAGGGTGCATTTCTATTTGGTGGAAACCTTGGGATAAATCTAGGCAGGTAAAACAGATGACTCTTTGGTTGTCGAGTATTTCATCTATACGAGGGAGGGGCGATTTAGTTTCAATAGTCTTATTATTTAAAGAGCGCAAATCTATGACCATCCGAAATTTCGTTTTACCGGAAGCGTCCATTTTCTTTGGGACTATCCAAACTGGATTAGAATAAAATGAGATACTAGGGCGAATAATTTTTTGGTCTAGGAGTTTTTTAATTTGCTTTTAAATTTCCTGTTGCATTATCTGGGTATGTCTAAAGCTTTTTGTGTATACAGGGTGTTCGTTTACAGTTCTGATCAAATGTTTAGTATGGGTTAATGCAGACCATTTTTCTTTGCTATCATGAAATAAATGGGAATACTTTATGCAAAGATGTATTAGCTTTTCTTTTTCCTCGCTATTCAAATGATCTGTACATAAAATATTGGGATTAACTGCATGTTGATTGTTATTTGTTTTGGAGTCCGCTTGGACATTGAAATTCTTTAGATTTTATACTGTGTCACTAAGGGAACGTTAATAGTAAGGTTTGGAATTTCAATATAATCATTGACTACTTTATGTATTGAGTGAGGTATAGTTAAGGTATTAGTTAGTTTTGTTTCTGGTAAGTAAGCGTAGCCACTAATTTGATTTACTAGCAATAAATTGTTTTTTTTTATTTCCTAACTCAAATGGGATAACGGTGTTATTTAATATAAAAGTATTACTTCTGTAGCATATTTGTCCGTTGAAACTTTCTAAATCGTTACTACGTATTAGAGCGTCAAATTTATCGTGCCATTTAAGAATACGAAATTTTATTGGATTATTCACTTCATATTCTGCATATATGGGCATTTTAATATTATTGTTACTATTGAATGTTGTAAATAGAGATTTTATAGTGCAATTTTCTTTGAAGCGCATTTCCACTGGAAATTTATTTGCAACTTCGGGATTAATTATGGAGTCAGAAGCTCCAGAGTCTATAAGAATGTTTAAATTGAGTTTACTTAACAAGATATAGGGTAATTTAACATTGTGTTTGTTATTTAATTCTATCAAATTGGATTATTTTGGGAGGCTAACATTCGCATATTTTCATCGTCTTCTTGTTTTTGTTGTTTCCAAGCAAGAAATTCTTGAAAATCGGTTTTGGAAGCCTTATATGAAGTAGCGTCGTAATTATCATTAGATTGTTATGGTTAATTATAGTTATAATTGTCATAATTATTTTCGTGCATTGAGTCGTAATCTAGATTATGAAAATTTTGGCGAATGTTTTGTTTATTGGACGTTGTTCTAGAAGACATTGGTTCCCAGTGTTGGTTATTTTTAACCAGCTGTATCGCGTCACGTTGTGCCTGCGGCATTTATCATATTATTATAATTATATAAATTGTTTTTGTTCTTTCTTTCTCACATTTGGTCAATGTGGTTCCATGTTTGGCTGACGGGCCTAAGCCAAGTCATCACAAATGCTATTACCAGTGTGTATTAAGGAATGACCTGACAAAGTTACATGTTTTCAAAATCACTGATTTCTGAGTGCTTTTATGTATGTTTGGGCTGAGTCCTAATTGTACTAAGTGTGGTGTGAATGTTGTTGGTGTAAGGCCTGTGGCTGATTTGACGGGAGGGACAATGATGACTTTTTCTTGTTTCCCTAGCCTTTTTATTTCTGTTGCAAGGTCTGTGTATTTGGAGATTTTTTTGTGTATATTTCATCTGAATGTTTGTGTCGGAGGGACAACTATGTCAATCAGATAGACGACTTTTCCTTTTTTGTATTGAAAAGTAATATCGGGTCTAGTGGCGGGAACTGTTTTATCTGTATGGATGTTGATGTCCCAGTAGAGCTTGTAATCTTTATTATCAAGTATGGCTGTTGGTGTGTATTTGTAGTAGGGATCTGTGTTTTCTATGAGTTTGTATGTTGTGGCTAGTGCTTGGTGAATTACTTTTGCTGCTTTGAGTCATGATTGGCTGTGTATTCCGTTCCGGATAATATTTTATATCCACTTGTTATGTGCTCGATGCTGGTGGCATTTTCTGCACCTGTCTTCTGCAATAGTTGGGTCTTTGATGGTAGTTTCTGGTTAATATGACTTTATCCTGGATGACAAGTAAGAAGCCTTCTGTTTCAAGAAATAGCTGCCCATCCTGTAACCAGGTGTATGATTGTTTTTTATTTACGTGGTCTAGTTCTATGTGGTATCTGTGTTTTCCGTGGGGTGTTTTTTCTGACCACGTTTTCATATTTTCTTGTTGTAATTGGATGTGACTGTGTGTGTGTCTGCTGGGTGGCCTACCCGGGATCAGCCGAGAGGTGTGTAGTTTTTGTCTGCTTTCACTGTTGGTGTGTGGAGACTGGTTTGCTTGGTGTGAAAGAATTTCCTAAGTGCTTGTATTTGTTTTGTGTGTAGTGATCGTGTATCTATGATTCCTCTTCCTCCTGCCTTCCTCTCGATGGTAAGTCTTTCCTTGCATGCGTTGGGGTGTAATTTCCTGTATTTAGTGAATTGAGAAAGTATAAGGATGGGAATGTTTTCTATGTCTATGTGTGTCTATTTGATGATACCAAATGAATATATGCGTGTAGGTATAGTGAACGTATTGATGGCTTTAGTGAGATTCTTTGAATTGAGTTTGTTTGTAAAAGTTTCGTGAGTCTGTTTTTGAATTCGATTCTGAGCTCTGTTTTGATGTGAGTTTGGTTGAGTTTGATGCTTTGTTGGAAGCCTAGAAATTTGTATCTTTCTTTATCGAGCATGTTATCGAATGTTTCGTTGTTGATGGTTTCTGTCTCATAGTGGCGTTTCCATTAGCCTTTGTTGATGTGGAGCACTTTACATTTACGTATACCAAATTCCATACTGATATCTAAGATTAATGTTTCTGTGATTTTTGAGGAGTTCTTTCGGCTGTGTTTCTGTAGCAGCGTAGAGTTTTTAAGTCACCCATATATAGGAGGTGGTTTATTTCATGTTGGTTCACTTTTTGGTGTCTGATGTTGAAGCCATGGTCTGTTCTGTTTAATGTGAAAGTGGATTGAGACAAAGGCAAAACCATAGAGCCCTGAGTAAGTCTCCTTGAAATATACCCCGTCTGATGTACAGCTCTTCTGTTTGAATGCGTTCGGTTTGTGTTTTTAAGTGGATTTTGGTTTTCCATGTTTTCATAATTTGTGCAGAAAATTGCCTAAGGTTTTGATTGATTTTGTAGATTTCTAGGGCTCTGATTAACCAGCTATAGGGTATGGCGTCGAAGGCTTTTTTATAGTCTATGTAACCGGTGTTAAGGTTTCTGTGTTCTTTTCTGGTTTGTCCCACGATGACGCTATCTATGATCTTCTGTGAGAATATTGTTGTCTATTAGGTATTCTGTTTTCTTGGAAATTGTGGCTGTGATGATCTTATATAAGGTTGGAAGACAGGTCGGTAGTTTGACTGGTTTGTGGTGTCTGAGCTTTTGGGTTTGACGTATGCTATTCCTTATGTAAGGAAAGTGGGGAATGTCTGTGGTTGTAGAATATCTTTATTGATTTGGTGTGTGAGTGCTTCGTGTGTGGTGGTAAACTGCTTGTACCAGAAGTTTTGTATATTATCTGTTCCAGGGCATTTCCAGTTGTATGTTTGTTTGATTGTTTCTGTAATTTCTTGTGTAGTTATTGAGAAATTTTCTTGTTCTGTCACATGTTTATGTTTGTCCTCTTCGGCTTTGATCCAGGGGCTGTTATTATTGTGTAGTTTTGGTCCTGACCAAATACTTTCCTATAAACTGTAAGTTCTTGTTTATTTTGTGGTTCAGTCACTGCTGTCTGCTCGTTGCACATAGTTTTTCGGTAGAATTGTTTTTTTGCTTCTTCAGAAGAGGTTGTTGGTGTCTTTCCTCTCGTTTAATTCTTTGTATCTACGAAGTCTTGCGGCGTATGTTTTTGTTTCAAAGTATCAAGGATTTCTGGCAGTATTCGGTTGGGAGATTTGGATTTAATCTTGTCTACACCCTGTGTGACACGTTTGGATGCGTTCCCGTTCATAAACTGGGTAAAGTGTCCTAGACCTCTTCTGATGTTGATTTTGTTTTCCATTCTTATTTGCCATTTGAATTTAGGTTTTATGCTGTTGGAGTTTCTTTATCGTTGCGAGAGTTTTTGATTATTTTGTGTTAGAGTGGTGATTGCTGCTCCGTATATTATTGAGTGAATGTCTTCGATTGTGCTTAAGTCTGTTATGTACTGGTGTAATCTGTGCTTGTTTATTGTGTTGAGAATTATTTGTGTGCTCTGTTTGAAGATTAAACGAGGGATGGAATTTCTTGTTGTGGGCTCGGTACATGACCATGAAGCTAAATGTGGCTCCATTTCTGCTTTGAGTGTTTGTATGAGAAGTGATTCGGGGTGACGTTGTGTAGATGTTGTTGAGGGTGGTGAGTAATTGATTTTGTTGTGTGTGTGATATGGTGTTGTACGGTACTCGCTATTTGCGTGAGGCGATTATTCTTGGTAATAACTCTTGCCAGCCTTGGTAGTTGCATGTTGTCCTTGCAAAACATACACGGCTTGGCCTGGCTTTGGTGGTTGTGTTTGTCTCGCATCTACGTCAGTTGCGCTTATGATTGATGGTGGTGGGTCCAGGCGGCGAGTGATTCTCTTCTCAGTGATTTCTTTATCAGGTTTTGTGACTTTATTATAGCAACGTATGACGTGTTCGTCGATTCCTATGGTGCAACTCAAGCGTTGCTTTGATTTTTCTGCCTTAGTAGGTGTGGGCTTACTCGCCGGCAAAATACTTTTCGCAGGTCCATTTTCGGTTACCCGGTCTACATCGTTTTGATCGAGCTGCCATTTCCCGCGACGTCCTCGACTGTTACATCGCTCTCCCGATGCTACTTTAATTGGTCTACTGTTGTTTGGGATGTTTTCAGTGTTCTGCGGTGTCAGAAGCTCAAAGTGTCCCGACATTAGGTTGCCTGTTAGTAGAAGGTAAATAATTCCGGTGTGTTTTCCTGTGCTATAATTGTTGGTTTTTCCCTAAAAGCTATTTTTGTATCTCTTGTTCTTCGTTGTTTTGAGAAGATATGAAAGTTGCTATTTTGGGTTTCCGAGAGGGCAAGTATCTGTTCCATAGGTGCCGTTTTTCCTCATATAATTATAGTAGTTATTGAAGTCTTTTATATCGTCGTCTTCAATTAGTGAAAATGTGTGAAGTTCCGACCAGTTTTGTTGTATCTATCTTATAGCAATCTCTCGGAGTTTCTCATGATGGTTTTGGTGGCCATATAAGTGTAAGCTAACTGCCCGGAAAAGGCAATTTCCAACAGGGCGGATCTGGTTAAAACTATCGGAGATAGTTTCGGCTGAGGCAGTTGTTTGATAAGTTTGTACTTGTTGCTGCTTTTTCAGTGTGGTTCCATATTTGGCTGACGGGCCCAAACGAAGTCAGCACAAACACTATTACCACTGTGTATTAAGGAATGACCTGACAATGTTACATAATTTCAAAATCACTGACTTCTGAATGTTTCTGTGTATGTTTGTGTTGAGTCCTAATTGTACTAAGTGTGGTGTGAATGTTATTGGTGTAAGGCCTGTGGCTGATATAATGAAGGGGGCAATGATGACTTTTTCTTGTTTCCATAGCCTTTTTATTTCTGTTACAAGATCTGTGTATTTGGAGATTTTTTCTGTGTATTTCGTTTGGATGTTTGTGTCGTTGGGGACAGCTATGTCAATTGGATAGGTGGATTATTATTATTATTATTACAAAAAGTTCTTCTTTCTCACATTTGATCAATGTGGTTCCATGTTTGGCTGACGGGCCAAAACCAAGTCAGCACAAACGCTATTACCATTCCGTATTAAGGAATGACCTGACAATGTTACATGTTTTCAAAATCACTGACTTCTGAATGTTTTTGTGTATGTTTGTGTTGAGTCCTAATTGTACTAAATGTGGTGTGAATGTTATTGGTGTAAGGCCTGTGGCTGATATAATGAGGGGGACAATGATGACTTTTTCTTGTCTCCATAGCCTTTTTATTTCCGTTGCAAGGTCTGTGTATTTGGAAATTTTTTCTGTGTATTTCGTTTGGATGTTTGTGTCGTTGGGGACAGCTATGTCAATTAGATAGGTGACTTTTCCTTTCTTGCACTGAAAAGTAATATCGGGTCTATTGGCGGAGACTGTTTTATCTGTATGGATACCGATGTCCCAGTAGAGCTTGTATTCTTCATTTTCAAGTATGGATGTTGGCGTGTATTTGTAGTAGGGATCTGTGTTTTC
>CM032446.1:130078864-130080192 GCA_019049505.1 Pachyrhynchus sulphureomaculatus
GTGTAATTAATATTTGGTATCAAGAAGCAATTATTTTAAAAGGTTACAATCTTTATAAAAATTTTTTTTAGCAAATTTGTTTAGGAAAAATCTATTGAAATGTGAACAATACTGTGGGCCTTACATGCTGGTTAATGTTCGGCGATATTGTGGAGTGGCGGCGTAAAAAAAATATATCATGTCAGGATTTTTTAAGGTCGATTTTTTCCTTTATTATTATTATTGAGATCCGCCATTTAAGATGAATTTCCTAAAATCATCATCCTTAGCTTATTCCATCTATAGTCGGATATAAGACTCCCCAAGTTGTCTCCAATGAGCTTTGTTGTTTGCTTCTTGCACCCAATCGTGTCCGGCTAATCTTTTTATGTCGTCCGTCCATCTTGTCTGTGGTCTACCTCTGCATCTTTTGTGTTCTCTAGGCCTCCCATTCAGCTTTTTCGGTAGAGGTAGCAGTAATATATATATATATATATATATATATATATATATATATATATATATATATATATATATATATATATAAATATATATATTATATATATATATATATATATATATATATATATATATATATATATATATATATATATATATATATATATATATATATATATATATATATATATATATATATATATATATATATATATATATATATATATTATATATATATATATATATATATATATATATATATATATATATATATATATGTATATATATATATATATATATATATATATATATATATATATATATTTATTTTCAATTCTTGGGCTTTGGGTTCGTTTTATGAATATTTGGTATTTAAAATTGAACTTAAATTGACGTTTCGCCCTTTGGTTTAGGGCATTTTCATTTTTTTCTTTATTTCTACAAAATATACAAAATATAAAATATAAAATTACATTTAGGTACACTAGTACATCACGGAACCTACCTTGAATCTCACATATTTTATTTATTACTGACGAGTCATAGTGGCATTCTTATCGATGTAGATTTTATTTTGTATTATTAACCCGTGATTTTTTTGAAGATTAAGCAGGTAGTCTTTTTGTTAATATATTAAGGATAAGTATACACCTTAAAATATTACCTTATTAAAATTTGTATAAATATGGCTAATTCCTTTTATATCACTTTTATCATTGACTGTAAATTTCTCATTTTTTTTAATTTCGATCATTTCTTTTATTACAAGTTTTCCAATATTAATGTCCCTGTTTAAAATCTTTGTTTCATTAAAGTTGAAATCATGTCCAAATTCCGTTGTGTGTGTTTATGAAGTGCCGTTGTTGCATTTTTTTGTATACTTGTGTCCA
>CM032446.1:130082792-130117792 GCA_019049505.1 Pachyrhynchus sulphureomaculatus
ATATATATATATATATATATATGTATATATATATATATATATATATATATATATATATATATATATATATATATATATATATATATATATATATATATATATATTATATATATATATATATATATATATATATATATATATATATATATATATATATATATATATATAATATATATATATATATATATATATATTTATATATATATATATATATATTATATATATATATATATATATATATATATATATATATTTTATTTTCAATTCTTGGGCTTTGGGTTCGTTTTATGAATATTTGGTATTTAAAATTGAACTTAAATTGACGTTTCGCCCTTTGGTTTAGGGCATTTTCATTTTTTTTTTTCTTTATTTCTACAAAATATACAAAATATAAAATATAAAATTACATTTAGGTACACTAGTACATCACGGAACCTACCTTGAATCTCACATATTTTATTTATTACTGACGAGTCATAGTGGCATTCTTATCGATGTAGATTTTATTTTGTATTATTAACCCGTGATTTTTTTGAAGATTAAGCAGGTAGTCTTTTTGTTAATATATTAAGGATAAGTATACACCTTAAAATATTACCTTATTAAATTTGTATAAATATGGCTAATTCCTTTTATATCACTTTTATCATTGACTGTAAATTTCTCATTTTTTTTAATTTCGATCATTTCTTTTATTACAAGTTTTCCAATATTAATGTCCCTGTTTAAAATCTTTGTTTCATTAAAGTTGAAATCATGTCCAAATTCCGTTGTGTGTTTATGAAGTGCCGTTGTTGCATTTTTGTATACTTGTGTCCATTGAGTCTGTTTTTGAATAATTGGGTCGTCATACCAATATTGCTCAATTTTGGGCAATCTGCACAAGGTACTGAATAAACTATGTTGGATTGGTTCATGGTTGGTACCTGGCTTTTTAAGTTTGTAAATAGTGAGCTTAGTTTGTTTTGTGTTTTGTGACAAACAGTTATGTTATATTTTTTAGAGTGTTGTTTAGTTTTTTGATAAATTGGGTATATAAGGTAGTGGGAGAATTTTGTTCTGATTTTGTTCTTTGGTTTCATCTTTTTTGATTTTTTTATTATAGAATTTGCGCTATTGCACGGTCTGTTAAACCGACAATAACACTTACCTTTTGTGCCTTTATGTGATTAGAGTAGAAATTCAAATACCTGCCAGACCACGTTGGTTTAGTATACCATTTAGTGATTATTTTGTTATGTCTTCTAATTAAAGTTATATCCAGGAAATGTATTTCATTGTTATTTTTGATTTCTGAAGTAAATTGCAACTTTTGATGGAAACTGTTGAAATCATGCAGGACTTTATCAGTGTTATCTGACTCGTCAGTAATAAATAAAATATGTGAGATTCAAGGTAGGTTCCATGTGATTTTAATTTTTAAAGATAGAACTAAGAATTTATGTAGATAGTTTATGGTTGTGTGTATTAAATAATTTGTGTTGTACTAGTGTACCTAAATGTAATTTTATATTTTATATTTTGTAGAAATGAAGAAAAAAATGAAGATGCCCTAAACCAAAGGGCGAAACGTCAATTTAAGTTTAATTTTAAATACCGAATATTCATAAAACGAACCCAAAGCCCAAGAATTGAAAATAAATATTAATTGATGGTTCAAGAAAATTTTTAAGTATATATATATATATATATATATATATATATATATATATATATATATATATATATATATATATATATATATATATATATATATATATATATATATATATATATATATATATATATATATATATATATATATATATATATATATATATATATATATATATATATATATACATATATATACTCGTATATATATATATATATATATATATATATATATATATATATATATATATATATATATATATTTATATATATATATATATATATATATATATATATATATTATATATATATATATATATATATATATATATATATATTATATATATATTAAATAACTTAAACCAAAGGTCCATTGTAACCTCTCCTAAAATAAGCATTTGGGTATAATTTGATCTAATTCAGAAATTTTCTTGATATATAAAAATTTTCATATTTAAACTAATATACTACAATTGCATTTCGTTTATGTGCTTTAGGCTTTAAAGCATTGGAATGCGAAGCTAGGACTTTTGATAAACTCGATAAAGCCTAGGCCAATTTCGGGATTTGTTCAAGCCGTACAATACTAGCAAATAGATTGTAGACACCAAAAACCGATAGTGTTGGCCAATGATACATTTTTGTAGTAGAGAATACTGCACGGAATCTAAAGCTAATATTAGAAGTCTAATTAACACTTACTAGGGTTATGATAAAAAAAAAATAAAAAATAAAGTTATATAAAAGAAGTTTTTGTTATAGACCTTGTATAAATATTTTATTTATGCATTTTACCTTATTTGACATTAATAGCTTTATAATATATTATAAAATTACTAAAATAATGAAAATGTAACAGGTGTTCCCTCCTGTATAAGTCATAATAGAACCTTTTGAAATAACTTGCATAACAGGATATGTTGATAAAGAACTAACCAATCGAACAAAATAACAACCACATTGATATGATCATCCCACTTCCAGTAATTTATAAATAAAATAAACAGTATTTGAATACAGCTACACAACTTATCCCCCGATTCACTTTGAGCTAACGATTGACGTGTGTGTGTATGAGTGTAGAAGTAGTCACCAAACGTAACAAATGTGAAACAAAATTGCGCAACTTGCTGCTTATATTTCTGCCGTTCCAAAATATACAAGAATACTAAATTTTTGATTTTCTATTCTTATTTTTTATGGGTTTATTTTAAAAATGATTCAAAAATAAATCATACATTCTGAAAGTATTTTTATTCTTTAAAAAACTTCAATCCAATTCCATTTCAATATGACATTTTCTCTCTGATCTTCATGTTAAATTTTCTAAGTAGAAGCTTTTTTGTTTTAATTGCATTTTAGTAGCTCTTAAAGTCCTTAACACATTTATGTGCTTGATAAAAATTCAAATACTTCAATATAGTATATGTATTTTATACAGAAAGGGTCCCTCTTTCCATCTTAGGGCTAAATGCATACCTGTTGTATTATTTGTTAAAATACCATATGTGTCACATAGTAAAAGTAATTAAATGGTTTCTGGAAATGCACTAAAGTTTATAGGCCTACATTCAAAACTGCCTAATGAAGGCATATCTTAAGCGGAGACCTTGTACCTTTTAAATGTATTGAATATTCTTTAAAACAAACTAAGGAAAGAAATTAAAAGAAAATAATAATAAAAAAGTTGGCATAACACTGATGAAGAATGCAACTTTGTCCCAAATTTTTACCTTTTCCGAGATTCCAATATTGAGCATCCAATTTTTAACACTAGATGTACGTTTTTAGAGTTGCAACAGGAAATCCAGTTGTCTTTACTTTAACACCACCAGAATGTTATATGGAAATTCGATACGGATATGGTACTGGAGGAAACAGAGTAACGGGACCAGTTAGAGTTGGAGACCCATTAACACTAATAATATACATGAGGAGCAAATATGGTAAGTATAAATTCTCGTGTATAGAATAATGAATGAAAATTAGTATAATGCAATTCAGTATAATGGGAATAATGGTAATATTATAAGAGTAAATTTATACCTTCAAGATTTTTAAATTACCATTATATGGTATAAGTGAAGGTAACTTTTAAATATGGAGGAAGAAAAAATTTCAATATAATACTGTTTAATTTTTTGGACAAATATCAGCCTAATAAGGGCATACTAATATATAGATGATTCAGTTTTATGACGTATAAAGCCTAGTCCAGACCTACATACTTTGTTCACATAGAAATATATATGTATAAACATTTGCCCGTAAAGAGAATTACAAAGCAAATGTTCGTCAAAATTTTCTCTGTTTAACAAGCATATGTTTGGATTTTTTAAAGTGTCTACGCCAAAAAACATTTACATCCATATTCAAACATTATAAGGCGTTCATATCCATACATTTTTATAAAGGTGAGAATGCCGTTAAGTGAAGCAGCTGAGGGAATATGTGCCGGCTATGTATTCTTAACTTTGAATAATGGGAAAATGAAGAAGAAAAAACGTTGGTAGATACGCAAACATTTCCAAAATGGTATAGAATATCCCGAAAATTTGCTCGAGGATTTACAATTTATTGATTAATCGGATTTAGAAATTTTGTCAGAATGACTAGTGATTTTGAATGTTTACTTTTATTGATTGGTCCAAGCATTTCAAGAAAAAATACAAATTACACTGCGATTAACAATAACTCTTAGATATTTGGCCAGCAGTGACCCATTTACTAGTTTGATGTACACCTCTCGAATTTCAAAGTATTCTATATCTGAAATAATATTAATCGTTTGTGAGGGTATGGTTAATGCTTTAAAATGTTATATAAAGATAAGTGTGAAAAACTGTTTGGTTATAGTCATGTTATTTTTAAATTTACGGGCAAAATGTGCATTTAAAAAAATACATACTTAAGTAATAAATTAAAACAATTTGGTACTTTCCAACTATTAATTAATATACTGAGTACTATTGTTAGAAAACATTGCCAGATTGCCATTTGTTTCTTGATTTTGATTTTCAAATTGAATGTCTTGCAATGGTACTTAAGACACTTGAGAATCCCTTGTTGAATACATGAGCGGAGATGTGACAGCTTCGCTAATATTGGGTGACTCAGCAGCTATGTTAAGAACTGAATTTTGTAACGAAATGCTAGATCGTGGTAAAGGCATTGGAGAGTGTGCAACGACGAGTGGTCTGGCTGAAGAAAATGTACCTGTAGCTACTTTGAAATAAGTATGATCAATTTAGTTTTGAGCGATTGCTACTTCTAATTTAGATCACCCACAGATTCTAAGTTTGTGTGCGATATGTTCTCCATAAACAGAATACTCATCATGTCTGGTATCTGAGTCTATAAGGGTTTTCATATATTGTAAAGCTTCATTTGTGTTCAAATCGTCGAGTTCCTTTTTTGTGATTTTGGTAAAGGAGAACGAAATTAGTTTTTATTTAGGTTGGCTGGTTTTAGCTTCATCATGTTTTTCATTCAAAGAAGTAGATGCTACTTCTGCTAGTCTGTTAAATGACCCCAGATTCAAATTCATTTTCTTCTTCTAAAATGTCTTCATTGAATGTTTCCTGTAAAAGAAACACCAAATTACTATTTTCTTTTTCAGATGCTTACAAATAAAAAGAAATGGATACAAGTAAGCAACAGTTTTAATAACAGATGGAATTTTCCCCACTGTGTGGGCGTTATGTTCAAATACTTCCTCCTGCACATTGTGGAAGTCAATATTGCCGATGCAAATTATATTTTCCTCTATGCTAACATTGGATGTTAAGGACGTATACCTGGTGGAGGAGTTCTAAAATTCACTGCTTTTTATGCGGAACGTCAAGATTTGCCTTGAAGATGTATTCACTGATAATGATGCTTTTGCTTTGGCACCAAATATAATGAAGCCATAGCCAGGGCAAATAGCAGCAAGTAGTAATCTCAGAAGAATTTATAATTATAGGCACTCAAGAGCTCGAAGAATAATTTAAAATATTTTCCGAATGCTATCATCTAAATTCAGAGTTTTTCTTAAACTTATAGCTTTAGAACCAAAAAAAGCCGAACTTGTTGCTCTAACATGCCTCTATCTATACGATTTTCTTCAGAGAAAAGTAGAATCTATAAATATATATTACCTACCTGAAACTTTTAATACTGAGGATATTGACAATAACTTAATAATTCCGGGTTCGTGGAGAGAAGAAGAGAGAGAAGGAGGCTGTAACATTTGTATTTAAACATGTGCCAGGAAAATCAAGTAATAGTGCCCAACAAAAACAAATGAATTTAGAAACTATTTTATATTCCCAGAATAGAACTAATTTATGTGTTAAAATACAGTCAGTAGATAACAGTTTAAGCATAAATAATTTCATGAAAATTGGAAACATAATTTAAAATACCACTTGGTCGTTCTCCAATCGGCGTCCTAGTTTGATAACTTAACGATTCAAGTATTCAAACCCTATTCTATTCGATGAAACAAAAAATATCATTTAAGATAACTTATAGGTATAGTAGCGTCCTAGGGAACGACTATAAATATGAGACAATTATATTTCCCTTATGCTTCTAACTAAAAACCAATACTAGCACGCATTCGGATTTGAAATAATAACGCGAAATATATATATATATATATATATATATATATATATATATATATATATATATATATATATATATAGAGAGAGAGAGAGAGAGAAAACCTCAGAAAGGTAAACATCCTATTCCTGTCATAGGTTTTTGCCTTCGTTTTACGATCTGTACATATTAAAACTCTCATATGACGTCTAGAAAAAATCCTTTCTAAAAATATATATGTGTCAGAAAGGATAAAGTTCCAACCAGCCATAGAGGTCTAAAAGAAATAATATCACTAAGTCCCCTAGACTACAGTGTAGTACTCAAACTCTTGAATTTTATACCTCATAGATATTCTCTTTTCCATTACGATGTGACTCTCAACCATAAAGGTGGAACCCAAACTTGACAACGTTCTTTTGAAATATTTTTTCAACTAGTAACCTTTTTTTGAGCACTTAATACACGTACATTTAAATTATATGTTGTTTTATATTAAATGAAAATAAACGGAACAAACTAAAACATCAATTATATATCCAATCAAAACTGAATACCTATTTTAGTATTACGGTTAAACTATTTAGTAATTTTAACATTTAATGATATTGTTATTGTGCCTATTAAAAGATCTACGTATTATTTTCTAATTTGTAATACCGAACGTTACGATCTCAATAATGGTAGATATTTTATGCATACCCAGATGGTAAAATATAGGTTTAAGTTCGTTTATAACGGAACTTATCAATTAAGGGTATTAACAAAGTATGTTATATAATGTCGTATAAAAACCGCAATTGGTTAATTTTACAGGTTTAATATTTAAATATACATAAATATTTGGAACAATTGAAAACATTTTTCAATATATTATTTGTCACAATGTCTAAAAGTCAGTTAAAGTATGATACTAAATTCCGAACAACCGAAAATTATTTTTAAGCAGATAATGGAAAAGTTGGATGCCCATAAGTTTTTGGTATTTGACTATTTTTTTATCTTTGATTTACAGATAATTTGAAGCATAATTTATGAGAAGAATAAGGAAAGGTCAAGAAATCTAATATTTCATTTATTTTAGTCTTGGTTAAAGTAAGGACGAAATATAGATATAGTTTTTAGCAATTTTATTCTGTAAGAAGGGCTTAAAGGAATGGAGCTGACTATATTTAACTTTGAGCATTGCTTGTAGTTCAGAAATAAGTTAATTTCAAGCACAGTTTGTAAAAGTATATAGCGGGGTGTATTATTAGGAGCAATTTAACCAGATTAAGTATATGCCAGCAGTTTACGCGAGTATTACTAATAACTTTTAAATAGTATTAAAGGGGAAAACATTTATCATTAGTTACATTTACTTATGTGAATGATACTAAGTCCTTAACCATATTGACAGGACATGTTACTTAAAATTTAACCACATTCAACAATAAGTTAAACAGAATTCGCCTGGACGAATCTAACTATTACACAGATATAACTATATCTAGTTTCGCCATTTATTAAGCATTGAGTTGTATTGTATTTAACACAAATCTGATTAATATTTGTGTTTCAGAAAAATTTTATCTCTACTATCTACTACAGGTCTAAAAATAACGTTTAATTTAAAAACCATTGGTGTAAACGTCAAATTGTCCTTAATACGAGGATGGATTGAAAAGTTCGGGGCCTGGTCAAGAAAACAAAATAAAATACTTACAAAAATATTTTTATTTTTCGACGTAATCTCCACCTAGCTCTATGCACTTCTTCCACCTGCTTTCTAAAGCTTCCACACCTGTTTAAAAAAAAGATTCCTCAAGGTCTTCAAAATGCTGGTTAACTGCAGCTTCGACTTCTTCATTTGATAAAAATTTCTGGCCGTCGAGATGTTTTTTTAGGTTTGGAAACAGATGAAAGTCCGAAGGTGCCAAATGAGGAGAATAAGCCGGATGGGGCAGCAATTCGAAACCACAATCACGAACTTGAACCGTAGACTTAACAGACGTGTGAACGCGAGCGTTGTCCTGATGGAACAAAACGTCCTTTTTCAGTAATCCTGGGCGTTTCTCTTTAATTTCTTGAGGTAAACGACGCAAAAGGGTGCAATAGTAAGTCGAGCTTATTGTTTCGCCTTTCGGAAGGTAGTCCACCATAATAATACCTTTAGTATCCCAAAAAACTGACACCATCACTTTTCCAGCTGACAGAATTGCCTTCGCTTTCTTTGGGGTCGATTCACCAGATTTTTTTCGACTGCTTGGATTTTAGTTTTGATTCTGGAGTATATTTAAACAGGTACTTGATGACCGCACGTTGTTCAATTTTTCCCATTTTCACAAAAACGCTGCTCTCTCTCTAAACTCGTTCTAATCTAAAAACCACAAATTCTACAGCAACAAAATTTTACACTGTTACAACCAAAGAAAGTATGAACTTATTGAGGGTACTATAATAAAAATATTATAATTATTTTTTGGTGAGGCCGCGAACTTTTCATCCGTCCTCGTAATATAGCCATCCTTATAAATGGTGCTGAAGGGAATGAGAGGAAGTAACGTTTAATATATCCTGTCCGAACGGCTGTAAATGGTCTTAAAAATTATATGGTGACTGACAAAAAGCAAAAAGCCGACTATAGTTCCAACGGTTATGTTTGTAAAAATATAGCTTATATTGTAGAGTCTTTTTAGTGTTCCGTACGGAACACTTATAAGATCACTTCGGTGTCTGTCCGTCTGTCACAACCGATTTTCTCCGAAACTATTTGTCATAAAAAGTTGGTACTAATATAGGAATTGATGCCGTCATCAGAGCCGTGCCATTTTAAAAGTTAAATTTTGACTTAAGGGTTTTTGGGGGGTGAAATTGGAAGTAAAAAAGGAAATTTTTTACTAGGTCATCGATTGTGATGTCAAATGAAAGCTTGTGAAAACACGAGTAATATATATATATATATATATATATATATATATATATATATATATATATATATATATATATATATATATATATATATATAATGTAATAGTTGCCCACACTTTTCTTTGTATTATTTTTAAGAAATCGCGAAAAATCGCAGTCCTCCCCTTATCTCGAAAAGCACTGATCAAAAAATTTTGAAAAAAGTCTGGAATATTCTCCACAGGGTGTAGATTAAACGAAAATTATCACGAGTGCATTACCTTTAATAATTTATTTGGTATATAAAAAAACAAAAATTTAAATGTCATTAGTTTTCAGTAAAGATTGGAAACAAACTTTGTTGAAAACTCATTTAGGGTGGCTTTTGTCAAGCCCCTGATCATTTTTTACCTCCATAACAAAATTTTTTATTTTAAAACCTATCAACGTACGGAACACTTATTGCGCAAGTTCAACTTGCACTTGACCGGTTATTTATCCATGCAACAATACTAATTTGATATGTAAATAATATTAAGCTTCGAGACGAATGTATTATGCTTATCTACGATTCTAGAAAAGTGTTCTTTTACCGAACTCAGGACAATAAATCAACGTCTAAAGCCCTATAATTCGTATTTTATTTATTTATTTTTTAATATACTGATACACCATTTGCAAAGCAAAATATGTACCATAAAAACTTAAAATAAAATGTCATTATTTCATTCTCTAAAGCGGAAATCTTGAAAGTTATGTCACATTTATAAGACATATTTTACGGTTATCAATAAAATATCTAAACGCTAAAGATTTTTACTGCAACCTAAGAAAAGAATTGTTAGTGAAAAATCACATTCTGGGATATTTGTATTTTTTCATGCTTTAGAATCCTAATAATTTTTATGTGCCGCTAATCGTAATTATTTTTAGTTAAATTTTAGGTCAGTTATAAATGGTATCTCAAAAGTAGCAAAACGTAACCGAAAAAAACTAAAAAATTTAATTTTCTGAAATGTATACAATCATAAGTAAACAAAATGGACCGTTAGGAAGATAATTAAGATCAACAAAGGGAAAATAATGATTTTTTCATTAATCTTTCTAGTTTTTAGCCTTAATTATCTTCGAACCGCCACAATTTAGAAAATACATTTATTAAGATTTCTGCCCATTTGGAAAGGATTTTATTTTACACTACTCAAAAAATTTTGAAATTTCTTAGCCTGTCCAAGTCACCTTTTGCTATTTACAACTATAGTAAATCTGATTTTGCAATTTATCGACATTATCAAATTTGGGTATAACATAAAAATGTATCGTTATTTCGACAGTTAGACGTTAATGTAGTTTCGAAAGTTACCTTCTGAAAAATCATTTATGTATATATGAGTACCATAGCACTCAACTTGTCATGGATCCTTAAGAAATTTTAAAATTTTAGTTTTTAAAACTTTGATAATTTTAATAGACTTTCTGTCTTCCACCATATAAGCACAACCTAAACATATAAACTATTTTTTAGCGATTGAAAGAGAAATTCATCAATTTTCACTATGCAATAGAAAAATAAGCGAATATTATACTATCTTAAGATTTAAGTATTTATACATATAGTAACCTAAGTACTTAATTATATAATTTTTTAGTTACTGAAAGAAAGGTTCTTAGAACTAGACCGAGTCAGATTGAAGATATTTTTCCACACTTCGCCTACGATTAAACGAGGTATCTTGGGGAATCTTTACTCTTTGAAATTAGAACACGGAATTTTCAGACGCATCGTGTAGTCGTGGGTGAAATAGCGGGAAGTCACTCCAATTTGACAACGCCTAATTCCAAGAACCAAGATTTCTCATTTAATCAAAGTCGTTTGCTTTTCTATTGATTCACAAAACTGTCGTAATCTCTTTTTTGTTCGTTTTTTCTTCTTGAAAATAATTGTTCATTAGCTAAAATGCGTTGATTAACCATTATATAAATTTTAAGTGACAATTGATCAGTTTTTCTTTCAAACCCATAAATTATAACACAGAATTTCGTCCAAATTGCATAAACCTGTTTTCAGAGCAAATATAATATACCATTAACTAACTCTATTGAATAGGTAATACTGTGAGACTTTTAGAGAATGCTGATAAGAAATTATTTAATTTCTGATCAAATTCCTTGATAATTTCATTTATATTCATTTAAATATAAATATATATATATATATATATATATATATATATATATATATATATATATATATATATATATATATATATATATATATACATATATATATATATATATATATATTCTATTTGAAATATATGAAATATCGTTATTTCACTTATCTCAGATATTTTCTATAATTTACGTTATAGCCATTCTATAACAATGTATGTTGTGTTTGCAGATGGATTTGATATTGTCGTCAATGATTGTTATGCACATAATGGAGCTACCAAAAAGATTCAACTTATTGATGAATATGGGTAAGTAAACATAACATAAAAAATTCTTAATTTACAGGTACAAGTATATATATAAATATATATATATATATATATATATATATATATATATATATATATATATATATATATATATATATATATATATATATATATATATATATATATATATATATATATATATATATATATATATATATATATATATATGGAATAATGATTCCACAGCATTTATTAAGCAGTATATCAAAAAGATGTTTAAATAAAAGTTTATAAGAGTATTACACGGCGCACATACTGACGTTGACAATAAAATGTTTTGAACTGTCAGTTCGAAGAAATTACGCCCTGTATATTATTTTATTTTCGAGTCCTACTAAAAATTCTAGATATTATTTGCCTAACATACCATATGTCTAAATTGAACTGTTTTGAAATTATTGATATTTGAAATTAAGGAGATAAAATTAAAAAAAAAATTAAGCTGGCTTGTGTCAAACATTTACTGTCAGGTAACGACTTAACGCGTCAAAAAATGATTTATTGACGAAAACGTTTATTGCTGCATTTTGCGAATGTAATATCATAATGATACATTTAACAGAAACTGAAAGAATCACTTTGTTAATGATGGTTGGTTACGGAAACCGTAGAAGAACACAACTGGAAGTCATGTTAAGGATCGTTCTAAATCAGGACCCCCAAAGGTTAAAACAGGCGTTAATAAAATTTTAGATGTTTTATTGGAAATTACAGAAAATCCCCATACAGCCACTCGTCAGCTTTGCAGATATTTGGATGCGATTTTTCCTAATCGATGGACAGGCAAAAGAGGTGCTGTAGAATGGCCTGCAAGGAGTCCCGATTTACGCCACTAGATTTTTTTTATGGAGTCATTTGAAAACCAAAGTTTACCGAAGTCGACCTGAAACTGTAGTAGATTTACAACAAAGAATTCAATATGAAGTAGCACTGCAAAAGTCTGTTCAGTCTGTTTATGACAAATTGAGTTATTGCCCCGCTATTAACGATAGAGATTTTGAGCAATTGTTACCTTAAAAATAAACCTAGAGTATTTTTAATAGTTTTTTGCCCTTTTTTAGTGTTCCGTACGGAACACTTATAAGATCACTTCGGTGTCTGTCTGTCTGTCTGTCTGTCTGTCTGTCTGTCTGTCTGTCACACCCGATTTTCTCCTAAACTATTTAACATAGAAAGGTGAAATTTGGTAATAATATAGGAATTGATGGCCTCATCAGAGCCATGTAGTTTTGAGAACTAAATTTTGACTTAAGGGGTTAGTTTTGGGGGGTGAAGTCGGAAGTGAAAAAAAAAAAATTTTTACTAGGTCATCGAGTGTGGTGTCAAATGAAAGCTTGTGAAATCACGAGTAAAAAATATATATATAATATTATACTTGCGCGCACTTTTCTTTGTATTATTTTTAAAAATTCGCGAAAAATCGCTGTCCCGGGCCTTATCTCGAAAAGTACTTATCAAAAAATTTCGAAAAAATTCTGGAATATTCTCCACGGGGTATAGATTGAACGAAAATCACGAGTGCGGGGTCATAGATTGAAAGATTGGAAACGAAAATTATCACTGAGTGTAACATAAATACCGTTTAGGGGGTGAAATCGGAAGTGAAAAAATTTTTTTTTTATACGAGTGTGATGTCAAATGAAAGCTTGTGAAAACACGAGTATATGTATAAAAACACTTTTCTTCGTACAAAAAAATTTTCCCCTAAGAAAAGTACATCAGATTTCAGTAAGATTGATTGGGTATATAACAAACTTTTTCAGTTGAAAAAACTCATTTGGGGTGTGTTTTGTGAAGTCACTGATCATTTTATACCACCCTAACAAAAATTTTTATTTTAAAAACAATCAACGTACGGAACACTATTGTGCAAGTTCAACTTGCACTTGACCGGTTTTTTATTTTAACTTTCAAATGGCAATAATTCCAAAACAGTTCAATTCAGATACATAGTATGTTAGACAAATATTATCTACAATTTTTAATGGGACTCAAAAATAAAATAATATACCATTCCATAATACATTCCATTTAAAAAAAATTCAAGATGGCGAAATTTCTTCGAACTGACAGTTCAAAACATTTTATCGTCAACGTCAGCATGTGCACCGTTATAACACCCTATAACTTATATTTAAACATTTTTTTAACAGTTTTTATATATAATACATATATATATATATATATACATATATACATATATCAATATATATATATATATATATATATATATATATATATATATATATATATATATATATATATATATATATATATATATATATATATATATATATATATATATATATATATATATATATATATATATATAAGGGAAGATAACCTTTCTTCATTTAAAAATGGGGTATTATAGAAAGAGTATTTAACTTATTTTAACGTTATATAGCGTCAGTAAGTGCGTAGCATAGGTTTCTATTTTATTTTATGCACATTTTAACGTATGTAATCCACACCAAAATTTTTTAATATTTTTCCGAAATTATTATTCTCGGCTTCTAGAAAAAGTTCTAATGCCAAATGTGAGTCATTACAACAATTTTTAAAGTTATTAATAAATCTACATACATACATACACATATGGGACGTTTCGCGTCAACGATGCCACCCCAATACCCAAAAATAGAATTAACGAAAAAACCTTCAAGGGTGTCAGTTTCTTCATTGAAACTTAAGTTTTCAAATGCAATTTGGCCCTATTAAAAAAAAAACAAGACGGCGGCTAGAAACAAAAAAATCATGATTTCTAAGCGGAGTTAACTGAACATAATTTTATGCAATACCAATATGACGGATCCAATATGGCGCCTAAAAATCGAAAATTACTCCGGTCAGAAAAAGTGCTCTCACTGCAAAATTTCCATAATTGCTCACTTTTCGTCTAATTTTCAGTTTTGTGGGTATTAAATAAAATTATTTCCGCACTCGTGCCGCTCCTGGAGCGCTTTAGGGACTTCCCTGCAGCACGTGAGCTAGACCCATAAAAAAAAAAAAAAAAATTAAATAAAATTATGTTGTTTCAAAAGGGCCAAGTTGCATGTGAAAGCTTACGTTTCAACGAAAAAATTGACACCCTTGAATTTGTTTTCGTCTTAACTTTACTTACTTTTAATAAATATTTTATTTATTAAATAGAAGCCGTTATTTGCCCCTTATGTATATCTTAATTTTTGAGAATGGATAGAGTTGATATTAATACTTAAAATTTAGCTAGCTCATTTTGTTTGGAGAGATTATGAATAAGAGATAATTTTTGTACGTCTTTTGAAAATAGTCTCTTTAGTTGTTTAAAAATTTGGTTGTACAGATTTTGGGCACCATTCATTTTAGAATAAAAAGGTTCTAAGTTCAGCTCTAAAAATGAAAAAATACTGAAGAGTTAATTAATTGTTGAAATAAAATTGAACTGGGTACAACCGTTGCGTCCTGAACGATAAAGCGGGTAGTTCAGTGAGACACTACACATTTAAATAGAAAAGGGTATATTTATTAACAAAAGAAAAATTTATACCATTATTACACTCCTAAAAATTACTTCTACTAAATAAAAAGCCCTTAAGCTACAAAAGTGTACACTATGGCATAGAGTCCTTATTAAATTTTTAATAAAAGGCTTGATAAAACACGATTTTAAAAGTTTGTGAAATCAACTCCGCTAATTACACGTGCTGAGTAGTCGTTGGAAACGCACTTGTAGACAGGAAGTGAGATATTTAGACTGGTGTGCTTACGACTTACGATTGATTTCTTCTCGTGGATTTTCCATAAGTTACCTGGCCTCTCCTTGTGAGACTTTCATAAAAATATTGTCCCAGCCATCACCATCCTAGTTTCATCTGGGCTGCTAAACACTTTTTGACCCGAAATGCCTGAGAATGAACAGGATATTTCACGAAAGGAAAAAGCCTTAAACTTGATAGCTAGAAACCGTTACTGCACTACTACATCACTGAGAAAAAACACTCTGGCGTACTGGAGAAGAAAGCCACTACGGCCTACTGCTTCATGGTCGAAAAAGCCAGTCTTGCTTCATGGTGGAAAAAATGCCCTTATAAATTCGAAATGACTGCTTAAATATCTTTGTCCGTTCCTCAAAGTAACGTCTTTAAAATGGCTCACTTCTGGGCGAAAAATTAATTCAAACTAAATAAATCAATCGCTTTACACACTCTCCCGGTTTAAATTAAACTGCTCAAAAATTTAAAACACTGCTCAAGAATTAAAATCACTACAATAAATATAAAAAATGTAAAGGGAGAAAAACAGTGTCATAACATGGAAAAAATGAATGTTACTATATGTGTATATATATATATATATATAATTTGTTATATGATAAATATATACGAATTTGTTATGATAAATCAGAAATACAAACAGCAGATAGCAATAACTTTTGAAAATAGGGGAAGGATTTTACAGAGATCTCTTAAAAGGAATATGAAAATTAGATTAAATCCATTTCAGAATGGAAAAATAAATTTCAATCTTCTTGGAAGAATTATGCGAACATAATAAATTATTTATTCAAGCCCATTAAAAAAGAAAAACACCACTTACCAACACACAAGCAACTCTTATTTAATTATTTTGTAACCTTACCGTATTTTGTAACAAATATTTCACTAAGTTAAAATTACGTTCCATCTGATTCCAATATTAAGATTCCAATATCGATTGAGATCAAGTTTTTTTAAACCGTGATTTTCTTCCTAAAGGTAAAGCAGGTTCTTGAGCTTTGATAGCATCAATATTTACATTAACCAGCAATTTTGCTGCTTAAAAGCCTTTAATCACATAATTAACCTTTGCTGGACATATTACAAAATTTAAAGATGGGAGCGGATTACTGCAAGAAAGGGGATTATACGGAAGGAAAAAAGCAATATGATAGGGATAAATTGTATTAATCGCTTGGATAATGTATCCCAAAATAAGGAAATAGATTTCATCATAAAAGAAGCCTATTTTCAGAAATAGACTCAAAATAAATTTTTATATCTCTATTGTCAATGGTTTTTACTACAAGCGACATGAGAGGAGCAACTAGAGCGACAAAATCAAAACAATATATATATATATATATATATATATATATATATATATATATATATATATATATATATATATAGACCAAATTATTTTTTGTATATGGCTTCGGCGAAAATTACAACAAAATCAAGTATAATTATATAGAGACATTAATAGATGCAACAAAAATTGTAGAATTTTATGGAATATAAGGAGAAAAACTATCAAATTAATGGTTGATACAGAGTGGAGAAGTATGACGACGGATGTGAGAGAAGAAATATTTTATATTGTTTTGAAGGTTTCCCGATTAATATTATCTATCTACTTCAATTTTTCTTGTAATTTCACCTATTTTCAGATACTATAGCGCTATATATTATAAATTAATTTAAAATCCACTATATATATATATATATATATATATATATATATATATATATATATATATATATATATATATATATATATATATATATATATATATATATATATATATATATATATATATATATATATATATATATATATATATATATATATATATATATATATATATATATATATATATATATATATATATATATATATATATATATATATATAATACGTGTCCTCGCAGGGTTAAAATTTTTATGTATTTTCAGATGCCCTGTAGATGACAAATTAATTTCAAGATTTCGAGGATCCTGGTCAGAATCGGGAGTATTTGAAACCCAAGTATTTGCTTATATGAAGACATTCCGATTTACGGGTTCTCCTGCCCTTTATATAGAATGTGATGTTAGAATGTGTCACGGAAGGTGTCCAGTAAGTTCACTTTTTTTTAAGATTGCAATTATTTTATTATTTTAGAAATGCAGTGGGTTTTTCTATACAAGGGACGTTCAATCAGTTATATATTCCGGTATCTTATATAATTGTTGGAAAGATGAACGTACAACGTAACTTCTCTTGAATTGCAACAGACACTGTTAAAAATTTAGTCGAGTTGAGAGGACGACAATTTGTCAACAGTAAAAAACAGACATGTGAAGCTTCTTCACAAGTAAGCTTACAAAAATCTATAGAAGAGAAATACTCTATATACTTTATACTACCAAGTAAATTTTTAAAACTGATGTTCGGGTAACTTGTGGAGACATCTTAAAATGAAACGTGCCAAGACCATGGTTTTGTGAGAACGTCTTATTAATAGCGCAGGCCTTTCATCTTGCAGGATTAACAATATTGCCTGTACAGTTTTGATGATGTTAAAAGATAGTTCCCGAACGGACTAAGTGCTTTGTAGAGATATTTCGTCAGAAAAAATTAAACATGCTTGGAATAAGCCCAGATAACTCCTACTTACGAACTTCTCAGGGGCGATCAAATATGGGTGCACTGTCATAATTCTGCAATTAAATATGATCCTCGACTCAAGAGAAATTTCATACGTAGTATTCAACCGGAAAAAATCATGACAATAGTTTCATAAGGCACAGAAGGTCTTCTGTTTATAGAATTTATGTCACGCAGGTCAATCATTGCTAGAGTCACGTATATTTGGTGGTATGTTGCTGCTTCTGGATAATGTTTCTATACACACAAGTTACGCAGACCGTTGTCAAAGAATTTGGCTAAATAGAGCCTAACATGCACTCCGTAATCTGGATCTTTTTTACCGCCTGAGTAGGGATTTTACCCTTTTTCATATCCTAAGGATATCCGCAAGGATGTCGTAATACCCGTCAACGGTGTCCAAGTGCCGAAACATACATTTCTGTATTTCACAGCACCTTTTAGACAACGCGGTAGTGCTGCCTCGGACGTTTTTTTTTTGTTTTTTTTTATGGGTCTAGCACACGTGCTGCAGGGAAGTCCCTAAAGCGCTCCAGGAGCGGCATGAGTGCGGAAAAAGCGATTCACGTTGTTCTTGAATCGCTGTAAATTGTACTCGGTGGGAAACACAGCGCTGGGCAAATTATTCCAAAGGGATGACGTTCTCCATATAAAAGATTGCTTGAAAAGCGTTGTACGCGGAGTAACAAGCTGAACCTCATACGGATGTGAAGCACCAGCACGACGTGTACTTCTAACATGCACCGCTTTGGAAGGAATTAAGCGGGCTACATCCTTCGAACACTTTCCATAAAAATACTTGTAGAACAGACTCAAGTCGCCAACCGTTCTTCGATGTTCCAGCGAATCAAGGCCGCCGGTCAATTCCGGGTCCCCAATCAGACGGATCCGCTCTTCTCTGAACAGAATCCAACAAATGCAGTGTATGTTTGGGAGCGGAGCCCCAAACGTGGGAGCAGTATTCCATAGTTGGTCGAATTTGGGCTTTGTAAAGAATTAACAGTTGTTGTGGGGTGTAAAGCTTTCTGGTTCTAAATAATATTCCCAACTTTTGAGAAGCTCTCCTTGCTATGCCTGCAACATGTTCATGCCAGGACATATTTGCTCCCAAACTAACGCCCAACAAATTGAGCGACGATGCTAGGGAAATGGAGTGCCCCGACATAACTATGTCGGGTTCAGCAACGTTAACTTTTTTAGAAAAAACTGCCGCCTGGGTTTTTGTAGCGTTAAATTCCACTTGGTTACTGTCACCTCAAGATAGAATTTCTTCCAGGTCTTTGTTAAGTTGAACGACCTCCTGCTGTCTGCGGATATTCGCCTGAGCAGCCGATGTCCGAGCGTTCAAGGCGAATGAAGAGACAAGCGTACTGTCATCTGCAAAGCTGTAGATTAGATTCCCGGTCTTTTCCAGCAGATCGTTAATGTAAATGAGAAAGAGAGTAGGAGACAGTATGGAGCCCTGGGGCACACCGGCGTTGATAGTGAAGGTGTTAGAAAGAAATCCGTCGACCGCCACTGTAAAGAACGCTCTCTGAGGAAACATGAGAGCCACAAACAGAACCTTTGAGACATACCATAAGAGCGTAACTTAGCCAACAGTCCATCGTGCCAAACACGGTCGAATGCCTTGGATATGTCAAGAGCAACCGCTCGAGATTCTCCAAAGTGTTCAATTGCGTTGTTCCAAACATGTGTTACATAAGTCAGAAGATCTCCTGTTGATCTATGTTTACGAAAACCATATTGGTGATCGCTATTAATATTGAATCGTTCAAGATATTTTAGAAGATGCTCATTGATAACCTTTTCCATGACTTTCGATATTATTGAAAGCAGTGCAACTGGTCGGTAGTTATTTGGCAAGGTCTTCTTGCCTTTTTTAGGTATCGGCTGAACCCTGGCACATTTCCAGCAGGACGGAAATATACCCTTTCTGTAGGATAGGTCTACAGGAAACTGGTGTTAGTTCCCTTGCACAGTTTTTGAGAACTATGGCAGGTATTCCGTCAGCGCCAGAAGCCTTCTTGGTGTCTAGCTTCATTAAAATACGCTTTATGATGCGCTGTTTGAAGACAACATCGGGCATCCTTGACTGCAATATGGGAATAGTAGGTGGTGTTTTTCCTTGGAAATCGACAGTAGAATGTGGAGCAAAGAGTTCAGCCAACAAGTTCGCTCTCTCAACAGGTGTAGTTGCAATGGAATCATCTGGCCGTGTGAGTGGTGGTATGGTGGATTTGGTAAAATTTTGACTAGCTGCCTTAGCGACTGCCCATTGCATTGCATTTCCGCGAACAACTACTACCTATGTACGTAGCCAGGCCAAATGTACTTAAATAATTTAATAAATAAGTATACCCACCAGCGGGATTAAACCCTCGACCTTCTGCACCGTAAGCAAGGTACTAGACCACGGAGCCACGGGCCGCCACGAGCCGCCTGACTCCCAGAAACAACTTTTTTTCTCGAAATCAGGAAAAATTTTCTATGTGGGCGATAATTTCCTAATATTAACATAGTCCAGTTATCTCTTTTAAGAATATTATATTACTAGGAAGAAAGTAAATTCGCTGTAAAATTAAAATAAACTACATTGAAAAATAATGAGGTGAGTTTTATCACCAGCCCTCATTTTTACATAAATCATTATTGGAAATGAAAGTATTTAAATTATAAGGTAAAATGTGTTCACTTTAATGAAACTCATGTAATTCCGCAGCACCTGTTCTTTTATTTTATTTTATTATTTACGGATATTATTAGTGCTGTTCGTTAGTCACGTTATCTAAAATAATAATTTTCCAGATATTTAGTTTTAATATTGTTCTACTTTTTATTGCTTAAAACCATCTTAAAATCAGAGTTCCTATGTAGTAAAATGTCCATACGATAATTGTATAATTGAACTGTTCGTTACTTTGTGACAGTACATTTTAAATTTCTAAAAAAAATAAAATGAATTACTTTATTATTTGTCACTTATTTTTTTTATTTATCTGCTACTGCAGTTTCGTAGGTTTAGTACATTGTCAAGCGTAATACCACATTTCATTTAGAAATCCATACGATAAGTTTTTTCGTTGAACTTTGCCAATTTGAGTTATGGAGTCTCCGATGTACTTTATTTATTTTAACATATGATAAAACTATATTAATTTTAATTATTAGCGACCTTACTGAATATTCCAAAATATACCATTTAGAAACTAGATGACTGAAGTAGATTTAGATCGTCCACAGATGTTCCGACATTTTGGAGAAGTTGAACAAAACATATTGGGACGTCTGTGAGCACGATCAGCTTGTTGAATTTTGAGTTGTTAGTTTCAACACTCAACTTGTCTAACAATTTAAATGTTCCATGTGGTTTTGGTCAGGGCCATAATCAAGGAAGGTCAAACTTACGATACTTCTTTGCACATATGTCACATTATTATAGTATAGTAATAATAGAATCAGCAAATTCGGTACTTAATTTTTATAAGTAAGTTAAAAGAATAGTGAAAAAAAAAATGGAAAAAATTATAAATATGGCTTAGTTAGAAGTCTGGGAAAGTTTATCACCCTTTTTTCTTATGTCGGTGTTCGTTTTCAATTAACTTTATATTTTGGATATAATTCACAAATAATTCGATGTCCTTTAAGAATATCTTTGTGACTATTAAGATCCACGATCTTAAAACACCCAAATATTAGGAAATTTGTTTATGTTTGTGGTTTTCTGGTCCCAATACATTGGGCCCAAACTGTTAGGATGTCTTTCTCTAATTCAAATTTTAGAAGAATATTTTTATAAACAAGAATAGATATGGGAACACTTATTCTGGATACTAAAAATCAATAAATTTCACAAACCTACCTTGTTAAAAATATTTCTAAGAAATTCTAGAAAATGATGGTTAAATACTTAACAAAACAGTTGCTTGTCGACTTTTAAATAGCCATTAATTACTACTTTACTAATAAATTTGTTGGTAGGTCCAAAATATTCTATCTGGAAATGAATTGATATAAACAATATTTACCTAGTATTAGAACATTACTTTGCAACTCCAGACATCATATTTTCAAAATATTCAAAATAAACAATTCTAAGAATACTTATTTTCAACTTAAAGTGAACAATTTTGAAAATGTCCAGATTATTCTATTTGTAGATTATTTTTTATTAGGTTATTGATGTTCAATTTAAAAATGATAAGAAATAAATATTTTTCAGAGTTATAGCATATTCTATTTAAAAATTTGTGATTTTCGAAATTCTAAAAGAGTTCTAGTTTACGAGAATTCTGAAACGTTGTGTTTGCAAATTATGCCAAATAATGCATTTTAACAAACCTCTAGAACAGGGGTGCTCAAACGGTCGATCGCGATCGACAAGTCGATCACGAGTGCTTTTTGAGTCGAACTCGAGAAAAAAAATTCCTATATAGAACTATTCACAGATTTTGTTTTAGGTAACTAAAACAAAATGTAATGAATAAACTACTAAAATTTATTCGATCCACAATTAGGCCAGAATAACCCCCTCATCACTTTCTTTTATCGTAATAACCCCCTGCTAGCGGCAAAAGACGGCTTTATCAAAGGAACGCGCGGTACTTGTCAAAGAAAAGCCGCGTTTTTGATTCCCGCCGATTTTTCTAGAAACTTCGGGCGGCGTGTTTGACGGGAACATTCGAGACTTCGTTCGCGCCGATATAAATGTTGCGCCTGCAGGAATAGGAGTCAGTCTGAGTTGTAACTTGAAGGCGATACATCGATACAAAGTTTATTAATAAATAGTCCAAAATGAGTGCGGCGAAGAAAAGTAAAACTTATCATTTTAATAACGATTGGGAGGAAGAATTTTTCTTTTGTATGGTAAAGGATAAGTGCATTTGTCTCATTTGCCGTACGTCAGTTGCAATACCTAAGCGTGAGAACTTAAAGAGGCATCATAAAACGGTTCATAAAAACTATGAAAAGGATTTTCCGTCACAGAGTGAATTAAGAAAACGAAAAGTACGTGATTTAATAACTTGTTTGAAAAAAGAACAAACCATGTTCACAAGACCAGCCAAACAATCAAAAGCTGCAACGATCGCGTCATTTAAAATATCTCATATATTGGCGAAACACAGGAAACCATTTGATGATGGATTGGTTGTAAAGGAAGCATTTATTGAAGCGGGTGAGACTTTATTTGGAGATTTTAAAAATAAAACAGAGATTATGTCTGTTATTAAAGAACTTCAGTTATCTCGTCCGACTGTCACAAGGCGTGTTGAAGTCATGAGTCAGGACATGGCAAATAAACTAAAAAAACATGATATCATGGAATGTACATACTTTTCTTTACAGTTCGACGAATCCACCGATATGACAGACACTGCCCAGCTGTGTATTTTTATTCGAATGGTATTCAATGACATGTCGGCTAAGGAAGAGTTTTTGACAATGATTCCTCTGAAAGAAGAGACCCGTGGCGAAGATATATATGACGTTTTCTTCAATTTTGTAACAAACTGCAAGCTACCAATATATAAACTAGTGTGCATTACAACCGATGGAGCACCAGCAATGACTGGAAACAAAAACGCTTTTGTAGCATTGCGTCGTGCTAATGATGATTTCCCTTCATTTTTCCCCCTTCCATTGCAATATACATCAACAAGTTTTGTGTTCAAAAGTTCTAAACATGGAGGAGATTATGGGCATTACAATAGAAATTGTGAATTCTATCCGTGCACGTAGCTTGCAACGACGGCTCTTTAAATTGCAGTTGGAAGATAGTGAGTCAGCTGAACACACTGATTTAGTTCTTCACACGGACGTCAGGTGGTTGAGTCGCGGAAAATTCCTAGAAAGGTTTCAAGAATTATTGCCCGAAATAACAGCTTTTCTGGACGAAAGAGGTGATGACACTCAGATGCTGAAAAACGGAAAATGGCTGACTGATTTGGCATTTTTGACAGACATCACAATGCATTTAAACACCATTAATTTGGAGCTTCAAGGTAAAGGAAAAACTATTATTGAGATGATTAGCGCAATAAACGCATTCAAAAGTAAATTGCAACTTATGATACATCAACTGAAAAGAAAGGATCTGAAAAATTTTCCGTCTTTGAAAGCAAGGATTCCTCAGTTGAATTATGATATTTATGAAACAGAATTATCAAATATTTTCGGCCACTTCGAAATACGTTTTTATGATTTCAGTAAATTGGCAAATATCGCATCATTTATGAGTTATCCTTTTTCGTGTAAAAACATTGAGGAATTAGCTACTGAAATAGCAAGTCAGTTTAACATGGACTCATGTTCTGTTGAAAATGAGTTAGTGCAGATTATATCAGATATACATCTCAAAGCCACAGCATCTGATACAAAATTCTGGTGTTTTATATCTGAAGATAAATATCCGAATCTAAGGCAAATCGCCCTTCAACTGACGGCAATGTTTGGGTCAACTTACTTGTGCGAGTCTGCATTTTCTGAAATGAAGCAATCGACTAACTGACGAACATATGTCATCATGCTTGCGATTAGCACTCGGTAATTACGTACCATCTTATGAAAAGTATGCTGAGGACATGCAGTGCCACGCTTCAACATCCGAAGTCACTCTTTAGTTAAGTTTAGACACTAGAACTCGTTTGTTTTGTAAGAACCAATAAACTCGCAATTTTGAATAATTATGAGTTTTTTCATTGACATTTTAGAGCAGACCTACACTTACCTTGACTAAAAAAATGCATATTGTGCGGAAAGCTAATATCTATCCCACGATACACCCTACCTAGACGACAATCCTGCATCACACTTACTTGCAGCCTCTCATTGTCGATCGATCGTAGTCTAACAATATTGAGGTAGATCGCCAGCAGTTCAAGTTTGAGCACCCCTGCTCTAGGACATATTGTCAGAAAGTCAGTTAGGGCTAACAGTTTTTAAAAATTTCTTAAATATTCTGCGAATCTGGGAAAATAATGATTGTTTTAACTGGTGTAATATTTGTTATATTTGTTAACTGGAAAAAAAATGAAGACAAGTCTAAAATTTCATGTAAAAAACTAAGTCGAAAGTAAATAATTTGCACTTGAGTTTTTTAGAATTGAAATTTTTATAACTAAATCTCGTCAGTGATATCCGTTTTCCCGGTTTATCTATGAAAACCAGACTAATTCATATTTCATTTTTTGTTAGAGTCAGCCATGTCATTGGAGGAATATTAAAAATGTGAAAAAGAGATCTATAGATGGTGCCAATTCTACAATAAGCAATTCAAATATTCCTTTATCAGAAAATGTTAATCTCTTCCAGTCATTAAGAGTATTGCAAGAAGGCGAGGCAGATCAAGAAGCTAATATAACATGTTAGTATTATTTCGAAATGTTGTTATTATCAATATTATAATTTTATAGTTTTTATAACTCTAGGTACAATAAAAAAACCTAGCTAGATATTACAAGAACATAACCGTAATCATTTAAGTATCAAACGACGTCGTGTTTAGCTAATATAGCTAAAATATATAAAGGTGATTATTTTTAGACGCCCGGCCCCGATTTATGGAAAATTGTTGGATATTTATTTTTTTTAATGTAGAATGGTGAAGTGCATGTCAAGGAGTATACTCACGTATTTGACATTTGGTAGTGAAAACGACACTGAGCGCTGCGACACCAAACTACTTTTTTTCCATCAATATATCTTTTGTAAAACGGCATTGGAAAGCCCTAATTTTTTTCAACATTTTTTCCTTAACCTGCTTTTTTGGAATTCGTTTTGCAAAAGTTCGGCGGTTTTCAAACAATTTATCTAGTAGGCGGCTGCCATATTTTAATCTGACAGTAATTATAATAAAATAGTTACTTTGTTATTGACATTTTTTCTTTAATAAAAACTATACAAAACAAAACAAGAATACATTATTTTTATTAAAATCACAAAAAAACTATGTAACTTTTAACATTACATAACTAATGACATATTTATAAAATTAAATTTAAAGAATAAAAAAATAATCAAAAAAATTTCTAATATGTCTTCCTTCTTCTATAACACATTTTTCCATTTTTTCCTTAATGCTAGATGAGTGGCTTTGTAAATCATTTTTTCAGATATATGGTACTATTGCACGCATTTGATATAAGTGCTCAATATCATTGGTCACAGTTTTGTCCCCCACAAGAAAAAAATCTAACGGCATGAGGTCAGGTGACTTGACCATTGAATAACTGGTCTGCGAACCCCTATCCATCTTCTTTGAAACCGTTCATTCAAATACTCTCTAACAGCAGCAGTTGTATGAGGTAGTGCTTCGTCGTGTTGATACTACATATGCCTTCTTCAAATAAGGGTAACATTTTCTAATAAAATTAGTGGAGTATTAACCAAAAAATTAAGGTATCTGTTCCAGTTAGTGTTCCCTTAAAAATATATGGTCCAACCAAATGTCTCTCAATTATCCCACACCATACATTAACGCCATAATGGCCTTGATTCTGAATTTGATTAACGTTGTATGGATTTTCGTCAGCCCAGTATTGATAATTTTTTCTGTTAGATTTGCTGTTGCTGACAAAACGACTTTCATCTGTCCATAACATATGATTCAGAAAGTAACATTCTTCGTCATATTTAATCATCATTTCTGCTACAAAACTCAGTCTTCGTTCCGAATCAAATTGTGTTAACAACTGAAGATTATACATTTTATAGTCATAATATATATTTGCTTTAAGAGATTTCTGAATAGGCACATAAGATACATTGCCTGCTTGCTTGTCTGAATAAATTATATGGATGGTTTTGAAAATATTGCATAATTTCGGCTACTTTTTCATCTGTTAAAAGAATTTTTTCGTTTAGAGAGACCTTTCTGCCCAGAAAATGCATTTATATTGCTTCTCAAATTTCATTCTAATTGACAAAACATAGTGTGTTCCAGGATATATCTGTCGTGGTAACGTTCTCGATACGGTCTAACGGTTTCCTGAGAATTTCTGCTTGCTTCTCCATAAATAAGAATCATATCTACTTTTTCAGCGTGGGAAACCACTTCAACCAGAAGTTATTAACACACTGTTTGTTTAGTTTACTGAATTGCATAGGTGTGCAAACAAAAGCTGTCAGATTAAAGTATGAGAGCCACCTGCTAGATAAATTGTTTGAAAAAGGCCAAACGTGACATACGATCCATGGCAACCGCGATGACTAAAAATAATATTTTAGAGGGTTTTTGCTGCATAACTTTTTTGCAAAACAAATTAGAAAAAAAAAACAGTTTAAGGAAAAAACGTTTTATAAAAGGTATGTCGATGGAAAAAAAAGTAGGTTGGCGTCGCCGCGCACAGCTACATTTAAAAAACCGGTCAAGTGCAAGTTGAACTTGCGCAATTAGTGTTCTGTACGTTGATTGCTTTTAAAATAAAAAATGTTGTAACGGAAGTATAAAATGATCAGTGACTTCACAAAACACACCCCAAATCAGTTTTCAACAAAGTTTATTTCCAATCTTTACTGAAAATTGATGACCTTGAAATTTCTGTTTTTTTATATACCAGATAAATTATTACACGTAATGCACTCGCGATAATTTTCGTTCAATCTACACCCCGTGGAGAATATTTCAGAAATTTTTCAAAATTTTTTGATAAGTACTTTCGAGATAAAGACAGCGATTTTTCGCGATTTTTTAAAAATAATACAAAGAAAAGTGCGCGCAAGTATTACATTATATATATATATATATATATATATATATATATATATATATATATATATATATATATATATATATATATATTACTCGTGTTTTTACAAGCTTTCATTTAACACCACACTCGATTACTTAGTAAAAAAAATTTTCACTTCCGATTTCACCCCCCAAAACTAACCCCTTAAGTCAAAATTTAACTTTCAAAACTACATGGCTCTAATGAGGCCGTCAATTCCTATATTATTACCAAATTTCAACTTTCTATGACAAATAGTTTCGGAGAAAATCGGGTGTGACAGACGGACAGACAGACACCGAAGTCATCTTATAAGTGTTCCGTACGGAACACTAAAAAGAATCCATCAATTTTCCATAAATCGGGATCGTGCGTCTAAAAATGATCACCTTGTATATAAAAAAGTATTCCCAGGAAAAAAAAACTCCAAGAAATTATATCTGCCTCAATTTTTCTCAAGGTAATTGATTAAACGTCCGAAAAAATGGACTATAAAATAGTCTTAACGGGAAAAAAAAACAGTTTAGTCGCCTAAATGCTACTTTTAGATATTGAAAATGTAAAAGTATGGGACGGTATATTAAATAAATTCGAATCATTTCACCGAATCCACTCATTATGTATGAGGTTCATTTTTCTAACTTTCTAAAGGTAGTTCTTGTAAACAGTATAACTGTAACGATGCAAAATTAGGGGAACAAACATGCGGAATATGCTACTTTTTCGTTTAATAATAGAAATTTTGGTCGCGTATTAATGAAGGGTAAAAGCTATTTGAGAGAGTATGTTTTCCATACTGAAAAAAATATTTCAAATAACCTTTTTTTTTCCTAATGCTGGAGAACTAAACTCCTTATTTTTATATCTATTTCAGATACCGGGATATCAGACCAAGGAAATATTTGCATGAAAACAGGATGGTTTTCCGCTTTATTGGCAATGGGAGCGGGAGCAATGTGTCTTCTTGGTGGAGCTCTTTTAGCAACGTGTACTAGAATGAGAAAGATCACCATTGATAAAGTTTTACCCACTCCGAATTTTAGTGGCTACATGAATCATAGAGGAAGCTTTAAGTGAACTTTTGAATTTTTACAAATTTAGAAAAAAGTGATATAGTGCAAATAGTGAAATGGTAAACACAAAAACTTGGTGACATTTTATTTCTCATAAATAGTAATATTTTATAATAAATTTGCTGAACCTATAAATAATTATTCGTCTGAGCAAATTAATAAAGAAAAATTATATCTAATTTAGCAGTTGATGGTAATAAAAAAATTGTAAAGTAATTTAGCGAGTACTTGCTACTTGCAAACAAGTAATTCTCAAATAAATTTGACTTTTACACACACAGTAAATAACTGAATCCGAGCATAGTGAGATACTAATAAAAAAATGGTGCATTATCCAATCAAGAATCTGAAACATTCTCATAACACTATCTAAACTATACACTATTTAACGACCCCCACCTCTCTCAACCCTCTTCCCATGTTAAAATTGAAAATAAATGATAAAAAGAACATAAACATGTTACTATCTATCGAAAACCGTCTCTCTAATCTCTTTTCTTACCCTTTTATGGTTTTCTTTTCTTTTTAAATATTTATGTAAAAAATTGTTTATTACTAGGAAAAATAATCATATTACGCTTAAAATTTTACTACATTTATCGACGCTCAGGCATTTCACTCCCTTCCCTTAAAGCAATATTGCCGAAAAAGTATTTCATCCCATCGTTAGGTATTACATAAGTACCCAGTTTGAAATTGAAATTCGAAAATTATCACGCCAACATACCGACAGACATACGGACGGAAATGAGTGACTATGTTCTTCATAATCTAGGAACCCTAAAATGTAAAGTGAACCAAAAATTTCGGAGGATGATTTTTCAAAAAATACTTTCCTTAAGCTAGAAAAGAAAAAATAGCAATTGTCATTTGTAATAGAAAACTTAATAAATTATTATGACATTCCGATTCTACCTACATCGGTATACACGTGCTCTATTAAAGCAAAAAAAAAACAGAATACTACTTATATACAGGGATATCCCTGTAGATGGGATATCAAATTTTTTTCACCAAATGGAAAAGTTTTGTATTTGCAATTTTTCAGCATATTACTTTTCAATAACGTTACAAAATACATTTTCGGCCTGAGAAAAAACTGTAGACAATGCTCAAAAAAAATATTAAAGTATAAATAATATAAAAATATTTGGACCTAAAATCAAAAAGTTAATTCGTTCAAAATATGTTTCTATATAAACATTCACTTTTTTATATTGTATTTTGGTGACCTTCAAATGGGTTATCTAAAAATATCAATTTCAGACATATTTTACTAGTTCATCTTTTATTTTTTACATATCCTGTATTTTTCTTAGGATTTATTCTAGGTTTTCGTCTATCAATTGGTAATATTCACATTAAGGACCAATAGTGTTTCACTAAGAGCAGCCAATATTTATAAAAAAATTTATGTACCTATACAAATTTGCTTCAAAACTTCTCATTGAATTATAAACAAAAATATAGACAACTTTGTAATAACATTTTCTTTATAACAATAATCTTTTTTTTTTTTTTTTTCACCAAATAGTGTTAGCGTCTCTATATTTTTATATTACAGAATCGCTACAAACCACAACGGCAAGATATTGACTAAGAATTATAAATTGTTAAGTTAGGGGTTAATTAAACCGCTGACATGATTTTTAATAAAAATATGCTTTTTAGCGTGTCAAAAAAGATGCACAATGCTTTCATAAATGTTACCTGTATCATTTATAGTCACTGTAAAATGTTTTTTTCAAAATATATAGGTAATCTTCACTATTATAATATATATATATATATATATATATATATATATATATATATATATATATATATATATATATATATATATATATATATATATAGATAGATATATATATATATATATATATATATATATATATATATATATATATATATATATATATATACTCTATACTCTAAATATATTCTCCCAAAACTCCATTAATTGTGCTTAAAGCGAATTAGAATAGCATATAATATTTGCACAATGTACTTTTCAGACGCATGGAATATGCCAGCCATGGGGCATATTTATCCGCTACTGATAGTTAATCTTTTTCTTCAGGTGAGTAGCATTGGTCGAGAAGTCATAGGTGTTACGTGGAGCCCAGCAATCTGTCAGTAAGTGTACTTATTCTCTTTTGAGATCATCGACGACCATCCTACATATTTACCGAGGCTATTTTCGTTACTATCATCCATTTCTCTTTCCGCTCCTGCAGCATCATAAGTTGAACTCGGCAAAAAGCTAGTTTATTCTCACGCAGAATCTATACTAGTAGTGCTTTTTTCATTGTTCCTAGTTTTTTCTTTTTTAAAGCCACTGCAAAGAATAAATAAATGAAAAATTGACTACATTAATTTTTTTGAATTAATGTAGTTAATTCATTTAATGAAAAAGTAAATATTTTCTGTAGTTGTCAATAAGTTGGAAACTTGGAAGATACATACTGTACATATGATATGATACTACTTACTACCCTCCCTGTTCAAGAATAAAATATACACATACAATTTTAAAAGCCTTTTTGCAATAGATCACCAAAATCATTCATCGTCTTGTAAAAGTGCCATTTTACATAACTCAAAAACAGTTGCTATATTATGCTTTATTACCATCATCAGCCCGAGTCAGCCATTTATAATTTATTTACACTAACTTAAAAACATAATTATTTATTTACATTAAACACTTATATTCCTCTAATTTTAGATGTTACCAGTAAAACGAAAATGGCATAAAACACATACATTATCTGACGATCGGAAATAATAAAGAGAAATCATTAACACGTAACCGTATTTACAAATGCAAAACTGACTTTAAAGAAACACTGAACTCAACTATTAGGTGTAGTTCGCTCACGCCACAAAGGAACAGTTAAGATCTACTGACTATCTATCTCAATCCTGACGAGACGATTTTTATATGTACACATGGAATGTTCTGCGGGTACAGATGTCGAACCGTCGTAGATTATTACGGTTGAAATTAACAAATGGACATTCTTTCTGCAGGTTCCAAGTTTGCCAATGATATATGGTGTATGTATATATATATATATATATATATATATATATATATATATATATATATATATATATATATATATATATATACATTAAAATTCATGGTTTCGATCCGTTCGTCTAACAATTAATTTGCACAATGTTTTGCAAAAATCTCATTTGGCATTTTGCTCTTGTTGTTGCTGCTACTCGATACTGAGATCTTACTGCTGCTGGTCGAAGCCAGCTGAGAAACCGAAGTGAAGTCGCTGTTCTTTATAGGTCGGTGTCTACGCAGATTGTAGGTATCTAGAATTTATATATATATATATATATATATATATATATATATATATATATATATATATATATATATATATATATATAATATATATAGATATATATATTAAACTATTAATTTTTACAATGTGTATGTTTCCGTCGTGTTTTTATTTTTATCTTTCCATGTCTTATTACACCATGTAAAATTTCTTTATTTCTTATATTTCTTGAATGGAGGTAGAGGGCAACTGCCCCTCCCTTCTATTTTCTGGCTAGACCCAGTATGTGACCATTAATTATAATTATAATAAAGTTAGATCAAACATTTTGATTGTAGCGTCAGTCAGTACAGAAACTTTTACGATCCAAATTTGTAAATATCACAAAAAAACTTACTATTAGATATTGGAAAAAAATCTTAATTTAGCCTACTGTGGATTTTGCCCCCAAACTTTGTTTAACCTAAATTTGTTTAGTATTTAATATATAACTGTTATTGCCATTTTAATACTGTCGCTCTTGTTTATCATATTGTATGTTATCACAAAAGAAATTGTTAATCTTAGGTTTTAGTTTATATCTTGATTTTATTGGTCTATGTAATTAGGTTGCTTAGTTTAAAAATAGTTAGTTTATAGTAAAGCAAACAATATATTACCAAACAATACACGACATGTTTTACATACACGGAGAATAAGTAGATATAGAATATTTATAAAAAAATCCTTCTTCTCCTGTATGTTTGAGCTTCCTAAATGTTATGAATCATAATCTCGTCAAAAATTAAGAAAAAAAAGATATATGTGTATATACATATATATATATATATATATATATATATATATATATATATATATATATATATATATATATATATATATATATATATTTATGTATATATATATATATATATATATATATATATATATATATATATATATATATATATATACATATATATATATATATATATATATATATATATATATATATATATATATATATATATATATATATATATATATATATATATATATATATATATATATATATATATATATATATATATATATATATATATATATAATATATATATATATATATATATATATATATATATATATATATATATATATATATATATATATATATATATATATATATATATATATATATATATATATATATATATATATATATATATATATATATATATATATATATATATATATATATATATATATATATATATATATATATATATATATATATATATATATATATATATATATATATATATATATATATATAATATATATATATATATATGAATATATATATATATATATATATATATATATATATATAAATATATATATATATAATATATATATATATATATATATATATATATATATATATATATATATATATATGAATAAATATATATATATATATATATATATATATATATATATATATATATATATATATATATATATATATATATATATATATATATATATATATATATATATATATATATATATATATATATATATATACATATATACATATATATATATATATATATATATATATATATATATATATATATATACATATATATATATATATATATATACATATATATATATATATATATATATATATATAATATATATATATATATATATATATATATATATATATATATATATATATATATATATATACAATATATACATATATATATATATATATATATATATATATATATATATATATATATATATATATATATATATATATACATATAAGTCATTTTACGTAATGTATCTAAATAAGAAACAAAAATGCGAATGACGAGATAATGGATCTACGATGTTTTATATAAATATATTTTTTTAAATTGTTTATGCAAAATATCCCAATGTATATAGAAAACTAGCTTAACATGTCTCTGTTTAATTTCGAATTAAGTTCATGTAAGCTAATATATAATAAATTCAAGATTTTTATAAAATTACCTTTTTATTCAGATACTAGCAATTTTAGATATGTGTGATAAAAGATAATAAAGATCTGCTAAGATTTCTGTCATGTTGTTTCTAATTGACGCTAAATTTAAGTAAAAAACTATAAATAGACAATTCAAAGCAGTTATAATGCCAGCACAAGGTAAAAATCTCGCAAAGTTCGGCCCTATATCTAACGTATCAACAATCAACACTCCACAACAAGTCCTTCCAAGTCAGTGCCGAAAGGCACTACAGTACTACAACCTATATCCTGACAGTATATAAGGACCATATACAACTCTCAACCTCTTATAAAAGTTCACTTCTTACCTCGGTTCGGTGCGGTAAATTTTTAGTCCTGGAGTAAGCGGTCAATCAAAGGGAGCGAAACCGGCACCAAAGTGGGTGCAAAGTGTATGTTCTCTGTTAAAGTGCATTCTTCTTTATTCTAATTGGATTTTAATCTTTTACCTGCCACTGTTTATCAGATCAACTGAAAAAATCGAAGAAGCTAATCGCCCCCGTAAAGGAAGATTCGGCAAGAAAAGAAGCAGCACTTGGCAGAAAAGATAAGACAATTAACTCGGTGATCTCTGAAGTAAAAGAGCTTAGGAAGCAAGCCGAGGAGTTGAATAAAAGATTCACTACCAAAGATACAGACATTTCAACTACGACTAACGACTCGGAATAAGAGTCTCAATCCGAAGATGACGATATGGAATCAGAGGGATTCTAGAAAGTCAGCAACAAGAGAAAAAGAAAAAATGGATAACCAGTCTCTCCTCAGAATAGTGATAACGAGGCCTCCCAATCAAAGAAACCCCAAAGGACTAACTAAAGTAAGTCCAA
>CM032446.1:130122792-130133706 GCA_019049505.1 Pachyrhynchus sulphureomaculatus
AAACAAGACATGGACTTCCTGATCAAATGCGGTTTTCTTTTCTAGGATTTGTGTCAGTGAGAAGAGATGGTCTATTGTGGATCTTCCTGCTCTAAAGCCTGCCTGTTCTTCAGTTTTCTACGTCCGTGTATTCCGTTTCTATTCTATTTTTAAGTATTTTTCCGTATATTCTGCTAATAGATCCTGTAACGTTATATCCCTATAGTTATCGCAATTATTTTTGTCTCTTTTCTTATGAATTGTTGATATATAGAATTTTCAACTTGCTTTTAAAAAGGTTATGAAGCAGAAGAGGGTTTAATCCTTAAGTTCGAGTTTGGTACCTGGAGGGCATAGCCTTCTGTTTACGACAGAGTCATTTATATCTAAAAAGAGATCTCTAGTAGTTCGAAGCCTTTATTTTTTTTATTGTTACTACTAGTGGTATATTTGTTATACTGTGGTCGGACCTGGTGATAAAATCTTACCCACTGTCAGCACTACGTAACACATTAAGGTAAATTTTAATCTTTAGCTGTTATTGATAAATTGTTTGGGTAGAACATTACATCGAATATATGTTATTTTTAATAAACGTAAACTTTCACATTGTGATTTATGTATTATACTAAACTTTTAAGCAGTGTAAAGATTGTATAGGACAGACTAACTGGTATTTTTCCAGCAGAACGCAACTGTGTAAACAGAGAGAAAAAGTACTTAAAGTAATCCTCACCTTTACCATCAGTTTACTTTCTCAAAAATGTTCACATATTTGTATTTCTGAAATCTAATACTTGCCTAGAATAATTATCAAAGGTTGATGGATTGTAATCAATATTTTTGAGGGTTCTGAGTATATATATCACTGCACAGTATACGTGTTTAGTAAACTTGAACATAGAATAAATTATTCAATCAATAGCTGGGTTTTTCTTTTTCTGAACTATTTGGTAGGCTAGAGAGTAACCTTACTTCAGATTAGATTAAGAATCAATAGATTTTTTTTTCCAAATCTTTTTATCTCTTTGGCCGACTTAACAGCCTGCAAGGCCAGCTCTGAATAAAACAAATTTGGTGGTGCCCATTCGATTGCGACTTATTTCTGAATTTTACTACATCTAGACCAAACTAGTTGGGAAAACAAAAAAAAAGTCCCGATCTATCCTGAGTATAGCTAGTGGAATATAGGTCTACAGGGACTTTGAAGTATTATTCTGTAGAACCTATCTGGGTGATGTGTCGTGAGGGGATTCAACCGGTAGACTAAGCGCAGTGAGAAGAGATTCCTAGCGGGGGTACTTTGGCTAGTCCAGGATACCTCAGTCTAACACAAATTGGTTATACCCGACAACCTGTAGCAGTGTTCTGGCGGGCTGCAATCGAAGGGTTCTAGCTACAAGGTAAAGTTCTTATTTTACGTTTTTTTTTTTTTGGAATTATGGCAGTACATCAAACTTTTTCATCACAATCAGACTATTAAAAACTAAAACCTACCTTTGATAAAATAAATAATTAGTGTTTAGATAAATAGTATCACTAATCTTAGTACAAATTGGTGTGTTCTAGAAAAGGTTTAAGAAAGCAAGTTGTATTTCTTGTAAGTTGCAGTTAATTTTGTTAAAAGAATGTACAATATTGTTTAAAAAAATAAGAAACTACCTAATTGCTGTTATACACTTTATAACATATAGAAATAAATAGATTTATAAAAGTCTTTAGCAGCTGTAAACATAAAGTAAATGTAATGACGATTTAAGATAAATATAATTACTACACCGAAATAAAAATATGTGTGGAAATTTCCAAATTTTTCGTTTGGGTTATTTTATATTGGTTAGTAATAAAAGAGGTGGTCAAAATCGATAAATTTATGGAAAAAACAAATTAAATGTCAATGTCAAAATTAGTGTGGCTGGTAGGAAATTATCTCGTTTAGAATAGAAAATATCTCTAGGCAGAAAATTCTGTGGAAAATTACATTTAAATTTTCTTTTCAAACCATAAAGTGACATTTTAGTTGGTGTTTATAAACATCCATAAATCTGGTACTATTTAATATCATACATCGTTTGGAAAGCGCTAAAATGCTGCGATTGACCGCAGAACGGACCGACATTGTTTTAGCTATGAAGCAGCAGCTTAAGCTAGAATATTATATATTGGTAGGGATTCCAGACTGATGGTAAATAAAAGGCCAAAAATAATAAATAAATACCTTTTGAAATCTACCTTGTTTTTTTGTAATAAACAAATACTTTTTAAATCTACCTGTTAAAAACCTATTTGAAATTCTGTTTTTAGTTTGCTCAAACAAATAAGGTTAACTTAAACGTCGAAGCCAGCTGTGAAGTGGCAATGACCAACATTATAAACGCCCTTGCTCTCGCGTGTTACCGAAGATTTTTTTTTGAAATATTAAATAAGAAATCGTCGTAATTATGGTTATATATTATTTCTACTAGGTGTGCGGTGTATTCTCTATTATTATTTTGATTTGCTATTAGATAATTGTACCTAAAATTTGAAAACTTGATTGGCAACACAATAACAATGTACCTGCGCCAGAGCTAGTTCGCACAATCGCAGCCTTTCAGCTGCGGTTTGGTTTAACGGTAAAATCTAGTTTTCCTCTTTTTATCAATTTTTCAATATTTTCGAGTTTAAAAAAAAAAAATTATTGAATGTGCTTCTTCACCATTTTACTAGTTACCCGTTTCAAAATATGCAGTAATTTCTATAACCCCCTATATATATATATATATATATATATATATATATATATATATATAATATATATATATATGTATATATATATATATATATATATATATATATATATATATATACAGTCGAATCTTTATATAGTGAAAGAACAAAATGTTGACCGAAATTTCACTATATAGAGTTTCACTATAAACAGTGTCGACTGTATATATAATATATATATATATATATATATATATATATATATATATATATATATATACAGTAGAACCCAGGTTATCCGAGGTAACGTGGGGGGGGCACCCTCCTCGGATAACTGAAAACTCTGATATCCGGATTTGTTTTTTATTCATTCAAAAAATAAACACCAATACTTTAAACCGATGTATTAACGTTTTTAACATATAAATAGGTACATACATTATAAAAACAGTGAAATGCGTATCTATGTGCTTCTGTTTCATATTGCATCTTCTTTTTCTCGCTGCAATGTTTCTCCATCTATTAAGAAGAAGCAAATCCGTGGTGTTGCCTCTGGTTGTTGTTCGATATACCTCAAAGCTTTTTCCAAAGAAGCAAAACCGTCTTTTCCAATCTCCAACTGTTACCTTACCTACTCCATAATCTCGTGCAACAACTTTACTTGTCTCTCCTGCTTCAGTTCTTCTGATGGCTTTTAATTTTTCTTCAATAGGAACGGCGATTCTTTTACGCTTGTTTTGCTCCATTATAATACGACAAACAAAAATTCAAACAAAGCAGTTCGTAATTAATTACACTTAACTGCCAGAACTCCAACCAAATAAATTATGTGAGTATACTCGTACTTCTTCGTAGTAAACGCTATAACGCACTGCATTCACGTAAATTTACATGCTGAAAGGGTCCAAAAACATAAATAGGGGAACCCTCACACGGGCCAGGGGGATTCCCCGAGGCCCCGACGATTTTAAATGGAATATGTACATACATATTTTAGAAGCTCGGTTAATACGCAGCATAGACGCGCGTATCTCGGATAATCAGGTTCTTAGATTGGCTCGGATAATCGCGACTCGGTTAATCTGGGTTCTACTGTTACTGCATATTTTGAAACGGGTAACTGGTAAAATGGTGAAGAAGCACATTCAATAATTTTTTTTTCAAACTCGAAAACATTTGAAAAATTGAAAAAAAGAGGAAAACTAGATTTTACCGTTAAACCAAACCGCAGCTGAAAGGCTGAGATTGTGCGAACTAGCTCAGGCGCAGGTACATTGTTATTGTGTTGCCAAATTACGATTTTCTTCAAAAATTAAAGTTTTCAAAGTTTAGGTACAATTAATCTAATAGCAAATCAAAATAAATAATAGAGAATACACCGCACACCTAGTAGAAATAATATATAACCATAATTACGACGATTTCTTATTCAATATTTAAAAAAAAAAAATCCTCGGTAACACGCGAGAGGAAGGGCGTTTATAATGTTGGTCATTGCCACTTCACAGCTGGCTTTGGCGTTTAAGTTAACCTTATTTGTTTGAGCAAACTAAAAACAGAATTTCAAATAGGTTTTTAACAGGTAGATTTAAAAAAGTATTTGTTTATTACAAAAAACAAGGTAGATTTAAAATGGTATTTGTTTATTATTTTTATCTTTTATTTACCATCAGTCTGGAACCCCTACCAATACATAATATTCTAGCTTAAGCTGCAGCTTCATAGCTAAAACAATGTCGGTCCGTTCTGCGGCCATTTGCAGCATTTTAGCGCTTTCCAAACGATGTATGATATTAAATAGTACCAGATTTATGGATGTTTATAAACACCAACTAAAATGTCACTTTATAGTTTGAAAAGAAAATTTAAATGTAATTTTCCACAGACTTTTCTGCCTAGAGATATTTTCTATTCCAAACGAGATAATTTCCTACCAGCCACACTAATTTTGACATTGACATTTAATGTTTTTTTCCATAAATTTATCGATTTTGACCACCTCTTTATTACTAACCAATATAATAGTGTACTTTCTATTTTCTTTTTTAGGATTTCTACTTGATCCTGCTTAGGCAACCAGTTAAAACTGCCAACAATAAATATTTATCAAAATAGTAAAAAAATTAAGAAACGAATAACTCAAACGAAAAATTTGGAAATTTCCACACATATTTTTATTTCAGTGTAGTAATTATATTTATCTTAATCGTCATTATATTTACTTTATATTTACAGCTGCTAAAGACTTTTATAAATCTATATATTTCTATATGTTATAAAGTGTATAACAGCAATTAGGTAGTCACTTATTTTTAAACAATATTGTACATTCTTTTGACAAAATTAACTGCAACTTACAAGAAATACAACTTGCTTTCTTAAACCTTTTCTAGAACACCAATTTGTACTAAGATTAGTGATACTATTTATCTAAACACTAATTATTTATTTTATCAAAGGTAGGTTTAGTTTTTAATAGTCAGATTGTGATGAAAAAAGTGGGATGTACTGCCATAATTCCAAAAAAAAAAAACGTAAAATAAGAACTTTACCTTGTAGCTAGAACCCTTCGATTGCAGCCCGCCAGAACACTGCTACAGGTTGTCGGGTATAACCAATTTCTGTTAGACTGAGGTAACCTGGACTAGCCAAAGTACCCCCGCTAGGAATCTCTTCTCACTGCGCTTAGTCTACCGGTTGAATCCCCTCACGACACATCACCCAGATAGGTTCTACAGAATAATACTTCAAAGTCCCTGTAGACCTATATTCCACTACCTATAACTCAGGGTAGATCGGGACTTTTGTTTTCCCAACCAGTTTGGTCTAGATGTGGTAAAAAATTCAGAAATAAGTCGCAATCGAATGGGCACCACCAAATTTGTTTTATTCGGAGCTGGCCTTGCAGGCTGTTAAGTCGGCCAAAGAGATAAAAAGATTTGGAAAAAAAATCTATTGATTCTTAATCTAATCTGAAGTAAGGTTACTCTCTAGCCTACCAAATAGTTCAGAAAAGAAAAACCCAGATAAGCTATTGATTGAATAATTTATTCTATGTTCAAGTTTACTAAACACTTATACTGTGCAGTGATATATATACTCAGAACCCTTAAAAATATGATTACAATCCATCAACCTTTGATAATTAATCTAAGCAAGTATTAGATTTCAGAAATACAAATATGTGAACATTTTGAGAAAGTAAACTGATGGGTAAAGGTGAGGATTACTTTAAGTACTTTTTCTCTCTGTTTACACAGTTGCGTTTGCTGGAAAAATACCAGTTAGTCTGTCCTATACAATATTTACACTGCTTAAAAGTTTAGTATAATACATGAATCACAATGTGAAAGTTTACGTTTATTAAAAATAACATATATTCGATGTAATGTTCTACCCAAAGAATTTATCAATAACAGCTAAAGATTAAAATTTACCTTAATGCGTTACGTAGTGCTGACAGTGGGTAAGATTTTATCACCAGGTCCCACCACAGTATAACAAATATACCACTAGTAGTAACAATAAAAAAATAAAGGCTTCGAACTACTAGAGATCTCTTTTTAGATATAAATGACTCTGTCGTAAACAGAAGGCTATGCCCTCCAGGTACCAAACTCGAACTTAAGGATTAAACCCTCTCCTGCTTCATAACCTTTTTAAGCAAGTTGAAAATTCTATACTCTAACACTTATCTCTGTCTCTTAAGTCTAATCCAGTTGGTGGAAACTGTAGTCGCACGCAGAGCTATACCAAACCCTCGATTAGATCAACATGGAGTCCTGCCGAGCGAACTGACGTTACGTGTAAATCCGAAATAAACAAACATTTATAGTCTCCCTTGGTACACACCACGTGATCCAAAAAAAAACTCCCTTTGGAACTGGGACACGCTTCTCACACTTGGGAAGAACAACACCAAACAAACACAATAACTCTCGAGTGTTGGAAACTCTCTTGGCAAGCTGTGCCATATCTGACTTTTCTTTTGTCTAACCTTGTGGGTGTAAATAACTTTAATACAGTATTTTTTTTCAACTTGACAGCTTTCAGGAACTTATAGTGTTGTGGTACTTAATTGATTTTTTGATCTTTTGTGTTGATTTTATCATTTACATTGATAATATTTTTTTTTCCTTCCAGAACTTATATATTGCTACCTTATAAAATTTTGTTTTTCTCCCTTCTTTTAAAGAGGCCTGTGAAAACCATTTGTCATAATTTCTCTCCTTCCCCCTTAATAGTGATATTATATATATATATATATATATATATATATATATTATATATATATATATATATATATATATATATATATGCGTTTTGCATCTAACGGCCGCCCTCCGCCTACCCTCCGAATAGAAAAATTATAAAAAATAGGATAATACATTGAAATTCTAATATTTAATAAATTTGAACATAGCTGAAAATTTATAAAATCACTGGACTAAGTAAATTAAAAAATCATTGCGGCGCGCTTGTTACAGCTAAGATTTTAATGCGGATTAAATGGGAAACGATCCAACGTCCAAACCTTTTTGGCAACTATACGATTTGTTTACGCCATTAAAAAAATATTTTTTTTTTTTTTCGTTATTTTTTTTCGGGAAATACTGCAAGTAATGCAAAAAGTGCTTTAAATGTTTTATTGATATTGGCAAAGTTATCGCCATAAAAAGAAAAACAAGAGAAAGATGGCAACAAACCCACGCTCCAGTAGATAAAAATAAATTCAATCGCGCAAGCAACAACTTAAAGATAAAATTAAAAGAAGCACGATAAAGGTCTTTCAGCGACTACATTACAAATCTTAGCAGATATGACAACTCCATATGGAAGCCCATCAAATCTAAAAGAAAACCTGCAACACAGAACCCTCCTATACGAAATACTGCTCTCTCTGTCGTCGAATGGGCCAGAAGTGACAAAGAAAAAGCGAAACTATTTGGCGAGTACCTTGCTGAAGTATTCACTCCAAACGACCACGAACTGAATGATGAAGTAAACAGAGAACTCCGCTACATAGCCGTCACTCTAAAAGAAGCAGAGAAAGAAATTAAGTTTCTAAACATTAAAAAAGCACCTGGAATAGATGGAGTAACATCTAAGCTTATACAAGAACTTCCTAGCAAAGCAGTACGATTACTCACATACATATTTAACGCAATACTAAAATTAAAGTTCTGGCCCAAACAACTAAAAATGGCTGAGATAGTACTGATTCCCAAACCAGGAAAAGTCCCAACAGAAGTGAAGTCATATCGACCAATAAGCCTGTTACCGGTTATTTCAAAACTGTTGGAAAGACTATTATTGCAAAGATTAAATTCCGACTTACCAGCGGATGAATAGATCCCTTCTCATCAGTTTGGCTTTCGCCGATCAAACTCAACCGTTCAGGAAACTTATCGAATAACATAGGTAATTAATCAAGCATTTGAAGAGAAAAAGTACTGCACCTTAGTCTTCCTAGACGTTGGCCAAGCCTTCGATAAGGTTTGGCATGCTGGCTTACTTTACAAAATCAAGATGATACTTCCTCTGTCTTATTTCAATCTCTTCAAATCTTACCTAGAGGGTAGAGAATTCAGAACAAAAGTAAATGATAAAGTCTCCGAAAACTACCCTATCAAATCAAGAGTCCCCCAAGGAAGTGTACTGGGGCCGATGCTGTAAGTGCTCTACACTGCTGATATACCAATCACAGACGACACCATAATAGGAACGTTCGCTGGCGATACTGTAATAGTGGCCACTGACGAAATTCCAGCAAATGCTGTTAATAATCTTCAAAACCACTTAAATCAACTCCAGGTATGGCTGCAGAAGTGGAAAATTAAAATCAACGAGGACAAATCAGAGCACATAGATTTTAGCCTAAGACAAGATCAGTGCCCTGAAATATATATAAACAACAAGGGAATACCTCGTGCATTAAAAACAAAATATCTAGGTTTCCATATGGACTCCAGACACCCATGAAAGGAGCATATAATCAAAAAAAAGGAAGCAAATAGATCAAAAAATTAAAGAAATATAGTGGCTAATAGGAAGAAGATCAAAACTATCCTTGGAAAACAAAATATTACTGTATAAAGCAATCATAAAACCAATATGGACATATGGGCTTGCACTATGGGGATGTGCCTGCAAATCAAACATCGCCATAATACAAAGAAGTCAATCTAAAATCTTAAGGATGATAACAGATGCGCCTTGATATCATATGTGTCAAATCAAACAATCCATGAAAATTTACGAATACTCTTTGACAAGGACGCCATCAAATCAATAAGTACAAGGCATCACAGGAGAATCCAAAACCACACAAACACCCTATTACACCCACTCCTGGACCAACTAAATGCAAGGAGACTCAAGAGGCAATGGCCACTAGACCTAATAGAAAACTAAGAGGATCCCTCGCTGGAGGAATACTCGCCACGTCAATGTAGAGCATAACGGCTCTAAAGCTAGCCAATTAACTTAAGAATGTACTTATAATTCTGATTGTTAATAAAATAAGTAAATAAAAAAAAATATATTGGCAAAGTTTGAGAACAATTGGCTTCTATGATAATATATATATATATATATATATATATATATATATATATATATATATATATATATATATATATATATAGATATAGATAATTTTTCTTTTTATTGAACCTTTGACTATTATAAACTTATGTATGTATATTTTCTTGGATATTAGGTTCTTCTAAAAATTTTTAACCGCTTAATTATCGTTTCGCTCTATTCTTTTGGGCATTCTCAATTTTTTTTTTATTTACATCTAAAAAAATAATGAAATTTTTTATAATACAGCACATATAATTATTTTACAAACGTCACACTATATAAGACATTTATTTAAGACCCTTAAATTAAATACAAATATAATAAAATAATAACAGTACCTTGAAAGTTTCGTGCACCAGTGAATTTTATTTTATGGTTCTTATCAATAATGGTATTCTTTACTTTGATAAAGTTTTTGGTTTTTATTTTTTTGTTTTTTATTATGTGTACATGGTGTATTTATGCAGTAGTAAGTATATATATATATATATATATATATATATATATATATATATAATATATATATATATATATATATCAATTCCCACCATTAAGAGCATGAATATTTCTATTTTTTTTTTTTTTCGTACATTTAATTCTTAATTAAATTTGTGGAAATGTAACTAACTTCTCTTACGTCACTCCTATCATTCACAGCGTTCTTCTTCTTTTTTAATTTCAATCATTTCTTTGATCTGCAGCTTGGCATCATTCCGGTCTTTGTTTAAGATCTTAGTGTCATTAAAATTTAAAACTGTGCTTAATTCAGCTTCGTGTTTGCTGAGCGCAGTGGAAGCATTTTTTGTATATTGTGTTCATTCAGTCTGTTTTTTTACTAGCTGACAAGTCATTCCGATATATTTTTTTAGACAGTCATTGCACGGTATTGAATACACAACATTTGATCAGTTCATCTTGGGAACATCAATTTTTAAGTTGGTAAATACTGAATTTAATTTGTTGTAAGTTTTATGGCACACAATAATGTTATGCTTTTTTAAAACCCATTTCAGTTTTTCGGAAAGTTCTTTGGTATAAGGAAGAGGTAAGAATCTTTCACGGTTTGGTGCGTTTTTGTTTCTGTTGTTTGTTAAATTGTTATAATGTTTATATATTCTTTTCTTTATTGTCCGATTGATGTCATTTTCTTTGAATTCATTTTGTATTCAAATTGTTTTTACTTTTTTCAGAGCGTCAGGTCTTAGTTCAGGTGAGGTCAGTTTTATTGCTCGGTCTGTAAGTCCTACAATAACACTAATTTTTTGTGACATTGCGTGATTCGAGTAGTAATTTAGATACCTTCCTGACCAGGTAGGTTTTGTATACCACTTAGTGAGAATTTTATCATGTCGTCTGATTAGCGTTATTTTCACCCTCTTTTTCAATCTCTGATGTGAATTGTAGGTTTTTATGGAAGTCATTAAACTTTCGTTTATTTTTTCTTTTTGTACCGCTTAACAGAACGTTAAAATTTGATCTCTGAATAACTTATTCTTCTTCTAAGGATTCCATTACTAACTGAGCGGTGACCGCCGACGATATGGGAGAACTGATCGCACATCTGTCAATTTGTTTATAAAATTGGTTTTTGAACTGAAAGTAGTTGGTATTTAATGTAAGTTCAATGGCATCAAGAAA
>CM032446.1:130133806-130162407 GCA_019049505.1 Pachyrhynchus sulphureomaculatus
TCAAAACAACACATTTATGTTTTTTTTTTGTCAGTAGTCGAATCTAGCGATATATATTGTTTGTACCTTTCGTCTTGCCACTCGCAACTGTCGCTGACGTTAAAGGGAGTGTCAAACTTTCTCCATGACTATATTACATGTAAAAGAAATATATGTATCAGTGTATCCTCAATCAACTACAAAAGAAGTCTCTCCATTTCCAGCAGCGAAAACGTAAGGATTCTTTATAACAACTTAGAATATTTTCAAGATATTTACCTTTTGTGACGCCAATCAATTGATTGTAAACTTGCTTTAGTTTTATGGTTATAAAATTTTTATGGTTGAAATATAAATATACTGCATACTTTTTAAAAGCTAAACCAAAAAAATGCATTTTTTTAGAGAATGCAAAAATATCACTTTACCTTATTCGACTACAGTTGCAAAACGACGCTTTCTTCAAGAGTTAGAAACATGTTTCTACAAGCTTGCGGTTACTATCTTGCCGCAATAAAATAAGATTTAAAAATAAATAATATAAATAATCACTTATTTGTTGAACTCCTCACCATTATGATAACGCATGTAAGCAACAACTCAAACAACTTAAATACTAGACAGTTGCTTGTAAAAAGTGAAGGCTTGCGAAAGTAGTTGGTTTCCGCAGGCTTGTAAAGAAATATTTTTTCAATATATGTCTTGTCAATGATAATATTGAAACTTAATTATTTTCAGCTTCGCTTTCTCACGCATTTGCATTTTTAGTTATACCATATATAGCATAGCTCTTAGCCTCTACGTTACCCCGTTACGTTATTCCATATATATCATAGCTAGCTCTTAGCATCTACGTTACTACTTTAAGTAAAAATTCCAATTAAAAAATTTTCTTATTACAATGAACAGTAGTTTAAACAAGGAAGTAACAACAATTTCGTATTTATTCTTTTAATTTTATACAAAGAAATCATTAGATGCCACCTTCCATTTATAGGACTAAGAAAAAAACTGCATATAATAAAGAGGTTAAGAAAAAAAAAGCGTGATATAGAATTATTTATTATATAAACGCAATCATTTTCTTTACATGGCTATATGAAATATAATAGTCTTTTGTAATATATATATATATATATATATATATATATATATATATATATATATATATATATATATATATATATATATATATATATATATATATATATATATATATATATATATATATATATATATATATATAGGCAAATTTGTCGGAAATTAGGCAGAAACATAAATTCGAAAATGGGGCGAAGCAGTCGATAGTAAGATCGAGTGATCTAAACTGTTAATAAGAAAACCCAGTCAGCCCACAACTATGAATTCACATTCTCATTCAGAATAAATCTATATATGAACCAAACACAAATGCAACTGCGGTAAAACATCAACCTAACGGATCGTTCGTTTCATAGCGCTACCTACAATCCCTCAGTTGTGAAATGAGAAACTACATTGCCAAGCTAAGGGATTACTTGTAGATGTTGACACAATCGAGAGATCCATTAACTAAATAAGTATGTATGGTGCGGTTCTATTAGTGTTTGGTTATTGTGTGACCACCGAGAAATTATAGATGGCAGCACAAATCGATTGATTTGTCGGCACAAATCGATTGATTTGTTAACTTGATCAGCAATGAAGTCGGTGAATCCTAAAAAACACATGTTTAGCATAGGATTGGATGCTAACGAATTCGATCAAAATTTGAAATATGAGAGACTGCAATTGGCTCTCGATTTGTTTCAACATCTACAATCCTTTGGTGGTCAAGCATAAGCTGTACACATGTAGATATGTTTGTATATCCACGCATTCACAATTTTCTCCAGAATGAATCAGTATTATATAAAAGAATTACAAGAGTTATACATTGACCAGTGGAATTTTATCCTGCCTAAATATCTCAATTGATACCTAATTTTTAATATTAATCAATTATTCTAATTTTATTTGTGGGCACTAATATCGGAGGAGCAGCCCTTACATCCGGACCTAGCATCCTGCACCCGGACCAAGGACCAGACCAAGAGCGTAGCACCATTCATCAGAGTCCCAGCACCAGGAAGCGCTTACACAGTAGGCGGCGCTGCGGAGATGCAGGCCACGCTTACACTGTAAGCCACGCTGAGGAATTCTGAGCATTGCGAGTCGCCATTGCGAAATGCAGCGACGTAGTAGACCGAGCATCGTTAGAACCGGCCCAAGCTGGCGTTATGCTTATCAAACTAACAAATTGCGTGATTTCTGGAGCCATCTAACATACCTCGTGAGGCAAAATATTCACTAAACCACTATACCAGTACCGGACCAATGATCGACTCATTATATCATAGCGCCTGCGTATACACATCCACGCCGGTGAGATATATGCATGCGTGCATGTTTGAGGTCATAACCTCAACAGTTTTTATGGCATAACGAGGTTCGTCTCTCTACTTAAACCAAATATAATAGATGAAAAACTAGCAGTGATAAGAAGTTGCTGGACTAATGCAACAATACATGAACCACCTAAGACTGAAGAGATCAGCCGAAGTTCGATGTTATTCAGACCTCCATGTAGATTGAGTCTTTGAAGAATATGGGTGTGTCATGTTGACCGAAAGAAATCCTCCAACTGACAAAAACACAGAATGGAGGATTAAAAAGAGAGCGCTGGAACTTAATAAACCACACCACAAGGAATTTTTAAACGCGTTAGCTTTAGCAAGCGACAGGAGTGATGGCTCCAACGAGAAAGCCAAAATTGCTGCAAGCAAACCTGCAGAACAGTAGAACTGGTCCTGCAGCCTCCTATGGCAGGATAATCATCGCCCTAATCCAAGAACCATGATTCGTACAAGGGGAAGTGAAAGGACTTAGACTAGCAGACGGTAAGTTAATATGCAATAAGTCACCTGGTAATGCTAAGGCATGTACCTACATAACACCGTGGAATGCATACACCCGGTAAAATTCTGTTCTAGGAGCCTTCGTACCATCAAACTGAGATACTGTGAGAGTGGAAGCGTCAGGGAGCTGATAATCCCCTCAGCATGCTTTCCATCTGACTCACAAATGTTACCACCTCCTGCAGATATCAAATCTCTTGTAGGCTACTGTGTGACATCTCGACACAATTGCTAGCAGAATGTGATGAAAACGTACATAAAATCGCATTGAGTAGTTCCGACAACAATTTTCATGGGAATTTTTTACTAGAATACTTGGTAAGTAAGGACTTACTTCTAGCAAACACAGTAACCACTGTGTCTATTCACAACATGATAGAAAACTGGCAAGTATTGAATAAACCGTCGATGTCTGACCACAGATACAGGGTTTATACTTCGCGATTTTGATAGGATCCAACTCACCGAAATCCACGGAAAACTGTATGGGAATCCTATGGAAGTCAACTTAAACATAGTCTGGCTTCCATCATAACTAACCTTGGGAATACAGTGGACATAGATCTATATGCTAATCAACTTCAAAATGCACTCACTACTGTTTTGAAGAAAACTGTCCTTTGGGCTATAACTGCCCAAAAAAGGACGTTCTATGGTGGAATAGACACATAGTAGACTTGAGAAAAACTGTTAGAAAACTATTTACCAGAGGAAAAATGCCAGCTGAACGAGACAGGTACTCTGCGCCACTTACGGAGAACAACAAAGCTCTGAAGAAGGCAAGAAGACACATAGAAGAAGTTTTGCGGAGAAGTTGAAAGCACATCTCAAGTAACAAGGATCCAAAGTACATTGCATAAGGAAAAGAGACCCTTGAAGTGCTTTTTCGGGTGCACATTCTGGGATTGGCAATTTAACAACCGGAAGTAGCTCAGACACTGATCCTTGGCCATAAGGTCAAGAGAGCTGATTGAGCGGCTACAAACAATATTCAGCTATTAAAGAATCAATAGGGACTTCTGAACCTTACAAAACGCAGTACTAGATCAAATCTTTATACTACTCCTGCAAGAAGGGATAGACAATCTGGTCCCGCGTTTATGCAGAATATATCAAGCATGCATTTTCCTAAGCTATGTCCTCCAGGCATAGGGACCTGCAAATGTAGCTTTCATTCCTAAACCTAAACACGTACACCGAAATTAAGACATATCGCCCAATCAGCCTTTCATCGTTTCTACTAAAAACGCAGGAAAAATTGAAAAACCAGCATATAAGGGAGGGGACTCTTCTTGAAAACCCTCTACATAAACATCAACATGCCTATAAACCTGGAAAATCATATAAGATTACCTTTACATAACCTCATATTGAGTGTTGAATCATCGCTGTACCATAAGGAGGTTGTCCTGGATGCTATCACTGAGATACAGAGGGCTTTTGACAATGCATCCTTCGTCTTAATGATTACAGCCTTAAAAAGACATGAAATCTACAACATACTTTTATATAGGCAAATAAAAGTCAAGTTACACCTTGGAAGCAGAGATGGATACCCACAGGGAAGAGTGTTGTCACCAGTTCTCTGAAATGGATCAGCTGCTGATTCTCACAGGTCTTCATGCTCAGGGATATGCTGATGATATAGTTATACTCATCCAATGAAAGCGCACCGCCCACTGTGGTAAAGCTCATGCAAAGGGCACTGAACAATGTACAGAGGTGGGGTAATGGAAGTCAACGATGCAAAGACCACTACACAAAAACAAGAATCCAAGGCAATTACAACAACCTGGGTATCTCTGGAGAACGGATAAAAATCATTAATAACGACAAACATCTGGGCTTGATACTAGACACGATATTAACGTGGAACAAAGATATTACAAAAAATCACATTAAAAAAATAAGATGCAGGAGCTTTTTTGGAAAAATCTGAAGCATTAAACCGAAGATGGTGCTTTGGCTAAACACCACGTTCATTAGACCATGGTTACATACGGAGCTGCAGTATGGTGGACAAAAACAGGGCAGAGAACGAGCATCACGGAGCTAAATCGGCAGCGGAGGTTGGTTTGCTTATGTTCCACCGGGGCACCGGGCAGCTATGAAAATAATTCTAGGACTAATACCTTTCGGTACACGTTGAGGCGCCATTTTATAGCTTCTCTATTGCGGCGCTGTTTTGCCCCTTATGTATATCTTAATTTTTGAAAATGGATTGAGTGGATATTAATACTGAGAGATCACAAATTAGATATGTAAGCTAGCTCGCTGTGTTTAAAGATTATTTGATGAGATAATTTTTGTACGTGTTTTGAAAATAGTCTCTATAGTTGTTTAAAGCTTGGTTGTAATGTTTATTTTTTTTGGGCACCATTCATTTTAGGATAAAAGGAATCTAATTTCATCTCAAAAAAATGAAAAAATACTGAAGTTACTTAGTTGTTAAAATAAGATTAAGTATATTACAACCTGTGCGTCCTGAAAGAAAAAGCGGGTAGTTCAGTAAAAGGCTGCATTAACACAGGGAAAAGTATATTGACAAAATAAAAATCCTTGCAGATATTACACTCTTAAAATTACATTAACTAAATAAAAACTCCTTAGGCTATAAGAGTGTACCCATTTAAACTAGAGTTCTATGAATTACTAAAAAAAAAAAGACTTAAAAAAAAACACGATCTAAAAATTTGTAAAATTAACTCCGCGGATTACACGTGTCGAGTAGTCGTTGGAAACACACTTGTAAACAGGAAGTGAGGTATTTAAACTGGTGTGCTTATGACTTACTGCTTGGCTTCTCCTCATGAGATTCTCATCAAAATATCGTCTCACAAACTACTCTCCTAGTCTCATTTGGGTAGCTAATCACTATTTGATCGGAGATCGGAAAAAGGCATCAAACTTGATATCTATAAACTACACCCACCCAAAATTCCATATGGCCATTTATATATCTTTTGCCCCTTCTTCAAAGTGACGTCTTTAAAATGGCTCACTTTCGGGACGCAAAATCAATGCAAACTAAATAAGTTAGGTCAGCAACACGTTATACACGGTTGAGTTACACTGTTTAAAAATTTAAATCACTGTTTTAAGTTACACTGCTCAAAAATTGAAACCACTGCCTAATCAAATATAAAAATGTAATAAAAAATAAATTATAGAAAGAAAAAAGTGTCGTAACATGAACTTAAAACCTAAGAAAAAATGAATGTTATAATATATATATATATATATATATATATATATATATATATATATATATATATATATATATATATATATATATATATATACCAGATGTACAAGTATGAAATGCGGATTTGAGACAACAGATGATGCACCAATGCAGTTTGTGCTATAAAGATTTGACACTGCGCCATTTTGTTGTGTCATCAACAAGTGTCGGACGCGCACGAGTGATAAATTGGAGAAGTGTGTGCATAGTGTTGTGTTGTTGTGTTCAATATGTCGAAATTTATACCGAACAAAGAGCATTCGCGGACAGCATTAATTTTTTGTTTTCATTTGAAGAAAACTGCTGTTGAATCATACCGATTACTTCGAGAAGCTTATGGTGAACATGCTCCATCGCAAGATACGTGTGAACGATGGTTTCGGCGTTTCAAAAGTGGTTACTTCGATGTTGCAGACAAGAAACGTAAAAAAACCGCCAAAAAAAATACGAAGATGTGGAATTGTAAGCATTATTGGGCGAAGATGAATCGCAAACACAAAAACAACTCGCCGAGCAATTGGGCGTTAGTCAACGAGCTGTTTCCAATCAGCTACGAGAGATGGGAAAGATTCAGAAGCCGGTAGATGGGTACCACATAAGTTAAATGACAGGCAAATGGAAAAGCGCACACACACGTGTAACATTTTGCTCGCTTGGTACAAAAGGAAGTCGTTTTTGCATCGTATAGTTACAGAGGATAAAAAGTGGATTTATTTTGAGAATCCTAAGCGCAAAAAATCATGAGTAGAGCCAGGCGAGTTACGACCCTCGTATAATACTAAAACTGCTAATGTAAGCATTAGTCATAAGAAATGTTATAAAAACCCTAATGTACGATGATTAACTACTATTGTTCTTTCATTTGTTGTGAGAGCTGTATTCTGATTTTCCAAAACCTCCCAAAATTCGTTGTACGTTTCGAATAAAAGTATTTTTTATTAAACAAAAAGTGTTTTTTAAAAAAGAACTTCCATCGGTCCGAGGTATAACTGGGGCAGTCGGTAGGATTTGAGACGTATCTAGCGCACATAGATACGGTTCCGTCGAGGATTTATTTAAAAAAAGTGAAAATCGCCCCTAGATAGTACCGATTTAAGGTGACGGTCGATATTTTAAAAAAAAAAGAACCACGAAAAAGTGAGTGTCGAGTAAAGAAAGCACCGATCTAAGGTAATACCCCGGCAAATCACGCAAAAAGTGACTATTATTTATAAATAGCACCGATCTCAGGTGATAAGTGATAGTTACAGAAGAAACGAAAAACAGAACTCTGAAGTGAACTTTCTCTGTGAAATAGTACCGATCTTAGGTGACAGTTTAAGCCATCACGACGAGACAGGACCACAGCAGTGAAAAGGCAGTAGTCAACCAAAAAGAAAACTATCGAGGGAATATCGAGGAGTTTTCACCGGACGAAGAAAGGAACAGAAAAAAAGAAGAAATTCATGAACCCAACAACAGCAGCAATCTTCGTTTTTATATTGTAAGTTAGATTTAAAGTTACTAATTTTAAGAATACTTTTTGTTTTAATTTGTAACAGCATTATATATATATATATATATATATATATATATATATATATATATATATATATATATATATATATATATATATATATTTAAAATTGAGGGAAACAACGACCTTAATTTAGACAACTTAATTGACAATTTAAATAATCTATCGATCGAAACAGAAAACGAAATGCCTGAAATTAATTACAGTCTTTTAAGATACCAATCAGATAATATACCACATTTTGATGGAAATCCAAAATTACTTAACAGATTTATAGGTTCAGTAGAAAGCCTTCTGAAAGCTTTTCAAAATAAAACTGATCCGACTGATTCAATAAATATTTGTTTAATAGATACAGTCTTAAGCAAACTTACAGGAAGAGCAGCAGACCTAATAGTTTCAAGAGCTGAATTAAATAATTGGGGTTTAATTAAACATGTCCTTATAACTAGTTTTGCTGATCACAGATCTATTGATTGCTTAATACAAGATTTAATTAATCTAAAACCATTCAAAAATGAAAACCCACTAAATTTTGCAATGAGAATTCAAGATTCACGAAGTTTACTCTTTTCCAAATTAAATGCAGAGCCTGATGATGCCGCAACCAAATTAATAAAAATCAATCATTACGATCAATTCGCACTTAAAACATTTATTAACGGTTTACCTTATAATTTGCAATTAATAACAAAATTAAGAAATCCGACTTCTTTAGAACAAGCTATGTCTTTAGTAAGGGAAGAAGAAAATTTTATATATTATAGGAATGCACAAAATTCACACGTGAATAAACCATCGCAAATCCCTATAAAAACACAAAAACCAAATTTTAATAATAACCTACAAAGACCAAACTATTTTACGAACTATAACTCGTACGGACGTAACTATACTACACCACATATGCCTTTACCAAATTTTAATCAAAATAATAATTTATTCTCGCAAAATAACCATAAACCGTTTTTGCAAAATAATAATCCATTTTATCAATCTCAATCTAGAAATTACCCCTTTTTCCAACCAAAGCTAAACTTTAGTAATCAACCGAACTTTCAAAGACAGATATTTAATAATCAATAGCATTTCCAAAAACCTTTCGGACAAATGTCAGGAAGAACTAATATAAATCGAAATAATCAAAAACCTGAACCCATGGACACAAGCTCAGGAAATACTGTTTTAAACCAACACCCAAAAGAAAGGAAATTTCTCTCGCAAGAATTATACAACTAGAAAGTAGAACAAAGAACTCCTAAACAAATAGAAAATCAAAATAATTTTCCTATAAATACCTATGTGGAAAATCAACCCGAATATTTAGAATTTCCCGAAGAAAATTTATACTACCCAGAACAGAATGATTACGAAAACTATGAACAGTGCTTTGAAACACAATCTGAAGAATTTAATACAGATGTACCACCAGAAGATGTAAATTTTCCTTCGACCAGCCAGAATACCAATGTGACTTAATAACTTATAATAATCACGATGTCCAATTACCATATATCTATATCCCCGAAATTAACGCTAACTTTTTAATAGACACAGGTAGCACCAAAAGCTTTATAAAACCAGAAATTGCATATACAAATTTTCCAAATTTAATACAGCAAGAAATTTTCCAAGTTCAAACAGCGCATGCTAAATCATTTCATAACGAAACCGCAATATTACCAATATTTCCAATTTTTAATACATATGGAGAACATAAATTTTATTTATTTGACTTTTCAGATAAATTCGATGGACTAATAGGCCTAGATTTAATTAAACAACTAAATGCCAACCTTGATTTTAATTCCAATATAATTCACTCACCATTCACAGAAATACCGATTCAATTCCAAAATCAAGAAAAAACAGAAATCAATAATTTAAATAATTCTTATATAATTTCTCCTAGAAGTGTTCAAGTTATTCAAATCCCTGTAAATTTAGAAAACGGATACAGAATTTTAACTTACCAAAAATTAGAATGTCTTGAAATACCCGAGTGTTTAGTAAAAATAGAAAATAATTTTGCTTTCACCACAGTTTTAAATCCTAAAGAAAACCCTATAAGACTACAATTTCTCGAACAATTTGACATCGAACTTATATCAATAAATGAGATCAATTTTATTGATGATACACTAGAAATAGAAGACCCGATATACAAAATAAACATTGACAATAAATTAAAAGCAAATTTAAAGAACATAAATCTTAGCCATTGCAACAAAGAAGAAAAAGACCAAATAAGAAAGTTATGTTATGAGTATAGAGATATTTTCCATTGTGAAGAACTACCCTTAACTTTCACCAATGCTATTAAACACGAAATAAAATTGACAGATGAAACATCGATATATACTAAGAGTTACAGATATCCAGAAATACACAGGAATGAAGTACGAAGCCAAATATCGAAAATGTTAGAGCAAAATATTATTAGAGACTCAAATTCACCTTGGTCATCCCCTATTTGGATAGTGCCAGAGAAATTAGACAAATCTGGAAGACAGAAATGGAGAATGTGCGTAGATTACCGTCGCATAAATTCCAAAAGTATCGATAATAAGTTCCCTTTGCCAAATATAACAGACATTTTGGACAAATTAGGAAAAGCCCAATACTTTACGACACTTGATCTTGCCAATGGATTTTACCAAATACAGATGAAAGAGGAAGATATACCAAAAACTGCTTTTAGCACCGAACAAGGACACTACAAATTCCTTAGAATGCCTTTTGGATTAAAAAATGCACCGGCAACCTTTCGAAGAGTCATGAATAACATCCTTCGAGGATTACAAAATGAAACATGCCTGGTATATTTAGATGATATAATAATATACAGTACAAGCCTTCAAGAACATATAGGAAAATTAAGAAATGAGTTTAAAAGACTAAGAGAAGCGAAATTTAAAGTACAACTAGATAAATCTGAATTTTTAAGGAAAGAAGTTCAATATCTAGGACACGTTTTAAGCAACGAAGGTATAAAACCGAATCCTGATAAAATATCCGCTATAAAAAACTTTCCAATTCCAACCACGAATAAAGAAATAAAATCATTTTTAGGACTAGTAGAATATTACAGAAGATTTATAAAAGAATTTGCAAAAATCACAAAACCACTAACAAGATGTTTAAAGAAAGACATAAAAATCGAACACACTAAAGAATTTGTAAACGCATTTGAACACTGCAAGCAATTATTGATTAACGGACCGATTTTACAAGATCCCGATTACGAAAAACCATTTTTATTAACAGCAGACGTAAGTGATTTTGCATTAGGCGCAGTATTATCACAAGGAACAATACCGAATGATAAACCAATAGCTTACGCATCAAGAACTTTAAATGAAACTGAAAAAGAATTATTAGCCATTGTATGGGCCTGTAAATATTTTAGACCTTACCTATTTGGAAGAAAATTTTATATCTATACAGATCATAGACCGCTAGTATGGTTATTTAATTTAAAAGAACCAAATTCAATACTTGTAAGATGGAGACTACGATTAGAAGAATTTGACTACCAAATCATTTATAAAAAAGGAACCCAAAATTTAATTGCAGATGCACTATCTAGAATACAATTAAATATTTACGAGAATGAATCACTAATTAATAATCCAGGTGACTTAGATCAGAATATCGTAGATTACTTAAGAAATCTCGCTGAAAATCCTTTTCAGAATGACTCACAAGATAATCTGCCAAGTAGCAGTAAGCAAAAGATAAAAATCCATTCTGATATACAAATACAACCGCCTAGAACGTATGACTCAACCGTACATAGTAATCAAACAGCTGACGAAAATAATGGTATAAGCATCTTAAATGAACCCATTAATAATAAAACCTTGCAGTATCTAATAACAGCAGTTATTCACCCAGAAATAAAAGTAAAAAAGTTCGAAAAGAACGTGATTCATCATGTAGAATTACCAAAAAACGAGGAGATAATTAAAAATTTTTTTAGAGATTATATAAACCCAGGAAAAACATGTTATGTATTTTTTCATAGTAAGGAAATACTTCCACTATTTACAGATGTGTATATAAAGAGCTTTAAAAATCCAAAAATAATTCAATGCACCAAATTTCTAAGAAAAATATTTCAGACAAAGAAGAGAAAATTATGTTAATAAGTCATCAACACGAAAGTAAAACTAATCATAGAGGAACCGCAGAGACACATGAAAGACTAAAAGAAAAATATTATTGGCCAAAAATGAAAGAAGATATAAACCAATATATTAATGATTGCAATATCTGTCAAACTCAAAAGTACAGCCGATTAAAATCTTATACACCAATAATAAAAACAGAAACTCCTAGTAAACCTTTCCAAATGTTGCATATTGATACATTTATTTTCGAAAACCAAAACTTCCTAACTATCTTCGATAAATTTTCAAAATATGGACAAGCATATCTATATGACAAAAACGCAAAATCAGTTTGCGATAAACTCGTAAATTTCTTTTCATTTTTCGGATGTTCCGAAACAATAACATGTGACAATGGTGGAGAATTCAACAATCATCTCCTAAAAGAATTATTAAAAACCCAAAAGATAGAAATTCACTTTACTACACCTAAACATCATGAATCAAACTCACCAGTAGAACGATTTCATTCAACTCTGATCGAACATCTAAGATTATTAAAACAAAAAGATAAAAATAAACCAGTTGCCGAGCTGATGCCGTATGCAATAATAGCCTATAATAACACCCTCCATAGTGTTACAAAATATACCCCTCATGAATTGATCCTAGGACATACAACGTCTAGAGACCCTTTAAATATAATCCCCACAAAATTCTATTCTGACGATATCTCTTCGCACCAAGAAAAAGTTAATGCTATTTATAAAAATGTAACCAACAAGGTTGAAAAAGACAAAGAAAGAGTACTAACAAAAAGAAACGCTGACGACAACAAAAACTCAAAATTTCAAGTAAATCAAAAAGTGTATAAACAATCCTCCCAACGAAATAAAAACCAACCCAAATTTATTGGTCCTTATACAATTATTGAAATATTAGATCATAATAAAGTAAAAATAAAAAATATTAAAAATCCAAAAAGAATTGAGACAGTACATATAAAAGAATTAAAACGACCTCATGTTACAGATGGTCCGCCTACAGAGGAACCTGCCTCGAATACCACAACTTAAATGACAACCCTGGAATATTACCCTATAAACTTGGGACTGCCCAAAAGACGATTAGTCACTGGACTTTTGTACAAATTTTTGACCTAACTAACCTAATAAACGAATTTTACTCTATTAACGAAAAATATGACTCACTAAAAGGACATATGCTTAACTGTACAGACTATAAAAATGAATTCTATAATACATACTCTATTGCCGATAATATAAAACAAAAAATAATTGAACAACTTGACCAAATCTTACCCTCTAAAAATCGAGAAAAGCGTGCACTAATAAATGCCCTAGGGAGCATAATTAAAAGCATAACTGGCAATCTAGATCAGGAAGATGCTGAAAAAAATTAACGAAAATATCCATGTTCTAAGACAAAACCAACAAAACATTCAATTAGCGTTCGATAAGCAAATGACCCTATTAAGTAAATCAATAAATAACTTTCAAGAGATTACAAAAAAATCTCGCATAATCAAATAATACTAGAAAAACGAGTCAATGACGTAATTACAGTTATCAATAACGTCCAAATTCAAGAAACCAATCTTGTCGAATTCTTTCGTATTCAAATGGTCCTTACCCAAATAATAAACTTTTACCAAAATATATATGCTACTTTTGAAAAATTAGAAGTAGCAATCACTTTTACAGAATTAAATACTTTCCATAACGCAACAGTAAACAACAAAGAATTTCTTGAAGAATTAAAATTATTACAAAAACAACTAGGTATAGAGAAACTACCATTCGAACCAACTTTCGAAAATATTCTTAAAATAGAAGAAATATTGGAAATAAAAAGATATTGTTAATTGATCCAATCTATTATAATAAGACAAGTATTTGGACAGTTTTGCTGTACATAATAATAAGTATTTCAATATTCATTTTTATTGTAAAGTATCTACGACCTATATATTTAAAAAGGAAAAATATCTTAAATGAAAATAATTCGAACGAAATAATCATTTAGGTCATAGAAACTCAAAAAGTTTATATGCCCCTCTAAGGGTGGAGGAGTTACGACCCTCGTATAATACTAAAACTACTAATGTAAGCATTAGTCATAAGTAAGATAAGAAATGTTATAAAAACCCTAATGTACGATGATTAACTACTATTGTTCTTTCATTTGTTGTGAGAGCTGTATTCTGATTTTCCAAAACCTCCCAAAATTCGTTGTACGTTTCGAATAAAAGTATTTTTTATTAAACAAAAAGTGTTTTTTTAAAAAAGAACTTCCATCGGTCCGACGTATAACTGGCGCACCATCCACATCGAGCACAAGACCGAATCGCTTTGGCAGAAAGACGATGCTCTGTGTTTGATGGGACCAGAGGGGCGTGGTCTATTATGAGTTGTTAAAACTTGGGGAAACGATTAATACTAAACGTTACCAACAACAATTGACCGATTTGAACCGTTCGCTGCTTGAAAAAAGGCCAGAATACCGAAAGATGCAACTCACAAGTCATTTTTCTTCATGACAATGCTCCATCACATACGGCAAAACCAGTTTGCGACACGTTGAAAGCACTTAGCTGCGAAGTTCTACCCCATGCGGCTTACTCATCAGACTTGGCTCCTTCCGATTACCACTTGTTTCCATCGATGGGTCACGCAGTTGCCGAGTAGCGCATTGGTTCGTACGAAGATGTGAAAAAATGGTTCGATGGATGGTTCGCAGCAAAAGATTTTTACTGGCGTGGTATTCACAAATTGCCCGAAAGATGGGAAAAATGTATAACAAGCGATGGAGCATACTTTGAATAAAGCACTTTTAATCATTCTTCCGAGTTTAACATGTTTTTTTAGAAAAAAATCCACATTTCATACTTGTACACCTGGTATATATATATATATATATATATATATATATATATATATATATATATATATATATATATATATATATACTATATATACATATATACTATATATACTATATATACATATATACATATATATACCATATATATACATATACATATACATATATATATATATATATATATATATATATATATATATATATATATATATATATATATATATATATATATATATATATATATATATATATATATATATATATATATATAATACATTAAAATTCCGGGTTTCAATCCGTTCCTCTAACAATAAATTTGCACGACGTTTCGCCAAAATCTCATTTGGTATTTTCAAGTGCAATGCGGCAGCAGCAACAAGATCACAGTATCGAGTAGCAGCAGCAACAACAGCACTTGAAAATGCCAAATGAGATTTTGGCGAAACGTCGGGCAAATTCATTGTTAGACGAACGGACTGAAACTCGGAATTTTAATGTATTTCATTCCACCATCCGTGAAAACCTCTATTGTAATATATATATATATATATATATATATATATATATATATATATATATATATATATACATATACATATACATATGCATATGCATATGCATATACATATACATATACATATACATATACATATACATATACATATACATATACATATACAGATACATATACATATACATATACATATACATATACATATACATATACATATACATATACATATACATATACATATACATATACATATACATATACATATACATATACAGTAATACCCCGCTTAGCGCGACCCCGTTATGCGCGGTTTCACTATAACGCGAATTTCAAATTTCGCGCTCATGTAGTCATTAACTTCTCTATGGTCGCGGGGGGATCCCCGCTTTCTCTGAATATTCTCTTTGAAGAATTGGGAATTCCCTGTCCTTCGACTTTGTTCTATGGGGATTTCCTCGTTCGTTTCGTGTGTTCATTTGTTCCGTAATGTTAGTTCGGTCGGCTGGCAGTTTTGTTTTAATATTTATTGGAGATACATACATACATAATTTAACCCTACGTTAAAAATGCCGCCTGTAAAGAAAAAAGAGCGTAAAAGCGTCACTTTGGAATTGAAGATGAAAGTGTTAAGAAGAATGGAAAATGGAGGCAAAGCAACAATTGTTGGGAGAGATTTTGGACTCTCAGAATCGACTGTGAGAACGATTTATAAAAATCGGGAAAAAATTAAAATCTCCAGCGAAGGTTCAACACCTATAAGTGCAACAAAACTTTCTCATTCGAGATCATCTATCTTAGAAAGAATGGAGAAATTACTGTCAGTCTGGATCGAAGATTTGAATAAGAAGAACACACCACTAAGTCAAGATCTCATATGCACAAAAGCAAAATCTTTGTATGAGATGCTGAAAACAAAAGAAGGAGAAGGGAGTGCCACTCCGACTTTTGCTGCGAGCAGAGGCTGGTCATCTTCAATGTTGATGAGACCGCACTTTACTGGAAAAAAATGCCATCTCGAACATTCATTTCTAAGGAAGAACGTCAAGCCAGTGGTTTCAAAGCTGCGAAAGATCGACTAACACTTCTGCTGGGTGGTAATGCCACTGGTGATTTCAAACTGAAACCTTTACTAGTGTACCATTCAGAAACACCCCGTGCAATGCGAGGCACAGACAAGACAAGTCTACCAGTTGTGTGGCGATCAAACAGAAAGGCGTGGGTTACACGGGAAATTTTTTCAAGAATGGTATTCTAATAGTTTTTGCCCATCAGTCAAATCATACTGTGACAGAAATGGGCTTGAACCTAAAGTTATATTACTCTTAGACAATGCCCCAGGACATCCAACCTCACTTGATACGCCCAGAGACTTAAAAGTGTACGTAAAGTTCCTTCCACCAAACACTACGTCAATATTACAACCTATGGACCAGGGAGCAATAGCAAACTTCAAAGCTTATTACCATCGCCGCACTTTTAGCCAACTAATTCATGAAACTGACGGGGAAGGAAGACAGTCTATGCGAGAGTGGTGGAAGTCATACAACATTATGAAGTCTATTCACAACATAGAAGAGGCTTGGAAGGAAGTTAAAATGAGTTGTATGAATGGGGTGTGGCGTAATCTTTGGCCAGATGTAGTGGAAGCACCTAGAAGAATTGTCCAGATGCAGAGACAAGTGCTTGAAGACATTGCTGCAATGATTGAGGGGTCTGAACTTGAAGATGTCACGGTAGAAGATCTCGTAGAACTTGTAGCAACGCACGACGATCCTATTAGCAATGAAGATCTGATCGAGTTACAGAATAATCCTATCTACGATGAGGAAGAACAAGTAGAAGAGAAAGTTTTATCTTCAGGGGAAATACAAAATGCACTTTCAAAAATTTATTCAGGTTTGGACATATTGCAGAGTATAGACAATAATGATGACCGTGTCTTGACCGTGTGTCAAACAATTAAAAACAGTGTTGGGTGTTATGAACGTATTTTACAAGAACGTAAACAAAACGTTACCCAAAAGACAATAGATGTATTTTTCCGTAAAAAATAAGAGTATGTATTGCATAAAGTGTTCTTAGAATTAAAGTGATTGATTAAAATGATTTGTATTTTTTTGTATTAAATTTTGACTATGTTTAATCATAAACCTCGATATACGCGAATTTCAGTTAACGCGATTTTTTTCGGAACGTATCCCTCGCGTAAAGCGGGGTATTACTGTACATAAACATACATATACATATACATATATAAATATATATATATATATATATATATATATATATATATATATATATATATATATATATGTACATATATATATATATATATATATATATATATATATATATATATATATATATACATATATATACATACATATATATATATATATATATATATATATATATATATATATATATATATATATACATATATATATATACATATATATATATATATATATATATATATATATATATATATATATATATGCTCATGTAACCAAGAGAGGGGAGCATAATAATCCAAAATGCTACAGTGCACAAACAGGCGCAATCGCCTACCCCGCTTATATTATATATATATATATATATATATATATATATATATATATATATATATATATATATATATATATATATATATATATATATATATATATATATATATATTATATATATATATATATATATATATATATATATATATATATATATATATATATATATGTATATATATATATATATATATATATATATATATATATATATATATATATATATATATATATATATATTTATATATATTACTCAGTATATATCACCACTACACCAAACACTTTATTTTTGCACTCGAGGCGCGTTTCGCTGACCATGTTAGCTTCATCAGGAACGATGATTGACTGACGAAACTGGTAGATGATGGCATATACACAAAAAAACCCTAGTGGAGCTTTATCATTCTACTAGGGACAAGTGCAACAATAGTCCAGGCAGAAATTCACACAATACAAGCATATGTTCACGAGAATATTAGACTGGCTACCACAACTAAGAAATATATATTCTCTCAGCTAGTCAAGCTGCTCTAAAGGCTTTAGGTGCCTATCAGGCCAATTCTAAGATCACAAAGGATTGTAAACGTGTCCTGTTAGAACTACTCCAGGAACAACAGGGTTGAACTATTGTGGGTTTCAGGACATTCGGGGATAAAAGTGGACGAATTAGCAAGATTCGGAGCTACAAACCCATACAAGGGTTCAAAATCATACCAAAACAAGTGGTGAAAACGACATTCAAAGACGATCATATCGGCAACAACTAGATTGTTGGCTCGCAACATTTGGCCAAAGACATGCACGGCATGTAATTGGCGGTTCCTCGAAGAAACTAACGACTGACATCCTTCGTTTAACAAGGGCCTAGACCAAACTAGTGGTGGGACTGATCACCTGCCACTTGAGGAAACATTCACAGAAAATGGGTATCCGAAATGGTCCCACAACGTGCGAACTATGTAATGAAGAGGAAGAAACTTCTATGCATATCCTATATGAATGTGCAGCTTTCACTCAGAACAGACACAAACTGTTCGGAGATCAACATCTTGGCGGTGAATTACCATATAAAGGACTTGGAAGGAAGCTCACAAACCTTCTTAAAGAGACGATGCTCATGTAACCAAGAGAGGGGAGCATAATAATCCAAAATGCTACAGTGCACAAACAGGCGCAATCGCCTACCCCGCTTACAACCAACCATGTAGACCAGGACCTGATAGCTTGAGAAAGATAGCCGAAGTTTGTTAATGTCAATTGAGGTTAGGAACATCAACATTTGAAGAGGACGGTAGAAGTTTGATTTAGAATATCCGCGTTTCTTTTAATAAAAAGATTTTTTAAAAAGATACTATGCTTAGAGGTTTGTTGTATTTATCATATCCTCCAAATCATTAACGCAGGTTAAAACAATAATTTAAAACAAAGATAGTACTATCAGCTACTTTATTAAACCCAAATTTTTACAGTTTCATTACATATTAAAACTAAACGTCAAAAAATGGATAATTTTTCTAAAAACATTCGCAATGATACCCTAATCATCCGATCTCAAACCAGCATCCAGAAAATTATTTTTTTTTGTAAATGCGTCTAGAAATTTATTTTTTTCTAAAATAATAGTTTCTTAACTAGTGTGAAAAGTACTTTTATGATTTTGTCAGGGAACGTACGAGATTTATTTATCAATTATTCAAACTGTGAAAAGTAAAAAAAACTATTATTTTTTTTACAATAATTTAAATGAAGACATAACAAAGTTTATTCGTGTTATCTACGGAAAGGGGTAGTGTTGTAGCAGGACTCGTAAGCTACGTTGTCGTCAGAAGGAACCACTTTCTATACGTACATAAGAATAATCTAGACAAACTATGTATATATATATATATATATATATATATATATATATATATATATAATATATGTATATATATATATATATATATATATATATATATATATATATATATATATATATATATATATATATATATATATATATATATATATGTATATATATATATATATATATATATATATATATATATATATATATATATATATATATATATATATATATATATATGTATATATGTATGTGTATATATATATATATATATATATATATATATATATATATATATATATATATATATATATATATATGTATATATGTATGTATATATATATATATATATATATATATATATATATATATATATATATATATATATATATATGTATGTATATGTACGTTTTAATTTCGCAGAACTTACGTAATTTTGCAACAAAATATGTCAAACGAAATAAGACGATATAGTAATCATGCTTATTGAGCGACTGGTGTGATAAAATTTTAAGTACAATACAGTTAAAAAATAACTAACTTAAGTGTTAAATAAAATACTAAATTAATCATACGGCCGACGCTAATGTGAATCGGAGCTATTAAGTATTAAAAAAGAAAGGAGGGATATGCGTCTCTAAAGGCCAAAACCAAAAGACACAAATCCAAGTTCACAGACCTCAACTGATTGACAGCACTAAGCCAACTGAAGTTTTCAAGCGGAATGTGTGAAAACGCTGTTACAGACAGTCTTGCAGAGTACACAAACAAAGTATGTTTTCAGTTGTGGTTAGTGAACCAAAATTAATTAAGATTCTATATCAATACCTATTTGCGAATGTCAAGAATAAGATAATTAAAATTAAAAATTAATAACTATTTTGTGCAGAACATATATGGTTATAACCTACAGCATATTTAGGATAATCTTTGCTCAAGATTTAATATAACGATAATTAACTGATTTTATTAGATTTATACAATATACCTTAGTAAACAATATCAAAAAGGAGAGTTTATGTTGTCTTATTTTTTGTGGTTCAGGTATGAGACGAAAACCTTCTTACTAAAACCACTACCAATGACCAGCAGAGGTTAATAGTATGTTTCTCGTTCTAACCAGCCTCCGGGATTCCGTCTTATGTAATATCTTCTTATCTCATCGTAAATGAAGATGACAATCATGAAAGGCATTGCTGGTAACCACCACACGAATCTACAACAAAAGATTAAAAATATATATATGTCGTTTTTACTGTTTTATTGCACAAAAAAAAAAAATCAAACACTAAAGCGATCGTAGCCTCTCGCTTTGACTGGGAAACCGCAAGCTGGTATCCAGTAAATCTAAAATTTCATAAGTTCTTCTAAAGATAGCTTCGCAAAATAGCCTAATCTTTTTCTTAAAATTTCCTAAATGCGAAATATGCTTAGTCTTAGCTCTAACAGCTTGCGAAGAGATAAAAATCGCTATAAATCGCTGTAAATATTATAAACCTAATGAAAAATAAATTTGATATATATAGAAAAGGATAACTAATTTAAATACTATTTTTGTTTTAGAGATATTACTGTTAGCGCTTTTTTATTCTTTATAACTTTTGCCTATATTAACATTCAGGAAACATATTTATTTTGACACTGTTTTCCCACGGTCTCCATTTAAAAAATTTTGTTGTACATCTACCGTCATTCTTTCTAGCCATATGACGCGCCAACTGCTACCTGTAAATTTTGTTGTTCGTGTGATATCCTCGTTTCTAATCTGTTCTCGTAAACTAACACCTAACATACGTGTTTCCATGGCCCATTAAGTACGTTGGAGTCGACAAAGACTATTTTTTTATCAGTGTCATGGTTTTCCGCCCATACGTATTAACTAGAAGTATACAGCTCTCATACACTTTTCTTTTTAAGGGCATGGGGATATCTCTGTTTGTTAAAATGAATCCCAGTCTTTTAAATGCAGTCCTATGCAGACCAACTTGCCTTGGAATTTCCGCTGTTGTCCTTATCTAAGCTAATTTTATGTCCTAAGTATACATAAATATTCGTCCACTCCCTCGATTTCTTCAGTACCAATCTTAATTTTTGTGTTTTGTGGGCTTAGAAGTTTTGTTTTTTTGATGTTCATCAGTCCTACTTTTTGTGAAGCTTGAATAAGTTGTTCTATTATGATTTTTAGTTCTTCTAAATCTTCCCTAATCAGTACCACATCATCTGCGAATCGCAAGTGATCTAGATATATGCGATCGATTTCAATTCCTTCCTCCTCCCACTCAAGAATTTTAAACACGTCCTCCAAAGGCAGGGTAAATAATTTTGGTGAAATTGTGTCGCCCTTGTCTTGATCTTTATGGATTCTGTCTTTTGATCTTCATCTAATTTAACCGTTAATGTCGCATTTTCATGTATGAATTTAGGGAGTTCGATATATCTTGAGTCCAGTGGCGTGCGGTAACATTTGATGATAGGGAAGCTGAGTTTCCATGAAAATTATAAACAAACACTGACAATGACAAAATTTTTTATTTATTATAATTCTTAAATAGATACATTGCCATGAAACAAAGATATAAGAACGTGTTTTTATTATTTTTTATAAACTAACTCTATTCGGGGATTTTTTTTCGCAAAGTCGCTAATTACTTCATCATAAAAATCTCTTGTCGTTGATTCCATCGAAGTATTCAAAAACTCTTTTTCTATTGAAAACAACGCTAGTGACGATAATCTTTCCTATGACTGAGTGTTCCTTGCGAATGTGTGAATTCGCTTCATGGTTGAAAAACTGCCATCAACAGACGCACTCGTAAATATTACCGTCAATATTAATGATATTAAATCATATAATTCTTTTAGGACGTCTTTGTTCAGATCGTCATTAATTATAATATTTTTTATGTCTAAGAGTGACTTGCCAATATAGTTTGGACATGAATATAAATATTGCAATTTACTACGTAATTTAGACAAATCAAAAAATTCTTCATAAAATTTACTTAATTGAATAAATAAAAATAATTAAAACTAGCTTCGGAAAATTATTTTTCATAATATTTAAAATTATTAACATCTAAAAATAATAATTCTAAGGATTTTATGTCTGAAGATCTGTCAATACAATGCTGTATCAATGTATCCATTATTTCATAAAACAAACGTTTATATGACTCCTTTTTAGGCCCAATATCAGTAAGTCTCATTCGTTTGTTTGGTTGAATTTTTGAAAAATTTTCATCTTTTCAAAAGCGTCTCAAATCAAATCAAAATCATTTCTATTCTGCCGTAAAAAGTCAATAAACTGATTTATTCTAGTAATGTAATATACTATATTAAGATTTTTTATAATATATCAAATAGGATATCTGACTGTACAAACAGTTGGTGAAAAACTAGTAATAAAAAGTGGAAATCAAAATCTGTTAAATAATGGTATAATCCTCTTGCAGCAATTGTAGTAAGAGAATTGTTCTGGACTTTCAACCATATTTAATAACAAAAGTTTTAATTCTTGTTTATACTCCATAACGCAGTTCACAATCCTGCTATTATAATTCCATCTAATATGTATGACTGAAGGAAGACGTTTTTTTTTTTGCTTATAGTGGTAAGGCATGAGATCTTTTCGAAGATTTAGAAAATAATGAAGATAATTCTAACATAGTTTGAAAAATATTTTACATTCTTTTATATATCCAACAGATTGAGAGAAAATTAGATTTAATTTGTGAATATAACAGTGAACGAAAAGAGCATGTTTCGATATTTCTTTAATTTTGGCTTGGGCGCCATTATGTTGTCCGGCCATTAAGGCACCACCGTCGTATGTTTGTGTCACTAATTTTTTAGTGCACTGAAATTCGTTTAAGTACCTCTTGAGTGAGTAAATAACGATTTGCATTTCTATTCCCACTCACATCAGTAAAGCCCACAAATCTTTCTTCAACGTTACCGTTTTCTTTCCTGTAACGAAATACAGTCGACATCTGAACTCTGTAGCTGATATCGGTTGTTTCATCTACAATTGTAGCAATAAATTTTGTGTGTTCAATTTTCTTTTTAATTTCTTGCAATAAAACGTTTCCTAACGATCTACCGAGATCATTTTAAATTCTGTTCGATAAGCCTGTAAAAACCGTAGACTTCTTTAAATGTATTTTTAATTGACGATCTGACGTACTTAATAAATAAACAAGTTCAATATAATTACCCCTGTTACCAGATTCAGTAGATTCCCTATGCCCTCTAAATGTCAATTCTTGCTTTAATTAAAAAATATGACATCTATTAATTTAGATATATCTATTAGCCGTAACTTTCTTGCTATAATTTTCAATATTTATTTTATATTGTTCACTAATGTTAAATTCTATTTTGCTTTGATTTCCAGATTGTTTCAATTTTACAAAAGAATCTGTTTGTTGACAGTTACTATTTTCGTGTCTTTTGAGAGCTTTACTTAAATTATTTAAATCATCAAAGCCATTCTTATTCCACACATTCATTTCATTTGAAAGTAGTAGGCAAGGCCAACAAACCAATTTTTGCGTTTTTACGCATCCACAAAGCCATTTTAGGTCTCCATAAATTTTATGGTAAAAATGCTCGAACAAATTTTTTTGTTGAAGTATTTTTATTTAATTTAGGTACTGATGTGTCACTTTTAACAACGTTTTTCTTTTTCATTATATGGTCTTAAGCCAAAACTTTTTTCAATAAATTTTCAGTATCACAATTACATTCTGAAAATAACAAAATATTCTTTACTTTTTTAATATTAAAACACTTAGTCAAATAGGTCCCCACGAGTGGTTCATGCAGAGAATCATTGGAAGCGTTATACGATTTTTGGTACGTAGCATCTACGAGCTAAACGTAGTGCTCTGTAAAGCGCATGCGCGAATGCATATAACCTGGCTGTTTTACACGATTTAAAAATTTTTGCCGTGGAAGCTATCTCGTATTCGACAATATAGCGCTTCCATTGGGAATATGCACGTACGAATTTATATTCGAATATACAATGGCAAACTTATCACTGTTTTTCACATGTAGTATACAAATTTGTAATAAGATACATAATGCGGTTATAATAAAATATTAATTTTAAGTAAGTCAAAGTACGTTAAAAAATGAAAATAGTCGCACAATATGTATTTATATTTTAGAAAATACAAGGGAAGCGACGCTTCCGCAGCTTCAATGGATTGCACGTCACTGCTCGAGTCTATTCTGGCATGAGCTAGGAAGTGCATAACTGTTCAGTGTTTCAGCAAGTTGAAAGCCTTACCATAATCGATGAAAACTAGGTGGAGATTAACATTATACTAGGTCGCTTTTTCGATTAAAAGGTGGAGCGTCTGGAGATCATAAGTTGTTCCGAATCCCTTGCGATACCCCGACTGGTTAGTAGTTGTCCAATTTATTTGTGAGACAGTTTATGATAATTTTAGTAAGGAGCTTGTACAAATGCGATAACAAGCTGATGGGGCGATAGTTTTCAAGGTTTTCGCGATCGCCTTTTTTGAACAACATATGACTGATTTGCCAATGTACAGGTAATCTTTGTTCTTTGATGAATGTGTTGAGTAATATTTGTATATCTTTATTCATTTCCTCTTATTTTCAATATTTTAGATGTTAGCTTATCTTCACTTGAAAATTTCTTATTTTTCATTTGTTTTAAAGCAGTTTCCAATTTACTCCGATTTACCTCAGGAGCCAATGTTAAGAATATGTTTTTGTTTTATTTGGTATCGTCGAGAAATAAAATTTTGGGTAAAATTCCTTTATTTCATCCGTTATTTCCTCCCTGTTAGTTACTATTTTACTCGTTTTATCTCGTAATTTTATTGATTTAGTATTATCTTGGATTTGAATACTTTTATATTTTTGTTTTCTTCAAGGGCGTTAATTATTAAGCTTGTATTGTATTTTCTAGCGTCTTTTCTTGCTTCTTTCATTAAGCCTTTGTTCAATGTTTCATATTCATGTGTACCTCTTTAGATTTTCTCTCTTCTATGAGTTTAATTGTTTCGAAAGAGAGTTTGTTCACTTTCTGGTTTTGGAAGGACATTTTCTTGTCAGCTGGTTTATTTTCATGTTTTGTAAACCGTCCACTAATAGAAGTTTACGTTTCTGTGTTGTTCGAATCTATGACTTGTTTTTCTTGAGAACTTTCATGGTTGGAAACTTTGTGTATTTTTATTCAATCATGTTCTTTCCTTATCCTTTTAGATTTATTTTAAATAAAGCTCTTACTAGCCGGTGATCGCTACCTGTATCGAACTTGTTAAGTACTGATATATCGTTGCAGTATTTTCTCAATTTGTGATAATATAATCGATCTCGTTTCTTGTTCTACCACCGGGCTCTTCCACGTACCGGGTTTCTTGTTGAAAAAAAAAATTCATACAAAAGAGCAGCAGAAGAAGCATTTCACCTCTTTCGTTGCGGTTCCCTAAATCAAAGTTACCAACAATTGCCGGATTGCTTTCTCTGTTCTAGCCTTGTATTCAAATCGCCGGTTATTATTAAAAGCTATAGTTTTTCTGAACTCTCTGTTATATCCTAGTTGTGCAATGGCTAGATTCCAGAATTGTCGCTTTTTCTCCTCTCATTCTAGTCTCACAGATTCCTAGAATATCCCATTTTATGTCTTTGGGCTCTTTTTGGTGTTCCGTAGGGAACACCTTATGGATCATTTCGGCGCCCGTCTGTCACACCCGATTTTCCCCGAAACTATTTGACGTAGAAAGTTGAAATTTGGCACAAATATAGGAATTGAAGGCCCAATCAGAGTCGTGTGGTTAACTTGTGGGAAAAAAACTACGTGGCTTGAAAATATGGTGGAGGTTTCTTAATTTACTTTATAGTATACACACTGGTAACAAAAGGTTAGGTATAGAGGCAAAATAATTTTATTTTATTTGTTTATACATAAACAAATATTTAGGTAGTAAACACTTATATTACTAGATTCTAGATAAATTTATCGGCTATTAGATAGCTAAGACCTATAACTACTATATACTAAAAAAAGACGTGAAAATACATATTGGATCTTAAAATATGTACATGTCGGGGACCTAATTAACTTAGCCTTGGTAAGGATTTTATTTTATTTTAAAAGCAATCACCGTACGGTACATAAATGCGGAAGTTCGACTTCCACTTGGCTGGTTTTTTAAATTATATATATATATATATATATATATATATATATATATATATATATATATATATATATATATATATATAAATTGCCGCTGGTATGCCTAGAGAAACGGACACAAGTAGAAAGAACCATAAGGACACTTTTTAATTTAATCAGAAGCGCGTTAAAGGATAAAAAGAAGCCAAGTGGACCTCAGTTATAACCGCCAATTGAGGAAGCCTGAAACGAAACTGAATGTAAGAGTACTGAATTTACTCCCAATTCGTTAATGTTTGGCAAAAGCAAAAAGAACGCCTCCCTCAAGAAAAAGAAATTCTAAAAGTAGAAAACTGGTGATATTTCAGAGATGAGAAAGAATGCACTTAATCGCATGGAAAAAGATAGAAGAACTTAAGAGGTTGGATTTAACCTGGTAAGAGTGAACGCTAAACTGTATAATGATGTTAAAGTGGTAATAGCAAATACACAACTGTCTGGAGGAAAATTGAAATACAAGTTTGATGGACCATACGAAGTAATGCAGCTGCTTGATAATAAAATATATGTACTCAGAAGGTTAAATCGAAGGAGTGCCGTAACTAAGAGAGTAGCGCAAGTCCAAAGGTGGTCAAATATGACTGTTGAGCCTTAAATGGTTAGATTTTGAACCTTAAATGGTTGCTTATTATATTTTGGGCCTTGAACGGTTGATTATTTTATTTTGAACCTTAAATGGTTGATGTTGATTCCTCGCTCGTTGAATATATTTATTTTTGTACCTTGAGTGGTTAAATATTGTATTTTTGTACCTTCAATGGTTGAATATTATAATTTTGTAATTCAAATGGTTGAATATTATATTCTTGTACCTTAAATGCTGAATATTATATTTTTGCACCTTAAATGGTTCAATATTATATTCTTATACCTTAAATGGTTGAATATTATATTCTTGTTAAGGTAAGGTGTTAGATTTTGAACCTTAAATGGTTGCTTATTATATTTTGGGCCTTGAACGGTTGATTATTTTATTTTCAACCTTAAAGTTGATGTGGATTCCTCGCTCGTTGAATATTATACTCTTGTACCTTAAATGGTTGAATATTATATTCTTATACCTTAAATGGTTTAATATTATATTCTTGTACCTTAAATGGTTGAATATTATATTCTTGTACCTTAAATTGTTGAATATTATATTATTGTACCTTAAATGGTTGAATACAATAATCTTGTACCTTAAATGAATGAATATTATATTCTTGTTAAGTATTTTCTTTTTGAATTTTAGATTGTGCTCTAATTTTTTTTCTTGTTGAACCTTAAATAGATGACTATTTTGTAGCGTTAAGAAATATAATAGTTCTTTTTGGACCTTTAATGGCTTTTATACAAATGTATTTTAATTACTTAACCATGGAACTGGAAATATTTTAGCTTGAGTGTTTGATTGATTGATTACTGTTAGGCTGGATTATTTACTTTACCTAGATTTAACCATATTGGAGTTACTGTTTGTTTACCTTCTTGAATCGTGTGGCCATCGATCTTAACTTAATGTTGTTATTATACAGTTCTGTGTAACCGATATTTTTTGGTACGCACATTTTTATTTAGCAAGACAGAATACGGCCAGATTTGTTAAAAGCCGGTTGCAATTTATTAATAAAAGTGATTGTTTCAGAAATTAAAATACGAGGCTGGTTTGAAAAGTCCGTGCAAAAATCAAAACTACTTATGTGTTTGGGGTAAACCTTTTTTATTTTTCGACATAGTCTCCTTTTAGGCTTATACACTTCGTCCAACGATGTTCTAGTTTGTTGATCC
>CM032446.1:130162507-130185007 GCA_019049505.1 Pachyrhynchus sulphureomaculatus
ATATATATATATATATATATATATATATATATATATATATTTATATCATATATATATAAATATATATATATATATATATATATATATATATATATATATATATATATATATATATATATATATATATATATATATATATATATATATATATATATATATATATATATATATATATATATATATATATATATATATATATATATATGATATATATATATATATATATATATATATATATATATATAATATATATATATATATATATATATATATATATATATATATATATATATATATATATATATATATATATCATATATATATATATATATATATATATATATATATATATATTATATATATATATATATATAATATATAATATATATATATATATATATATATATATATATATATATATATATATATATATATATATATATATATATATATATATATATATATATATATATATATATATATATATATATAACGTGAGCCAAATAACAATTCAACAGTTTGAGAAAAAGTGTTTAAGATTGAAAACCTATCTAGTTGCCACGAGATGTAATCCAAGCTTCATGTAAATATGTAAATACATTTTCCCGTTGCGCGATGTGAAATATCTTGCCTGAACGCGGCCGAGCCTCTACATAATACATAAGAAGGTACACATGTAACACTACATTACATAATTTTAGTAACGTAGATAAAAAAGTTTTCTGTCCTATGAAAGCCAATTTGATATTAACAGAGTAGTTAGATTATTAGTAAAACTTAATTTTTAATATCTAAAAATATAACTGAGTAAAAAATTCTTGCAACCTCAACAAACACTGAATGATTTAGAATCAGCTGAACACAAATTTAAATTTTGAAAAAGCTTACGTCAGTTATGAAAAATGTACACGATTTATTATTAATTCTCTTTAAAAGGTTGTTACGATATTTAAATATTCTCTGGCCACTATTGAGCTCGGAAGGGCCCCTTTCTATGTTATTTTGTTTTAGGTGTCATTGTGAATTCCCCACAAATTTTCAGACATTCCCTATGGTTGTACGCCTTCTTCGTAGTTTTATACGAATGTTCTTTAAGGTTCAGATGCTGTTATGAGACTCTATAATGTAAATCTCCTTTGTTGATTGATGCAATTTCTTTTTCCATTATGCATAATCTCTGTTTTTGGAATCGTTCTCATCGTATTTCTTCCATATTTTATTATTAGCGATGTAGTTCTCAATCAACGTTGAGTGCCTTGATGATTTATCCATTATTGTGAGTAACTACTTGTACAGTTAATATAGGTTGTAGTTCATGTTTTTGAATATTGGCATCTTATTCTTTAGTGACAAGTGTTGTTTTTGTACTTTCTCGTAGTGAAATATCTTAGCTATTATGTCGTGTCTTTTCTTATACATCTATACCTAAAAACCTCCCAACATATTCTGCATTTCCTCTGACGTTTGGCGTCTTTGATCATTCTGTAGATTGAGAGATTTCACACAGTTTTTGATTAGAATAATCTCTCCCTATATACCTATTAAGAAGCACACTCTCTCTGGAAGCATCTGTCTTGCTGTTTAGTCAGTTTTATAAGCTTAAATTTAAAGGAACAGGAACATAAGCAAGCATGACTATTTTTGGAAAAATTATTTGAAGTAGCTAAGAAAACCTTAGTTCCTGAACTAGCCTGAACTAACCTGTTATCGAGAAATAATAAATTTAGTTGTTTATTTTTCGACTCAAAAATATAAAAGTTTATCAGTTGTTGGTGTTGTGCATCTGTGAAACTCTTTGCCGGAAAAGGTTACGAATCAAAAGAGTTCACAATTTGAAATATTGTATAGAGTTACAAATGGGTTCAGAATGGCATTTTATTTAGCTCTTTTCTAACATATTTTAAATATCTCCTACTTTAAAGGCGGATAGCTGTATCTTTATTGTCTATGTTTTCTAGCAGGTCTGTATTATCTGGAATATGTTGTAAAAACAATACCTAAGATATATTAAAGAATATTAATATTGTTAATTGTGTCCATAGACCAAGGCCACCAGTTCTTAAGATCTCTAGTATAAGTTACTTTATTTTCTCTTTATTGATTCACAAAATATAGTATAGGTTTTATGAATATTAAATAATTAGTTACAAACAAGATAAGACTTTTTATCTCACCCTAATATTTAGAATGTCAACGACATATTAGGTTTGTTAAATACTAAATATAAATGACCTTCACAATATTGAAATTTTTTTATTGTAGAATAAAAATCTCTTGTATATTATTTCTTGAAATGAGTAAGAAAGCTAAGGCCGTCACGGTAGTCTTAAATGTTTAATTCATTTAAAAAAGTAATTTTTAATAAATACAGTAGCGTAACATTAACTTTATTAACTTTAACTTTAACATTAACTTTATTAACTTCTAAATAAAAGTTGTTATACTACAGGCGAAGTTATTCTTTTAATTATTGTATATTTCTCACACACTGACTGCTTATATCGAATAAACATAATAGAGTCCTATCTTGAAATGTATCAACCTACAATCGATTAGAATATATAACTAATTTATTTTAGAACCTTCGTATTTCAGTACCATTCACCACCCCAGCTAGACTAGACCGGAATATTTCATTATATTTCAAATTTTCCTAACAAAATCATTTGTTATTCACCTGAAACAAACAATTTTTAAAGTATTTCTGCACGCTAGCTTCAAGCATTTAGCAAAATCTGTGGCTGAACCGTATAAGCGAGGACTATACTTAGGTCTGACAATGAGGGAGGAGTAAATAAATACACTTAGGAAATTTTAGTGAAAATATGATTTAAAATAATTTAAATAAAAAAAATTATCATCATCTTTGTCTCAGCTGCAACTGCTTGTAGTATCAGATTATCAACGACCTTCAGCTAAATTTATAACCTAGTGTTTTTTGAAACAAAATCTCTAAAAGCTCATAAATATCACCTCTTAATGAGCTCAAAATATCCTTCAGAATGTTTATTCTTACAATTCAATTTTACAACACATTTGTCTATATATTACATTTTCTAATTATACTAGTTACCAAATATTTACAAATATATATGGTTCACAGTTTTATTCCAGGGATCGACGGGCTAATCTAGACCACTTATTAGAAAAGTGTTTTTGAACAGACGCGATGTTATTGAGCATTTAGGAATTTTGTTTCAAAAAATATTGGGATAGAAACTAGGTTTAGGCTTGTTGATAATTCGATACTACATGTAAGTTTGCTATCTAATTGGGGAAAAGATAATATTATATTACTTCATTTAAAATATTTTAAAATATATTTTCATATAAATTTCCTAAGTGTATTTATTTACTGCTCACCCTTTCTCATACCTATAGACAAACAGTTCTTACTCATGCGGTTCGATTCATAGTCACAGATGTGTGCAGAAATCCTCCAACAACTGTAAGTTGCAGGTGTGTAACAAATCTAATCGAAAATGAATTTGTTAGCAAATATAATGAAAATATTTCGGTCTAATTAAAGATTTTTTCCTATTCCGACAGTACGCTGGGGTGCTGAATGGTACTGAAATATGCAGGTTCTAAAATAAGTCGGTTGTATATTCTAGTAATTTACAGGTTGATTCATATCAAGATAGGAATATATTATGTTTATTCGACATAACTAATAAATGCGTGAGGAATGTTCAACAATTAAAAGAATAACTTCGTGTGTGGTATAGACTACTTTTATTAATATAAAAATAAGTAAACTCTTTATTTTACGCTGTTTTATTTATTAAAAATCATTTTTTTAAATTTTTTAAATACTTAAGACTAAGTAAGTCTTAGCGTGTTTACACATTTGAAGAAGTACTATACAAGATATTTTTATTCTACAAAAAAATATATTGGGAAGGTCATTTATATGTAATATTTAATAAATCTAATATGTCCTTGACACTCTAAATGTTAGGGTGAGATAAAAAGCCTTATCTTGTTTGTAACTAATTGTTTAATACTTACAAAACCAAGACTATATTTTTTAATCCAAAAGAGAACATAAAGTAAAGATCTTCAGAACGGTTGGCCTTGGACTATTGACACAATTAACATTAATATTCTGTTTTATTTCTTAAATATTCTTTCTTTAAAATATTCCAGATAAAACAGACCTACTACAATATATAGAGAATAAGGAAGATTCAGTTGTCCACTGTTAAAGCAGAAGATGTAAAATGTTAGAAAAGAGCTAAATAAAATGCCATTCCGAGCAAATTAGGTGCATTGCATGTTTCTGAGTGATGACGGTTCAAAAAACTTTTAGTTCTATTTATAATTCTATACAAAGATGATATTTTCAAGTTTGATTCCCAGATGCCGAAAAAATTTTATAGTTAATATATTTTTTCTGTCTGTAATATCTGTAGAGTTGAAAGTATTAGATACCCTAAAATATCAGTAAAATGCATTGAGTCAAAAAATAAACAATCAAATAAATTTAATATTTCACCTACATTTTTTAAGTTGTTTTAAGTAATTTTCTCGAAAATTATGTTCCTTTAAATTTTAACTTATAACATATGTGTAGAGCAGTTATGTAGTAAAGTATCGACTAAGCTACTTCGAACTATTGGCTAACGTTAAGACAGTGATTTCAGAAAGAGTAGGCTTTTTACTGGGTGTATTCCAACCAAAAACTACATTGGTGAGCAAAAAAATCGACTTAATTTGGCTTCCTTTAACACGGATCCTAAAATTTAGTGTTCATATATTTTTACGGACTTTAGTATCATTTGAAAGCCCATTCTATTATCTTTCTAATGATCCTAAATTCCATAGCAACTTCATCCTTTTTACTGAAACTGGATTGAAAGGGGAAACAAGGAGAACAACGATTGAAAATAGGGGTAAGAGAAAGCAAAATTAAGCAAATTTTAAGTTTAACAATTAAATTTATTACCCCCTATCCCTTATTACAGCTTCCAGTAGGTTTTTCATGGAGCACGTGAGCTTTTCCCCCACTCTCCCACCATCGCAACCGTTAAGTCCCTCAGCGATGCAGGGGCTGGGTTTCTGACTCGAACCCTTCTTTTGACCTCATCCCACATGTTCTCGATTGGAATGTGGATATTCCCACTTCCGCCAGGTATTGCCGCACCGATGCAGCAACATGTGGTCTGGCATTATCGTGCATTAGCACGAAGCTATCGCCAACAAAGTCAGCATAAGAAACGATGTTTTCCTACAGGATCTTCTCGATGTACCGGCGAGCACCTAATCCGCCGCTACGAGTCTCATCAGTCACGAAAACCAAGTTTATTTTCACATCCAATGAGATGCCTCCCTACACCATGACAGAACCGCCTCCGTAGGTGACCGGCTCCTATAGACTCGTTTTCTTCCATCATTGCCATGTAGGCACATTCGGAACTCATCGGAGAATAAAACGAAGCGCTATTGCTCTAAGGTCCAGTTGACGTGTTCTCGGGCAAATCTAAGTCGCGCTTGTCGATAGGCTGCTGTTAATTTGGGTCCGTTAGCTGACCTCTTCGGAGTTAGGTTAACTTCTTTAAGTCTTTTTCTGACTGTCCAATGACTAACAGCTCGACCATGCACTTGTCGGAGCTCCTGCTGGACCTCAACGCCAGACAAGTGACGATTTCTTAGAGTTGGGTTGACAATGAAGCGGTTATCTCGCACCGAGGTGCACCTTCTTCTTCCTGATCCTAGTCTCCGTGTAAAGGCGCCAGTCTCTTGGTAACGTCTGTAGACTCTGGAAGCAGTTGACTGGATTAGCTGTAGTTGCGCAGCGACTTTACGTTGGCTCTGCCCTTCTTGCAATAGGGCAATGACTTGTGCCGTTTTTTTCCGAGGTGGTATCCATTTTTCGATGACGTAGTTAGTGAACAGGTATAGCAGAGATGTTGACGGTTCAAGTTCCGATAAAGGAATAATAGGAAAATGCATTTGCATGTTTTTTTTATAGGGATGAATAGCGCGCAACAGAGTACGTTGCTGAGCGAGCAAAAACGGGTTGTGTTAGCGAGCAAAAACGGGTTCTATTGAATAAAACCGTTTTAATCACTAAAAGTTTTTGGAAATCCAAATGTTTTTGGTATTATCGGAAAGAGTAGAAAATCAGCATTCTAATGATACCAAAAATATTACCACTGTTTGAAAACTAAATTCAAGGATCGGTATTAAATGAAGCAAAATCATTTGAGTCGATTTTGTTGCTCACCAGTGTATTTAAAATATCCCTCTTTGCATAATGGTAAATAAAGACGTCAAACATCGAAGGAAATGCAGTATGCGGTGGTAGGTTTTTATGTATTTCCAACAATAAATAATTCATCAAGATACTCAACGTTGATTGAGATCGCCGTGTCAACTATAAGATATTGGAGAAATATAATGAGAATGATTCCAAATACAGGGTTTAAGCACAAATAAGAAGACGATGGAGAAAGAAATTGCATTAATCATCCACAACGGAGGTTTATACCATAGAATCTCATACAACTGCCTAAACCGTAATGAACATTGGTATAAGACCATACAAAGGGCTACTTGCAACCACACGGACTCTCCAAAAATTTGCGGGGAATTCAGAATATCAAGAAAATATAAAAAATCGCCCTTCTAAAAAAGCTAAATGTCGTAATATTATTTTGAAGAGAATTAATAATATAGTAAAAACAATAACAACGTCACCATTGTCAAAATCGTCCATTTTGCATAACTGACGTAAGTTTTAAATTTGTGTTTAGCTGACTGGAAATTTTAAGTGTTTGTTGATGTTGCAAAAATTTTTTAGTCAGCAGTATTTTTTTAGATATTAAAAAATTAAGTTTTACTAAAAATCTAACGACCACCAAAACCTAATCTCAAATTTACTTTCACTAGACAGATCTTTTTTTTTATCTACGTTAGTAAAACTATGTAATGTAGTGTTGCATGTGTACCTTTTTATTTATTATTTATACGCTCGAACTTTCCTTTGGTTGGACGTTTGTTTTCGATCTGACGACCCATCTGACTGCGCCAGGGAGGTTTCCGATGTTATTTTGGCTGGTATGGAAGCTTACATTCCTTTTTTGAAAAAATGCTTTTCCAACGGCAAGCTTTGGTTTGACCGAGAATGCAAAGAAGCGGTTGCTTCTAAACATCTTGCCTACCGACAATGGCGTGTAAATCCTAACACCATAAGTCGTAACACCTTTGTTCGTGCCCGGAACAGATGCAAAGAAATTATCGACCAAACCAAGGAGGCACACAATCAACGAACAAACTTCTCGCTTGTCCCAACAATGCCAGGTCCTTTTGGTCAGTCGCTAAGGCAGTTATTCAAAATTTCACTAAATCCACCATACCGCCATTCATACGGCCGGATAATTCTATTGCAACGACACCTGTTGAAAAAGCGAACTTGTTGGCTGAACTCTTTGCTTCACATTCTACTGTCAATTTTCAAGGAAAAACAACACCTACTATTCCCATAGTGCAGTCAAGGATGCCCGATGTTATCTTCAGACAGCATATCATTAAACGTACTTTAATGAAGCTAGACACCGAAAAAGCTTCTGGCGCTGACGGAATACCTGCCATAGTTCTCAAAAACTGTACGCGGGAACTAACACCAGTTTTCTGTAGACTGACACCTATCCTACAGAAAGGGAATATTTCCTTCCTGCTGGAAATGTGCCACAGTTCAGCCGATACCTAAAAGAGGCAAGAAGACCTTGCCAAATAACTACCGATCAGTCGCACTGCTTTCAATAATATCAAAAGTCATGGAAAAGGCTATCAATCAGCATCTTCTAAAATATTCTTTAGCGATCACCAATATGGCTTTTGTAAACATAGATCAACAGGAGATCTTCTGACTTATGTAACACATGTTTGGAATAACGCAATTGAACACTTTGGGGAATCTCGAGCGGTTGCTCTTGACATTTCCAAGGCATTCGACCATGTTTGGCACGATGGACTGTTGGCTAAGCTACGCTCTTATGGTATGTCTGAAAAGTTTTGTTTGTGGCTCCCATGTTTCCTCAGAGAGCGTTCTTTACGAGTGGCAGTCGACGGATTTCTTTCTAACACCTTCACTATCAACGCCGGTGTGCCTCAAGGCTTCATAGTATCTCCTACTCTCTTTCTCATTTACATTAACGATCTGCTGGAAAAGACCAGAAACCCAATCTACAGCTTTGCAGATGACAGTACGCTTATCTCTTCATTCACTTTGAACTCTCGGACATCGGCTCAGACGAATATCCGCAGACAGCGGAAAGTCGTTCAACTTAACAAAGACCTGGAAGAAATTCTATCTTGGAGTGACAGTAACCAAATGGAATTTAACGCAACAAAAACCCAGGCGGCAGTTTTTTCTAAAAAAGTTAACGTCACTCAATTTGTTGGGCGTTAATTTGGGAGCAAATATGTCCTGGCAAGAACATGTCGCAGGCATAGCAAGGAGAGCTTCTCAAAAGTTGGGAATATTATTTCGAACCAGAAAGCTTTACACTCCATAACAACTGTTAATTCTTTACAAAGCTCGAATTCGACCAACTATGAAATACTGCTCCCATGTTTGGGGCTCCGCTCCCAAACATATATTGCATTGCGAACTAACACGGATCCCTGATCGAGACGGGGAGTTCGCCAGTCTTCTTGATCTGTTTTTTTAACCACCAATCCGGAGATTTACACGGTCACCGTAAATCCGCCGTTAGGTTCTTCCGACCATAAACTGCTTTCGACATCGAGTATCCTGCCAATCAGTGACAGAGAGGCGCCTAGGCCGCGCAAGATTTGGCACTACAAATCTGCTAAATGGGAAGATCTCATGGAATACTTTCGAACTTTCCCTTGGATGGACGTTTGTTTTCGATCCGATAACCCATCTGACTGCGCCAGGGAGGTCTCCGATGTTATTTTGGCTGGTATGGAAGCTTACATCCCTTTTTCGAAGAAATGCTCCTCCAACGGCAAGCCTTGGTTCGACCGAAAATGCAAAGAAGCTGTTGCTTCTAAACATATTGCCTACCGACAATGGCGTGAAAATCCTAACACCGTAAATCGAAACATCTTTGTTCAAGCCCGGAACAGATGCAAGGGAATTATCGACGAAACCAAGGAGGCACACAATCAACGAATTAGAAACAAACTTCTCGCTTGTCCCAACAATTCCAGGTCCTTTTGGGCAGTCGCTAAGGCAGTGAGTCAAAATTTTACCAAGTCCACCATACCACCACTCACACGGCCAGATAATTCCATTGCAACCACACCTGTTGAGAGAGCGAACTTGTTGGCTGAACTCTTTGCTTCACATTCTACTGTCGATTTCCAAGGAAAAACACCACCTACTATTCCCATATTGCAGTCAAGGATGCCCGATGTTGTCTTCAGACAGCGCATCATAAAGCGTATTTTAATGAAGCTAGACACCAAGAAGGCTTCTGGCGCTGACGGAATACCTGCCATAGTTCTCAAAAACTGTGCAAGGGAACTAACACCAGTTTTCTGTAGACTTTTTAACCTATCCTACAGAAAGGGAATATTTCCGTCCTGCTGGAAATGTGCCACTGTTCAGCCGATACCTAAAAAAGGTAAGAAGACCTTGCCAAATAACTACCGACCAGTTGCACTGCTTTCAATAATATCGAAAGTCATGGAAAAGGTTATCAATGAGCATCTTCTAAAATATCTTGAACGATTCAATATTATTAGCGATCACCAATATGGTTTTCGTAAACATAGATCAACAGATCTTCTGACTTATGTAACACATGTTTGGAACAACGCAATTGAACACTTTGGAGAATCTCGAGCGATTGCTCTTGACATATCCAAGGCATTCGACCGTGTTTGGCACGATGGACTGTTGGCTAAGTTGCGCTCTTATGGTATGTCTGAAAGGTTCTGTTTGTGGCTCTCATGTTTCCTCAGAGAGCGTTTTTTACGAGTTGCGGTCGACGGATTTCTTTCTAACACCCTCACTATCAACGCTGGTGTGCCCCAGGGCTCCATACTGTCTCCTACTCTCTTTCTCATTTACATTAACGATCTGCTGGAAAAGACCGGGAATCCAATCTATAGCTTTGCAGATGACAGTACGCTTGTCTCTTCAATCACCTTGAACGCTCGGACATCGGCTGCTCAGGCGAATATCCGCAGACAGCAGGAGGTCGTTCAACTTAACAAAGACCTGGAAGAAATCTATCTGATCAAGTGGAATTTAACGCTACAAAAACCCAGGCGGCAGTTTTTTCTAAAAAAGGTTGCTGACCGTAACTCCATTCCCCAAGCATGGCAATTTGTTCGTTAGTTTGGGAGCAAATATGTCTTGGCATGAACATGTTGCAGGCATAGCAAGGAGAGCTTCTCAAAAGTTGGGAATATTATTTAGAACCAGAAAGCTTTACACCCCACAACAACTGTTAATTCTTTACAAAGCCCAAATTCGACCAACTATGGAATACTGCTCCCACGTTTGGGGCTCCGCTCCCAAACATACACTGCATTTGTTGGATTCTGTTCAGAGAAGAGCGGTCCGTCTGATTGGGGACCCGGAATTGACCGGCGGCCTTGATTCGCTGGAACATCGAAGAACGGTTGGCGACTTGAGTCTGTTCTACAAGTATTTTCATGGAAAGTGTTCGAAGGATGTAGCCCGCTTAATTCCTCCCAAAGCGGTGCATGTTAGAAATACACGTCGCGCTGGTGCTTCGCATCCGTATGAGGTTCAGCTTGTTACTCCGCGTACAACGCTTTTCAAGCAATCTTTTATATGGAGAACGTCATCCCTTTGGAATAATTTGCCCAGCGCTGTGTTTCCCACCGAGTACAATTTACAGCGATTCAAGAACAACGTGAATCGCTTTTTCCGCACTCGTGCCGCTCCTGGAGCGCTTTAGGGACTTCCCTGCAGCACGTGTGCTAGACCAATAAAAAAAAAAAAAAAAATTGTTGGATTCTATTCAGAGAAGAGCTGTTCGTCTGATTCGAGACCCGGAACTGACCGGCAGCCTTGATTCGCTGGAATATCGAAGAACGGTTGGCGACTTAAGCCTATTCTACAACTATTTTCTTGGAAAGTGTTCGAAGGATGTAGCCCGCTTGATTCCTTACAGAGCGGTGCGTGTTAGAAATACACGTCGCGCTATGGAGAACATCATTCCTTTGGAATAATTTGCTCAAGACTGTGTTTCCCACCTAGTACAATTTACAGCGATTCAAGAACAACGTGAATCACTTTTTCCGCTCACGTGTCGCTCCTGTAGCGCTTTAGTGACTTCTCTGCAGTACGTGTGCTAGACCCATAAAAAAAACGCTCGCCAGGGTCTAGGCCAGATATTTTGTAGCGCACAACAGGAAAATATATTTGCATAAACCAGCTCAACACCTGTTTTTCAGCTCCATAACTTCGCTTTACATAAAGCTGTACGTACTATTACAAAAATTTGGTTACGTTTCATGGCAACTAGATAGGTTTTAAATCTTTACTCTTTACGTAAATTGATATATTGCGATTAAGATCGCAAATTATTTGGTTATTTTGACATCTAATATCAGAAATTATTGTATGTGTAGGGACATGCGTCAATATTTGGTTAACGTTGCTGATCTGAAGATTTTTTCTTTTTCTAAAGCAAATTTAGGTTTAGGATTTTAAAAATTAAAAATAAATATGGCATACAATTTTGTAATTATTAAAACATTATATTATTGACAACGTATTATGAACGTTCTGTATAATCGAATATGCCACTGTAACTTGCGTTACTCATTTCATCAGTAATTTTTTTAGACTGCTACTTGCAGATTTTTGGGTCATTGAACTGAATACAAATTTGTTGAGATTCGTTACATGGTTATATGTCAACTCAGAATAAAATGAAGTAATTTTGGGAAAATAGATGACATTCGTCATTAGTGAGTTGACAAAATTATATATTATATATATATATATATATATATATATATATATATATATATATATATATATATATATATATATATATATATATATATATATATATATATATATATATATATATATATATATATATATATATATATATATATATATATATATATATATAATATATGTTTTATATATATATATATATATATATATATATATATATATATATATATATATTCTTCTTTACATTTTCGGTCAAATCAAGGCATGCTGTTGGAAGGGCATTTCTTCGAAAAAGGGATGTAAATGCCCATACCATCCAAAATAACATCGAAAACTTCCTCAGCGCGGTCAGGTGGATCGTCGGATTGAAAACAAACGTCTAACGAAGGAAAAGTTCGAAAATATTCCCTGAGTTCTTTCCGTTTAGCAGATTTGTAGGGCCAAATCTTGCGCGGTCTAGGCGCCCCTCTGTTACTGATTGATAGGATACTCGATGTCGAAAGCAGTTTATGGTCGGAAAAACCTAACAGCGTATTTATTGTGACGGCGTAAATCTCTGGACTTGTGGTTAAAAACAGATCAAGAATATTTGCGAACTCTCTGTCTCGATTAGGGTTCCGTGTTGGCTCGTCAGTAAACTGAGTTAAGCCACAACTGATTAAGAATGATTCAGCATCACGACCTTGTTCGTCGGTAGTATTTGAATATTTAAGCCAGTTGATGTTGTGGACATTAAAGTCGCCCAGGATGGCAATTTCTGCATTTGGATAGTTAATTAGTAAATGATCGATGGTGTCTGCAATAGAAGCGAAAAATGGTCTAAAGTTGGTCGATAGGGGCACCAGATAAACTTTGTGGTTTGTTGAGTTGTTATTTTTAACCACCTGCCATCGGGGCTCCAGAGCCGTCTCTCATTGGCAAGAGAGGTCGTTTCTGACAAAAAGACATATTCCAAAGTTACACCTAAACCGAGAATAGAAGTTGTACCCGAGATAGACAAAGTTGACTGTGCTGGTTGATGAACTGACCTTGGTTTTACAGAGAGCGAGTACATGAGGTTTATTTGATTGCAGGTGTTGGTGCACTGCATTTATGTTCGACTTTAAACCTCGCATGTTGCAAAAATCAAATTAAAAGTTGCAATCCCTACATGTCGACGCCCCTGAATTAGCCCTTACCCGGAGATCTAAACGGGGGGCTATTTTACCTCTATAATTTTTTGTATCCAGGTGCTTCATCATGCTATTTGGTTCCACAGTTCGGGGACATCGGCACACCCACGAAACGTTAAGCAACTTCACGCAGCCTAAGCCGGGCGATGCCTGGCGGGATCTGGGCATTTGTCATCTAAGTTGTTCTTTTAGTCACTTTCTACGACAGGAAGAACGTGCCGGGGGAGATATTCTATCCCGTTCCCCCACGGGGTAATATATATTTATGCGGAATTTCTATTTCTATTATCAGTAATCAGCAAGTAAATATTTAAAGGCGATCATTTATAACGGGATGTAATCACATATTTAGATATAAACATCAGAGCGAAACTGGTTAGAACAATAGAGAGATTTTGCAACGCTTATTTTGGGAGGTCACCGTCTTTATCTTTAATTAAAGCATGTGCCCACCATTTGGAGCTTGCGCAATATTGAAACAAAATAAGAGTTTAATTAATTATAACGATTTCCTTTATTTAGGAACTTATAAAGAGGTTATTTGAAGTTCGTTATTCTTATCACTATTATGGTAGGGCCTGTTTTTTTTTTCTACTTAGGTATACAAACCACTAAGAAAATACAGTAATATTAAAATGATAATCTTTTATTGCAAAGAACACTGACAACAGTTAATTATTATTCAGAATATGTTGGGATTTTGCAGTCTTTGGTACTTATCGCACATTCGTATTACCTTGGAAATATTGAAGGAATTGATAGAAACCTGCTAGACACAACTTTAATTTAGAAACTTGTATTGGCCCATCAAATACTAATAACCGGCGGGCTTAACCATGAAATGAATGAAAAAAAATCGCTTAAGTTTATAGAAGATGAATACTAACGTAAGTTTGCAATTTTTTCGCGTTAATACTGCACATGCTTGAGATGACGATTAGGACAAAGGCATATGAAAAATAGGCGTTGCAAAATCTCTCTATTATGTGGTAAAATCAGTTTTCTAATTTAAGCCATAAATTTTTACTCGTTTACAAGTTAATTATCAATTTATTTAATTTTTAGAACATGCCTACGAGCGAAGTTTATTTCGAGGATTTATTACAAATTAAATTCTTAAAAACGTCTGTACATTAACGTAATTCATAAAGAGCAAGATTAGATAAAACGGAATGACTTTAATCTGGATATAATAATACTATGCAAAATAAAATTCAGTATAATTCGTGGAGTGGTTGAGTGTGCCTGTTTGAAGTATATTTTTTTATTAGGAGAGGAAATTAAACAACTTCATTAATGGTGGAAAAATCGGTATGAGTTTTATTTATAGTGAATTTTTGCGCTATTTAAGTGAGTCTTGAAGATAAAATTAAATATTTTGTTATAACACTTTTTAGAGTAGGTCAACAAATTTAAAATATAAAGACAGAAAATCCAAAATAATCTTTTAATTGGTTGTTACAGGGGTTTTTAGAAAATGATGGCAAACAATAAATATACTATATATTGTTGTTCAATTAATATTCGCCATTGTTGTAGTGTTAAGGGGATTAAACTATATACTTACTTTTCCTTTTAATCTATTTTGTAAAATGGAACGCATAATTCCAAACTGAATTATAAACACATGGGCTGAAAAGTCCCGGGCCTAACAAAGAAAACACGGTTTTTTTGGTTCAAAATTAGCTTTATTCATCAACGTAATCTCCATCAAGAGCAACGCAATCATTCCAGCGCCGCTCTAAAATTTCAATACCACTTTTGTAGAACGATTTATCTTTTGCCTCAAAATAGGCCTCAGTTTCAGCGATAACCTCGACATTCGTGCGAAATTTCTTACCGGCGAGCATTTTTTTCAGGTCTGCGAACAACCAGTAGTCGCTGTGAGCCAAATCTGGCGAATACGGTGGATGTGGGAGCAATTCGAAGTTCAATTCATGTAGTTTTGCCATTGTTTTGATTGACTTGTGACACGGTGCGTTGTCTTGATGAAACAAAATTTTTTTTCTTTGCCATATGCGGTCGTTTCTTTGCAATTTCGGCCTTCAAACGCTCCAATAACGCTATATAATATTCACTGTTGATGGTATTTCCTTTCTCAAGATAGTCGATGAATATTACACCACGCAAATCCCAAAATACCGAGGCCATAACCTTTCCAGCCGATTGTTGTGCTTTCGGGCGCTTTGGGCGAGGTTCACCAGTTGCTGTCCACTCAGATGACGATCGTTTTGATTCCGGAGTGAAGTGATGGATCCATGTTTCATCCATTGTCACATATCGACGCAAAAATTCCGGTTTGTTACGTTTTAAACATGGCCAAACACTGCTCAGAATCATCAACACGTTCTTGTTTTTGATCAACAGTGAGCAAACGCGGCACCCACTTTGAACAGAGCTTTCTCATAGTCAAATGCTCATGCAATATAAAGCCAACACGTTCTTTTGATATCTTTACGATATCAGCTAACTCACGCAACTTCACTTTTCGATCATTCAAAACGATTTTATGGATTTTTTTTTTGATGTTTTCTGGTGTTACCGCCTCATTTGGACGTCCACTGCGTTCTGCATCATCGGTGTCTCTACGACCACGTTTGAAGTCAGCAAACCAACGTTTTATTGTTGTTTCTGATGGAGCGGAGTCCCCATAACACTTTTCAAGCCATTGCTTCGCTTGAACGGTATTTTTTCCCATCAAGAAGCAGTGTAAAATTAAAACACGAAATTGTTTTTGATCCATTGTTTTGAAAATAACAAAAGTAGCGTCACTCTTAGCACAATAACTCACAAACTAATGAATAGAATATCATGAAATTTTAACAGCTGTCTTTTGAAGGTTAGTATTAACTGAAAAAAAGGTGTGACTGCAATAAAACTAGCGCTATCTATGTGTTAGGCCCGGGACTTTTCAGCCCATGTGTTATATAAAAACATAATAAAATGATCCCATATTTGTTATTTTAATAAAGGCTATTTTAACAGTATTTTTTATTTTACCGAAAAATCGTTGATGGCAGCTTTAAAAGGTATAATTTTGTTTTTATTTGACAGGCACGTAGGAAACAAACCAAAAAAGCCAAGAAGGCAGAAGACTTGGATGAGCTGAAACAAGAGTTAGACATTGACTACCATAAAATTACCCCCGAAGAACTATATCAAAGATTTCAGACTCATCCAGAACATGTGAGTAGATATAATAATACGTAACTTTAATTTTATTATACAAATATACTGAATAAATAAAATAAATTTTTGTATTAAAATACTAATATAATAATATCATTTAAAATTCAGAGTCAATAGGCATTCTGTTGAACGAATTGGACCAATGGCATAATCAAATATCTAAATCTGTGTGCTGCAACACACAATACATTCATATTTTTATTCTTTTTTTCTCCCAAATTTGTACAACCACCACTTCTTGATATTGTTGAGTGTAATATATACAGGAGGAGTCTAGTATTAATAATCATTATTTTATTTTTGCTCCTCCTAAGTGTTTAGCTTAATCTGTTTATAGGTGTCAGTGCCATTGATTGAGGTATTAAATTGATCAACTCTACATAATATAAGTGTTATTAACTACCAATTTATAAAATTGTAGTTATTTAAAAATACTTATCGTAATATCTTTATAAAACTTTTAGTGTTATCACAAAGATTGTTTTTGTTGTGCAGTATGTTTTTTTTTAAACACGTAAAAGTAAAAGCTTAAAATTCAATATTTGAATACTAACAAAACAGAACATATTTCACTAGATGATGTCTTTTATTCCACATTCGTAAATTTTTGTATATACGGGATGGCATGGACTTAATATACAACATTAAAACTGGTAAAAGATCGTTAATTAAACGAGAGAAAAAAGATATTTTTTTTGTGTAATTTTATATCCGTCCGACTTATTATTCTAGTTCAAGACCTAGCATTTTAGCGAGGTGAACTTTCTCTAAAGAGAAGTGAGCATAGCATGTCTGATGTGTATTATTCTTCTATAAATATTGTTATTTATTTAGTTAGTAGTAGTATTATAGCTTCTCGAATGGGCTACTGGTATTTTGAGAATAAATCAAGTGATGCTTTCGATGAACCACCTTTTCTATTTCGTTACCTTTTGTAAACTTCATTTATCTACATTATTGTTTCATAAAATTTTTACGTCAACTATTTTCTTTATACGAGTATAGCTATCTTGGAACTGATTAACATGTACGAGGCTGGTTTGAAAAGTCCGTGCAAAGTCCGCGAGATGGCACTACCGGCGCGTATCGAGGTCATGTTTAGTTAGTAGCATCTCTTGAATGAACATAACCAAGTTTCAGCCATATTGGTCTATTCCTTTGTGTTTGGCATTCGTGTGAATCAAGGAAGTCGAGTGATTTTCAAGAAATGGACGAAAAAGAATTTCGTGTGGTGATTAAACATTACTTTATGAAAGGCAAAACGCCTCAGGAGACTAAAGAGAAGCTTGATAAACATTATGGTGACTCTGCACCTTCGATTAGAACAGTTTATAAGTGGTTTCAAAATTTTCGGACTGGCCATATGGGCACAAGTGACGCTGAACGTTCTGGACGGCCTGTGGAGGTTACGACTCCAGAAATCATTGATCAAATCCATGATATGGTGATGGATGACAGAATAGTTAAGGTGCGTCAGATTGCTAGTGCTGTGGGCTTCTCGACTGAACGGGTACATAGTATTTTGCATAAACATTTGGACATGAGAAAGCTATCCGCAAGATGGGTGCCGCGATTGCTCATGCTTGACCAAAAACGTAATCGTGTGAAGTGTTGCAAGGATGGTTTGCAGTTCTTCCAGAAAAATCCGGAGGACTTTAAGCGTCGTTTCGTCACTGTGGATGAAACATGGATACATTCTATACTCCTGAGACCAAACAACAATCTAAACAATGGGTTACCAAGGGGGAATCTGCACCAAAAAAGGCGAAGACCGTTCCTTCGGCCGGAAACGGTTATGGCGACTGTCTTTTGGGATTCGCAAGGGATAATTCTCATCGACTATCTGGAAAAGGGTAAAACTATTACAGGTGAATATTATTCATCGTTATTGGACCGTTTGAAAACCGAGCTGCAAGAAAAACGCCCGCGATTGGCCCACAAGAAAGTCCTTTTCCATCACGACAACGCACCAGCACACACCTCAGTAGTTGTGGTCGCAAAATTAATGGAAATAGGATTCCAACTCGTTTCACATCTCCCCTATTCTCCAGACTTGGCTCCCTCGAACTACTATTTGTTCCCCAATTTGAAGAAATGGCTGGCGGGACAAAGATTTTATTCAAAGAGGAGGTGATTGCAGACACTAATGGATATTTTGCAGACTTGGACAAATCCTATTATTCGGAAGGGATCAACAAACTAGAACATCGTTGGACGAAGTGTATAAGCCTAAAAGGAGACTATGTCGAAAAATAAAAAAGGTTTACCCCAAACACATAAGTAGTTTTTATTTTTGCACGGACTTTTCAAACCAGCCTCGTATATAAGTTTATTGCAGCGAGAGTCGTGTAATGCCCACCACAAAAACGTCTTATTCTCTTATTATTTGATTAAACGTCTTATAAAACTTCATAAAAAGATAGGGATGAAATGTCTGTATTATATTTTTAAACGTGTACACCTTATATTGATCTGTGTGGGAAAATTTTCTCATTTCCTAAAAAAAATATGCCTGTATATTTGGAACAAAAATATTGTATGTTGTAGTTTCTATACTTAAGTAGCAAAAATCGAGCCGGTTTTCTTGAACTGCGTCCAGATTTTAATTGTATCCGTCGAAATGATTGTTAAATGGTTTTACATTTGAAATATAACTAACAGTAGCCTTCTTGATCTTGACAGTTGTAAGTAAAACATAAGAAATGATATTTGTCTAATCTCTAACTTAGAGAAGGAGTTACGCAACGAATAAATAAGCAAGTACCACATTTGGCTCATGTGTTTTGTCGGTACTCGTTGCCAACATTCATTTATATCCTGCTTAGAAAATAATTTTTAAAAAAAGTTTCTCTAGGTGGGAGATGACACCTTAAATTATCAAGATTTCTTGGCAAATAGCCATTTAAGTTTTTTTTAATATTAACCTGTAAAGATTGGATATTTGCTGAATTCCCTAACAGAAATTTGAAAAATTCTGCTCAAGGTTTCAAGCTTTTAGTTTCCTTAAAACGCTTTATGTAATAGCACCCTTCATGAAAATATCTATGGGACGAGCATAAAAGGTGTTTTTTTCTGAATTGGAGCATTATATTTATCGGGTTATAATGGTCAGTAAAATAAGTTACTTCGCCAAATATAGCTCTTATAAAAGTTAAACAAAAACATCGGCCTTGGAAATTATTCAAATTTATTAATCAATTTTAATGTAGCCCTGAATAACATTGGTAATATGCTACGGTAGGCAAAAGAATTACTAACTGCTTAAAAGCTCATTGGACGTTTTAAAGGTTCGGCGACCTTAGCTCAAGCTTGTTCCTTTGGGTGTAAACAAAAAAGGTAAGGTAGTTCGAAACGAAACTAAAATATGTAAAAAATTTCTTTGAAACCTAATTTTGATAAATTTTGGTTTATTTTTATGAACGGTTTTTTTTATCAACATTTTTAAGAGAGACTAAATGGCCCTCTTTACCGTAAATGAATAACATATACATTTTTCTTGCTCATTTTACAATGATCCTGAAAAATGTTTAAATAAAGATTTAGGTGGAAAAAGTTAAACAAAAGTAAAGTTTAATTAATCAGCAAGATATAATGCTAGTTTAAAACACAGATTTCGTTTTATTCAAGGGAGTCTCTTATTCTGTAAATAGAACTAATTTTTAATAATGTAAAATCTAAAAGTACTGCCGGAAAGTAGCAACATTTCCAGAAAATATATAGGATGTTCTTTAAGGGCAAATATTATTTCTTCCTGTTTTCGTTAAATGAAGCACATTAAAGTGTAGTTTTAAGAGTATGAAATTTGTAATAAAAGTAACCGCAAAAGATTCCGCAATTACTCTACTAGACTTCATTTGTGGTGCCAATATGTTTCCTTTGAGTTCGATGACTTTTAAATAGGCTATATTTGACTAAATGACTATATTAGGAGAATACTGTATCCAGATAAAAATATTGCTTTAAACCAGCAAACACCATGTATACTTTCTACATATTTGAATGATTAGGAAAAGAGATTATACTATTAATATAGTTTTTGTGGGTAACGATCTACGCAGTTTTATAGTTAATAAAGGGTCTAGGTCTAAAGGTACTAAAATCGACCCTTAAAAACAAATGCATTGTAAGTATATACATCTTGTAGGTATTGTTGAGAAAAGCCTATCCTGAAATTTTCAGACCTCCAACTCACTCCTGTCAGTCATAACCTCAAAATTAGTGTTTTTTTTTATTTGTCTCGTACTACTTTTCGGCTGTCTAAGTATAATTCTCCTTAATTCTATCAAGTTTGTCATTTTCTCAGCTTCAATTGATATGAGAACTGAAATTTGAAGATTTTTTACGGTAACAAATACATAAAATCAACAAGAAAAACAATGCTCAAATAATAAGATTCGTCATGTCAATTCAAAACATTTATTAAAATTAACTCTGATTTACGAAAGATACTCTCAGAAATTCCTTTCGGGAAAGTTGTTTACTGTCATAAAGAAAATAAAGATGGTTCGGTTGACACGAAGTCCACAAAACTACTATCAACCTTCATATTGATGTAGAAAAATTTGAAATACGCACCTGAAGCTGGATTTTACGCTTAGAAGCTGGTCACTGACCAGCTTCTATACGCATGGTAAAACAGTAAGCGTCAACAGAGCGTCAGTGGCATTTTTAAATGTTTATTAATTATTACATGTTGGAATTAATTTATTTTAACTGAATTACATCAATTTAATGTATTATGCAGATGATTTTGTATAAGTTATAATTTATATAATTATTAATAGGTTGATTCGTGTTGAGCGTCAAAGCGGCAGCTGAAAAGGCACTTTAATATTATATATATTTTGCTGCACGGCCTCGCTACTTCGTTTATTTTACGTGCAGTATATCTACTATACGTCTGCTTTTATAGTTTTGGGTTTTAAATATAGTTTATACTATTACGATTCATACTAACAGCAGACAGTACGTGTATAAGGTAAAAAGGAATAAACATACTTATATAGTTACATAATTAAGTTGTGTTTTATATATATATATATATATATATATATATATATATATATATATATATATATATATATATATATAGCGCTATATGTCATTTTCAAAGTTTTCGGAAATGTTTTGGACGAATTCAAAAATTTGGTTATTTCTCATTATTTTCAATTTTAACTAAAGAAAGGATGGGCGTCGTTAAAGATTGTCTAGTTTCAATAGAATTTTGAGGATTTTCCCATGTTTTTTAATCGATGCATTTTACAAATTTTAAGCATATTATTCATAATAAGAGGTTATTGTGGTGGGGTAGTAGGTTAGAGGTGAGACCGCAGACAGATACCCATACAGGCCGGCGAAAATAGGAAACTACATTTTGATTTCTGAAATGTGAGGAAATGCGCCAATTTCGTATTTTTACGGACACAATACTTTCTTATTGCAAAAGAAAAAAATCATAGAAAACATTTTTGTGCTTCTGTTTATTAATTAATTATTTTTTCATCTATTTCAAATCAAAGTTTTTATAGTTTTACTAGTATATATAGCCACTGTTTTGTTTTCAACAGCATACTTTGCAGTAGTTTCCACGACTAGATGAAATTTACTAGATTTTCTCTACCTGCAGAGCAACTTTACGTTATCTAGAGATTGATTTTTGACAACACTTAATACTACTTTACATTTTTTTTTTCCTCATAACTAAACCTAAACATCTTTTATTAACGAGGACGTCTTCCATTCATAGATGGGGGGGGGGGGGGGGGGCGAGATTCCTTAAATATAAATATTTTATTTCTCTCAAAAATTAGTTAATCACTTTAAAAATAACACAGTACGATAAAAAATTTCAATTCTTTCCACCTATGATTGTCCAGAGAGATTTAATAGCAAGACGTTACAATGCTGCCGGACTGCATACAATTTGCTCGAGGTGTACGATTTATGTGGCCACGACTGTACCTGTATGCAGAGAAATATTGGGATGACAATCCAAATTTCTTAAAGAAACGGATTAACCAAATTCTTAGCTAGTTTGTTAGAAAAAATGAATTTTTCGGTTGGTTGATTTAAAAGTATGTATAAATAAAATATTGCAAAATGTTTCACTTTGAAGATTGCATATCACTGATAATTCGCTTTATAACAATTACAATTTTTAAAAAGTTTTATACTTATACGATATGGGCAAATAATTTCTACTTCAATATTTAAATATGC
>CM032446.1:130186625-130401954 GCA_019049505.1 Pachyrhynchus sulphureomaculatus
TGGATAATGCCCCAAGCCATCCGCCTGCAAAAGATTTACAAACCGATGATGGAAAAATCTTTGTTTTTTAAGCCACCAAATGTAAGACCCTTGATTCAGCCAATGGATCAAAATGTTCTTCGATTCACAAAACTTTACTACAGGTCAAGCTTGTCATCAATTTTATCTTCAGAATCTGAAGATCTCTCAAAACTTTTAAAGCGTTTAAGCCTATCATTAGCATGGAATAAGCTTGAGGTTGACAGGATAAAAAAATGTTGGAAAAATATTTTGGATTTCACTGAAAAGAGTAATGATGACTCTGATCCGGAAAAAAACATTCCACTCAGCATTTTGAAGGAAAAATACAAAAATAAAATGGAGGAATCGCTCAAAGAAGTTCAGAATTTCTTGACAGAAGTAAACAGCGAAGTAATTTTGTTAATTGCATAAATCTGTTTAACATTTACGTATTTAAGAAAAAAAATATTTTTCAGGTTGAATATTCAAGAGAGGATATTGTGAAGTGGAATGAAGATAATTTAGATAAGCAAAATGATGAAGACGAAGATAATTTAATTAATGACGATTCTGGCTATGAAAATGAAAACAATGAAAAGTTGGAAATTAATTAGTCGGAAGCTTTGGACGCATAATAAGGCAATTATTTGGAGTCAAAAAAATATTTTTAATACTAATGATTTATTGATATTGCGAAAATGCAGGAATAAGGCTTTGCAGAAAAGTTTGGCTGCAAAAAAAATTCAAAAACAAATCACACAATATTTCCCTAAAATGTAACTGTTTTTTAAATAAAAATCCCTTTTTGATTTATAACACATGAACAATTTGATTTTATGAAAACCCATCAAGAGCAACGCAATCATTCCAGGTATTTATTGGTTCTTGTTTTTGACAAACAGTAAAACGCGGCACCCACTTTGAACAGAGCATCTGCTCATGCTATAAAGTATATGGTCAGGTCACGCAACTGAATCCGTAGCAATTTTTGTTTTCGTAATGGACGTTGTTTTTCATCGGTGTCTCTACGACCACGTTTGAAGTCAGCAAACCAACGTTTTATAGTTGTTTCTGATGGAGCGGAGTCCCCATAACACTTTTCAAGCCATTGCTTCGCTTGAACGGTATTTTTTCCCATCAAGAAGCAGTGTAAAATTAAAACACGAAATTGTTTTTGATCCATTGTTTTGGAAATAACAAAAGTAGCGTCACTCTTAGCACAATAACTCACAAACTAATGAATAGAATATCATGAAATTTTAACAGCTGTCTTTTGAAGGTTAGTATTAACTGAAAAAAAGGTGACTGCAATAAAACTAGCGCCATCTATGTGTTAGGCCCGGGACTTTTCAGCTCATGTGTTAGTAACGCTAAAAAATTGCTAAGTTACAGACAAATTTCCAAGTCTCCAATGCATAGCCGCTACTCCCCCACTTTATCTGACTAGACAGCTTTCATTAATGAAATATTACTCATCTTCGCTACACAGACCCCACACAAAATTCTCTTTAAACTTGACTAATGCACACAAAGCTCACATAGCCTATCCTCCAAAATCCATTCCCAAGAGAATAAATTCTTACCTGACCTTACATGGGCTCACTCCCCCCCAAATTTGACTACCCACTATTCACCACATTTCCTCCCTGGCCTCCCTTTCCTCTCCAAACCCATCAATCGATCTACACTTCCATTCCGGTAACAAAAATAACCTAATAGGAGCCAACATCATTCATCAATTCTCTGAAAGGATACACACTCTCTACTCTTTTCTATAGTCTACACCGATGGTTCGAAATCGCCAAAAGGAGCGGGAGCAGCCTTCCTACACAAGTCTTATTCTCAACAATTTAAACTTCCTCCATACTCTTCAATCTTCTCTGCCGAGCTGTTAGCCCTAAAAGAAGCAATCAGGTATGCAATAAATAACAAGGAAAATAACAAATTCCTCATTGCATCAGATTCCTTAAGTGCCATAAAAGCCATCAAATACAGCAATCCGGACTATGCATACTTAAGACAAATAGCAGACTTATTATACATCGCCAAGGCCAGCCATTCCTAGCCATATGGGAATCAAAGGGAACGACAGAGTAGATCAAGTAGCCAAACAAGCCATAGAAACAAGCAACTATACCAAAGGAGAGAACCATACTAACGATTTCCATAAAAATTTAATCTCAATAAATAGAAATAATTTTCAGTTGGAATGGGATCTTGTAGATCCGAATAACAAGCTGTGGGAAGTAAAATCTTTTGTTTTTCCTTCTTTACACATTCATAATCTAAACAGATCAGAGAACGTAAAACTCAGAAGACTAGCGACTGGACATACATACCAGACACACTCTCACCTACTAAAGAGTGAACCAGCACCATTATGTACCATCTGCAATCAATCATTGACTGTCAAACACATATTTGAGGCAGCGCATTTTTCGCACAGAAGAAACAAACATAACATACCATCAAACATTAAACAAATTGTAAGCACTTTTCAATCAAATAAGCTGGGAATCATCAATTACTTAAAAGAATTAAATATCGCAATCTAAATTATTTTGGGCGCCAAATAACCATTGAAGTTGACGCGCCCCTACCCCTTAATAAAAAAAATAAAAAAAAATTTTAGCTATAATGCAGTTATAAAAAGAAACTGAACATTACCAGAGGTAAGGAGATAGAGCAAGTGCACCAATATAAATACCTGGGACATGAAATCAGAATAGGGCGACGACGAAACATATGAAATGCAGCGGAGAATACGTCTCTTCTAGGCTGCATATGGCAAACTGGCCTATGTATTCAATTCTATCCTTCCTATGTGTTTAAAAAGAAAAGTACTTGACAGATACATACTTCCCGTACTTAGATACGGAGCCGATACTCTCACAATGACGAAGACAAACATCAATAAAATATGTGTCATGCAACGAAAAATGGAGAGATCAATGTTAGGTGTTACTCTTAGAGATCACATCCCAAATCACATAATCAGGAAGAGAACGAGGTACAAGTCGCAGTCAAATTCATTTTACATCTTAAATGGAACTAGGTTGCGCATGTTGCTAGGGTTAAGGATGGACGATAGACAAAGAAAGTGGCGACTAAGATTCGAAGCATATCGGAGTTGAGGTAGACTACCAAGTCGGTGGACTGATGATTTGAAAGGAGTGGCTGAAAATTGGGTACAAGCGGCCCCAAACAGGAAAAAGGTGGCAAAACTTGAGGGAAGCTTTCGTCCATCAGTGGACAGTATAAGCTGGTGATGATGATATGTTTTTCTATAAATACCCGAAAATAATTTAAAAATAACATAATTTTTAGACCTCTCTCCTCTAAGAATCCTGAAAATTAATATACGAAGCAACCCTTCTAACCCTCCCCCCAATCCTTTTTATCTTTTATATGTTTGACTATAAATAACTAAAACAAGGTATAATAAGATATGCGGGACAATCTCTCCAATCCTCCCCACCCTTTCAACCTCTTTTATGTTTCGCTGTAAACAATTGAAAGTAAATAAATAAAACATTTACTTACAGTACTTTCTTTGCATCCGCTCAATTCTAAAATAAACACTGAATTTGATTTTCGCACATAAAATAATAAACGAATCCAAGTATGGGGCTTCTAATAAGATTGAAAATACTGAAAAATATTAAATTTTCAGATCTTCAACTCCAAGAACCCTGGCGTAGACATATTTTATGATATATATGCAACCACCCCTCTAACCCCCTACCCTATTCGTTGAATCTAATATTTTTTTACTATAAATAATTATGGTAAAATATAAATAAATATGGTAAAATTTGGTCTACATCCCAACGAAGAACCAGGGAAAACTCTCATTATACTATTCAAAAGATAAAATATTGAATGATCCCCCCTCCCCCGACAGAAAATTTTTAAGTTCCTCGATTTTAAGAACCTTGAAAATAGCATATAATAACATATATGTACATGAAGGCACCTCCCTAACCCCTATCCCCCACCGTACGCCGTACATGTTTTACGATTTTCTATTATATATTTATGGCACAAACTAATCCAACCTCAACTTTTTTCAGTTGCTGTCCTTATTGGCATTGAAAATAACAAAAAAAGATATAAGCTTTGATTCCTTGAATACGAGGACATATATAACATAACACGATAAATATGAAGCCACTCTTTTAACACTCTTCCCCAAACTTTTCGTCCTTTATACGTTTTTTTTTATTATCGCAACCAGAAACGAGGAAAAATTCTTATAAAACGATACAATATTTAACGACCTTCACCCTCTTCTCCTGTTAAAATTGAAACTAATGAAAAATAACTTAATCTTCAGATTCCTCGACACTAAAAACCATGAAAAGAATATATACCACGAAATATATGAATCAACGCCTCCAACCTCCTTCTGCACCACTTTAATCCCTTATATATACTTTAAATAATATGCTTAAAATTTAGAGATTACCGCAGCCAAAAACCTGAAAGAATTATCATAATACTACTGAAATTATACAATATCTAACTAGCTACACCGCTTTCACTCCCTTCCCCTTTTAAAATTTAAAATAATGAAACAACTTAATTTTCCGATTCTCTGACTCTTAAGAATCATTAATCATATATACGAAACAATCTCTCTAACCTTGTGCCGCAACCTTTTATTATTATATGTTTTAATATTTTTTCATATCCTAAGGATATCGGCGGGGATGTCGTAATACCCGTCAACGGTATCCAAGTGCCGAAACATACATTTTTATATTTTACTTCACTTTTTAGACAACGCGGTACTACTACCTATGTACGTGACCAGGCCATATATACTTAAATAAAAGTATACAGACCTGCTGGAATTGGAACCCTAGACCTTCTCCACCGCAAGCAAAATAAATAGTTATCCACAAAGTTACTTTATTATATCAACAAACAACCAAGAAAAATTACCATATTACTATTAAAACTATACAAGATTTGTGGACGCTCATTCTTTTCACTATCTTCCCCTATAGATTTCATCCTTTCTTCAGATATATGGATACTAAATTTGAAATTGATATTTCATTTCGTTCAAGAGTTTTCATGCCAAAAGATCGACAGACATGTTAAATATATCCATTATACTAATCAAAAATTCCGATACACCTATTGAAACTATGACTGACTGAAAATATTTAACTGCCCCCACTCATTTCAGCTTCTTCTTTAGAAAAAATATTGCTCAAAAACTATAGGCTTTATTCATATTTTATAACATAATTATTACTACTTCAATATTCAATTTGAAACTTATATATCATTCCACTGGCGAGTTATCGTGTCCATAGACACACAGCCCAATACAAATGGGAAATTATGATTCAGTGATCTAGGGACTCTAAAACGTAAAGAAATGATAAGAACTCAAAATGTGATTTATTTACGAATACATTACAACCCTTTAACGAGGAGAGTACTATGATTAATTCCTCAATGATTTCCTGTTTATTCCATTTAAAAACCAAATAATTCATTCTCTTTAAAAAATAAATAAATAAAACTGTGTGGCTCCTCTCATCTGTAGCTAGTGCCTCTCAAGGTCATCGGTCTTCCGACCGTAAGACGATGTCGCCAGACGTAACAGTAATATGGTCGTTTAGTTAGTACAATGTGCTCGAGGTGTACGATTTATTTGGTCACCACTGTACCATATTCCAGTTATCAAAATCAATATTTAGCTTCTAACACTCTGTTTAAGTCATACATTATACCTTTTGAATCAATTTACACTTTGAAGTTAATAATAACCACAGTAATTTCTACGAAACGATTAATATTTAATGTTTCAACAATTTTCCTAACTTGAAACATGATGGTTTCGTTTTCATCTCAATAACATTTAAATATAGTTGTAAAAGAAAGGCACAAAAGTAATTAAAAAGTTTATATGATACCTAATATTCTAGGAACATCAGGCAATATTTACTGTTAAAGGAATATCAATAGTTATAACTATTAATTTGGTGCAAGCTCAGTTGGCACACGGCAACTCTAAAGGGGAAATTCGACGAAGATTTAACAGAGAATACTTTACCAGGCAGAGTAAACTAAACGAGGAGAAATAACACAGTTATGTGAAACTGGTGAAGCATAACAACCTTACGGAGCGGGGGTCAGTTTCAAACCTAACTGCTAAGTAGTAAAATGTTTACTTAGGCTAAGTATTACAAAATTTAGCAAGTGGTTGGACGTCAGTTTAACATCAGTACACAATTGTGATTGGTTAATTCACAAATAATCCTGAAATGTAACTGTCAATAAAGCTTTAAAATACGAGTCCTCTTTTTTGTTTTTGATAATGGGAAATTTTTAAGTCCCCTCTTGTATCATCTGATTTTCTTTGTTTATGAAATTCAAAACTTACAAGAGGAGAGGGGAGAAGAGGAGTATGCTTTGACACTGAAAAAAAAATTATAAATAATCTTATTATATTGAGACATTTTAAACAGCAGGGCAAATTAACTACGTATATTCCACCAAAGAACAAGAAGAACAAAGTAATTAATTTCAAATACTAATTAAACATGAAAGAAACATAACACGACCTGCCTTTTTACTTGAGTTTTTCCGGTAAGTTAACTGATAGGTTGTACTAAATGTATATAGAAGCCAAATCCACAATTTGCGGACTTTTTCTCCGTTGGTCTGTTCCGACATCACACAAAAACGGCTGAAAGAACCTAAAGGAAATCTTGCACGAAGATAAAATAGGAACCGAAGTAGATTATAGCCTACATTTAACCCGTACATCATGAAAGTAAGCATTTATTCAAAGAAGAGTATTTCTAAAGCGCGTTGCTAAAATAAAACAAACCAAAAATATTTTCAGCAAGTTAATAAAAGCATTAGGTCCAGATGTTTGAATAAAATCTAGTTTGAATATTAAAACAAAGGAGCAAACAGTCTTCCACAGTCGTGGACACATGAAACGTACATCCTGAGCACATTCTGATACCTATTCCGCAATATTATTTGCTAATCAACCTAGACACTAAAAAAGAATAGACAAAGTAAGTCACTGATAACATTCTTTCCAGCCAAGTCAATAATATATTAGAAACTTTAATGAATACGATAAACATTTGACAAAATTTCAACCTATATTATGAGAAAAAAAACCTAAATGATCGCACGTGGTTTGCTAGTAAAACCAGCTGTGGATGAGTACCAGTATTGTCACTTAAATTTGGTAATTTTAATAGCAGGTTACATTTTGTTATATATAACGTATTAAAGTACAAACTAAAAAAAATATACTTAGCTGTCTTTTATAAACATAATTTTACTTATGTTCTTCTGTATTAGTTAAAATTATGCTCGATAATTTTACTTCGTTAGATTAGAGATTTAATAAAATGAAACACTTGCATTCAACCAAATCACCACTTTTCGGTATCAGGAGATCACGTTTAAATGTAAACATGCAGAACCTTGCTAAGTTCCATGGTCTTACATGCCGGAAGCCCTTGTGATCCGAGCTAGAGACGCTGCGCACAGATAAGAGGAGTAAGAGGTTCAGATTTTCTTTTTAAAAGACAATACATTATTTAGTTTTTAAATGGAATATGGAAGAAATAATATTGAAGGATAATTCAATCATATTACAATTCCTGCTAAAGACAAGAATTGCATTCATGAAAAAAAATATATATTTTAAAATTTTAGCATCCATTCACGTTTTGAAGTCCCTAGATTTCGAAAAACATAATTTGTCGCTATGTTGACACGATAATTTTCAAATGAAAGGAGATATCGATTTGAAATTCGCTTTAGAGAAAATGAGTAAAAGAGATGGGGCTCGTTAAACATTACATAATTTCAATAGATTGTTGAAATTTTTTTTGGTTTTTGAACAAATTTTAATTATTTTATTTATAATCATCACCATATGTAAGTGGTCATGGAGTTAGAGGATTAGTTTCTTATATATGATATATATCTTTTTTAGAGTCGCCGAATCTAAAAATTACAGTACTTTTTTTGTTATTTTCAATTTTAGTGGAAATACTATACAAAGGTCATGTCAGGTTTCAGTTGTATTTATTTTTAATGTCTCTCCTCAACTTTTTTTTACTTCCCCGGCGAAAACAAATTAATGAAAAATGACCTTCTGAGATATTAGCAATATTTCATGTCCCCCATTTCCGTGCAAAGCAATCTGATTATATGGCAACGTCATATAATTTTAAAAATCATACAGAATTGGGTGCGATCCAAATTTAAGAATGGAGGTGGAGACTCCTACAAAGGCAACGAGTCTGGTCTATTATATATACGAATAAAAATTTTGAGCGGAACAGGCGCTGGTATATATGCAGAAAAGCCCAAGTGGAGCTTAAACACGTCACTAGGGATAAGTGCAACAATATTCCAGGCAGAAATTCATGCAATACAAGCATGTGTTCATAAGAATATCAGACGGGACCACGGCAACCAAGAAATATATATTCTCTTAAGACAGTCAATCTGCTCCGATGGCTTTAGACCTTTATTAGACCAACTTTAAGATTACGATGGAGTGTAGACGTGACCTGTTGCAACTATCCTCCAGGAATAACAAGGTTGAACTACTGTGAGTTCCAGGACATTCGGAGATAAAAGGTAATGAAAGAACGGACGAATTAGCAAGATTTAGAGCTATAAAACCATACAGGGGTCCAGACTCAGCGTTTGGTATACTAAAACAGGTGGAGAAACTGATAATTAACAGATTATTATATCAGTAACATCTAGATCGTTGGTTCGCACCATCTGATCAAAGACATGCAAGGGACGTAATTGGCGGCGTCTCGAAGAAACTAACAACTTGCGTCCTTTATTTAACAAGAGCCCAGACCAATCTAGAGGTGTGACTTGATCATCGACTGTCACCTGAGGAAATATTTTGTGAAAATGGTCCCACGACATGCAGACTATGTTGTGAAGAGAAAGCAACTTTTATAAACATCTTTTATGAATATGCGGCTTTAATTCGGAAGGACTTAGAAGGAACCTTCTTAAAAGGACATCGCAGATGTAACCAAGAGCGAGAAGCACAATAAGCCAAGAGGCTGCAATGCACAAGTAGGTGCAATTGCTTACTCTTCCTACAACCAACCAACCCATTTCCGTCGTTGTGTCTGTCTATCTGACTGTCTGTTGGCATGATAAATCTGCAACGAAAATTTATTTTAAAAATATTTTTCTAAAAGATCGACTTGTAATGCTTGAATTAATTTATTCCTTACTGTAAAAAAGTCAAATTTAAAGTTTGACAGCAACGATATATTTTCAAAGATTGTTTTATTATTTAGAAATATGTATAGTCAAGCATCTAAGGGGGAAGAGAGAGACAGGTTCTTCCGTACACCTGGTCTTATACGTCGCTTTCTGGATTCTTAAAATCGAGACACCGGAAAATTGTGTGTTTTTGAATTATTTTAAATTATTTATAGTCTAATATACAAGGGGTTAACAAGTGTCGGGAGGGGTTCGAAGGGGTACTTCTTATATGTTATGATATACGTCGTTTGCAAGGTTCTTAAGAGTCGCGAAATCTAATCATTGTGCTATTTTTTCATTATTTTCGTTTATTTATAGTCGAATATATAAGGGGTAATAAATAACTTTACCGATTTTTTAAAACTAAATAGTAATTTGTTCACATATGAGTCTATGTCAATGTTTTAAAACAGATAAGCATATTTTTTAATAATGCTAAAAATTATTATAGTATATTCTGAGTTACTTAATTTTATAATAATTTTAGAAAAAAAAATAAGATAAAAAATTATACCTAGTGGCTCCATGTAATCCGTCGAAGTAGCCTCCCCAGCTACTACTTCTTCTACCTGTTATTAAACATTATTCTAATTTTTCTCATATTACATTATCTTTCAAAAAATCCATAAAGTTCCCTTCCCTTCCAAACAAAAATAAATATCATATTTGACTTTTTTATATTAAAGAATAACTTAATGTATAACGAGAATATATTAATTACAAAGTGGAGCAAAGGAAGGGCTACAGAGATATTTACTATCCTGATACTTACGGTAAAATTGAAAATAATGGAAAAAAATAAGATAATTTTTATATTCTTAGTCTTCATGAACCCTGAAAAGGACCTATAATACGATAAGTATGAAACCAATACACAAACCTGCTGCCTCACCACATTAAACCCTTACATGTTTCACGACAAATAATTGAAGATAATGAAAAACTAACACAATTTTCAGATTTCTGGACTCCAAGAAGCCTCAAGCGGACGTATAACACAACATATCTGAGGAAATCCCTCTAACATCCTCTCCCACTCTTTTAATCTTTTACATGTTTCACTATAAATAATTATGCTCAAAATTTACTGTTTGTCCAACCAAAAACCAAGAAAAATCCATAAAAGAGTATTGTAAATACATAAAATTTATTTTCTCCATCTGGAAAGCACCTTTATTTTATCTAGAGATATTCCCGTGGGCGTGCAGGAAAGAATATTACCTCTGGTACGCAGGAACAAGTTAAATGGGCAATGGGCAAATCCCACCAGCCATAGCCCGATGTGATACCATCGCATCGGCCTAGGCTGTGTGAAGTAGCTTAAAGTTTAATGGTTGTGCCGATGTCCCCGGAATGTGGAAAAAAATAGCATGATGAAACTAACAGGATCAAAAAATGTTGGAGGTAAAGTAGCCCTCGTCCGGATTTCCGGATGGGAGCTGATTCGAGTGCGTCAACATGCAGAGATCACAATTTTAAAATAGATTTTTGTAACATACGAGGTTTAAATTCGAATATGAATTTTGTGCACTAACACATGCAATCAAATAAGCCCCATGTAGTCGCTCTCTGTGAAACCAAGGTCAGTTCATCGATCAGTACAGTCAACTTTCTCTAACCTGGATACAACTTCTATTCCCGGTTCAGGCGTAACTTCGGAATCTGACTTTTTGTCCAGAAGGGATCACTCCTGCCAATGGGAGGAGACGCTGGAGCTCCGAAACTTTGAAGTTAAGTGGTAAAACTTCAAGGGATACTAAGTTTAGAACACTTTTCACTTCTCTTGTATTGCCATCCTGGATGACTTTAATGGACACAACATCAAATGGCTTGAGTATTCAAATACGACTGACGAACAAGGTTGAGAATCTGAATCATTCTTAATCAGTTGTGGCTTTACTCAGCTTATCGATAAAACAACACGGACCTTTAATCAAGACAGTCTTTTTGACCTATTTCTAACCAAGAATCCCGAGCAGTACACTTTTACCGTAAATCGGCTGTTAGGTTCTTCCGACCATAAACTGCTTTCGACGTAGAAATATTCTACCGATAGTGACAGAGAGACACCTAAACCGAGCAAGATTTGGCATTACAAATCTGCTAAAGGGGAAAAAGACATGGAAAATTTTCAAACTTTCCCTTGGTTAGACGTTAGTTTTATATCGGACGACCCATCTAACTGCGCTAAGGAGCTTTCCGATGTAATTTTGGCTGGTACCGAAGTTTACATCCATTTTTCGAAGAAATGTCCTTCCTTGGTTTGGCCGAAAATGCATGGAAGCTGTTGCTTCTAAATATCTTGCCTATCGACAATGGCGTAAAAATCCTAACCTCATAAACCGTAATATCTTTGTTCGTACCTGGAGCAAATGTAAAGAAATTATCGACGAAGCCAAGGAAACACACAATAAAAGAATTAAAAACAAACTTCTTGCCTGCCCCAACAATTTCAGGTCCTTTCGATTAGTCGCTAAGACTATTAGTCAAAATTTTACTAAATCCACTATACCACCACTCACACGGGCAGATTGCGCATTGCAACAACACTGGTTGAGAAGACCAACTTTTTAGGTGAATTTTTTGTTTCCCATTCTACTGTCGATTCCCAAGGAAAAACACGGCCCTTAGTGCAGTCGAGGATGCCCGATATTGTCTTCAGCCCGCGTATCATAAAACGTATTTAAATGAAGCTGAGAAGGCCAACGTTTTAGCTGAATTTTTTGCTTCACATTCTACTGTCGATTTCCAACAACGCCAACTATTCCCTTAGTGCAGTCGAGGATGCCCGGTATTGTCTTTAGCCAGCGTATCATAAACCGTATTTTAATGAAGTTAGACACCAAAAAAGCTTCTGGCGCTAATGGAATACCTGCCAAAGTACTAAAAAAATGCACGAGCCAACTAACACCAGTTTTCTGTAGACTTTTCAACCTATCCTAGAGAGAGGAAGTATTTACTTTGTGCTGAAAATGTGCTTGAGTTCAGCCAATACAAAAAAAAGGCAAGAAGATTTTGCCAAACAACTACCAACCAGTCGCACTGCTTTTAATAACATCGAAAGTTATGGAAAAGGCTATCAAACAGCATATTCTAAAATATCTAGAAGGATTCAACATTATTAGCGACCATCAATATGGCGTACGTAAGCAAAAATCAACAAGAGATCTTCTACACACATGAACATTTTGGAGAATCTCGAGCGGTTACACTTGATCTATCCACGGCATTTGACCGAGTTTGACATGACCGACTGTTGGCTAAGCTGCGTTCTTATGGTTATGACTTCCTCAGAGAGCGTTCCGAGTAGCAAAGGACGGATTTTTTTTTAATACCTTCACTTTTAACACCGATGTACCCCAAGAGTCCATACTGTTTCATACTCTCTTTCTCATTTACATTAACGGTTTGCTGAAAAGGGCCAAGAATCCAATCTACAACTTTGCAGAGGACAGTACGCCTATTTCTTCATTCGCACAACAAAGACCTTAAGGAAAATCTATCAGTATGTGTGACAGTAACCAAGTAGAATTAAACGCTACATAAAACCAGGCGGCACTTTTTCTAAAAAGGTTAACATTGCTTGCACTCCATTTTTCTAGCATCGTCCCCAATTTCCTGGGCGTTAATTTGGAAGCAAATATGTCTTAGCATGAACAACGATGGAATACTGCTCCCATGTTTGAAGCTCTGCTTCCAAACATATACTGCATTTCTTAGATTCTATTCAGAAGAGAGCTGTTCCCCTGATTGGAGACCCAAAACTCATCAGCAACCTTAATTCGTTGGAACATCGAAAAACATTTAACGACTTGAACCTATTCTACAAGTATGTATTTTCACAGAAAGTGTTCGATGGATGTAGCCCGCTTAATTCCTCCCAGAGTGGGGCATGCTAGGAACACATATCGCGCTTCAGCTTGTCACTCCTAAAACTCTTTTCAAGCAATTTTTTATATCAAGGACCTCCTCCCCTTGGAATGATTTACCCAGTGCGGTGTTTCCCACTGAGTAAAATTTACAGCGTCTTAAGACCAACGTGAATCGCTTTGTCCGCACATGCGTCGTTCCTGTAGGGCTTTAGAGATTTTCCTGCGGCACGTATGCTATGTTCATAAAAAAAATTAGGCCTTTTAATTTTGTTGTGCACACTCAATAACATTACATCATGTGTTAATTTTAATAGAACCAAATCTAAAAAGTTATTTTTTAAATTACCTTTTGTTAAAAAAACAATACGTCTTTTATAAATAAATATTCTATAAAAATCTTATTTCTCTAAAAGCAAAATCAGTTCAAAACCGACTGCCATTCCTTCTCTGAGTGAAACAACAATATTCTGTATTCGTTTATTGACAATAAAATAAAAACTTTAAATTCCGTCCACGCTTGATCGCTCTGATAGATTTAATAGTAAGTGTTATCGTTATTGTGTTACAATGCCGTCAGATTGTATGCGACTTTAGAGATCACGGAGTTGATAGCAAATATATAATAATAATAATACCTGGCTGATGAGACTTTTTTGTTTTTATAACTTTAACCCTTCGATGGGTCTTCCTCAGTTACTGTCAATTACAAGAGGTCTTTAAAAATTCAAGAATTTTATCTGTTTGTCAAAGCGATCCAGGTAAAAAATAATAAGCAGGTAGTTCTAGGGTATCTTAGAACTAGTGATTAAAAAGGTTTTTACACAATTTCTTTTTAATGTAATCGTTATGATAAAGATTACCCAAAGCATCATTAAGTTAAAAAGATGAGTACGAACATTAGTGACATTTAACGGTATTCATGTAAGAGAAATCAATAATAAACAAAACAAATATATACAAAAAAATATATACAAACCAGAAAAGAATATATCGGCTTTGTGGACCAAGATTCTCAAGGAAGTGCTTTGTTCTTGCATCAAAAGTACAGATGTCTAAAGTTATAGCCTACCCGGGCGAGTCATCTATAAATTACCAAACTAGAACCTGCATGTTTTGCTCCATTTCAGAGCTCGTCAGCCAGCGTAGGTACAGAGACAAATCACAAACATACTGGAAATATTTAAAAAGCATACAACCGTCTAAGCCTTTTTTCAAGAGCAAAACACAGGGCAATGTACCCTTTCCATGAAAACACCTGTAAAATAAACTCGAATGGACAACAGTTCTTCGATGTTCCAAGGAATCAAGGTTACTGGTAAGTTCTAGGTCAGGCGAATATCTCTTGTCTGAATAGAATCCAACAAATGCAATGCATGTTTGGGAGCAAAGCCTCAAACATGGGAGCAATATTCCATCAAATTTGACCTTTGTACACATTTGATAGTTATTGTGGAGTGAAAAGTTTTCTAGTTCGAAATAATATTTCCAGTTTTTAAGAAGCTCTCTTTGCTATGCATGCAACATGTTTATGCTAAGATATATTTCCTCCCAAATTAACGCCCAGCAAATTGAGATTAATATTTCAAAAATTTATTAATTTTGCATTTGACAACGGAATATATTTAATTTCATTCTAAAATTAAGAAACAACTCTTTAAATACTTGTATAAGTGTTACTATTAAAGCGAAATCTCCTCCGCGGAAATGCGCCGAGTACAGTCCCCCCTTTAATTAATTCCATATGAAATAAGAAAAATTGAAATTATTAAATCTCTTAGCTTATCTTCGAAACGATACATTATTTTTTTTTGTACTTTTTAAATTTTTTAGTCTTTGTTACTAACTCCACTCCTTTATATTAAATTGTTCATACTGGAGTAAGTCTTACTGGAAAAAAGTTTTCATTGCTCTTAAAAAAAATGTTATATCCCAATTTCGGTTTCTATTTATAACCTAATATGACCTTATTTTATCACTGACCAAAAAATATTATTTTCTTTCGCACTCAATCCTTGCCAAGTTATTTCATATTGAATAAAAGACATACGTTTTTAAGAATTCCAACGTATATAGTATACAAGGCCAATATGTTGTTCTCACAACTGGTTTTTTTTTTGCTTCTCTTTAAAGGATTTCATTATACAGTCACTTAAGCCAAAAAAGTGGGTCAACCTCGAAATGAGAGATAATAAGCTGTAAACTTGTATAAACCTTTATTTTGGCATTCTAAAAGTTGTCTCAAAAGTCTCATAAAATTTAAGATATTCAAGGTCAAAGCTCACGAAAATCGGTTTTTTTTCGCAAATATCTCGCTTCCTATGGTTTCAATGATATTTGTATTTATTATGAAAATTGCAGGGAATAAAATTCTCTACAAATTTTATTCTAAACATTTTTTATACGCTTAACCGTTTTTGAGATAGAGCGCGGAAAGCGCGCAGCGCTCAGCCATACATAGCATAATGCAAGGTCAACCGTGAGTCCCGGTAAATAATACGTCGCATAAAGTTAATTAATCACTAAAAAATCCATAATTATGAATAATTTGCATTACTTATTAATTAATACATTATATTTAATAATATTTTTCATTTATCAAATATATTCGTTTAATAATACTTATCTACTTCGTGTAACTAAAAAATTGTTAAGTGAAATACTTTAAGTATATTTTAATTATATTCTAATATATCTTAATTATATTTTAAGTAGAAAAAGCATTAAGTACTTTTTCTTTAAAATGTGTAAACTTTAAGATTATACCTGGGAACACGGACCCCTATAATACGATCTTTTCTATTTATAGTCAGTTGGGGCAGATATTCCATTGTATAGTTATTGAGAAATTAGAAACTGTTAATATCACTACAAAACAAGCCAGAAATGATGCTGATGTTCTTATCATCGAAACAGCTATTGAAGAATCAAAACATCAAAGGACTGCCGTCATCATAGGAGAAGATACAGATTTGCTCGTCATTTTAATTGGACGTACTCAATCACATCAACAAGAAATTTTCTTAAAAAAAGTTGGCAAAGGCAATGTTAAAACACAAATATACTCCTCCAAAAGATTCGATAAATATCTCCGTTCTAAAAAACACATTTTATTTTTGCATCATTTAGTGGCTGTAACACTACTTCTGCGCTGTTTAAAAAAGGGAAAAAAACTTTCATTAGAACATTAGAGAAACTTCCCAATTTCGATGAACTGGCTCAAGTATTTCAACAAGAAAATTGTCCTGTACAAACATTGTATGAAAATGGAGTACGCATCTTGTTGGCAATATATAATGCTCCAAAACCTGAGGACAATATAGATCATCTTCGCTACACGCAATTTGTCAAGTCAACAAAGCTTAATAAACCTGTGCAGTTATCCAATCTTCCACCAACAACTGCAGCGGCTCATCAACTATCAACCGTGTATACTATCAAATTCAAACTTGGTTAGGGAATAATTTAGAACCCCAGGAATGGGGTTGGGTGCTGCAAAATGAACTCCTGGAACCAATAACGCCAATATTACCACCAGCTCCAGATGAACCACTGAACACAATATTTTGCAACTGCAAGAATGGTTGTGGTTCACGCTGCGGATGCAGGAAATCGAGGTTCTTTAGCTTGTGGGCAGTGTAATGGGCAAGCTTGCCTCGATGCTTCATCGTATCAAAGCGATCTCGATCAAGAAAATGCATTTCACCCCCCGAAATCCTTGGCGATTTAGAGACAAATATCCTTGACAACGAAGATGATGATAATGAATTGGAAATTTTCGAGCGACCGGAAGACGATGATGATGAAAATTGAGACTAATGTCCTTCTAATTATTAAAGTTTACGCAAATCCTCCCCACATTTGAACTTCAATTATAGCAAATGTATGATACATAATTGCTAAATAAAGATAAAATTAAAATGTATTTACTCTATTCCTTTTCTACTTAAAATCTAATTTAGATGTATTAGAATATACTAAGATATACATAAAGTGTTCTACTTAACAATTTTTTAATTACACGAAGTAGGTAAGTATTATTAAACGAATATATTTGATAAATGAAAAATATTAATAAATATAATGTATTAATTAATAAATAATGCAAATTATTCATAATTATGGATTTTTTAGTGATTAATTAACTTTATACGACGTATCATTTACCGGGACTCACGGTTAACCTTGCATTGTGCTATGTATGGCTAAGCGCTGCGCGCTCTATCTCAAAAACGGTTAAGCGTATAAAAAAATGTTTAGAACAAAATTTGTAGAGAATTTTATGCTCTACAATTTTCATAATACATGCAAATATCATTGAAAACATAGGAAGCGAGATATTTGCGAAAAAAACGATTTTTGTGACCTTTGACCTTGAATATCTTAAGACTCGGACACGAGATTTTATAAGACTTTTGAGACAACTTTTAGAATGACAAAATAAAGGTTTACAGGTTACAGCTTATTTTCTCTCATTCCGAGGTGAAACCCCTAATGTGACTGGACTATTCATTTTAATCATAGATAAGTACTTTGGGCCTTCTAGTTTTGTATATTCCAGCAGCCTATTTTAACTGTACTTTGTCGTCCAAAATAGTCATTTATTTATTAAAGTTTTTCTATTTCTTGATGTTCTTGTTTTACCTAACGTTCTTTGGCTTTTGTATCTAATTTTAATATTTGGCCGATATATACGTTTGATTTCGAGACTTTATATTGTATTTTTTCAGCCATTACCTAAACATAAATGACTAGCGTAAAATAACAAACACTCATGAAGAAAGTAAGAAAATGATTAGTTTTCGTACATGTCGCAGTTTTATTCGGTTTTACGGACGCTTGGCAGAGTACTGAAGATCTTGGCTACGCAAAATATATTTAAATATGTACGGGATTTATTTCCAGTCAGTAAGAAGCTATCTATGTGGTGGGTAAAAAAGATACAGGGTTAATTTAGATATAAAATATGTATAGCAAAACGATGTTCATCGCGACGCAAGTCGCAGATTTTGAAATAAAATTCAACTAGTAATGTTAAATTAGTTATCCTCATTTAATTATTAGTTTCGTAAAGATTCTTAGTAATTTATTGTTTAGGTATTCATTATTCACACAGTTCATAAAACCAGTTCTATTAGCAGCAATATTTTAATTTATGAACTGTGCGTCATTACACAGATTAGGTATCGTGATATGCTTAAAATTCATTTATATATTTCTAAACTCTTTTAGCAACCGTTTTTAAATACTCTATAAAATAGTAACGATTTTCTACGATCATAGGAACACGATATATATATATATATATATATATATATATATATATATATATATATATATATATATATATATATATATATATATATATAGTATAACAATGACGAATATCACAAGATTGTATGATTCATGATTATTCCAATAAAGAACGCATCTCTCTCTCGCTCCCTCTTACTTTCACTTATTGGTTTTCACAGTATTTATAGGGTCTCCTTTTTCGATTTTTATTTTAAGTTTTCTTACAAAAACGTATTTTGGAGACATTTACAACATCAAATGCAATTATGTTAAAAGCAAAAGGTAACTATAATAACTTTCAAGTTTAAACCATTCTAGGGAATCCGGTTGGCAGTGATTTTACACTGTAACCGTGGTGACAAATTTGGACCATGAATAAAAAATATTTACTCTGAACTAACAGTATTTTATAAGTCATAGTATATACAAATATTTACAATCAATAGTTAATTGGGAATTTAACTTTAAAATGACTGAAAACTTTAGTTTTGTGAGTTGTTATTACCGATTTAAAAAAGATCATTTTCAAAATATTTTTCTATGTGTTTTTTTTTTTCTAAGTGGTTGAACGTTGAAGTTTTTAAGACATTTGGCATAAAGTTATTGTAGATGCTGGATTGCCGTAATCGATTACGTTCTATTATGCAATTCCTGGATGTGCTGTGACTTTGGAATCAACGCAAGATTTAGTCGTAAAGCTAAATTTTCACATATTAAAATCCGAAATTCTAAAAATAGTGATGTATGTGGCTATGCACTAATTATAATAAAGTACTATTGCCTATAGCCAATTGAGTTAAGTTTCTATGTATGAAAGTATAATGGCAATAGATTATTGCTAATGCTGTTTTTGATTTTGGTGATGATGTTTTCAACAACGTTTCTGGTTATATATATATATATATATATATATATATATATATATATATATATATATATATATATATATATATATATATATATATATAAATTTTCTATTTAAAATCTGGAGAACCAATTCCAGTTTTAAGAATATTTGTATGTACATAAGTACAGTTCCTAACGAGTATCTCGAGGATTACGTAAAACCGTACAGAACACAACCTTAAACAATTATCCTTCAACACTAAAATAATTTTCAAAATTACCTATACTTATTTATTTACTTATACAATTTAGAATAACAATGTAAAAAAACTTAGTTTAATTTTTATTTTATACATAAACGAGCTATACCTATCAGTTCACAGGCTAACAGCCACATAGGTATAAGCCTACGTTTCTGTAAAAAAATAACAGGAATGTGAAGCCCTGTTTTATACTTTTAACTTAAGAACCGCTAGTTGATAAGTATAAATTGTCAAAATTTGTATTAATAAAGGCTGTCTGAATTTGAATTTTGTTAAAAAAAAAAGAGTATCCTGGTGTAACTTGTAGGATACAGATTCAGAATCTCGGCAACAATTATAATAAAATCTACTCTGTTGGGAAGGTGGAATCTTTGGCACAATGACACTACCCAATATAAATCACCACTATACCAAACATTTTATTTTTGCACTGGACATGATGTTAGCTTTATCAGGAGCGATGATTAACTATTAATCATTCTCTACAAGTTTTGTTCTAAACATTTTTTTATACGCTTAACCGTTTTTGAGATAGAGCGCGCAGCGCTTAGCCATACATAGCATAATGCAAGGTCAACCGTGAGTCCCGGTAAATGATACGTCGTATAAAAAGTTAATTAATCACTAAAAAATCCATAATTATGAATATTTTGCATTATTTATTAATTAATACATTATATTTAATAATATTTTTCATTTATCAAATATATTCGTTTAATAATACTTACCTACTTCGTGTAATTAAAAAATTGTTAAGTAGAACACTTTATGTATATCTTAAGTATATTCTAATACATCTAAATTAGATTTTAAGTAGAAAAGGAATAGAGTAAATACATTTTAATTATATCTTTATCTAGCAATTATGTATCATACATTTACTATAATTGAAGTTCAAATGTGGGGAGGATTTGCGTAAACTTTAATAATTAGAAGGACATTAGTCTCAATTTTCATCATCATCGTCTTCCGGTCGCTCGAAAATTTCCAATTCATTATCATCATCTTCGTTGTCAAGGATATTTGTCTCTAAATCGCCAAGGATTTCGGGGTGAAATGCATTTTCTTGATCGAGATCGCTTTGATACGATGAAGCATCGAGGCAAGCTTGCCCATTACACTGCCCACAAGCTAAAGAACCCCGATTTACTGCATCCGCAGCGTGAACCATAACCATTCTTGCAGTTGCAAAATATTGTGTTCAGTGGTTCATCTGGAGCTGGTGGTAATATTGTCGTTATCGGTTCCAGGAGTTCATTTTGCAGCACCCAACCCCATTCCTGGGGTTCTAAATCATTCCCTAACCAAGTTTGAATTTGATAGTATACACGGTTGATATGTTGATGAGCCGCTGCAGTTGTTGGTGGAAGATTGGATAACTGCACAGGTTTATTAAGCTTTATAGACTTGACAAATTGCGTGTAGCGAAGATGATCTATATTGTCCTCAGGTTTTGGAGCATTATATATTGCCAACAAGATGCGTACTCCATTTTCATACAATGTTTGTACAGGACAATTTTCTTGTTGAAATACTTGAGCCAGTTCATCGAAATTGGGAAGTTTCTCTAATGTTCTAATGAAAGTTTTTTTCCCTTTGTTAAACAGCGCAGAAGTAGTGTTACAGGCACTAAATGATGCAAAAATAAAATGTGTTTTTTAGAACGGAGATATTTATCGAATCTTTTGGAGGAGTATATTTGTGTTTTAACATTGCCTTTGTCAACTTTTTTTAAGAAAATTTCTTGTTGATGTGATTGAGTACGTCCAGTTAAAATGACGAGCAAATCTGTATCTTCTCCTATGATGACGGCAGTCCTTTGATGTTTTGATTCTTCAATAGCTGTTTCGATGATAAGAACATCAGCATCATTTCTGGCTTGTTTTGTAGTGATATTAACAGTTTCTAATTTCTCAATAACTATACAATGGAATATCTGCCCCAACTGACTATAAATAGAAAAGATCATATTATAGGGGTCCGTGTTCCCAGGTATAATCTTAAGAGTTTACACATTTTAAAGAAAAAGTACTTAATGCTTTTTCTACTTAAAATATAATTAAGATATATTAGAATATAATTAAAATATACTTAAAGTATTTCACTTAACAATTTTTTAATTACACGAAGTAGATAAGTATTATTAAACGAATATATTTGATAAATGAAAAATATTATTAAATATAATGTATTAATTAATAAGTAATGCAAATTATTCATAATTATGGATTATGGATGGACGTATTATTTAACATGGTTTGCGAAACGTCAAGTGCAAAAATAAAGTGCTTAGTGTAGGTTGTGTCCGATTTTCCAGGTAGGATGCTAACAAATTCAACGCATTTCCCCGAACACCATACGATTCCAGCTTGGAACATAGGGTATTATGATTGACACTATCAAACGCTTTTGACAGGTCAATGCACATTGCCATTGTGAGCTTCTTATTATTTAAAGAACTTAGTATATGAGTTAATGCTTGATAAATCGCTCTAACTGTAGATTTATTTTTTCGAAATCCATTTTGGTTGTTGGAAAATAAAGAGTTATGTTCAAAAAAATCGATTAGCCTATTGTTTATAATTTTTTCAAATATTTTACCTACGTTTGAGAGCAGCGATATTGGCCTATAGTTTTTTTCCTCATGTAAACCCCCTTTTTTGTGTATTGCTTTAACTAAAGCATTTTTTAGAAGTTCCGGATATGCACCTGTATCAAAACACAAATTAATGATATAGGACAAAGGCTCTGAGATAGAATCTGTAACCTCTCTAATAATACGTATTGGTAAATTATCATCCCCGACTGACTTTTTATTTTTTAGACTTTTTATTGTCCTGGACACTTCCCGAGGAGTAGTTAGTCTCAGATAAATAGAGCGTACAGAACGATCAAGGAAAAGGACATAATTGTGTTTATTTGTACTTATGTTCGGACAAGAGCTTATACATATACATATATATATATATATATATATATATATATATATATATATATATATATATATATATATATATATATATATATATATATACATATACATATACATATACATATACATATACATATACATATATATATATATATATATATATATATATATATATATATATATATATATATATATATATACCATGCCGTGCAAGTTTCCGGCCAGTGACATTTCGTACTCTAATTTATTACTAAAAGACTAATGATTTTTAATCATTATGAGATGTGAGTATGAGATACAGGAAACAAAATAATATAGTAAAAGAATATTATTTATGTTTGTGAATATATGTATTATTATTATTCTTATATTTATATGTGCAAAAGTTTCCGGCCACTTTGTACTACGAGAAAAATTATTAGTCCATATAGTCCTATAATAGACTTAAATTATGTTTTTATGTAAATATTTAGTAGCCATACCCTTTGTAGCTATAACAGCCGCACAACGATGTGGCATTGACTCAATTAATCGATTAATACAAGCAGGTAAAATTTTATCCCATTCTTCCTTCAATGATTTGAATAATGCGGCTTTATTTGAATATGTACGCTTTCGAACTTGACGATCTAGCGTTTCCCATAAGTGTTCTATTGGGTTCAAGTCCGGTGATTAAGATGGCCAGCTTAAAACTCTCACATTTGAAGCAGAACACCACTGTTTTAACAACTTGGATGTATGTTTGGGGTCATTATCCTGCTGAAATATCCAATTCTGCGGCAATGTTTCTTCAGCATATGATAACAAATTGTTTTCTAAAATGTCCTTGTAAATATCAGTGTTCATATTTCCGTTGATCTCAATCAATGGACCGACTCCTTGTGCAGAGAAAATTCCCCGAACCATCACACTTGCTCCACCGTGTTTTACAGTAGGAATTTGGTACCGAACATCATTTCTCGTACCAATAGGACGTCGTACATGTTATCTACCATCGCTTCCAAAAAGATTAAATTTAGATTCGTCTGAGAAAGCTACTTTTTTCCAATTTTTGATTGTCCAATTTAGGTGATCTTTGGCAAATTGTAATCGGACCTTCTTATTCTTTTTACTAATTAACGGTTTTCTAATACCTATACGGTCAAAAAGTCCCACATCATGTAGTCTTCGTGTCACAGTACTACGACTAACATTAGCTAGGTTTTCATCCTTTAGCTCGCGTGCAATTTCGGCTGCAGTTTTTTTGACATCCGCAGCTGATTTGCATTTAATGATACGATCTACTTTTTTAGACGTTTTTTGGTTTTCCACTACGCGGACGATCTTTTAAACCATATCCACAACGGTATTTTACAATAACATCGTTCACGGTTGATTTACCTATCGATAATAATGAAACAACCTCACGAGAAGACTTTCCTTCTTTTGAAAATTTTATTACTCTCTCACGAATTTGGATTTGCATATGCCGAGCCATGTTTATGCTTCCACGACCTTTTATGAACTAAATGTAAACATTCAACGCGCTATTATTATTCGTAAATACGTCTTTGAACGTCCTACTGCGTCAATGTATATTATGTGGCCGGAAACTTTTGCACGTATAAATATAAGAATAATAATAATAAATATATTCACAAACATAAATAATATTCTTTTCCTATATTATTTTGTTTCCTATATCTCATACTCACATCTCATAATTAGAGTACGAAATGTCACTGACCGGAAACTTTTGCACGCCACTATATATATATATATATATATATATATATATATATATATATATATATATATATATATATATATATATATATATAAATAAATAAATATATATATATATATATATATATATATATATATATATATATATATATATATATATATATATATATATATATATATATATATATATATATATATATATATATATATATATATATATATAAATAAATATATATATATATATATATATATATATATATATATATATATATATATATATATATATATATATATATATATATATATATATATATATATATATATATATATATATATATATATATATATATATATATATATATATATATATGTAATATTTGCGCACACTTTTCTTTGTATTATTTAAAAAAAAAACTGGCCATAAATCGATGTCCCCCCATCTCGAAAAGTATCGATGAAAAAAATTTTCAAAAAATTCTATAATATTCTTTAAAGTGTAGATTAAGTGAAAATTATTATCACAACTGCATTACATAATTGACACTATGATGAAGGGTTTCTTAATACACTTTGCAGTACATTATTGCTGGCGCATCGCTCCTGCACCGAGACAAAAGAATTTTATGTTATTTGTTAATAATTAAACAAAAATTTAGGTCGTAAATATTTATTTTGCACTTTTATTACTAGATTCTAGATTAAGCTAGATTGATTTATTGGCTATTAGGTAGCTAATATACTATAATTATTATACATTACTGATTAAGAAACAAAGGTGAAAATGCAGATTGGATCTTAAGATATATACATGTCAGGGACCTAATTAACTTAGCCTAGGTAATGATTTTATTTAAAAAGTAATCACCATACGGAACACTAATTGCACAACTCCAACTTGCACTTGGCCGGTTTGTTATTTTTTGTTTTGTGATGTATCCTGACAGTCAGTTGTGTACTAAAGTTTTTGTGAGGTTTCTGCGTTATTGGAAATGTATTAGAATAATTTTTTTTATTTTGAACTGTACATTTAGTAACGAAATGGCAAAGCTGTGCCTTTCGTATAGAAATGTTTATAGAACTGATGCTGATGTTAGCTTTCATAGGTAAGTTATGTAAACAAACACCCTAGGAATATAATAATAAATTACAGCTGCATAATGTTGGAACAAATAATTTTCTATTACATTCAAAAATATAATATCTGCTGTATTTTACAGTAATAATAATTTAGTATAATAACTTTTTATTTGTCTAATGTGTCTATCTTCTAATTTGTTCTATTTTTTAAGCATTTAAAAACATTTCTAATAACTTCTGGTTTTTAAAGTTTTTTGGATAGCTAAATAGTAATGGTTTAAAAGTTCTTATGATTTAACTGCTACCTTCAATTACGTTATTTTTTCCAACTTAGTTTTTTAAATAAGTTTTAAAATAACTTCTTAGAAAGAAACAATTTTAACAAATTAATGATGTTTAAAATAAGATTACCTAAAAATAAGACTAAAAGTGTGGTGCCATAATTTGAACATATCCTATGTAAAAATAAATAAGACTAAAAGAGTGGTGCCATAATTTGAACGTATCCTATGAGAAATTATCAGAAAGAAAACAAGAGTATGCTTGCATATGCCTAAATCACTTTAGTGGGAGATCATTTCATGGATCATAAGGCCAAAAAAAAAGTAAATTATAATGCACTTCCCAACAAAATTGAAAAAGAAGATATAAATATAAATATAAACTAAGAACTCCATTAAGAAGTGTATTATGGTGAAAACGTATTACTTTCTGTTTCCTATTTACTTCCAGTCGAGACCGTATGTAAAATAAGGTTATTTTTATGTTAATGCCTTATTTAAATAAAACTCATTTATTTTAGCTAGTAATAATCTTATCAATATTTAATTTAATGAACATTATTCAATATTGTTTTTGTAGTTCTGTTGTAGATCAGAGGAACTTCAATCGAGAGTAAATAATCACAAGCCAATTCGTTTTACAGTTATTAATATTACGAAATGATTACCATAAAGCAAAATCAACAAGGAAAATAAAAAATTATGATATTTTTTAATTTTTTGTCTAACTAAAACTCTTTTAATTTATGGATTCAGAATCAAGAACAATACCAGATCAAGCTGCAAGTTCTCCAACTTCGTCAGCTTTTGAAATTGAAGTTAAACTGAAGGTGGTAGAAGAACTACAAAGGTATCTAGTTACTCAAATTTTTTATATGAAAATAAAACATAAATAAAAATGATAAAATATGGACATAATTGTATTATTTTTAAATTTTTTAAAATGTTTATTTTTGTTTCAGGAAAAAAAATTGTTCAGATTCAGAACCAAAAACAGTAATTGGGGGTAATGAAACTTCAGCTTCAAAAATTGAAGACATTTCAGAGATTCCTATGATAATAGTATCTCTAAAAACAGCCAAAGAAGTTAACAACTGGCAAAGGAACGTATTGCTTCTCAGAAAAAGAAACTGCAGCAACGTCGCAAAGACGCTTTAATCTTTTATGTTATGCTTATATAGACAGTCCAAAAAGTCTCGATACACCAACTGCTTTCTATACTATTTTTCTATTATGTTTAACTAATTAATTGGAACTATGAGAAAACATGTTTCAATTAATGTTTGAAACTTAACCAACGAGGATTAATATAACACACACCAACAACTACGGAACATTGTTATAAAAGTGTAAACATGCGGTATTCTTCTTTCTCCAAACTTTTATCTGATAGAATGCTAGTGAGCTTCAACTTTATAGATTTAAAGTTAATTTTCTAAACTCGACTTGGTGCACGGTTTTTAAATTAGTTATTAATTAAATTAATAAATAACCGAATTAACGTCTTTTATTTAAAAACGAAACGAGCCGCCTATGACTTTTGAGTCCTAACGTAAACAACATCCCCTCCCTCGCCGGTATTTACTTTGTTACAAACATACGATTCACATGCAGAGTCTAACTTATATATGTCATTGATTAAAACTTACTGCAATAATAAATAGGTGTTAAATTATCGATATTTTATTTTCAAACTAACAAGTTTTATCAGCAGTTAATCATGCTATTAAAAACGTTTTTGTTCTTAAAATATGCATTTTAAATATCTGTGCAATACTTAAACCGTTTTCTAGTTGTAGTAATAACATAAGGATTTTAGTAAAATAATGGCCAACTACCACCCTAAACCTTGTGGTTATGACTTGTAACAGAGAAGAGTAAGAACAACGTGAATTGCTTTTTCCGCACACATGCCGCTCCTAGAGCGCTTTAGGGACTTCCCTGCAGCACGTGTGCTAGACCCATAAAAAAAAAGAGAGAGAGAGTGTTTTTTTAAGTGGAGGCCTTATTTTTATCTCGTTTAATGCTCACTAAATAAAGTCACTGCACTTAATATAGCCTATTTAAAACTTACCCTCTGTAAAATTATGTAAAAACTAACTTAGACAAATCCCCTCTGTAAAACTATGTAAAAACTAACTTAGAGAAATCCCCTTTCTTTTTAACTAGCTTTTTAATTAATGAAAGACTTTTTCTGACTTCAATAGAAAACTAAATATTCTAAAAAGTAGTTATAAATGAAAACATGAATCTTAACATCCAATAATACATTCGAATCCATTTAAACTCTTATACTGTATTTATATGAAAAAAAATACCAGATATCTTCGTTTCTTCAAATTTTTATGACACCTAGCAATATTTCAGCTAGCCAGCAATTTGCTCTACAACATTCTGAAGAAAACTTACGAAACCTAAAACAAAGAGTTCACTCAATGGTATCTTTCGTCATCTTTTCCGATGTTTCACCTTAGGAACTATTCACTATACACATGCACTGTGCTGTCCTTTTACCTTATATTACTAACTCAAATGGTTTGGTCCTTTTGAGTTTTCGCGTTAGGTGTTGGTTATCCAGGAGCTGCAGGGCTTCGGCACTACCGTGATCATGTAGTGTTTTTCCCTGGTTTTCGGCAAAATTTTTTGATCTCTTTTTGACTTTTGGCATCCTCTAATCCTTGTTGATATCGAAGTTCCTTAAGGTGTATTTACTACTTCTCGAAGTTCTGAAAATGCTTTATTATATTTACATTATTCTTAGTGGCACACTCCCGAAATTGCGTAGGTCCACGATGGCTTTAATACTTGATTATATAGGAGGAGTTTATTTTCTATTGAGAGTTTTGATATTCTACTCATCATTCAATGTAGTTTTCTATATTTAATACCTAACTATTAATGTTTTTTCTTGATGTGCTCTTTCCCTTTTAATTTTATTTCTAGGTTCATACCGAAATATTTTGCCGAATTAGAATATGGTATTCCATTGTTATCTAATATCATAGGTAGATATTTCTGCTACTCATTCATTGAGCATAATGTGCCATTTTTTGTCCTATGGACATCTGGGTAATATTATAATTTACTAGTTTTAAAGTACTAAGCTGGTATATCCAGAATTGTCCACATTAACAAAAAAGAAGAACATTCATACATGTTACACTTTACAGGTAGGTATGGTCATTCGAAATGTAGACCTATGGTAAACCAGTGAGGACTTCAAAGTAATAGATTATGACATCATAAATAGAACAAGTGTTACTCAATTTAAAAAAAAAGGGAAAGTTATTTACTCAGAACTTCCCATGCAAACACGTAGTTCTAAAATAAGTACCAAATTTGCCTTTCTAATAACAGAATATTACTACGAGTAATAAGTACTTTATGATAAGATATTAACGAAAACAGAAGTTGAGCATTTCCTTCTACATACTTCTTTGCTAATGTTTGAAAGAATGTAAATTAACTCCAAAAACTCTACAAAGCTCATATTACCCATATAAAAGAAGAAATTCTCTAACTTCCCACCCACCTCACTAATAAAAGTGACTTTTGTTGTACTTCAAAATGGCTGAAACACGTTTTGTTCGCTAATTTTAATTTATAAGAATTTTAATGTTTTAATAATTACTAATTATGATTCTCTTATATTCTAACAATCAAATAAATAAAGTTGTAAACGATAGTGTGAATGTGTATTTATAAAAATAAGTTCTGCATTAATAATTGTTTAAAATCATGTATTAACAACTCTTTTCCTGCAATTGATATATATCAGATTCACATTCAACAGAGTAATCTGTAAATATTTAGTTCTGAAGATGATGTACAATTTGACATCAAAAGCTCGATATTAGAATAAAATTACAGTTACTAAGAACTTTAAGACCTTTTTGTTTACTCTGTAATCCTAAGGGCTATCCCTATCCTTTTTGGTTATATATATATATATATATATATATATATATATATATATATATATATATATATATATATATATATACCTTCAGTCAAAAAAGTACCCGGAATTTCTCATTTAAAAAGCCCGCGTAAAATATTCTTTAATTTTCTTTTCTACTATAAGATGCCAACGCTGCACCTAGTTACGATATGCAATTTGAGCGCATAAGTCAACTAGTTTATTGACATCAGTTGGTTTTGTTAGTCGACGTCAAATGTTGTCATTTTACAATGAATAAAAATATTGAGCCAAGAGTTTGCCTGTGTTGTCAACAGAATTTCGTGTACGGAGTCGTTAAAAATGTTGGAAAAGACCTATGGTAAATTAGTTTTATCCAAAACGTAAGCATACGAGTGGTACAAAGCATTCAAAGAAGGCCGAGAAGTGTGTGAAGATTTGTCTCGTTCTGATCGTCCTTCAACAATCGTGATGGAAAGTCGTCATGCAAGCTTGAGAGAGGTGGCCCTGGATCTTCACATGAAATCATTGGTACTATTCTTATTGATAATTTGGGTATAAGACGCTGAATTTTCTCCATAAACAACATCGGAAACAAGTTGCTAAAGACATGCTCGATCGGTCCAGATCTGATCCGACATTTATGAAATGCATTATTACGGGAGATGAGACATGGGTTACGAACATACTTTTCAGGCAAACTCTTTTGCTCAATATTCATTGTAAAATCACAACACACACTTGACGTCGGCTAACAAAACCAGCTGATGTAAACAAACTAGTTGACTTATCGCGCTCAAATTACACATCGTAACTAGGCACAGTGTAGTAAGTAATATTTTACTCAAGACTTTTTAAATGAGAAATTCCGGATACTTTTTTGACTGAAGGTATATGAGGATAATTTATTGAAAAAAATGAAAAATTTTCAAATTTCTCGATTTCAAGAATCCTAAAAAGTACACATAACATGATATATAAGAAGCAACCGCTCTAATCCATCCTCTTTATTAATCTATACACGTAGGACAATAAATAATGAAAAAATAACATAATTTTCAGATTTCTAGTCTCCAAAAACCTTGAAAAAGGCGTATCACACACGACACATACGAAGCAACCCCTCTAACACTGTCTCCTACCTTTATCCTCTTATATGTTTAAGTAAAAATATTTGTTTTAAATAAAACCAAAAAACTGGAAAAATCCTCATACATACTCTAGTGTACACACCAGTAAATCGGGATTTCGATGGAAATATTAACCCATACCTGCCAACATCGAATATAGGCAAGATAGATAGTTGAAAAAGAAAATTTGCCTTTGTTGGCCTGTCTTTTTAGAATAATTATTTTTCTTGAAGAAAATATCATACGAGCTGAGACCATACCAAAATTTTAAAATAAAAACACTTTTAACAGCAACAGTCTTATTAATGTCCACTTCTTAGCTTCGGCCTATAATCTATTTATTTATACCTGTTAGAACCAGTAATTAAAATATCTTCGAAGGTAAACAAACATTTCTAGTGCTTGTGACCAGCGAAAATGATGCTTAAAAACCTAGTAATTGTCCCTTAGTTTTAAATGTAGTTTGGATTTTTTAGCTCTCTTATATGTTGATTAGTTGTTTTCTGTAGAACAGGATATATTTAAGTCGTTGGCAAAATGGTATTTAGTGTTCATGTACTAATAATATCAGTCATTATCATTACTTTCACGCCCTTAATCCCTAACTTGAAAACTGTAAAATGGCAGCGTACCATGTGTAGTTTCGAAATAAGCTATCTCCGTCGACAATTTAGTACACCAAATCAAATATTTACTTAGAAACACTATTGTACTTTATATAACTCATAGTTCAAAAGAGAATGGACACACTCCCGTGGGAGTGCGGGACAGAATATTAGCCCCAGTACGTTCTGCCTGTCGTAAAAGGCGACTAAAAGAACAACTTAGACGGTAGATGCCCAGAGCCCATCAGGCATAGGTGAAGTTGCTTGATGTTTCGTAGCTGTGCCGATGTCCCCGGACTATGCGAGCAAATAGAATGATGAAGCTCCCAAAATACAAAAATTCCGCAGGTAAAATAATCCCCCGTCTCGATCTCCAGGTGAGGGCTGGTTCGAGGGCAACAACATGCAAAGATCACAATTTAAAAAAAAAAAAAGATTTTTGCGACAAACGAGGTTTACTCGAACATAAATTCAGTGCACCAACACCTGCAATCAAATAAATCTCATGAAGTCGCTCTCTGTGGAGTCAAGGTCAGTTCATCGACCAGCACAGTCGACTCTCTCTACCCTGGGTACGACTTCTATTGCCGGGTTAGGCGTAACTTTGGAATCTGTCTGTTTGTCAGAAGTGGTCTCTCTTACTAACGAGCGGAGGCTCTGGAGCCCCAAAACTTGGTTGTTATGTGGTTCAAAATAACGACTCAACAAACCAAAAGGTTTATCTGCTGCCTCTATCAACCACCAAGTGATACTAAGTTTAGAACACTTTTCGCTTCTCTTTCAAACACCATCCATCATTTACAAACTAATTATCCAAATACCGAAATTGCCTCCTAGGCAACTTTAATGTCCACAACATCAATTGGCTTAAGTATTCAAATTCGACCAATGAACAATGTCGTCAATTCTTAATCAGTTGTAGCTCTAGTCTACTTGTCAATGAACCAACACGGATCCCTGATCGAGACGGAGAGTTCGCCAGTCATCTTGACCTGTTTTTAAACACCAATTCAGAGATTTATACTGTCAACGTCAATCCGTCGTTAGGTTCTTCTGACCATAAACTGCTTTCGACATGGAGTATTCTACTGATCAGTAACAGAGAGGCGCCTAAACCGCACTACAAATCTACTAAATGGGAAGAACTTATAGAATATTTTCGAACTTTAGCTTGATTAGACATTTGTTTTAGATCCGACAACCCATCTAACTGCGCTAAGGAGGTTTCTAACATCATTTCGACTGGTATTGAAGCTTACATACCTTTTTCGAAGAAATGCCCTTCCAACGGCAAGCATTGGTTCGACCGAAAATGCAAAGAAGCTGTAGCTTCTAAATATTTTGTCTATCGACAATGGCGTAAAAATTCTAATGTCATAAATCGAAACACTTTTGTTCGTACCCGGAACAGATGCAAAGAAATTATCGACGAAACCATGAAGTCACACAATCAAAGAGTTAAAAACAAGCTTCTTACCTGCCCCAGCAATTCCAGGTCCTTTTGGTCAGTCGCTAAGGCCATTAGTAAAAATTTCACTACTTACACGCCCAGGTAATACTTTTGCAACAACACCAGTTGAAAAAGCAATCTTGTTAGCGGAACTCTTTGCTTCATATTCTACTGCCAATTTCCAAGGAAAAACACCACCAACTATTCCCATAGTGCGGTCAAGGATGTCCGATACTGTCTTCAAACAGCGTGTCATAAAGCGTATTTTAAAAAAGCTTCTGAGGCTAACGGAATACCTGCCACAGTACTAAAAAAAATCGCGGGGGAGCTAACACCAGTTTTTGTAGAGTTTTCAACCGATCATACAGAAAGGGAATATTTCCTTCCTGTTGGAAATGCGCTACAGTTCATCCGATACCCAAAAAAGCAAGAAGTCCTTACCAAACCACTACCGACCAGTTGCTTTTTTCTCAATAATATCGAAAGTCTATGCTATCAGCATCTTCTAAAATATCTTGAAGGATTGAATATTAATAGCGATCATTACTATCGCTTTCGTAAGCAGAGATCAACAAGAGATATTCTAACTTTTGTAACACATGTTTGGAACAACGCAATTGAATACTTTAGGTAATCTTGAGCGGCTGCACTTGATATGTCCCAGGCATTCGACCGTGTTTGGCACGATGGATTGTGGGCTAAGCTATGCTCTTATGGTATGTCCGAAAAGTTCCGTTCATGGCTCTCGTGTTTCCTCAGAGAGCGTTCTTTCCGAGTGCCGGTCGACAGATTTCTTTCTAATACCTTCACTATCAACTTATTTACATTAACGATCTGCTGGAAAGGATCAGCTCATCTACATTCACTTAGAACGCTCGAACATCGGCTACTCGTACAAATATCCGCAGCCAGCAGGAGGTCGTTCAAGTTAAGGACCTGGAAGAAATTCTATCTTGGAGTGACAGTAACCAAGTAGAACTTAACGCTACAAAAACCCAGGCGGCAGTTTTTTCTAAAAAAAGTTGCTGAACCCGACATGGTTATGTCGGAGCACTTTATTCCTCTAGCATCGTCATTCAATTTGCTGGGCGTAAATTTGGGTGTCTCTTGGTATGAATATGTAAGCATTGCAAAGAGAGCTTCTCAACAGCTGGGACTATTATTTCGAACTAGAAACCTTTACACTCCACACCTGTTAATTCTGTATAAAGCTCAATTTCGACCAACGATGGAATATTGCTCTCATACTGGGGGCTCTGCTCCCAAACATACACTCTATTTGTTGGATTCTATTCAGAAGAGAGCTGTTAGTCTGATTGGAGACCCAGAACTGATCAGCCACTTTAAGTCCTTGGAACATCGAAGAACGGTTGGTGACTTGAGTCTATTCTAAAACTATTTTCGTGGAAAGTGCTCGAGGGGTGTAGCCCGCTTAATTCCTCACAAAGCGGTGTATGCTAGGAGTACACGCGCTAATATTTCACATCCGTGAAGTTCAGCTTGTCACTCCTCGTACAACCCTTTCCAAACACTCATATGGAGAACCTCATTCCTTTGGAATGATTTGCCCAGGACTATGTTTCCTACCGAGTACAATTTACAGCGATTCAAGACCAACGTGAATCAGTTATTCCGCACATACGTCGCTTCTGTAGCACTTTAGTAATTTCCCCGCAGGACGTGTTCCATGCCCATAATTCTTTTTACTATAATCCAGAAAACGCCATAAAATCTTGTTTCAATTAAAAAATATGTGTTCGTAACACAATAATAATGTTGTTTCATGATGGTATATACTTATTATTACAATAACTTGGCGTCAAATAGCAGGTGGATGTGGATATTAAATATTTACATTATTCCAGTTATACCTGGTTCTAACTCAACTAATGACGATCGATTATATCTGTGCAAACAGGAGACATGTGTGGGTGTACTCTAGTACAGTTAAAGATAGGTTACCAGCAAAAATAATAAACCAAATATCTGTTGGTCTCTTTTTGTATATTTGATCTACTCGAGGAGCATTGATCGAATTTAAAGGTTTTTACTATAGGATATTTATTATTATATATTAATTTAAATATACAAATAAAAAACAAGACATTTTGTTCGTCTAATTTACTACACATTTCAAGACCCCCAGATGGGTATCATTGCTTTTTTACTTCCATCGCTAAGGGGAGTATTCGGTTCGTAAAAAATTACATTTCAAGATTTTTTCACATTTCAGGGTCCCTAGATCACGAAAAGTCTCTTATTTCTGTCGATCTGTCTGTTAGCATGATAACTGAAACGAAATGAGATATCAAATGCAAATTTCGTACACAAATAATTAATATTTGAAGTAAAAATTAAACCTATAATTTTTGAGCAAAATCGTTTCAGAGGCCCTGTACTTCCGTACAGAAATCGATCAATTTTGTAGAGTAATAATAGCATTATGCGTGTCTGTTGGGATAAGAAACTGTAAGCTAGTCAAACATATAACAGGTTTAAGTAGTAGTTGAGTGGGGTAGACGGATTGTTTGAAAATTATGTTATGTTTTATTATTCCCACTCTTAACAAAAAGAGATGTAAATGGATGTGATTAGAGAGGGACCGCCAGCGATTCACGTTGGTCTTGAATCTCTGTAAACTATACCCATTGAGAAACATAGTCCTGGGCAAATCATTCCAAAGAGATGAGGTTCTCCATATAAAAGATTGCTTGAAAAGTGCTGTATGTACAAGGAGGGACAAGCTCATACGGATGTGACGTGTTAGCGCAATGTGTATTCCTAGCATGCATTACTCTGGGAGGAATTCAGCGGGCTACATCCATCGACTACTTTCCATGAAAGTACTGGTTGAACAGGCTCAAGTCTCCAAGCGTTCTTCGATGCTCCAAGGAAACAAGGTGTCTGGTAAGTTTTGGTTCTCCAATCTGGCAATCAGTTCTCTTCTGAATAGAATCCAATAACTGCAGTGTATGTTTGGGAGCAGAGCCCCAAACATGAGGGCAATATTCCATCATAGGTCCAATTTAAGCTTCACACACAATTAAAAGTTAATGTGAAGTGAAAACTTTTTAGTTTGAAATAATATTACCAGCTTATGAGAAGTTCTTATTGCTATGCGTGCAACATATTCATGTCAAGGCATATTTGCTCCCAAGTTAACGCCCAGCAAATTAGTGACGATGCTAGAAGAATGGAATATCCTGACATAAATACCTGTGTCGATTTCCCCAACATTAACTCTTTTAGAACTAACTACTGCTGCGTTCTTGTAGCGTTAAATTCTATAGAATTTCCTCCAGGTCTTTGTTAACTTGAACGACTTCCTGCTTCATATAAGTAGGCAATGATCAAGCGTTCAAAGTAAATGAAGAAATAAGAGTACTGTCATCTATAAAACTGTAGATTGAATTCTGGTCCAATATATATATATATATATATATATATATATATATATATATATATATATATATATATATATATATATATATATATATATATATATATATATATATATATATATATATATATATATATATATATATATATATATATATATATATATATATATATATATATATATATATATATATATATATATATACATATATATATACATATATATATATATATACATATATATATATATATATATATATATATATATATATATATATATATATATATATATATATATATATATATATATATATATATATATATATATATATATATATATATATATATATATATATATATATATATATATATATATATATATATATATATATATATATATATATATATATATATATATACATATATATATATATATATATATATATATATATATATATATATATATACATATATATATATATATATATATACATATATATATATATATATATATATATATATATATATATATATATATATATATATATATATATATATATATATATATATATATATATATATATATATATATATATATATATATATATATATATATATATATATATATATATATATATATATATATATATATATATATATATATATATATATATATATATATATATATATATACATATATGTATATATATACATATATATATACATATATATATATATATATATATATATATATATATATATATATATATATATATATATATATATATATTCACTTTACAACTTTTATTACGGAGGAATTACTAAAATAAAATAAATTTTTGTACATCAATCGACGAACTATAAAAGCCTAGTAGCTATTATAAGAAACTAGTTGTTTGTAATAATGTGATCGTTTCTAGATTAACGGCAAAAAGCGTTTGAAATACTAAAAAAAAATACACCAAGAAAAAATAGCAGGTAATATACAGACAAAATGAAGATTGATTTCCCTCTTTAAGACATTAAAAAGTCAAGTCGTACTAACTTTACTTGTCTCTGACTGTACATTAAGTGAAAAGTAAGTATGTTTTTTTTTTATGTAATTTATGATAATTATTTATCACCGCTTTGCTTTTACTAGCCAGATAATATTTAACTCTCTTTAAAAACAATAGACAAAGTTATATAGGTATTACTGATGCAATTTTTTTTAACACAATATAACTATCTGCTTAAGCCTGTAAGTATATTAGACTAAGTAGTGGAAAGTTGCCACGTTTGAACCACCCTTCGTAATTTACTTTATTTTAGGTTTCTTTGAGCAAGAAAACCAAAAATTATTTTTAGTTGAATAATACAGATGGCCAATTGAGGTAACTGGTTTCTCAACTAGTCCACCCCAGTGCTCAATTAGGCAAGTCAACAACAATACCCAATCTGAAAATACACACACACAGACATGTAAACAAATTATAAACTTTGTAGTGAGGAGTAAAGAAGAAGGCTAACACAATTTTATTTTCACATGGCTTGTTATAAACTTGTAAACCAAGTTTTGTTCCAACCGAGAAGGCAGCCTAACCACAATAAACTTCACCTAATATATCCTACAAAAGTTAAATAGCAAAGAAAATACATATTTTAAAAAAATTTTAAAACCTACAAATCTTAATATGAATCGTAAATCTCCCTACTGCTACTTCCTATTTGAGTTTGTTCTTTGCATACAATGGATATCCTGACGACCAGACTAAGTAAATAAATAAAATAGTAAGTATATAAAAAGAGTGATTTTAGACTGAGTTCTATTTAAACGGATATGGTACAGCCTATATATATTTTGCAAGTGCTGTCTGACAAAATTAAAAATGTCTGAAATTTACATTATTAAAACAAAAAAATTGAAAGTTAGAAAAATACAAGTAAAAACACCTTCCAACATTTTTTCATAATTTTTAAATAGGTTAGCATTAAAAACAGATAAAATCACAAATCTTCAGTTTTTATTCTCAAAACCTAATCGTTTTACATGCATTTGAGTATTTTTTGTTTTTCTGCCGAGCAATCCTCAATTCCAGATATTTTTCTTTCTTAGATTTTCATGCATCAACTCTTAATAAATTATAAATGACATAAATTTCTATATGTTTTTATATGTAACCTTTTCCACTTTAACAGTTCAAGTTAGATATTTTTTTGAGAACTTTACAGGAGCAAAAAAAACCGAAAGATAAAATAAAGTAAGCAAATAAGAAATTTAGGGGTAATTTTGAGAAAATAAGCCCGTGAGTAAAGTAACACTTTTAGTTTCAGCGTCCTTGTAAATGCATTTGGGCATCTAATCATTCGATAGCTCGATAATGCCCACAAGTCGGCCTCAGGGTGCAATATTATAGATTTTTTTTAACCGGAACTTTTTATCAGGCTATAATTCCTACTCAAATAAATCACTTCACCAAATATAATCTATATAGAAGTTTAAAAAAAAAACATTAATACTAACATTTGTTGCAATTTAAATTTTTATTGAAAAAGATAATACAAACAAACTGTAAATGGGAGGTGTTTTAACGTTGCCACGAACTAGTTAGAGTAGTTATCCTTAAAGTAGATAGCACGAGTACGAAATTAGAAACCTAAAAAATCTCCAACGATCGTATCTTCTTCTATTTTAGTGAGTACTATAACCTACGAAAAAAAGTGCCTCAACTTTGAAAATATTTATATGCATATCCATAAAATTCCCTTAAAAAACAATTCATGGTAATAAAAATCCGCAATCTCTTATTTAGATACATACATGACGGCCTATATGTAGACGAGTGACATTTGCTTATTTAATACACTTTTGCATACATACCAGAGTATTCTTAAATATTTGTTGAAAAGTAGTATTAGTAAAAGTCTGTGATTTAGAAAAAAAGTACAGGAGTAATATTTTAAGATTCCCTTTAAAATGATTAAAGTAACATTTGGATTAAGTCCAGGGATAATACTACGAAAGCAATATTTATTTATTGGAACATATCCAAGAACAGCAAATGTAAATTAAACTTAAGTTTTCCAGAATATTTTTTTGTTATAATTCACAAAATAATAAACAAAAAGTTAAAAAGATATAGATATAATACGTTATCACCGACATTAAAGATAGACTGGAGATTCGTTAATACATTGCAACTTAGTAGCTTTTTTCCGGCAATCGCGCCGATGTACACTGATATTTCTATTCTACCTTTTTGTTTATTATTTTGTGAATTTTGGCAAAAAATATTCTGGAGAACTAATAAGTTAATTTTATAATATTTGCTGTTCTTGGATGTCTTCCAATAATTTTGCTTTCGTAGTATTTTCCCTGGACTGAATCCAAATCTTTCTTTAATCGTTTTAAAATATTAATCCTCCCATAATTTTTTCTAAATCACAGAATATTGCAAATATTAGTTTTCGACAAATATTCAAGAATACTTGTATGTATATAAAAGTGTAATAAAGAAGCAAATACCCCATGTTGACATATGAGCCAAACATGTATGTATCTAAATAAGAGATTGTAGATTTTTATGGCCATGAATGAGTTTCTAGGGAAATTTTATGGATATGCATATAAAGGATATTTTCAAAGTTGAGGCACTTTTTCCTTAAGGTTATAGTACTCACTAAAATAAACCACTTCAGAAGATACGATGGTTTGAGGTTTTTTAGGCTTCTAATTTTGTACTCGTGCTATGTGTGCATGTAAAAAGATTAGGTTTTGGGAATAAAAACTGAAGATTTGTGATTTTATCCATTTTTAAATTATGAACAAATATTGGAAGGCATTGTATTTTACTAGCATTCAATTTGGTTCTTTTAATAATATAAATTTAGGATATTTTTAATTTTGTCAGATCGCACTTCCTTATTCTACGTCCAAATACAAACGATACTATAGCTTTTAAATAAACTGTTTAAATAGAACTCACCCTAAAATTTCCTTTTGTACGTACTTACTTTTTACTTAGTCTGGCCCTGCTACGGTAGTCATACCTCTAATCGCCACCCGTTGTATGCAAAGAACAAACTCAAATAAGAAGTAACAGTACCAAGAATTATGATTCATATTAAAATTCTACAAGTGTATCTATATGTTTATAGGTATATATGTATATATGTGTATATGTATATATGCATATATGTATATATCTATATATGTATATATGTATATATGTATATATATATATAAATATATATATATATATATATATATATATATATATATATATATATATATATATATATATATATATATATATGTATATGTATATGTATATGTATATGTATATGTATATATATATATATATATATATATATATATATATATATATATATATATATATACCTGTAAATTTTAATATGAATCATAATTCTTAGTACTGTTACTTCTTATTTGATTCTGTTCTTTGCATACAACGGATGGCGACTAGAGGTATGACTACCTATGCAGGGCCAGATTAAGTAAAAAGTAAATACGTAAAAAAGGGAATTTTAGTGTGCGTTCTATTTAAACAATTTATATATATATATATATATATATATATATATATATATATATATATATATATATATATATATATATATATATATATATATATACATATATATATATATATATATATATATATATATATATATATATATATATATATATATATATATATATATATATATATATATATATATATATATATATATATATATATATATATATATATATATATATACATATACATATATACATATATACATATACATATATACATATATATACATATATACATATATATATACATATATATATATATATATATATATATATATATATATATATATATATATACAACCTGCCCAACATATTGTTTTATTAGACTTAGTTGACAAGAATGTGAAATTTTTGTTTTTATATCACCGTATAGGAAAAAAAATCATATTTCTTGACCTCATTTTTTTCTAAAATTTAGGTTTCGAAATATGTGAACCTTTCAATTTGACACCAACTCGACACAACAAGTTTTAAGTATTAAAGTTAAAGAAATACAACAAAGACTCCTCATAAAGTATTTTTAAGCAAAGGAATATATACACACAGGGATTTCCATTTAAAGGGAACCACCTTAAATAGTAGTTTGTTTCCATTAAAAAGCAAAAATACCTCAAGAAATTATATATATATATATATATATATATATATATATATATATATATATATATATATATATATATATAGTCTATATATACTTTAAGGATAACTACTATATTTCTTGGCATCTTTAAAACACTTTATTTAGAATTTGTATATATTAGCTTCTTCGATAAAACATTTTTCAATTACAAGTGTGTTTTTTTGAAAATTTTTATATCGACTATATTTGGCGAAGTGATTTATTATAACTCGTTAAATTAGGACTTAAAAAAAAATCTTCTATACCATAATATTACACACTGATGCCAACTTGTGGGCATTATTGAATTGTTGAATGATTAGATGCCCAAACGCATTTACATAGAAGCTGAAATTATAATTGTTACTTTGCTAACTAGTTTATTTTCTTAAAATCACCCATAGATTCCTTATTTGCGTACAGTATTTTAAATATCCGTTTTTTTTGTTCCTGTAAAGTTCTCAAAAAAATATTTATCGGTTTAACACTTTGCTTTTATAATTTTACACATCATATGTCTATATTTAGCAGCATGAAAACAGCATGTCTACTTAATTAACTTAATGAAAAAATGTAATTAGTATTCAGAGCCACATTTGAGTATAACGTGTATATTCTATTATTAATATTCAAAACATTTTCCATACCATATTATTCTGTATAGATATTGTATACTGGAAGAATCTGTAATATATACAGTGAAGAGTGCGGAGAGAAGTAAACTTAAAATACCAGTTAAATTAGGTTTTGTTAGAACTAATATGAGGTCATAACTTTTTGGGTTAATAGAGTTAAGTGGAGAAGGTTACATATAAAAACAGATAGGAATTTATGTCACAATTTATTTGCACCTAGGTTAAAGTTGATGCATGAAAATCTGACACAAAGAAGAATATTTAGAGTTGATATTAGGTCGGTAGAAGAATAAAACAATACAGGCAAAAAGATTAGGTTTTGGGCATAAAAATTGAAGATTTCTGATTTTATCCACTTTTAAATTAAATAACCGGATAAGTACACGTTGAACTTGCGCAATTAGTGTTCCGTACGTTGATTGCTTTCAGAATACAAATTTTTGTTACGGAGGTATAAAATAATCAATGACTTCACAAAATACATCCCAAATGAGTTTTTAACAAAGTTTGTTTCCGATCTTTACTGAACACTGATGACCTTGAAGTGTTTTTTTTAGATACCAGATAAATTATTAAAGGTAATAATTTTCGTTCAATCTACATCCCGTGGAGAATATTTCAGAATTTTTTCAAAAATTTTTGACCAGTACTTTTCGAGATAAATGGGGGGCAGCGATTTTTTACAAGTAATACACAGAAAAGTGTGTACAAGTATTACATTATATATATTTTTGAACTCATATTTTTACAAGCCTTCATATGACACCCCACTCGATGACGTGGTAAAAAAAAATTTTTATTTCTGATTTCACCCCCCAAAACTAACTCCTTAAGTCAAAACTTAACTTTCAAAACTACACAGCTCTGATGAGGCCATCAATATTAGTACCAAATTTCAACTTTCTATGTCAAATAGTTTCGGACAAAATCGGGTATGACAGACGGACAGACACCGAAATGATCTTATAAGTCTTCCGTACGGAACACTAAAATAATTGAACTGAAAATATTGGAAGTTATTATATTTTTCTAGCTTTCAATTTGGTTGTTTTAATAAATTTAGGATATTTTTAATTTTGTCACACCTCACTTCCTTATTTTACGTCCAAAACAGGTTTTTCTTTTTACTTCGCAAAATATAGATTGTACAATAGCTTTTAAATAAACTGTTTAAATAGGACTCCCCCTAAAATTACCTTTTGTTCGTACTTACTATTTTACTTAGTCTGGCCCTGCATAGGTAGTCATACCTATAGTCGCCATCCGTTGTATGCAAAGAACAAACTCAAATAAGAAGTTACAGTACCAAGAATTATGATTCATATTAAAATTCTACAGGTATGTATATATATATATATATATATATATATATATATATATATATATATATATATATATATATATATATATATATATGTATATGTAGGTATGCATGTATGTTTGTTTGTACAACCTGCCCAACATATTGTTTTATTAGATTTAGTTGACAAGAATGTGAAATTTTTGTTCTTATATCACCGTGTGGGAAAAAATCATATTTTTTTACCTCATTTTTTTCTAAAATTTGACACCAACTCAACATAACAAATTTTAAGTATTAAAGTCGAAGAAATACAACAAAGACCCTCATAAAGTACGAACATACGCACACAGGGATTTCCATTTAAAGGTAACCACTTTAAATAGTCGTTTGTTTCCATTAAAATGCAAAAATACCTCAAGAAATTATTTATATTTATATATATTTATATATATATATATATATATATATATATATATATATATATATATATATATAATATATTATATATATATATATATATATATATATATATATATATATATATATATATATATATATATATATATATATGTTTTTGTTGACGGTTCAGTTTGCTCTTTCTTTTTTAATTTTTTTTTTTTAAATCTAAAAAACACAAACTTATAATTGTACTACTAATTTCAATTTAACATTCGAACATTCACAACTGATACTGTTTAAAATTCCAATCAAAGAAAAATATTTTTTGTGGTACAGTTTCCGCTCTAATAATAGAATAAATTATGACTAAACGAGTATGCTTGCCTATACAATGTGTGACCTTTATTTTCTTATTTTCCATTTGCTTGTTGGTTGATGACCAATAAAATCATAAAATATTGACGATCTAGCATATTTTTTTACTTAATAACATTTTGTGTTGTTTAGAAACAACAGTATCTAAATGCGAAATGTATATTCCAGGAATTTTCGGAGCACCAACAAACAAAACCTATAATAAAAAAGTTATCAACATTAAAGCATCATTTTGTACATACCATAAAAGAAATAAAAAAGTTGTATTGTCGCCTTTAACTCTGTTGCTAAGTAAGTTACATGGTATGTAAGGATTTAAATGGACAATCCGTTGCTGCTATTTAACCGAAAATATACATTTTCATATTTTTTAAACCATATTATAGTATAAACATCTAGTAAATAGTTAATTATGTTACTAAAAGACAGTACATTAACTACTAAATTATAAAGATTAAAAAGGGTAAATGGCTTTTTAAATCGGTTTAGTTGTTCCCAAGGTCAAATTACAAAGACTTAAAAGGGTAAATGACTTTTTCAGTTGGTATAGTTGTCCCCAAAGTTTTATAATTGTTTTTAATTGTAGATTAGTATTTTTCTGAAAAAAAAACTAAATTTAATACCACAAATTTAATAATAGCTACGTCAAAATTACTTTAAACTAAACATAGATTACCCAGGTTAATAGATAAATGGACTACATCTAACGGAAAAACATCTGGAAGTTGTAATTTATTCTTGCTGGCCCCATTCGCGGAATTAATTACGCTTTTAATATGACTACTACTTGTGTCCAAGAAAAAAATATGAATGAAATCGCTATTAAATATGAACATAATACCATCTTATATATGGTCTAATATACAGCACAAACATAATTAACTAAGCACTACTTACCTCATCTCCCATGATAACTGGCAGCAGCGTAACCAGACTTGAGTCAAAGAAGGGGCTAAATAAAATGATAATTTGATCAAATTTTGCAGAAAGATAATATAAGAAATCTATAATTTTAAAAATGCCGATTTCCTTTTACCAGTTTTTTTTAGAAATTGACCCTTACCGCATTACGATAAGCTATTGACAACTACACTAAGTCCATTGAAAAAAGTATTATTATTAATTAGGTATACTGAAAAGGTATAAAATCATAGACAAATCCATAACAGTATATTACAAAAAGATTTAAATGATCAAATATTATTAGTTGTATGTTTTTAGTTTTGTCGTTTTCAAAATTATCGCAAATGGTTACCGACTATTGACCTTACGGATTTTTTGACCAGTAAATTTAAGATTTACTTCTTCGTTTCTAGAGCTGAGACAATGGCAACAACCCCAAAATTCCTACCTGGTTACGCCACTGGTAGCAGATCGTCAGAATTTATAATCCACAGAAATTATCGTTAAATGCAAAACTGCATAAATAAAAACAACTGCCCGAAAATATTCCCTAACGAACGTACTAACAGACTAGCGCGGCACCACTAAAAGCGCGAACGTGTCACTGGCAGGATGCCCAGTAAACCAAGCGCTGGAACTCTGAAACATACGTAGAGTAAGGTGGGGCAAATACAATTTTAGGGCAAGAAATTCTTTAATGTTATGCAATGTATAGTGTTGTTTTTATTTGTCTTGTATTAATATATGTAATTGTTAGTAGTTCTAGCAACTGCAGAACTGAGGCTAAAATATATGTACATTGGTGAGAGATTCTACCATATTTAACTGTTAATATATTAATAAGTTTCTCCACGAGTCAACTAAAACATTGTATGAAAGAAGCCAATGAAAACACTGACAGTTGATAAATATGAGATTTTAAGCCTAATAATTTATAATACGTGAGCTCAAAAATAAATCAATATACTTCTCTTTGTTTTTGGTTCATAGGCAAGTTTTGAACGGATATGTGGTATTTTAAGGGTTGGAAAGGGGTAAAAGAGGTTAGCTTGGAATATCCCACGTTATATGCCATTTTCATTGTTTGTGAAGTCAAGAACTTTAAAAATCATCTTAAAATATGCAGTACAAAGAACTTGGATGTGACTGAAACTTTGACTAGGTAGATGTTCTTTCATTTGTGTAGAGTTTCTGAATGAGATTTTTGTTTAGATGTTATCTTAGAATACTTTATAATTACAAACAAAATTGTTTTAGAAATATGGAAGCTAAAATAGGTCGAAACTTTATTCATCGGATAGCATTTGCAAAGGGGATACCGACTAAATAACTTTATACATACTATTTTTTTGTTAACTTGTCATAGACGCTAAGGTCCCATTAACAGTCTCCTATGTATTGAGGGTGCCCCCAAAAAAGGACTGTCCCCCAAAAATGCAACTTTACAGGATATTAAAAAAAATACATTTAAAAATACACTATTTTTTGTTTTCCTGTTATCAATGATTATTATTGTTTCTACGAATATGATGGTTTACAGTGAGGCTCAATATTAACGACGACGTATTTAAAACAAATATGACAGAGAGACGTAAACATCTAATAATATACAGATCCTGACTTATGCAGTGACTAGCCCGCTAGTTTTTTTTAACAGGAGATTTCTAAGAACACAAATGTAATTGATTTGACATGCTTTAGATACGAACTTTTCTTAGGACATTAATTATATAAATCGTTGAAACACTTATAAATTTGTCCTTTTTACTTACGTCTTAAGACCAAAATAATTTCGAAAAATTATGGAAACATGTAGTGACAGTAAACTATATATTCCATGTAACCTGTACTTTAAGATTTTTTTCTTATATGGTAATTCCAAAGCAAGCTCTACCATTTTATTGGTTATTGCAATAATGACGCTCATTTCGAAGCCTATCAGGTATATTAGCACTCCAGTAGTGGATCGTTTCAATATTTGTAAGCATTTGTTGCTCAGCTAATAGGGATTTTGATGTAAAATTGGTAATATAAAATTGGATGTAATATTAGCAGAACGCTTTATATAACTTTATAATTTACGTCTAGCCAAAGGACTTTTTTGGTAGATTAACCGCTGTGACAGTAACGTTTTCTTATGCAATAGTACTGAACTACCAAGCCAAATATATTATTTGTGTTTTAATATGCCAATTAGTTGCATTAATAATACTATTTTTTTTTTATGCATCTAGCACACGTGCTGGAGGGAAATCCCTAAAGAGCTACAGGATCGACACGTGTGCGGAAAAAGCGATTCACGTTGATCTTGAATCGCTGTAAATTGTACTCAGTGTGAAACACAGTCCTGGGCAAATTATTCCAAAGGGATGAGGTTCTGCATATAAAAGACTGCTTGAAAAGGGTTGTACGAGGAGTAACAAGCTGAACCTCATGCCTAGTCGCCAACCATTCTTCGACGTTCCAACGAATCAAGGTCACCGGCCAGTTCTGGGTCTCCAATTAGGCGAATAACTCTTCTCTGGATAGCATCCAACAAATGCAATGTATGTTTGGGAACAGAGCCCCAAACACGGGAGCAGTATTCCAGAGTTGGTCGAATTTGAGCTTCGTACAAAATTAACAGTTGTTGTGGAGTGTAAGGCTTTCTAGTTGGAAATATTATTCCCAGCTTTCGAGAAGCTCTCTTTGCTATGCTTGCAACATGCTCATGCCAACACATATTTGCTCCCAAATTAAACACCAACAAATTGAGTGATGATGCTAGAGGAATGGAGAGCTCCGACATAACTATGTCGGGTTCAGCAACGTTAGCGTTTTTAGAAAAAACTGTTGCTTAGTTTTTTGTAGGAATTCCACTTGGTTACTGTCACCCCAAGAAAGAATTTCTTCTAAGACTTTGTTAAGTTGAATGACTTCCTGTTGTCTGCGGATATTTGTCTGATTAGCCGATGTTCGAGCGTTCAAAGTGAATGTAGAGATAAGCGTACTCTAATCTGCAAAGCTGTAGATTAGATTTCCGGTCTTTTCCAGCTGATCGTTAATGTAAATGAGAAAGAGAGTAGGATACAGTATGGAGCCCTGGGGCACACTGACGTTAATAATGAAGGTGTTAGAAAGAAATCCGTTGACTGCCAATCGTAGAGAACGCCCTTTGAGAAAATATAAGAGCCACAAACAGAACTCTTCAGACATACCAGAAGAGCGTGGCTTAGCCAACAATCCATCGTGCTAAATACGGTCAAATGCCTTGGATATATCATGAGCAACCGCTCGAGATTCTCCAAAGTGTTCAATTGCGTTGTTCCAAACATGTGTTACATAAGTTAGAAGATCTCCTGTTGATCTATGTTTGCGAAAGCCATATTGATGGTTGTTGAATCCTTCAAGATCTTTTAGAAGATGCTGATTGATATCCTTTTCCATGTCTTTCGATATTATTTAAAGCAGTGCGACTGGTCGGTAGTTATTTGGCAAGGTCTTCTTGCCTTTTTTAAGTATCGGCTGAACTGTGGCGCATTTCCAGCAGGTTGGAAATATTCCCTTTCTGTAGGATAGCTTGAAAAGCCTGAAGACATATCGAGTATTCTTGACTGCACTATGTGAATAGTAGGTAATGTTTTTCCTTGAAAATCGACAGAAGAATATGAAACAAAGAGCTCAGCCAACAAGTTCGCTTTCTCAACAGGTGTTGTTGCAATAGAATCATCTGGCCATATGAGTGGTGGTATAGTGGATTTGGTGAAATTTTGACTAACTGCCTTAGCGACTGACCAAAAGGACCTGGAATTGCTGGGACAAGCAAGAAGTTTGTTTCTAATTCGTTGATTGTGTGCCCCCTTGGCATTTCTTTGCATCTGTTCCGGGCACGAATAAAGATGTTACGATTTATGACGTTAGGATTTTCACGGCATTGTCTGTAGACAAAATGTTTAGAAGCAACAGCTTCTTTGCATTTTCGGTCAAACCAAGGCTTGCCGATGGAAGGGCATTTCTTCGAAAAAGCACTACTAAGCAACAATGTTCTCATTGTTCTAGAAACTCGCGGCAGGTGCAAAAATAAAGTGCTTACTGTAGTGGTGCTAATTAGTCTGTAATACCATTGTGCCAAAGAATGCAAAATCCCAACATAATCTGAACACTAATTAACTGTTGTCAGTGTTCTTTGCAATAAAATATTATAATTTCAATTTTACGGTATTTTTTTAGTGGTTTGTATACCTCAGTAGAATAAAATAACCGGTCAAGTGCAAGTATAACTTGCACAATTAGTGTTCCGTACGTTGTTTGCTTTTAAAATAAAAAAATTTTGTTACGAAGGTATAAAATGATCCAGTGACTTCACAAAACACACCCAAAATGAGTTTTCAACAAAGTTTGTCTCCGATCTTTACTGAAAACTGATGACCTTGAAATTTTTGTTTTTTTTTATATACCAGATAAATTATTAAAGGTAATGCACTCATGATAATTTTCGTTCAATCTACACCCCGTGGAGAATATTCCAGAATTTTTTCAAAATTTTTTGATCAATACTTTTCGAGATAAGGGGGGGACAGCGATTTTTTAAAAATAATACAAAGAAAAGTGTGCGCAAGAATTACATTATATATATTTATATATATATATATATATATATATATATATATATATATATATATATATATATATATATATATATATTTATATATATATATATATATATATATATATATATATATATATATATATATATATATATTACTCGTGTTTTCACAAGCTTTCATTTGACACCACACTCGATGACCAAGTAAAAATTTTTTTTTCCCTTTCGATTTCATCCCCTAAAACTAACACCTTAAGTCAAAATTTAAATTTCAAAACTACATGGCTCTGATGAGGCCATCAATTCCTATATTATTTTCAAATTTCAACTTTCTATGACAAATAGTTTCGGAGAAAATTGGGTGTGACAGACAAACAGCCGGACAGACAAACAGCCGGACAGGCAGACACCGAAGTCATCTTATAAATGTTCCGTACGGAACACTAAAAAAACAGACCCTTCCATAATAAGGGCAAGAATACTTTATAAACTTTTGGTGATATTTTTATACAAATCTTTTTTGTTCCTGAGCTTCTCCAATTCGATTTTCTACCGTTTCAAACCATTCAATATCCCAATTTATTTCATTAACAATTTTTGCATCTGATGATTATTTTTCACTAAACCTCATTAGTAGCTGACAAGGTACTTGAATTAAAAAATTAAAAAACAAAATAACTCATTTGAATTGTTCTCACGTGTTTATCCCCAAGACGCTTCAACAAAGTGAACACTTAAGCACCTTAAGGCTTCCAAAATCCAATCAGAATGTAGAAGCACTTTTGAAAATGATACCAATAGACTGCGGATTAAGACCATACACGAAAATGTTTTTTAAAATCATTCCAAACAATTTCGAACAAAAACGGAAGTCATGGACTCGTCCTGCTAGTTTTCCAACTGCGTTTTGTATTACAGTGACCTAGTTCCCAAGCAGAAAATAAGCTTTTTAGTCAAACAGTTTTAAATCACCTTTTCTTCTTACGGGTTGAAATCTGGTATATTTTCCCAAGTTTGCGTATAATAATCGCTTACTTTGGCCTGGACATTTTTTACTTCTTTTAATTCAGCAATAATATTTTTCACCTGTTCTTCTAAAGACAGGCTTATAGATGTCGCTGCCCCATTGCTCCAATCCTCAGCTCGAAGCGGTACGGTGTAAGTTCTTTTAGGCATTTTCTTTATTTTACATATACATATACTGTATAAATCATCCTCGTATAACTACAAAACAGCACAGGTCCCCTGTATATACAGTTGAAGCATGATTCTAATTTATTCTACTCCCTGATTTTGTCAGGATGACCACGAAAAACTTTAATAATTTTCTACGAGGGCTTCCCAACAGAAACAAGTAGCACAATTTTGAAAGATTTAGGTAAAAGAAGAGTCTGCACAAAATTTTCATCACTAATCTGTTCCAACTGATGAAGCGGCAATGGCGAGTATTATTTGGAAATTTTGAAATGGTTAACAGATAGAATGCCTTTCCTACAACCCTGAATAATACTTATTTAACAATAATGCACCAACTTACAGTTCATTCATTATTAGTCCAATTTTTGAATCGAAATCAAGTCTGTGTGTTGAACCATTCATTGTAGTCAGGTGAACCTTGTGACTTTTTACTATTTCAAAAACTGAAAATGAATCTCAAGGGATGCTTTTTTAATGATATAGAAGAGAACATCCAAAAGGTTGTGCATGTAATCTCATCAAAAGACTCAGAAAATGCATTTAAATCACTAAAAAATAATTTTAAAAAATGTAGTGAATTACGAGGAACTGAAAAAAATTGTGTCATTTAAATTCAAAAGTCTCCATCTAGAAAATTAATTATCGCTCTGTATATACAATGCATTACTTACACTTAGGTGGTTCAAAATTCTTCTAAAAAAAAATAGCATGTGGGAGAAATAAAACTATATATATATATATATAAACTATAAATATAATTATTATATATGATTTTGTTAATTTTTACAATAAAATTAGCCTGTACTCGCGGTTTTACCTGCGATAACATGTGATGGTTACAAGGCAAAACGACGTAAGCATCATTTATTAAAAATGTTCAGAATATTATAACTATCAATATATCGATAACGATCAACATATCGATAACTATCGATATATCAATAACGATCGATACATCGATAACTATCAACATAACGATAGATATATCGGTAGTTATCGATAAATCGATAATTTTAGGATAGATCTATCGTTACTTGACAGATCGATATATGAATAAATATGCGATTTTTTTAAAAATGTCCCTTACATCGTTTTGCCTTAAAGACGTCGATGTATTCACGCCGTTAATGTCGAAGGATATAAAAAACTTACATTTGCTAGTCAAATTGGTCAAAATAGGCTAAAAGATCAAAGAACTATTAATTATTATGTACCATAGTCCAAAAATGCTATTGACGAAGCTTACAAGTGGTGTTCAAATTTACTTTTGAAACTGTCAGTAATAAAATACTGTTTTAATCGGTTTTCATTTATTGCCCAAATTTGGTTAAAATCATAAATGATTGACAAAATTCTAGTTTGTAATAAAACCTTTGATTGCTAACAAAGAACTAAAACAAATTCTGTTAATAATAAAGTATTTTGAGAATATATTGACAGGGAACATTTTCACGTGGAAAATATAATAAGAAATAATTGTATTAAATTTCAAATTTTATAAATTGCGATCCACCATAAAATATCTTAGATTTATTCTTTTCTCCCTTGGAATAATTGGCTTAACTAAAATTAATGAATATTAAAAGGAATTATTACTCGTCCTGTCAAAGTTTTATGCACTTTATGTACGATTAACTGAATACATTTTTGTAACTAGCATTTTGTTAATATAGTTTCTTTTCCGTATCCATAAGATAATATCACAAAAAATACTGCACAAGTATATGTGATATATTTACTCCATTGCCGATTATTAATTAGTGTTCCGTACGGAACACTTATAAGATCATTTCGGTGTCTATCCATCTGTCTGCCCGTCTGTCACACCCGATTTTCTCCGAAACTATTTGACATAGAAAGTTGAAATTTGGCATTAATATAGGAATTGACGGCCTCATCAGAGCCGTGTAGTTTTGAAAGTTAAATTTTGAGTTAAGAGGTTAGTTTTGGGGGTGAAATTGGAAGAGAAAAAAATAATGTGTATATATATATATATATATATATATATATATATATATATATATATATATATATATATATATATAATATTGTAATATTTGCATACAATTGCCTTTGTATTATTGTTAAAAAAATGCGAAAAGTACTGGAATATTCTCTACAGGGTGTAAATTGAACGAAAATTATCATGAGTGCAGTAACTTTAATAATCTATCTGGTAGATATAAAAAAAAAAATCAAGGTCATCAGTTTTCACTAAAGATCGGAAAAAATTTTTGTTAAAAACTCATTTGGAATGTTTTTGTGAAGTCATGATCATTTTATACTTCCGTAACAAAATTTTTTATTTTAAAAGCAATCAACGTACGGAACACTAATTGTGCAAGTCCAACTTACACTTGACCGGTTATTTTAGGTATCTAATCAAGTCAACGTGGGTAGCGAGTAGACACTCACTACTATCTCGGTAGAGGATAGGTCTGCTTCAGAGATGCGCCTCTGCCTACGCGAGCCATGGTTTTACAACCTCTCCCAACTTAGGTGGAAACCATATCCAAAACCTTTATCCTATCCACAACCAACCTATTTTTGTCCTTTCAGATCTCACCAATCCACTCGCCAACACGCAAGCGCGACGTTTTATTTGCCAAAACCTCTTTAATGAAATGTCCGCCTAGGATAGAGATCGTTGGAAGTTCTTAGAGGAGGGCTATATCCATCAGTAGATGAGGACGGATGATTGATGATGATGATGAATGAAGTCAACAATTGGCTATGAGCTGTTGACTGGTACTTTAGGAAACAAAAAAAATCTGTATTTATCCTCATAAAGTTTTTTTAGATGCAAATTACAGTATAAATTGGCAAAAAATTTCCAGGAAACAATATTGCCATGTAACGGTTAATTACGGGAAAATTCTATCCAAAATAATAAATTAAAGTATGTCTCTCAGCAAAATACATTTTTAATTATATACTTGACATCAATAGAAAAATTATTTGAACGACCCTAGCGGTGTGAAACGACATTCTATTTTAGTTTAGCAACGTAATCAAGCACGTCTTATTCAACGCCATCTCTGTCTTAAAAAATTTTAATTTCCTAGATAAGGAAGTTTAACTTACTTAAAAAAAAACAAGGGATTGTGCAATGTTTCAAACTATAGAGGTTACACAACATTAGGATCCACCAGTGACCAAAATCCAATCAAAAAAATAAATATTATTAAACAATTCATGAAAACCAATGTGGTCAAAATAATATCTGTCAAAGCATGTACATATGGTACATGTCGAAAAGTTGTACTTATTCTTGATTAAAGTATACTAAAAAAAGAGTTAGGGTGAAAATTAATTGTTGTTATAACGAATGACAAGAGGAAAGCTTAAAATCGGTCTAATTGGTCAATTAAACATTCACCCTGACAAACACGAAATAATTACTTCTGTTCTGCAGCTCTACAGTACAAGGCCAGAAAATGATAACTTTACAATATAAAATATAATAATGCCTAAAACAAAACGAGTCAGCTTGTCAACTAAAAGTTTTGGATTCCATGACTGTTAGATAAAGTCCAAATTTTCAATTTTTTAGTAAATTTAAAATTATTTAAAGGCTTCGGGTAATGCAACTAACGTTATTAGTTATAGCAACTAGTTGTCGCAACTCCACTCACCCACATAACACCCATGAAGAATGAAAATACCTTTCTATATACTAATAACAGTGCATACCGCAACAGATTTTAACAACAATGCGTTACTGAATACGATTAAACCCAAATAACTTATATGAAGAAGTTGCTTTACTGTTCGAAGATCATAATAAAGAGATTTTGCAATGCTTATTTTTCACATGCCTTTGTCCTTATCGTTATCTCAAGCATGCGCAGTATTCACGCGAAGGAATTGTGCGTTCACACTACGGTAGAATTGCAATTAAATAAACTAAAAGTAAGGTTAGGTAATCTTTTATAAATTTAGGGGATTTTATTCATTCCTTTCATGGTTAAACACACCGTATTAGTATTTGATGGGTCAACACAAGTTTCCAAATTAAAATTGTGTCTAGTAGGTTTCTATCACTTCTTTCAATATTTCCAAGTTAATGCGATTGTGCAATAAATAAAATTTCATTTAAAATTAGCACTACACAACGGTTATCATCATTGCACCGAACACTTTATTTTTTCACTCGACACGTGTTACACTAACCATGTTAGCCCCATCAGGAGCGATTAGTAAGTCGACATTCAGTCATCACTCGTGATGATACTCACATTGTTCGAGAAACTCGCGTCAGGTGCAAAAATAAAGTGTTTACTGTAGTGGTTATAACTATTCTGTAATGCCATTATGCCAAAGAATGCAAAATCCCAACATAATCTGAACACTAATTAACTGTTGTCACTGTTATTTGCAATAAAATATAATTTCAATTTTACGGCATTTTTTTAGTGGTTTGTATACCTCAGTCGGATAAAAACAAACCCTTCCATAATAGCAACAAGAATAACGCACTTCAAATAACCTCTCTCATAAGTTCCTAAATACAGGAAATCGTTAACTTTAATAAAGGTTTACCTTATTTTGTTTCAATACTGCGCAAGCTCCAAACAGTGGACGCATGCTTCAAATAACGATAACAGCTGAGTCCTTCTTCCCTTTACTGTTATACATGCTTCAAATAAAGATAAAGACAGTGGCCTGCCAAAATAAGCGTTGTAAAATCGGTCTATTAACAAATTGCGTGTATTAAGCTATTCAAAAAAATACTAGTCTAGAATCAGTATTTTTTGTATAGATGTTTACCTGTTCTACCTACTACTAATTTTTAATATTAAGTTTATTTAGTTTATAAATTAATTTATATGAATATTGTTCAATAAGTTCATTACATGAACAAGTAAAGCTTTTAAAATTTGTAGAATATTATTGCTGACAGTAACAGGTAGATCACACAAAATAATTATTGTTTTCTCTCATACAATAGTTGAATAAATAGACATGTATTTTATTGTGTATTTGTTTGGAGTTGATAGCAGAATTCTCTCATTGTAGATGCAAATACATGTTGGGTGCACCCAAAAAAAAAAGAAATATCTTATGCAGTTTACTGGATTTTGCTACCTGTTTTGAATTATTTTTAAGGGTTCACCCTATTTTAGGCAGAAAACCTCTGTTAAACAAAAGAGTCATAAATTGTAAATGATGGTTCATCGGTAACATAGGCGTTCGAGCGTAACCTGCTTTTAGTATTTAATAAATAAAATTATCTTAAAGATAAAGTTATAGAAATATAAGATTTATTAGCAAAAAATTTTTAACCTATAGATCTATGTATATATACAAATTCACAATTCACGATATATAAGTACTTTATACATCATCATCTTCAAAATCTGAAAACTCGACTTCTAAGAAATTTATAATTAAGGGTTGTATTACCATAGTCTCTTCGATGTATTCGTCAAGTTTCCACATTTTATTTTCTTCTATAATATGTCGAATGGCATTTTTCCAATTATCTTCTTTGATCCTCTCTATTCTGGCAATAATTGCCTTACGTCTTGAAGTTTGAACGTGGTGTTTTCCCTTGCAACGAAACCTTTCATTTGTGCCCAAATTAGATATATGGGATTCAATTCGCAATGATATGGAGGTAATTTAAGCACTGTGATATTCCGTTCCTTTGCCATCTCATCGACTGCGTATTTCTTGAACTGTGCCTTATCTTCTTTCGCAGTTTTGAGAAGTTCCGCTTTTAACATACCATCTCTATGTTTGAAATTTTTGTCTCTTATCCATTAAAGAATATCCGCTTTATTCCATGAATTTGTCGGGAGTCGTACTAATAATCGAGAATGGTATGGGGCATTGTCGAATACTATAATTGATTCTGCTGGTATACATTCAATCATTTGTTGGAAGTACTCCTCAAAAACATTGGCCGTCATCTCCTTATGGTAATCTTTAGTTGACTTTGGTTCGAATTCCATAGTCCCCGTCGAGAAATCCGTTTTCACTACCAATATACGCTATAATTAGCCTGCGACCTTTTCCTGAAGGAGGTTATAATCCAGTTGACCAACCTTCCATAAAAGCTTGTTTGGCACTCTTAATGTGTTTGTCAATCCAGAATTTTTTCACTATGTGTCCCTCATTAACCCAAGTCTCATCTAAATAAAAAATATTTCTTTCTTCGGCTCGACATTTTCTGATTGCTCGTAGATATTCTCTTCTCCAACAAATTATTTCTGTTTTATCGATAAGAACAGATTTTCTATTGTGTTTTTCCCAACGAAAATTCAGATTATGAAGGACTTTCCATAATTTCAATTTTTTAAAATCTGGTCTTCTCTGATTTCTTGCAAAACTTTATGTAGTGTAGTTATTTCTTTCTTAATAAAAAAAATGGTGTACTTTTCTTCTTATTGCGTTTTTAAAGTCTTCATCGGCCTCTAAGGGCTCCTTTGCTTTTTGATTCTGAGGTTCGTTGCTAGGACCGCGTTTTCTTTCTTTTAGAAATCTATAAATGGAATCATCCAACTCCCGTCATGTTGGCATAGGTTTCCACAATTTTACGGAGTTGGCTTATTGGCTGTTGATACTCTAGAGCATCGTGGACGTTAAGTGTCATTGTTTTTTCTCGCAGGGAAAATGCAAATTTACAGACTCCGCAAAGTTGGACCGGGGCAAAATTGAAAGTTGAAGCCATCTCTGTTCTGAATTGAACTAAGCATATTATAGGTTTTTGCTTTATTTTTATACTTACACACAATATTTTTATTTCATACTTAAGTACTTAGGCACCTACCTACCGATAAGTTCTTTGGTTAATTATATTCCAATAATTACTAAAATCCCAAGTAATTTTATTGTACCTATTATCATTAAGCTTTATAACACAGTAGATTTCTGGTTCTTAAAAATTGTTAATTGTACTCGTTTAGGCCTTTATCATACAAATAAGATCTTTAGTTTCATCATTTACTCATTAAAATAAACTTTGAAATGCGTTGATTTATATAGCTTATTGTAAAGTTTAGGCATGTAATAAAATATGTTGTATTGAAATATAAAATAAAGGTGAGTAAAACTAAAAATGTAAATAATTAGTAAAGAAATTTCGGACGCTTTTCCGACGCACATTTTAATGTTTATAACCCATGTTGTGTGCTATCAACTCCAATCAAACGGACTTTAGCCTTTGGAACTCACTCTCATCATTAACACAATTATCGAAATCCGAAGCGATCTTACTAACACACTTTCAATGCTGTGAACGTTTCTGATTGGAAATTCAAAAATGTAACATTTATTAGTATTGGAAAAAGTTATTCCTAAAATTTTTTATGACATGGGGCAAGAGTATTTTTAATTAATAATTGCATTTGGTTTTATTAGAATTGGATGTTTAGTTTTCGAAACTGGATACAACATGCTAACGCCTTTCTCTTTACCCATTACATAGACAAATATATTCAGTCTGTTACAATTCGAGATCGGTATCAGATTTCCCATCTTGTAATTAAACACGCTAAATACTTTTCGCACCTAAATAAACGATGGTAATATTTATCATTTATTCTAGGGCCGGACTAAGTAAATTTTAACGTGCATTAAAAAACTTGATGTGGAAAAGGGCAACATAGAATAGAAAGTGGTGGAAACAGTTATATAGTAATATCGGCGATTAAAATGTATGCAGAATGGTAAAAAGGCTTAAGGTATGGTGAAAATTTTTTTGAAATTCTGTTTATGATAGCAGGAACATAAATCGATATCAAAAATAGCTTTTTTGAGGAAGTTGTGGTTATGAAGTCCCAGGATACAAGTTTTATGTCAATATGTATGTTAAGGGATATTAAAAAAGTTTTAAAACATATATAAATTGCATATTTGTAGAATATTCAACTATGGCAGCCTTTATTGGTTTTCAGAATTAGTGGACCCTGGAACTTATTACAGGAAGATTTTTTATTCCACTTACATGGATTTTGGGGGTAGTAATTTTTGGCACATATGGGTAGAATAAAAAAATATTATAATACTAAAAATATATAATACTCTATATATTTATGATAATTGTATAATTTCCTTTTAATTTAGCAGAAATATAGAATATTTAAAAAATAGTAAATAGTATGAAAACATGCATGAAAAGTTGACGAATTATCTCCTTTGTTAAAATATTGTGGAAACATCAATTGATTCTTTATGACGTTCGATAAAATCCTGTTCTTGTATCTAAATTAAAATTTTAACTTTTCAAAAAGATATTGCTTAATATTATGAAATCACATCTATGCCATCGGTATCCGAAAATATATTCTTCTTCTTCTTCTCTTCTTCCGACTTATAGCTAGACATTATTGTCTGTTTTCTTTGTTCCCTGCTTTATAGATCGTCGCTCCATCTCTATCTTGGACGTTCTTCCATCGCTTTCTTGGATGTCCCACCATCTCTTTCTTGGACGTCCCTCCATCTTTTTCTTGGATATCCCTCCATCTCTTTCTTGAACATCCCATTGATCTTCTTCCATTCGGTGACTTGTCTTTTGCTATCGTACTATCCTGTTGTTTGCCATTCTTCCTAAAATACATTCCAATGGTAAGTATTCTCAGCCGGTTGGGATAACGTCTTCTTCTTGAAGTGATCCGATACATACGTAAGCGACGCTCTCGCCTTTGCCTGTAGTTGGTGCCTTTATTTAAGTGTTCCACAGAGAAGGGGGACCTACAGTTTAATGCCAATTCGGAACGGACAAAGTGCGCCGGCTTTACTAGGCATGATACTACGGATGGTTTACCATTGCCTTCCCGAGAGAGGCGACCGTCACGTTGTAAAGTTTTTTTTATTTATTAGTTTCCGAGCCGAGATTTTATCTCAGGCTTTTGTCGTAGAAGGCAGACATCTTACCCACTACACTATGGCCACCTCTATAATAATGTCTAGGGCTACTTAATACCCTACATTCGAGCCAGTACTTTCTCTGATGAGAAGTTTAATTCATATTTAAGTACATACATAAGTCATGACAAAGTTCAAGATTGTGCTAGTAATATGTTATTTTATTAAATATTATTTAATTTTGAATGACGTTGTAGTTGATTAATGTAAATCTGTAGATGTTGACATAGTCTAACTCTTACTCCTTCTAAATCTTACCTACGGCAATAGTTTTAGCAAACGATTTGGATTCGAAATTACGTTTTTTAGAAAGTGTATTATTTATTGTATGAAAGCATGAACATATTTTAATTTCTACTTTAAAAAAGATTGTAAGTGAATAACGTGTAGCTTCAAAATTTAACTATTTTGTTTTGTATAGATAGCTTTAGTAGATCATGATTCAGAAGTTCAAGAACGCTTGTGCATAATTCATCTTAGCCATTCATTCATTGAACTAATTTTTTTTTTGTATTTTTATTGTGAGAATTATAAACGATTCCATTTTCCGTTGCTCCCCTTGTGAGTGCTGTGTCCTTGTAATGATATCTACCCAGTGATGCAGATATACATTACCTTTACTGCATCATCAGACTGCCTTCTGTACACTTACAGTACCGTTATATCTTTTATGTTCCTCCTAAATCCGAGCGCTTGCTCTTGATATATTCAAGGCATTCGTCCGTGTTTGGCACTATGGATTGTTGGCTAAGCTACGTCCTTCTGGTATGTCTGAAAAATTCAGTTTATGGCTCTTATGTTTCCTCAAAGAGCATTCTTTACGAGTGGCAGTCGACGGCACTATCAATGCCGGTCTGCTAGAAAAGGCCAAAAATTCAATCTACAGCTTTGCAGATGACAGTATGCTTATATCTTCATTCACTTTGGACGTTCGAACATCGGTTACTCATGCAAATATCGCAGACAGCAGGAAACATAACAAAGATCTGAAAAAAATTCTATCTTGGGGTGACAGTAACCAAGTAGACTTTAACGCTACAAAAACCCAGCCGGCAGTTTTTTCTAAAAAAATTAACGTTGCTGAACATGTTGCAAGCATAGCAAAGAGAGCATTTCAAATCCTGAGAATATTATTTCGAACTAGAAAGCTTAACACTCCACGACAATTGTTAATTCTGTACAAATCAAATTCGACCAACGATGGAATACCGCTCCCATGTTTGGGGCTCTGCTCCCAAACATACACTGCATTTGTTGGATTCTGTTCAGAAGCGAGCTGTTCGCCTAATTGGAGACCCGGAACTGGCCAGCAACCTTGATTCATTGGAACATCGAAGAACGGTCGGCGACTTGAGTCTATTCTACATTTCATAGAAAGTGTTCGGTGGATGTGCTCGCTTAATTCCTCCCAGAGCGGTGCATGCTAGAAATACACGTCGCGCTAATATTTCACTCCGTACGTGATTCAGCTTCTCATACAACCCTTTTCAAACAGTCTTTTATGTGAAGAACCTCATCACTTTGGAATAGTTTTCCCAGGACTGTTTTCAACCGAGTACAATTTACAGCGATTCAAAACCAACGTGAATCGCTTGTTCCGCACACATGTCGCTCTTGTAGCGCTGTAGAGATTTCCCTGCGGCACGTGCGCTAGGCCCATAAAACAAAGTTCAAATTTTACGCCGCATACAAAAGTATCTTTGAGAGGTACATATAGCAAAGGATAGTATTTTTTTATGTTTTAAGTCATCATTAATAAAATAACTTATAAGTAAAGAGGTTTGAAGGTTAGGGGTAAGAGCCAGTAGATATGGACTGATACTTCGACCTTACCATGGTTTAGTTTGATAAAAAGAAAAAAGCCAAATATAATTTGACACTCCTCCCACAGAGAAATAAACGTTCTTGCGGTACTAATTGATATTACTTGTTAAATCTCATTTTAAATAAAAATTATATCTGAGATAGGTACAATTTTTCATTGTACATATTGGTAGGACTGTGGTAAACTAATCTTTTACGTTTATTTAAGCCACGAGACAAAAGTACCTTAGGCTGTAACAAAAGAAAACTTTAGTTCAAGCAATTTTAAGACTATCTAAAACATCCGTTTCCATTTGAAGTTATTCTGAAAAATGAGGTCGCGCATCAGAGGATGTTCCGAAAGGAGGTACTACTCGCAAGAGAGAATCTCCTCGAGTCATTTTTTTTTTTTTTTTTTTTTTTTTTGGTCTAGCACACGTGCTGCAGGGAAGTCCCTAAAGCGCTCCAGGAGCGGCACGAGTGCGGAAAAAGCGATTCACGTTGTTCTTGAATCGCTGCAAATTGTACTCGGTGGGAAACACAGCGCTGGGCAAATTATTCAAAAGGGATGACGTTCTCCATATAAAAGATTGCTTGAAAAGCGTCGTACGTGGAGTAACAAGCTGAACCTCATACGGATGCGAAGCACCAGCGCGACGTGTATTTCTAACATGCACCGCTTTGGGAGGAATTAAGCGGGCTACATCCTTCGAACACTTTCCATGAAAATACTTGTAGAACAGACTCAAGTCGCCAACCGTTCTTCGATGTTCCAGCGAATCAAGGCCGCCGGTCAATTCCGGGCCCCCAATCAGACGGACCGCTCTTCTCTGAACAAAATCCAACAAATGCAGTGTATGTTTGGGAGCGGAGCCCCAAACGTGGGAGCAGTATTCCATAGTTGGTCGAATTTGGGCTTTGTAAAGAATTAACAGTTGCTGTGGGGTGTAAAGCTTTCTGGTTCTAAATAATATTCCCAACTTTTGAGAAGCTCTCCTTGCTATGCCTGCAACATGTTCATGCCAAGACATATTTGCTCCCAAACTAACGCCCAACAAATTGAGCGACGATGCTAGGGGAATGGAGTGCCCCGACATAACTATGTCGGGTTCAGCAACGTTAACTTTTTTAGAAAAAACTGCCGCTTGGGTTTTTGTAGCGTTAAATTCCACTTGGTTACTGTCACCCCAAGATAGAATTTCTTCCAGGTCTTTATTAAGTTGAACGACCTCCTGCTGTCTGCGGATATTCGCCTGAGCAGCCGATGTCCGAGTGTTCAAGGTGAATGAAGAGACAAGCGTACTGTCATCTGCAAAGCTATAGATTGGATTCCCGGTCTTTTCCAGCAGATCGTTAATGTAAATGAGAAAGAGAGTAGGAGACAGTATGGAGCCCTGGGGCACACCGGCGTTGATAGTGAGGGTGTTAGAAAGAAATCCGTCGACCGCCACTCGTAAAGAACGCTCTCTGAGGAAACATGAGAGCCACAAACAGAACCTTTCAGACATACCATAAGAGCGCAACTTAGCCAACAGTCCATCGTGCCAAACACGGTCGAATGCCTTGGATATGTCAAGAGCAACCGCTCGAGATTCTCCAAAGTGTTCAATCGCGTTGTTCCAAACATGTGTTACATAAGTCAGAAGATCTCCTGTTGATCTATGTTTACGAAAACCATATTGGTGATCGCTAATAATATTGAATCGTTCAAGATATTTTAGAAGATGCTCATTGATAACCTATTCCATGACTTTCGATATTATTGAAAGCAGTGCAACTGGTCGGTAGTTATTTGGCAAGGTCTTCTTACCTTTTTTAGGTATCGGCTGAACCGTGGCACATTTCCAGCTGGACGGAAATATTCCCTTTCTGTAGGATAGGTTAAAAAGTCTACAGAAAACTGGTGTTAGTTCCCTTGCACAGTTTTTGAGAACTATGGCAGGTATTCCGTCAGCGCCAGAAGCCTTCTTGGTGTCTAGCTTCATTAAAATACGCTTTATGATGCGCTGTCTGACGACAACATCGGGCATCCTTGACTGCAATATGGGAATAGTAGGTGGTGTTTTACCTTGGAAATCGACAGTAGAATGTCAAGCAAAGAGTTCAGCCAACAAGTTCGCTCTCTCAACAGGTGTGGTTGCAATGGAATTATCTGGCCATGTGAGTGGTGGTATGGTGGATTTGGTAAAATTTTGGCTAACTGCCTTAGCGACTGCCCAAAAGGACCTGGAATTGTTGGGACAAGCGAGAAGTTTTGTTTCTAATTCGTTGATTGTGTGCCTCCTTGGTTTCGTCGATAATTCCCCTGCATCTGTTCCGGGCATGAACAAAGATGTTTCGATTTAAGGTGTTAGAATTTTCACGCCATTGTCGGTAGGCAATATGTTTAGAAGCAACAGCTTCTTTGCATTTTCCATCGAACCAAGGCTTGCCGTTGGATGAGCATTTCTTCGAAAAAGGGATGTAAGCTTCCATACCAGCCAAAATAACATCGGAGACCTCCCTGGCGCAGTCAGATGGGTTATCGGATCGAAAACAAACGTCCATCCAAGGGAAAGTTCGAAAGTATTCCATGAGATCTTCCCATTTAGCAGATTTGTAATGCCAAATCTTGCGCGGCCTAGGCGCCTCTCTGTCACTGATTGACAGGATACTCGATGTCGAAAGCAGTTTATGGTCGGAAGAACCTAACGGCGGATTTACGGTGACCGTGTAAATCTCCGGATTGGTGGTTAAAAACAGATCAAGAAGACTGGCGAACTCCCCGTCTCGATCAGGGATCCGTGTTGGTTCGTCAATAAGCTGAGTTAAGCCATAACTGATTGAGAATGATTCAGCTTCACGACCTTGTTCGTCGGTAGTATTTGAATATTTGAGCCAGTTGATATTGTGGACATTAAAGTCGCCCAGGATGGCAATTTCGGCACTTGGATAGTTACTTTGTAAATGATCGATGGTGTCTGCAAGAGAAGCGAAAAGTGTTCGAAAATTGGTATCACTTGGTGGTCGATACAGGATACAGATGAACCTTGTGGTTTGTTGAGTCGTTATTTTTAACCACATAACATCAAAGTTTAGGGGCTCCAGAGCTTCTTCTCGTTGACAAGAGAGGTCGCTTCTGACAAAAAGACAGATTCTAAAGTTACGCCTAAATCGGGAATAGAAGTCGTACCCAGGATAAAGATAGTTGACCGTGCTGGTCGATGGACTGACCTTCGTTTCACATAAAGCGAGTACATGAGGTTTATCTGATTGCAGGTGTTGATGCACTGAATTTATGTTCGAGTTTATACCTCGTATGTTGCAAAAATTTATCTTAAAATTATGATGTCTGCAAGTCGACGCCTCCGAACCAGCCCCCACCCGGAGATCCGAACGGGGGGCCATTCTACCTCCGGAACTTCTTGCATCCAGGCGCCTCATCATGCTCTTTGGTCCCACAGTAGTTAATGTGGAATTTTCCTGTTCTGTCACATGTTTATCTTTGCCTTCTTTGGCTTTGATACAGGGGGTGTTATTATTGGGTAGTTTGGGTTCTGACCAGATACTTTTCCAATGATCTGTGAGTTCTTGTTTGTTTGGTGGTTCGGTCACTGCTGTCTGTTTGCTGTGCATAGTTTTCCGGTAGAACTGTGTTTGGCTTCTTCGGAAGAGGTTGTTGGTATCTTTCCTCTCGTTTGGTTCTTTGTATCTACGAAGTCTTGCGGCATATACGGATAATCTTTGCTTCAGAGTATCCAGGATTTCTGGCACCGTTCTGTTGGGAGACCCAGACTTGATCTTGTTTATACTCTGCGTGACTCGTTTGGACACGTTCCCGTTGATAAACTGGGTAAGGTGTCCTAGATATCTCCTGATGTTGTTGATTTGGTTTTCTATTCTTATTTGCCGTTTGAATTTTGGTTTTGTGCTGTTGGGATTTCTTTGTCGTTGCGGGAGTTTTTGATTAAATACTTCGTCGGTTGCGTTTGGGATTGATGGTGGTGGGTCTAGGCGGCGAGTGATTCCCTTCTCAGTGGTTTCTTTGTCAGGACTTGTGCTTTTATCAAAGCAACGCATGGTGTGTTCGTTTGTTCCTGTAGTATAACTCATGCGTTGCCTTGATTTTCCCGCCTTGGTGGGTGTCGGCTTACTCGCCGGCACAACACTTTTGGCAGGTCCATTGTCAGTTGCCCGGTCTTCATCGTTTTGGTCGAGCTGCCATTTCCCCCGACGTCCTCGACGGTTACGTCGCTCGCCCGATGCTTCTTTTATTGGTCTACTGTTGTTTGGGATGTTTTTAGTGTTTTGTGGTGTCAGAAGCTCAAAGTGTCCCGACATTGGGTTGCCTATTAGTAGAAGGTAAATAGTTTCGGTGTGTTTTCTTGTGCTTATTATTGTTGGCTTGTCCCTAAAAGTTATTTTTGTATCTCTTGTTCTTCGTTGTTTTGAGAAGATATGAAAGTTGCTATTCTGGGTTTCCGAGAGGGCAAGTATCTCTAGGCTCGTTTCATAGGTGCCATTTTTCCTCATATAGTTATAGTAGTTATTGAAGTCTTTCATATCGTCGTCCCCAATTAATGAAAATGTGTTAAGTTCCGACCAGTTTTGTTGTATATATCTTAGAGCAGCCTCTCGGAGTCTTTCATGATGGTTTTGGTGGCCATATAAGTGTAAGCTAACTGCACGGAAAAGGCAATTTCCATCACCTACAATGTCGGATCTGGTAAAACTATCGGGAGTAGTTTCAGCTGAGGCGGTTGGTTGGATCGTTTGTCGTTGTTGTTGTTGTGGTGGTGCTGTAGCTGTTTGTACGACAGGGGTCCGCCTCCTCAGCACCCTGCCATTATCACTAGTATAATTATTATTATGTGACATAGTGTTCCCACGAGTATCCTAGGAAAGAATGGTCGACTGCGGCAGAGCCTGTATGCCACAGTAAGGCTACTTACTCCCGGAGGGCGCCCGGTATCCGGGGGAACCGTTTGCGACTCATAAACGCTGAGCCATTCATCTTCTCGGCACGGTAAACACCTTAAGATTGCGTTTTTGTTACATATAATCTGGACAACACAAGACAGCACAACATGACTCAGGTACCTCGGGATCGTCAATGCCCGTACTAGGAGAATCCTGGGATTCCCCTAGCCCCTGAAGGTTTACATTACATATGACGCAAGGGCTGTATCCTGCATGCGTTTCAAAAATTGATTAGATGAATTGCTAGTAGTCTGTTATTAAGATTAAATATTTTTCCAACAATTATTGTTTTTGGACGATCGGCACGATAATTTAAGCTCTTAGTTTATCCCTTTCATTAGAAAAATAATTACAATGTATAATTTTTTAAAAATATACCAAAACATTGATTGAGGATTGAAAATAGGGGTAAGAGAAAGGAAAAATTAAACAACTTTTAAATTTAACAATTAAATTTATTGATAAAAACCAAAATCAATATTTTGTATTACCCTCCCCCCTTCTCATAGCCTTTATTACTCCTTCCAACCAGTTTTTCATGGAGCAGGTGAGCTTTTTCACCACTGTGTGTGGAATTCTTCCCCACTCTTCCGCAATCGCAACCTTTAAGTCCCTCAGCGATGCAGGGGCTGGATTCTCCTGCTTTTGAGCTCATTCCACATGTGCTCGATTAGATAGAGGACAGGACTCCCCGCAGACCAGTCTAATGTGGGTATTCCCACTTCTGCCGGGTATTGCTGCACCAATGCAGCATCATGTAACCTCTCATTGTCGTACAGGAAGCTATTGCGAACAAACCCAGCGTAAGGAACGACGTGTTCCTGCAGGATCTCCTCGATGTATAGGTGAGCAGTTAATCCACCGCTACGAGTCTCATCATTCACAAAACCCAAATCGATTTTCGCATCCAGTAAGATCCCTCCCCACGCGATGACAGAACCTCCTCCGTAGGCGACCGTTTCAGTAATGCAGCACCGCACATAGCGCTCCTCAGGCCTCCTATAGACGCGATTGTCGATAGGCTGCTGTCAATTTTGGGTCCGTCAGCTGGCCTCTTCGGAGTTAGATTAGCTTCTTTAAGTCTTCTTCTGACTATCCAATGACTGACAGCCCGACGTCGAACTTGTTGAAGCTCCTGCTGTACCTCAACGCCGGTCAAGTGACAATTTCTTGTTGTTGTTGTGTTGACAATGAAGTGATCTTCTCGCTCTGAGGTACACCTTCTTCTTCCCGATCCTGGTCTTCGTGTAAAGGCGGCAGTCTCTTGGTAACGTCTGTAGACTCTGGAGACAGCTGACTGGCTCAAGTGCAGTTACGCAGTCACTACACGTTGGCTATGCCCTTCTTGCAATAGGGCAATGACTTGTGCCGTTTCTTCCGGGGTAGTATCCATTTTCCGATCACATAATTAGTGAGCAGGTATAGCAGAGATGCTGACAGTTCAAGTTCCGATAAAAAAAAATGATAGGAAAATGCAGATGCATGTGTTTTTACAGAGATGAATAGCGCGCAACGAGTACATTGCTGAGCAACAACAAAAAGGGTTCTATTGAGTAAAACCGTTTTAATCAATAAAACTTTTTGGAAATCCAAATGTTTTTGGTATTATTAGAAAGAGTAGAAAATCAGGATTCTAATGATACCAAAAATAATACCACTGTTTGAAAATTAAATTCAAGGATTGGTGTTAAATGAAGGAAAATTGTTTGAGGTGATTTTTCTGCTCACCAGTGTATATTTACAGTATTAATATCATAAATAATATTACCTTATTTGGGAAAATAAATATTTCATACTATTCATTAGTTGCAATCAAAGAGGCAAAGACTACGTTTTCAAATAACACCTTAAATTGTACAATTGTGCCTTAAAAAATTCCCTAACAGAAATTATATGTGTTGTGCACACGACAATGAAAGGTAGGGAACGGCTCATATTTTAAGCAATTCCTGAGCTTTCTATTCCATTCTTACTTTTAAAAATAAAAAACAGGTCAAATGCAAGTTGGGCTTACGTAATTCGTGTTCTATACTGTGATTACCTTTAATAAAAATTTTTGTTAGGGAGGTATAAAATGATCAGTGACTTCACAAAACACACCCCAAATGAGTCTTCAATAAAAGAATTAAGAGCCCAGATTATGTCTAGTCAGATACTGACTCAATAGGCTCATCAGATCAAGCAGAATAAGACAAAAAGTTCCTGACATTTATATATCTTAAGGTTCAATATGTATTTTCACGTTTTGTTTTAGTCAATTATGTATAATAGCATCTTAGCTACATAATAGCCAATAAATCAATCTAACTCAGTCTAGAATCTAGTGATAAAAGTTTCAAAACAAATATTTACTACCTAAATATTTGTTTAATCATAAACAAATAAAATAAACTTATTTTGTCTCCGTACCTAATGCTTAAAGAAGTAGCTATTAGTCCCGGTTCAATTCACAACTTTCGATGAAATAAACCTTCACCACTTTGTCAGTCAAAAGTTTTTTATACCAGATAAATTATAATTATCAAACGTAATGCACTCGTGATAATTTTCGCTCAATCTTCAGTTTATGTAGACTATTCTGGGATTTTTTCAAAATTTTTTGATCAGTACTTTTCGAGATAGGGTGGGTGGATAGGAGTTTTTGGCGAATTTTATCAAAATAAGACAAAGAAAAGTGTGCACAAGTATTACATCATATATATTTGTGAATTCGTGTTTTCTCAAGCGTTCATTTGACATCCCACTCAATAACTTGTTAAAAAAAATTTTTGTTACTTCCGATTTCATCACCCAAAACTAATCCCTTCAATCAAAATTTAACTTTCAAAACTACACAGTTCTCATTGGACTATCAATTCCTATTGGTGCCAAGTTTCAACGTTTTATGTCAAATAGTGTCGGAGAAAATCGGGTGTAACAGACAGCTGGACAAACACAGAGGTGTTCCGTACGGAATACTAAAAAAGACAAGCCGAAAATGTATAAGTGTGTACTTAAATCTTAGGAACCTTAAAGACTACTAAAACCACTAAATCAAACAGAAGGTTCTTGATTATTCAAGCCTACTTTCCGAACACATTCAAACACATATTTGTGGCATTTATAGTGAGCGGTGTCAGCCTTCTCACCCACCATTACGAGACAATGATTAGAATATGTTGTTCTGAAATTTCTACTTCTTTTCTGATGCCTATCTTTTGTTATAACTTTTCCCATAATTAGAGATCTAGCATGGATCAATAAAGCTGCGCTGTGCTTTTACCTATTTATTGTTTATTAGTACAATTTTTATAACAGAAACATTATTTATAGTAAAACAGCGTTATATATTTATTGAATTATTTATTTTAAAAAGATATTATAACTAAAGGACGTAATGGAAAAAAATAAAACATTGGCGTCCTCATTAATATACTAGGGAACTTTTGTTTAAATTATTGAACATTAGTTTCTTGGGTAATTGATAATATGAGAATTTAATTATGAACAGAGTGTTAAATATAGTATTCGCAAATATTCAGGATGCTTTAGTAGCTGATACTTAAGACATTAGCTTTTAAACTATTATAATATAATTAATTTTTGTACTTAATTTGGGGAGTCCCTTAACTCAGAGATGTTTAGTAATGAATTAGCCCTTCTTTATGTATTGATATCTGAGCTATATATGCATCTATTACAAATGTTTACTTATAGTTAGTCACGAAATTTTTCAGAAAATTCTTAGTTGAAATATACGAAGCATTCTACAATTTATCCTTGTGCAAGAATGTTCCTTTTATTAAATTTGGTTTTTAAGTAATAATAATGTCAGCTTTGCGGCTATAGTATTTCTATAACATCGTAATAACATCGATTAATACTTAGTTTATTTAAATTACAAAGAAAAGTTTCAAAATAATGAAAAGAAAGTAGAACAATATTCCTTTATAAGTTAATCAGCATAACCTAATGTAACATAATAGTTTTAAAACATACCCATTATAACACCAAATTTGAATAAGGGTCCAAATTGATTACACAGTTTTGTCTAGCAGGTTTACCCTTTACTAGGATATAAAATTTACTTCAACCAGCACCTTTATTTGCCAAGTATTTACTCTTCTGAACAAACTGTACAAATGTTCTTCATTGAAAAAGTTTTAATGGATGCATGTACGAGTAGTTAATCACGCAGAATAAATATACTGTTTTTCGTACATCCGCCCAGAAAATTATTATTTTTCTCGATATTTTCATTTTTGTAAAAGACCTTTATCCGGAATAATATTCAAAATATAATTTTCTGTACGATTAGACTACACAGCATGGGATTAGTTCGTAAATATTGCCTATCTATCATGCCAATTTTGAAAAATAAATGATTATTTATCTATTTTTTCAATTAAGTTGTATGAACGCACAAAAACATTTTGACGCGCCGTATTTAGAATGTGGTAGTAATTTTTAGCATTCTGCCTATAGCGTAGTCTTCCACCTGGTTCACTTCTGAAGAGCTATTTTAGGGAACAACACAGTTTTCTGAATTGGCTCTCTATTTGCTGTATTTAATTAATTATGGAGTATGGAGCGGAAGCCTTCACGGTAATAGCTAGATGAGAAAGCGTAGTTTCAAAAGGCGTCTATGAAAATATTCACAATTACCGGAAGTAGTGGACCACTCATAGCTATAATAAGTAACATAATTTCTGATAATTATGGAACAATTTGATAATGTTAAAAAAAAGTTTCCCCGTTCCATTTTTTTCTAATTATATTGTGTTTAGTATGTTTTAGTCTCGAACCATTTTCAGTTCATATTTCAAGGCTTTAAGTCAATTTATTTTTTCTAAGACCCTAATCTCTAGTGTATTAAAAAAACTCAAAAATATAGTTAAGATTTGACGTAATAAAATTTTTCCAAACTTGATGTAATAGTATTATTGCATTTTATTTAAATAATTAGGCGAGATTATAGTCTCAAAAAACAAATTAATGCGTCATAAAAGGTTCGATGGAACAGATAAAACGTAAATAAAGTATAATCAATTTCCTTTGAACATCTATGATGTCAATTTGTAATTAAACCACTTCTGATAATAGTTGTTAAGCGCCTATTCGAAAAAAAAATTAAATTTATTGAATATATATGAAAAATATAAATACATAACAGGATTTCAATAAATGAAAAAAAGTTAAAATAAAATCTAAATGTACAGTAAAATATGATGTATGATCACATCTCCGCTGAAGTTTATCCATTAAGTACAATAGGCTTGTCTATAGGCAATTTAAAGAAATATCCGTTTTGTAATATATTCAATACCATAGTGACAGCTATGAAGGTAACGATTTCTATTGGCACAGTACCTATTCTTTTACTCATTTTGTGTTATACTCAACCTGAGATCCGTACCCAAGAAAAAGACAAGAAGAAAAATAATGATGGAAACAAAATTTTAATCAAAGTGGAAAAAAATTAGGTCTGAATCTCAGAAGGTAAAAAAATGACATGAGGAAAAATAAACCTATTTACAGCCGAAGAAGAATAAATAGTTGGCATCAGTATTGCTACTGTAACTATGAGGAAAAAAGAAACTCTGTTTAGATTTTTAGATAAATACAAATTATAACGTAAAAAGTATATATATAGTAAATATATTGAAAGAAGTGTCAAACACATACAGGAAGTTAACAATTCAAAAAAACCGACGAATTTTCCTATTAAGATGTAAACATCTGGATGTTTTCTCAACCTTTTTAAAACTACCTGTTTTACACGTAACATTTAAAGGTACGTACTTCGAAAATAAGTTTCATGACATAGTTAAAAAAACAAAAACAACATATTAAATCTATCGATAACTACAAAAAATATAAATTATGTGGCAACTCAAAAAAAACACCAAATAAAACAATTAAAAAAAGCCATACCAAGCATAACTTTGTACAATTTTTTTAACTTTTGAAACAGGAAAATACGGAAATCTACATAAAAATTTAAACAGCAACAACAGAAAAAAAAATATTCATCCTACTCCAAATCTAATTAGACTGATTTTTTTTTTGTCGCTCACTTCCCCGTCTCAGTAGGGATTTTATCCTTTTTCCATATCCCAAGGATATCGGCTAGGATGTCGTAATACGTTGTCCAAGTGCCGAAACATATATTTTTGAACCACCTTTTAAACAACGCGGTAGTGCTGTTACGGACTTTATTTTCATTTCTGCAAATAACTACTATTTTTGTACGTGGCCAGGCCAAATATACTTAAATAAATTAATAAATAAGTATACCGACCTGCGAGATTGAACGCTCGACCTTCTGCACAGTACCCAAGTACTACGCCCCCGAGCCACGGCCAGCCATATATATATATATATATATATATATATATATATATATATATATATATATATATATATATATATATATATATATATATATATATATATATATATATACATATATATATATATATATATATATATATATATATATATATATATATATATATATATATATATATATATATATATATATATATATATATATATATATATAATATTGTAAGGTGTTAACTTGCCCGCACTTTTGTACCCTGTGAAAAGTTGTTTTTTTTTTTCCCCACGCTTGGGCGCAATTTTCTTGCAACCTCTTTTTAATTTCTGATAATGAATTGAGTGGATCCTTATTTTAAAAGAACTAAAGAAATTAAACACACACTAGCTCAGTTTTCCTTGGTAGAGAGATATGGGTAAGAGATAATTTTTGTACGTCTTTTTGGAATTATTTTTTCTTATTTTTAAAAAAACCTCAGCTGTACGACTTTTGGGCACCATTCATTTTAAAATAGAAAGGATCTAACTTCAGCTAAAAAAATGAAAAAATACTGAAAGGGTGTACAGTTGTTAAATAAAAAAACAGTTTGGTACAGCCGTCATTATCCTGAAAAGTAAGATAGGTATTCAGTGAGACACTAGCTTTAATCAATAAAAAGAAAATTTATTCATGATTTTTAAATAAAAGTTCTAACCTCTGCGGTTTTAAGGATTACAAAAAATTCTAGCCTAACAGGTAGTTATTATTATTATTAGAGTCCCTAAATCAGACATTTAAATTCTAAAACCTGACTACCCCCGAAAGCGAAGAATCGTGATTTTCACTTCACCTTTTGTCAGTTCAAATTGCTATTAAGACACTTACTTCGGGAATAGGTCTATTGATGAATGTTCTGGTAACTTACGGTTTTTATTTGGGCTTCTAGGCCTTCGATGGAACACAAAACCGATTTTACACTTTGTAGGAAACACTTAGAGCCCACTACGGCTTTACGTTAGAAAAAAAAAAACTCGTGCTTTACTTGACTCTCATAATTGTTGCTATGAGCCTCTACTGCGGCTCGGTCGAAGTAAGCCTGGCTGCGGCTCGATGGAAATTAGCCTACTTGGCGGCTCGGTCGAAATAACCTACTTGGCGGCTCGGTGGAAATAAGCCTCTCTTCCTGTCCACCGGACTCTTAAATAAACCGTGGGCACTCTCTCGGTAATATGGCCACGCCGGAACCAAAACTCCGGATACAAATATTTAACCAATCCCGGCGTATCGAGAGATTCGGTCGCAAACCCGCACAGCACACTAATATACCGAGCGGCTAGCAATTTCTGATTAATATACCGTTCGATACAAAAATGAAAAGAAGTACAATTTAAAGTGAAAAATCAGTAACATTACATGGTCTTAAAATCTAAGAAAAAATGAATGTTACATTTACCCCCTTCCAAAAAGAAATAGACTACACTAGTCTATTAAACTAAGGCTACTTATGAAAAGGTACAAAGTGGTACACTATCACTTACTACTAAGGTCAGAACTTAAAACAAAATTACAATCTTCGGACCTTATTACTAGACTTAATTTAATTAAGCACTAATATTAAGTACAATGAAAACCAAATGAAAATCTTTGCATGTACACAAGAATCTTATAACTAGACTTAACTTAATTAAGCACTAAGGTTAAGTACATCAAAAAGTAAATAAAAATCCTTGCATGAACATAAGAAATACCTGTTCAAAGTAACAATCGCGGTCTTCTTATATAAAAGAATCAGCTCTGTTATTGTTACCAAAACAAAAAAATATAACTTTGTCTAGACTCTTGTCTAAATCAAAAAAGTGAACGGAAACAAAATATGAACTTAAAATAGTTTAAGGATTGTCAGAAAATTTTCTATTTCAGCAAAAGAAATTTAGAAAAATTCTTAAATAAAGAAAAATAAAAAAATGATTCTAGTGCAATCATTAACACTAAAAGGAAAAAGTCTTGTCAGACCATTTAGCACAAGGCCAAAAAAAATATCTGGATAAATATCCAGGCAAACGCTCGGGAAAAATCGCTATCAATGCTCTAGCTCATCGCTAAGAGAACATTCCAAATCTAGTATCACTACTAGTCGCACTCAGAAAATAATCGCACTCTATAACGCAATGTCGACGTCCTAAGACATCCAGACATGCTAAAATCGCCAGGGAAAACGCTACATCGCGCAATGTCGACGTCCTGAGACATCCAGACATGCAAAAAACGCCAGGGAAAAACGCTCTGGTTGATCGCCAGAAAACACGTCAGCTCATCGCCAACAAAACACTCTGGTATATCTCCAGAAAAAACTCGGCTCCTCGCCAAGAAAACACTCTGGTATATCGCCAGAAAAAACCTTGGCTCCTCGCCAAGAAAACACTCCGTAAATAGTCCTCGACTACACAAAGTCTGCGTTCTAAAAGAACAATCTCGCCATTAACATAGTGAGCAGCTATAAAAGCTAACAATATCACTATAGGCACAGTGAATAGCTATAAAAGCTAAAATTCACTCTAAACACAGTGAATAGCTATAAAAGCTAAAATTCACCAAACTGAATGATCCTGCTTCAAAAAGCAATGTTCACAAAGAACAGAATGATTAGTCCACGCGCAACTAACATTCAAGGATACATTCCTAGCATAACTATGTGAGACAGCTAGTCTCTAAATAGGACCTCCCTAAAGTCATAATCCTATATATAGGAGTCCATAAACAAAACGACTCAAAATCACACATTTTGAGCACATGCCCTCAGGCAACCAACATACACTGAAATATATACAGAAATATATACAGAAATATATACAGAAATATATACAGGAGTTCAAATCCCAAACTCTTGGTTATGATAACTCCATATCGAGCTTGGCGAAAGCTCTTAGCAAAAGCTAACCAAATTTTCGGCACATCGCACCAAAGTGACAAATCTGCCTAGAAACATGAGCCAGAACAAACGCCCTCCGTCATTCTTCAGGGTGGCTATACAGAGATAAAACTTAACCAGCATTGCGCCTCTTCAAGTTGCATGAAGAACCCTCGTGTACTGGTCTCGCCCTGGAACAACAACGAAAAACATTCAATCCATCCCACATAACAGGAGACGAACACCTCACCACGATATACTGAAAGGTGGAGACAATAAAATACGGAAATGGTGACCCTGGAGTCCACCAACAAAAGGGAGTAGATTATAGCATCCACTAAGCTAAAACGGTGTCTACCACACCACCATAAGTCAAAAAAATTAATCAATAGGGTGTTCCGAAACACACTACTGCCAACAGCCTGTCACCACTAATAGGCTAATTGGAGCTGAGGTCGACTACAGTAGCTAGGCTCTCCTTTGGGTCAAATAGAAATAACCATTGAGTAACAAAACCTCTAAAGGTCCCAAAGGTCAAACGTGCGCCCCCCATAGACTATCCTTCCAATCAGTCTGTTCCTCAGGAAGACTAACTCCCTGCCAAACGTCGTAACGGCATCTGTTAGCACCCGGTGCATCACAGCCTGTAAAACAGATAACTCATGGGATACAACCTAAAGGTTTACAAGGTTGACTTAACCAAGCTTCTTACGGAAATTTCCAAAAAATGAAAATGAGCTTAAAAAGCTACATGAAGCAAAAATTCCTCTATTTTTCGGTGGCAATGCAACAAAACTTTTGAAGACGACAAGAGCTTTTCCAGCTTAATCAGAAACAAGAAGAAAACATCGTTGACAGCTAAAATATTCGATCATGGTGTTAATCGTCTTCCTAGACAATAGCCTCTAGAAGAAACTGCTACAGGTATCAGGCATAACCGTTTTCTGTCAGCCCAAACTTCTAGATTACCTCTTGGAAATCTAAAAATTCGGTTAGGAATCTTCCTTCACTGCGCTTAGCCTCTCTTGACAAGGTTCTCATCTCGGTATCAGATTTTGATCATTTCTTTGTGAAACGACTGTCTTACTCTGCTCTCATCTCTTGTAAATGATCAGCCTTTAGTTCTCCTGCAGGACTTCAATTTCCTATCAATCTGATAGTAAACCGAAAAAACTCATCATACGCCTATGAGTCTATGCAAAAAAATTTAAAAAAGTTAGTGACTCAAAGGTAACGTTTAAACGGCCCTGAAAAAAAATAGAAAATACCCTCAGTTTGTCAATTCAGAAGAAGATCTAAATCAAAATAATCCAAGTCTTAAACTTACTGGATAAACCAAAATCAATTTACTCTTAATTGCACCCAACATATACCACTAAGGTAATAGAAATACACCCCCACTCGGGTAACAAACTTTGAAATTGCTCATAAAAATTTTGACTCAACATCATACCACGCGAGCTACATCTTGCGCTTGTCCTAACTCAAGATCACCTTGGATTGCCTCTAATCAAAATTTCGCTTCCAAGTGTCAAGAACTGGATATTATTTGGGGTCTTAAGCAAATCAAATCCCGCGACCACCGACATACCAGTCTTATGGTATATCCAGAGTATGACTCCTTCGCAAGCTCGCAACAGCTGAGTCGATGCTAAACATCAACCACAATCAACCTAAGTTTGGGATATGGCCAATACCCAAAACCTTAGCATTAAACAATAAAAGTAAGCTATTCTCTGCTCAACTTTTATAACAGTCAAAAAAAACGAGGTCGTCACCTCCACAGAGCAACATCAAAAAATAAAAGTAAAGCAATTAAGATAATGTAAATATAAATTATTCTTCTTCTGACAAACTTTCATTAGGGTTAGGTCCTTTGAATGGTTTTAAGTCTTTAATATGCCATCGTCCTACTTTAGTCCCATTTAAATTAACTAAACCATAAACTAAGTCTGAAATCTTTTCTCTTATCACGCAATGCACATACTTAGGTACCAACTTAGATGTGAATTTATCAACTGCACTGGAAAGAATTTTATTTTTTCGCCAAACGTGATCTCCTATATTAAAGGAAAAATCCCTTTTTCTAAGGTTGTAAGACTTACTGTTCCGTTCATAAGCCTTATGTATCTTACTACGTACGTCGGTGAAAATATCTTTTAAACCTTTTAAATTTTCGGCGTACGCACCCCTGTTACCCGGAATTATTTCGCTGTCAACACTGACATCCAAATCTAAATTTTTATAATACGATCCGGATAGAGGTATATGTCTGCCGTAAACTAAGAAAGACGGTGTGAACCCTGTTACTTCGTGTCTTGCGGTATTTATTGCTTGTTGAATTTTGGAAATGTTGCCATCCCAAGTGTCGTGTGAATCAACGTAACTTCTTAAAGCGGTCCCGACTGTTCGGTTATTACGTTCAACAAAATTACATTGTGGAGAGTACACGGGATTAAAACGGATATTAAAACCATAAGTTTCACTTAAGCTCTTAAAACTCTTAGAGGTAAACTGAGTACCGTTATCGCATATTAAGAGCGATGGAACACCGTGGATTAGAAAGACATTATTTTCCAAAATTCTCTCTATATGTTCAGCTTTAGAGCTTTTCAAAGGAAATAGCATGGTATACTTTGTAAACCAGCAAGAAACCACGAGAAGCCATTTATTTCCCTTTTTTGAACGTGGGAATGGGCCTACTAGATCAGCTGCTATGACTTGAAAAGGGTAATTAACCGTTTTCTCTTTTCCCATCAGTCCCATAGGTAGTGTATTTGGAGATTTCTGCGCTCCACATACTTCACAAGTCCTCACAAACTTTAAAATATCAAAACGCATTTTTGGCCAATAATACTGTTCCTGAACCCTGTGAAGAGTTTTATAAAAACCAAAATGACCAGAAGTAGGAGGAGTGTGACACAAGTCTATAATTTCCCCTCTCTGCGGTTTAGGAACTAGTATTTTCCACTCGGGTACATTAACTTTTAAAGGCAACTGGTTTGGGATAAACTTGTACACGAAATCATTTTCCACCTTCCACTGCGGAAAATTTTGAGGAAATTCTTTAATTTGCTGCCGTAAATTATCGTACCATGGATCAATGCGATCTATATCAACTGTATCTATTCTTACGTCAATTTGTGCATTAAGACTGTTTTCGTCCACTGTATGATCTGGGATTCTTGACAAAGCGTCAGGAATAACATTGTGGACTCCTTTTCTATGAATTAAATTAAACGTATGTTGTCTCAACCTAATCGCCCAACGCGCTAGTTTGCCACTAGGGTTTTTAATAGAATTAAGCCACAATAAACTATAATGATCTGTTATGACCGTGAAAGGAACACCTTCTATGTAAGGTCGAAACTTTTCGATGTTAAAGAGTACTGCTAAACATTCTTTTTCAACAACCGAATAGTTACGTTCAGCCTTTGATAAAGTTCTACTGGCATACGCTATCACTCTTTCCTCACCATTGATTTTCTGTGTTAGGACGCCCCCTAAACCGGTATTAGAAGCATCACTAGAAATATAAAACTGTTGGGAAAAATCTGGTTGGGATAAAATGGGAGCTGAAACCAATAGCTCTTTAATCTTTATAAAAGATTCTTCGGCTGCCTTTGTCCAATCTATCGATTGTCCTTTTTTTCGTCCTTTCAAAAGATCATTAATAGGCGACAACAGGGTAGAAAAATTCTCAATAAAACGTCTGTACCATGAACACATTCCTACGAAGCGCTTAACTTCCGTAGTATTAGTAGGTCGCGCATAATTAACCATGCTTGCTACTTTATCCGGATCGGTACGCAAGGAATTTGAGCCTACAATATAGCCTAAAAACTTTAGAGAAGTTTTGAAAAAATCACATTTGCTCAAATTTATCGTCAGTCCGGCCTCTTTCAATTTATCTTTTACTTCTTTAAGTAAGCGTATATGCGATTCGAAGTCTTCCGATGTTACTAAAATATCATCTAGATAGGTAAAAATATGTGGCTCATATTTCGGACCAAATATAGCGTCCACTAAACGTTGCTGAGTTTGAGCAGCGTTCTTTAGACCAAACGGCATAGTGACGAACTGAAATAGACCTCGGCCTATTACTGCAAAAGCGGTCTTTTCCTTAGAGGATTTGTCCAAAGGAATTTGCCAGAATGCCTTTCTAAGATCGATCGAGGATACATACTTAGCATTCCTGAGTGATGTCAAAATTCTATCGATGTTCGGTAATGGATAGTTATCAAATTTGCTGACCTCGTTGAGCTTTCTTCCGTCAAAGCATAGACGATACTGTCCATCGGCCTTTTTCACCAATAAGATTGGAGAACACCAAGGACTGTTTGATTCTTCAATCACTCCGAGTTTCAACATTTCGTCTAACTCTTTATTTAATACTTTTGACATATACGGAGACATGGCGAAGGGCCTTGTCTTTACAGGACTGGCATCAGCCGTATCTATAGACATGGTGATTTTATTCGTTCGGCCTAACCTATCTTTACTACTTATTTCTTTGAAAGAGCTTATTACTTTTTCTGCCTTTAAGCGTTCCGTCCGCGAGAGATCATCTAGGGTACATAGACGCGAGAAAAGGTTTTCTAAAGAACTTTCTGAATAACAATCTTTAAAACTTGTTTGAGAATTGACTTCTAGGGACTGTGGATACCACGAATTATCTTTAAAATTTACTAAAATTCCGAATTTTTGTGCAAAATCACATCCTAAAACCAAAGTATGTGATAGAGAAGGTACTACTAGAGCAGAGATTACTAAACAATGACCATTGCAGACTAGCGGCAACTCAACCGTACCTAAAACTTTTAGACGGCTGCCATCTGCAGTGGTAACACTTCTATTTTTGACATGGCATATTTTTATACTTAAACGACTTAAAATTTTAATACCATTCTGACCTACAACGGAGGCATTTGCACCAGAGTCAAATAAAGCCGAGAAATGGACACCTAATAGATTTATCTTGATATGCGGTCTGTTATCTAAATATTTATGCACGGATAAAGGAGACATGTGACCATTTGGAGAAGCAGGAGTTTTAACTTGAGAAGGAGAATTTTTATTAGACTTTAAAAAATCAGAAACTTTTTGTAACCATTTAGTCCAATCTGATCGATCTATTGGAATATTTTTGTCCATCCGTGTTTTTAGAACGTTTTGGATTAGGGGCTATACTGCTAGCGTGAGCTTGTGACTTAGCCGAATGTTTAGAGGCTTTTTTGTTGGACTTACTATATCCGCCTCGGTAATATACCGTCCGTACTTGTTTTTTTGTACATTTGGGGCATGATGCTAGTCTCACACCAGTTGTTCCACATTTGAAACAACATACCCTCTTCGGTGCTGTACAACTTTGGTAAGTGTGATTCTGACCTTTGCAATTCCAACACGTGAAAATTGCCTTAGGTGAAACCGACTTGTCGTTCACTTTGGCTGCAGTGTCGCTAATTTTAGAATCACTATCTTTTCTTTTACCCGTTTTCCGGTTACTCCTAGAGTTCCGATTTACATTCCCAACTTTATTTGTCGAGACTCCACTTCGGCCATTTGGATTATACTCTACTTGATGTATATTAGTTTCGCCCTTTGGTCTGCTCTTTTCCAACAAATAATCGGACTCTTCAAGTTTTCTACATAACCCGGCGAGTTCGGCTACCGAATTAATATCTAGTAGAGCTAACCGATTGACGAAGCTAGGCAGAATATTCCTACGTATAAATTTAACTTTGGTACTTTCCAAAGGCTTGGTGGATAACCTACCAAATAAAGATTCCATGTGGGCAATAAAAATCACAGTGGACTCATTCTTCTTTTGTAGCCTCCTCTTTATTTCCGACCACAATTCTTCATCTTCATCACAGTGCAAGAAATCTTTCTTTAGCCTATCTACCAAGGAATGCCAGTCGTTGACACTTGATTTTATGCTTCTGAACCAAATGAAGGCATCGCCAGTGAAGAATTCAACAGCGGAGCCGAAAAGTTCATCTTCCGATACTTTCCTAGCTTGAGCTATTTCAGTCAGCCTCTCCAAAAAAGGATAGAGTCTCTTTGAGTCTCCATTAAATTTCAATTGCCATTCGCTGACAGGAATATTTCTGGCTGCGCAATTCACGATTGGAGCTGGTACATTTATGACTGGGGTTGTAATAGGCAACTGTGGTAACTCATGACCAGGAGCTATCTTTTCTGCAAGATTTGCTTCCATGAGCACACACGTAGCTATTGTTTCCTGAACATATCTGGAAAACTTCGACGCTTCCTCTTCGTCATCCGGCATGGGAATTCTTTGTACGCGACCCGCTACATGCGATAAACGTGACTTAACCCGGTGTACAAGTGAATCATTTGGATCGCCGTCATAACTATCGATTAAGTTTTGGATAGAATTTAAACTCTTTTCGATACCAGCCGTTTCTTCTTTAATAGACAGAGTGTCATCCCCTATTTTTATCGTTTTTCCGGGCTCATTAATTTCTTTACTTAAGATCCTCGTTAGAATCTTTCTTTTATCCGCGACCGGACGTTCTGAGAAAGTACGACGGATTTTCAGTTCATAGTCTAATTCATATTCCAGTAGGTGATTGACTTTAAAATTGAAGGCTTCCATGATAAATGAATACAATTTAAAAGAATTGTTTAAAAAGTCGTGAAAATATTTCTCCTGTGCTCCCAATAGTCAAAAATAGAAAATATGTAAAGGCACTTAAAATATGTAAATTTCTTTACCAAACATTAAAAAACATCTTCGACAATTTTAAAAAAATTTCTAAGTATCGCCTTGTATTAAAATTCCTTTACTAGATATCTTAAGAATTTTCAACAAAAAAATCTCCAAATACCGTTTCGTATCAGCAAAGTATTTTTAATATTCATGCAAAACAGCGATGAGAAAAAAGTACAGTTTTTTCTTCGGTTCCGCAAAATAAATCTAACACTGCAAAAGTTAAAGTAAACCAGCACATCTGCTAATCTGAACTATAAAAGTAGCTTTTAAGAAAAAAGTAGGAATCTCTTATCTTAGAGTCGATTAACAAAATTCAAATATCTATACTACCATCAGATAGATTGAAATAAATAATTCTACAAATTTCCTGCTTTTGTCTTATTGCTATAGTGTAGTTTCGTTTAATAAATGTTATGAAATAAAAATATCTGAAAAGTTAGAGCTTTTACTTTGTTCTAGTTGTTACTAGTACACTGAACCCTTTAAAAAATAAAATTCCAAAAGCCCCGCGTTGACAGCGTCATTTTGTAAGGTGTTAACTTGCCCGCACTTTTGTACCCTGTGAAAAGTTGCTTTTCCCACGCTTGGGCGCAATTTTCTTGCAACCTCTTTTTAATTTCTGATAATGAATTGAGTGGATCCTTATTTTAAAAGAACTAAAGAAATTAAACACACACTAGCTCAGTTTTCCTTGGTAGAGAGATATGGGTAAGAGATAATTTTTGTACGTCTTTTTGGAATTATTTTTTCTTATTTTTAAAAAAAACCTCAGCTGTACGACTTTTGGGCACCATTCATTTTAAAATAGAAAGGATCTAACTTCAGCTAAAAAAATGAAAAAATACTGAAAGGGTGTACAGTTGTTAAATAAAAAAAACAGTTTGGTACAGCCGTCATTATCCTGAAAAGTAAGATAGGTATTCAGTGAGACACTAGCTTTAATCAATAAAAAGAAAATTTATTCATGATTTTTAAATAAAAGTTCTAACCTCTGCGGTTTTAAGGATTACAAAAAATTCTAGCCTAACAGGTAGTTATTATTATTATTAGAGTCCCTAAATCAGACATTTAAATTCTAAAACCTGACTACCCCCGAAAGCGAAGAATCGTGATTTTCACTTCACCTTTTGTCAGTTCAAATTGCTATTAAGACACTTACTTCGGGAAATAGGTCTATTGATGAATGTTCTGGTAACTTACGGTTTTTATTTGGGCTTCTAGGCCTTCGATGGAACACAAAACCGATTTTACACTTTGTAGGAAACACTTAGAGCCCACTACGGCTTTACGTTAGAAAAAAAAACTCGTGCTTTACTTGACTCTCATAATTGTTGCTATGAGCCTCTACTGCGGCTCGGTCGAAGTAAGCCTGGCTGCGGCTCGATGGAAATTAGCCTACTTGGCGGCTCGGCCGAAATAACCTACTTGGCGGCTCGGTGGAAATAAGCCTCTCTTCCTGTCCACCGGACTCTTAAATAAACCGTGGGCACTCTCTCGGTAATATGGCCACGCCGGAACCAAAACTCCGGATACAAATATTTAACCAATCCCGGCGTATCGAGAGATTCGGTCGCAAACCCGCACAGCACACTAATATACCGAGCGGCTAGCAATTTCTGATTAATATACCGTTCGATACAAAAATGAAAAGAAGTACAATTTAAAGTGAAAAATCAGTAACATTACATGGTCTTAAAATCTAAGAAAAAATGAATGTTACAATATATATATATAAATATATATATATATATATATATATATATATATATATATATATATATATATATATATATATATATATATATATATATATATATATATATATATATATATATATATATAAATATATATATATATATATATAATATATATATATATATATATATATATATATATATATATATATATATATATATATATATATATATATATATTATATATATATATATATATATATATATATATATATATATATATATATATATATATATATATATATATATATATATATATATATATATATATATATATATATATATATATATATATATATATATATAATATATATATATATATATATATATATATATATATATATATATATATATATATATATATATATATATATATATATATATATATATATATATATATATATATATATATATATATATATATATATATATATATATATATATATATATATATATATATATATATATATATATATATATATATATATATATATATATATATATATATATATATATATATATATATATATATATATATATATATATATATATATATATATATATATATATATATATATATATATATATATATATATATATATATATATACGAGGCTGGTTTGAAAAGTCCGTGCAAAAATAAAAACTACTTATGTGTTTGGGGTAAACCTTTTTTATTTTTCAACATAGTCTCCTTTTAGGCTTATACACTTCGTCCAACGATGTTCTAGTTTGTTGATCCCTTCCGAATAATAGGATTCGTCCAAGTCTGCAAAATATCCATTAGTGTCTGCAATCACCTCCTCGTTTGAATAAAATCTTTGTCCCGCCAGCCATTTCTTCAAATTGGGGAACAAATAGTAGTCCGAGGGAGCCAAGTCTGGAGAATAGGGGGGATGTGAAACGAGTTGGAATCCTATTTCCATTAATTTTGCGACCACAACTGCTGAGGTGTGTGCTGGTGCGTTGTCGTGATGGAAAAGGACTTTCTTGTGGGCCAATCGCGGGCGTTTTTTCTTGCAGCTCGGTTTTCAAACGGTCCAATAACGATGAATAATATTCACCTGTAATAGTTTTACCCTTTTCCAGATAGTCGATGAGGATTATCCCATGCGAATCCCAAAAGACAGTCGCCATAACCTTTCCGGCCGAAGGAACGGTCTTCGCCTTTTTTGGTGCAGATTCCCCCTTGGTAACCCATTGTTTAGATTGTTGTTTGGTCTCAGGAGTATAGTAATGTATCCATGTTTCATCCACAGTGACGAAACGACGCTTAAAGTCCTCCGGATTCTTCTGGAACAGCTGCAAACCATCCTTGCAACACTTCACACGATTCCATTTTTGGTCAAGCGTGAGCAATCGCGGCACCCATCTTGCGGATAGCTTTCTCATGTCCAAATGTTTATGCAAAATATTATGTACCCGCTCAGTCAAGATGCCCACAGCACTAGCAATCTCACGCACCTTAACTCTTCTGTCATCCATCACCATATCATGAATTTGATCAATGATTTCTGGAGTCGTAACCTCCACAGGCCGTCCAGAACGTTCAGCGTCACTTGTGCCCATATGGCCAGTCCGAAAATTTTGAAACCACTTATAAACTGTTCTAGTCGAAGGTGCAGAGTCACCATAATGTTTATCAAGCTTCTCTTTAGTATCCTGAGGCGTTTTGCCTTTCATAAAGTAATGTTTAATCACCACACCAAATTCTTTTTCGTCCATTTCTTGAAAATCACTCGACTTCCTTGATTCACACGAATGCCAAACACAAAGAAATAGACCAATATGGCTGAAACTTGGTGTGCGTTCATTCAAGAGATGCTACTAACTAAACATGACCTCGATACGCGCCCGGTGGTGCCATCTCTCGGACTTTGCACGGACTTATATATATATATATATATATATATATATATATATATATATATATATATATATATAAAGGGTGATTCATTTAGAGGTACTTTTTTTTAAATAAAAAAAAATGAATAAAAACAATTTTATTTTATAATCTTTATTATCATATAAAAGAACCATTCTTTACAATTACGGTAGGCCGATTATGTGGACAAGTTGCTCTAAGCGCCCGATACACATTCCTCGTAGAACGCCCATTTTCGTAATAAAGTTGAACAATTTGTAGACGCTGTGCCGGGCTAAGTCTTTCCATTATGAATTGTCAAACACTACTGAACAGGAATGCCACTTCAGTTGACACGACGCATGCGCAATCTGCAATTCAATCTCCATCACAAAAAGTACCTCTAAATGAATCACCCTTTATATATATATATGTATATATATGTATATATATATATATATATATATATATATATATATATATATATAGATATATATATATATATATATATATATATATATATATATATATATATATATATATATATATATATATATATATAAAACCTCAATTCCAAGTGAAATGGCTGTATTGTCCTTGGGGCCTGATTTCTCCCCAGTCACTGATAAAGAAAAAGACTTGCCGATAACGGAATATATTGCATCAGTCGAGTCTGGAATAAGAGGCATACATTAGTGGCTTGGGATAAATCAAAATCTTTCAATTAAAGTAGCTTACTTATCGGATTAATACGATTCAAAATTTTCTACCAAATAACGTGTTTCTCCATTATTTGGTCAATTCATCTAGGAATTGAATTAACTTTAGGATATTTCCATTATTATGTTCATAAAGCTTGTCGCTTATACCCCGGCGTGCTAGAGAACTTTCTCTAAGCAATTTAATAACTGATATTATACGTAAAATCACTTCATGTCAATATTTAATTTCAGCATTAATAAATCTCTGTGTAGCTGAATCTACTGTTTGACAAGTTCCCAACATTCGTTTTAGCTCTATCTACGATTTCAAGTTATCTACATGAGTTTTTGAGTCTTCACGCTTTCTTAATACCTCACCAATATTTTTCCAATTTCTATAACTCTCATTTGAGAAGGAACTTAATTTTGAATAATCAAAAAGTGTGCAACAAAAACAGAACACAGAATTTTTAAACAAAGAATATATCAACCAATCTCTCGCGACTTGTTCTCCATTTTTTAAAACTTTATGATAGTGTTTTTCACTAAATATTCGATTTGGATTTTGATTGTCAAACGAGAAATCGTAATGGAATAAAGGAGATAATGGACCTTTTCTAACTAAAAATATTCAATCTGAGTCGCTTATACAATCGGGCCATAATCCTGGGTCTGATCATATGTTAGAGTTAGGTTAAGGCTTCCTTAGGTAGCCGTAGTAGTCCCCATCGTCTCAAAACTTGTTGAATTCTGTTCCTGGCTGGGATAATTTGCAATTTCATCTTTATTGTTGGTGTCGTCTTGATAATCCAAATCCAAATCAGAATTGACGGTAGTGTTCAGATCCCGGCAACTTTGTTTTATTTGGAACTACTTGCATCTTTTAAGAAACTATCCAACGCTCCTGCCTGCTTTTGAAGCTGGGTTTGCTTCTCCAATCTCTTTTTTTATATTGACTACCAGATAGCCTTTTTCTTCCGTCAGACATTCTAAAACAAAACAATCTATTTAAGTATCTGATACCGTAATACGACAAAGGCATGATTCAAAGCTTAGAAAACAGAGGGCGTAACCTAACCATAAAATTTACATATAACAATAACGAATTTATTAGTATATCTACAAGTTTTGATTAGCGTAGAAAAATTTCAGAAACAAAGATTACAATACAAATCTAAAGCCTTTCTTACCTTTTAACAAAATGAAGTCGCTACTTTCCACATCCACTACACTTGTAACCAACTAACTCAAACTGTATTACTACCACAACCGGAAGTTGATGCATAAATAAAGCATTGTTTTAAATCTGACTCTCTCTTATACGTGAGTCTAAAAAGTTTGTTGAATCCTGTCCAGAACTTCTGGGCACCGAGTACGTTGCTGAGCGAGCAAAAACTGTTTTAATCAGTAAAACTCTTTGGAAATCCAAATTTATATATACATATATATATATATATATATATATATATATATATATATATATATATATATATATATATATATACATGTATATAGGGTATATACATTTATATAGGGTATACTCTTGAGCAAAAATTCAAACTTTTTGGCATCATTTAACACGAATAATTGAATTTAGTGTGCATATACTTTTATGGATTTTAGTATCATTTGAAAGCCCATTCTATTCTCTTTCTAATAATACGAAATTCCATAGCATACATCATGCTTTTTACTGATTAAAATGATTGAAAGAGGAAACAGGGTGAACAAGGGTTGAAAATAGGGGTAAGAGAAGAAATTTAACAAATTTTAAGTTTAACAATTCAATTTATTGATAAAACCAAAATCAATATTATTACCCCCCTAGCCCTTATTAATGCTTCCAGCCGGTTTTTCATGGAGCGGATGAGCTTTTTCACCACTGTGGAATTCTTCCCAACTCTTCACCCATCGCATCCTTTAAGTCCCTCGGCGATGCAGAGGCTGGATTTCTGGCTCCTTCTTTGAGCTTATCACACATGTGCTCGATTGGATCGAGATCAGGATTCCGCTCAGGTCAGTCTAATGTGGATATTCCCTCTTCTGTCAGGTATTGCCGTACCGATGCAGCAGCATGAAGCCACACATTGTCGTGCATTAGCACAAAGCTATCGCCAACAAAACCATCTTAAGGAACGACGTGTTCCTGCAAGCTCTCCTCGATATATCGGTGAGCAGTTAATCCACCGCTACAAGTCTCATCAGTCACGAAAACCAAATAGGTTTTCGCATCCAGTGAGTGCCTCCTTACACCATGATAGAACCTCCTTCGTAGGCGACCGTTTCAGAATTGCAGCACTGTGCATAGCTCTCCCCAGCAGGGCAGGCTAACTTTTTTGCCGCCATAGGTAAACTCAAAAAATGCCGCCACACTCAAGCTTAAAGAAAATTATGTTAATCACGAAAATAACATATAATTGAATTAAGACAATAATACTAATACAGATTTACGAAAAATTGTTTTATTGAAAAACAAAGTTTACATTTTTAAAGAGCTAACGACAACGAACTTACAAACTAGTACCTACTATTTTCAGAAATAATTTAAAAATACTTTTTAAACAATGAACAAAACTAGTACAATAATATACAAAGTCTAAACCTAAATTAAAACAATTTTCTTCGAAGTTTCATTTTTGCAAATTCGCGAATAATTCCTTTCAAATCTAATTCACCACTCAATTAGTGTTCACTGGTCAACATTACTAACCCATCAAGACGATTTTGTGTAGTCATAGTTCTTAAATAATTTTTTATTATTTTTAATTTAGAAAAAGTTCTTTGGCCGGTAGCAACAGTTATGGGCTGCGTTAACAAAATTTTTAGAACAATGCTCAAATTTGGCCCAATTTTAAGAACGTCAACTGGACCTTCTTTCTTAGTTAAAAGTGAAGAAACAAGCCGTCAAGACGGTTTCGAGATCTTCATAATGTGCCCGCAATTCATTTATACACATGTCTTTAAGTTTATAAACATCATACAAAAATTCAAAAGAATCATTATGACTATTCCGTAGGTTGAATCTCAGCTACAATGCAATAATCTGTAGTAGAGAAAAAAAAATCTGTTTTATGTTTTTGTTTTGGATCTTGTATCGGTTCATCTGAACTTTTATATAAAAAATTTCGTTTTGTAATCCGAACACGATGACGTGATGTAGTCAATTCAAATTTTTTTGTACGTCGATTTCGCTGGCTAAATTTTCAGCTTCTAAGATAATGTTGTCTAAGGATTCATCTGATCTTAATTCTTTAAAAAAAAATTAATGAGCTATTTAATAAATTAGTGGCTTGGGATAAATCAAAATCGTTGGATTGAAGTAGCTTACTTACCGGATTAATACGATTCAAAATTTTATACCAAATAACGATTGAACATTAAAACTTAAATTGTTTTATTGTGGTCAATTAACCGCTGTCCTCATCTCGAATCATATTATCTATTTCGGCATTGTCATAAATACTTAATAGGGCATCACTGGTTTCAATGTAAGAGTATTGAGGTGTTCTCTTGATATGGCCCACCGAAAAGTCGATGAGGCAAAAAATGTATATAGCATTTGAACCATATTAAAAAAATTCGCTGCCACCAAAGAAGATTTTGCCATATCGTTAATTACTAAGTTTAAGGAATGACTGCTGCAAGGTACGTAAAATGCTCTAGGGTTTATAGTTTTAATTTTTGATTGTACTCCCGATTTGTAGCATCTCATATTTGAACCATTGTCGTAACCTTGATCTCTCATATTTTCCACTTTCAATCCATTTTTCCCTAACTCTTCCAATACAACTTGAGATAATTCCTTACCAGTAGATCTCTCAATAGGAAGAAAACCCAAAATATGTTTATTAATTTTACATTCAAATCCCGAATCTGATTGATCTATAGAAACATCGTGAGTGCATCAAGAATAACCGAATAATATTTCGCTTTTTGAACTTGTTTGATTATATAAGACTTTATGTTATCATGTAATAATCCAATAATTTCATTGTGGATGTTTTTCCCTAAATATGACACTCTATTTTCTTGACTGTTGAGGATTCTACGAACGTGTTCCTCCATTATTTGGTAAAATTCAGCTAGGAATTGAATTAACTTTAGGATATTTCCATTATTATGTTCATAAAGCTTGTCGCTTATACCCCGGCATGCTAGAGAACTTTCTCCAAGCAATATAATAACTGATATTATACGTAAAATCACTTCATGTCAATATTTAATTTCAGCATTAATAAATCTCTGTGTAGCTGAATCTACTGTTTAACAAGTTCCCAACATTCGTTTTAGCTCTATCTATGATTTCAAATTATCTACATGAGTTTTTGAGTCTTCATGCTTTCTTAATACCTCACCAATATTTTTCCAATTTCTATAACTCTCATTTGAAAAGGAACTTAATTTTGAATAATCAAAAAGTGTGCAACAAAAACAGAACACGGAATCTTTAAACAAAGAATATATCAGCCAATCTCTCGCGACTTGTTCTCTATTTTTTAAAATCTTATGAGTGTTTTTCACTAAATCTTCGATTTGGATTTTGATTGTCAAACGAGAAATCGTAATGGAATAAAGGAGATAATGGACCTTTTCTAACTAAAAATATCCAATCTGACTCGCTCATACAATCGGGCCATAATCCTGGGTCTGATTATAGAGTTAGGTTGAGGCTTCCTTCATTTCCCGTAGTAGTCTCCATCGTCTCAAAACTTGTTGAATTCTATTCCTGGCTGGGATAACTCGCAATTTCATCTTTATTACTGGTGTCGTCTTGTTAATCTAATTTCAAATCAGAATTGACGGTAGTGTTCAGATCCCGGCAACTTTGTTTTATTTGGAACTATTTGCATCTTTTAAGAAACTATCCAACGCTCCTGCCTGCTTTTGAAGCTGGGTTTGCTTCTCCAATCTCTTTTTTTTTATATTGACTACCAGATAGCCTTTTTCTTCCGTCAGACATTCCAAAACAAAACAATCTATTTAAGTATCTGATACTGTAATACGACAAAGGCATGATTCAACGCTTAAAAAACAGAGGGCGTAACCTAACCATAAAATTCACATATAACAATAACGAATTTATTAGTACATCTACAAGGTTTGATTAGAGTAGAAAAATTTCAGGAACAAAGATTACAATACGAATCTAAAGCCTTTCTTACCTTTTAGCAAAATGAAGTCGCTACTTTCCACATCCACTACACTTGTAACCAACTAACTCAAACTGTATGACTACCAAAACCGGAAGTTGATGCATAAATAAAGCATTGTTTTAAATCTGACTCTCTCTTATACGTGAGTCTAAAAACTTTGTTGAATCCTGTCCGCGGTGCCGGCGCGGGCGCATCTCACAATTTACGTATAGAAATAACCAGAACTTCTGGGCACCGAGTACGTTGGGCACCGAGTACGTTGCTGAGCGAGCAAAAACTGTTCAACCGTTTTAATCAGTAAAACTGTTTGGAAATTCAAATTTTTATATATATATATATATATATATATATATATATATATATATATATATATATATATATCCATATATATATATATATATATAATATCCATACAAATTATACACCTATATTAACACTTAATATAGGTGTATTATATATATATTTATATATATCCCGATATATATATATATATATATATATATATATATATATATATATATATATATATTCCCAGGTGTACAAGTATGAAATGCGGATTTTATTTCTAAAAAAACATGTTAAATTCAGAAGAATGATAAAAAGTGCTTTATTCAAAGTATGCTCCATCGCTTGTTATACATTTTTCCCATCTTTCGGGCAATTTGTGAATACTACGCCAGTAAAAATCTTCCCCTTTTGCTGCGAACCATTCATCGAGCCATTTTTTTACATCTTCGTACGAACCAAAGCGCTGCTCAGCAAGTGCGAGACCCATCGATGCAAACAAGTGGTAATCGGAAGGAGCCAAGTCTGGTGAGTAAGCCGCATGGGGTAGAACTTCCCAGCTGAGTGCTTCCAACGTGTCGCGAACTGGTTTTGCCGTATGTTATGGAGCATTGTCAGTTGAAGAAAAATGACTTTGTGTTGCCTCTTCCGGTATTCTGGCCTTTTTTCAAGCAGCGAACGGTAGAAATCGGTCAATTGTTGTTGGTGACGTTTAGTATTAACCGTTTCCCCAGGTTTTAACAGCTCATAATAGACCACGCCCCTCTAGTCCCACCAAACACAGAGTATCGCCTTTCTGCCAAAGCGATTCGCTCTTGCGGTCGATGTAGATGGTGCGTCTGGGTCTATCCATGATTTTTTGCGCTTGGGATTCTCAAAATAAATCCACTTTTCATCCCCTGTAACTATACGATGCAAAAACGATTTCCTTTTGTAACGAGCGAGCAAAATGTCACACGTGTTTTTGCGCTTTTCCATTTGCCTGTCGTTCAACTCATCTGGTACCCATCTACCGGTCTTTTGAATCTTTCCCATCTCTCGTAGCCGATTGGAAACAGCTTGTTGACTAACGCCCAATTACTCGGCGAGTTGTTTTTGTGTTTGCGAATCATCTTGGTCCAACAATGCTTGCAATTCCACATCTTCGTATTTTTTTGGCGGTTTTCCACATTCCTTGTCTGCAACATCGAAGTCACCACTTTTGAAACGCCGAAACCATCGTTCACACGTATCTTGCGATGGAGCATGTTCACCATAAGCTTCTCGAAGTAATCGGTATGATTCAACAGCAGTTTTCTTCAAATGAAAACAAAAAATTAATGCTGTCAGTGAATGCTCTTTGTTCGGTATAAATTTCGACATATTGAACCCAACAACACAACACTATGCACACACTTTTCCAATTTATCACTCGTAAGCGTCTGACACTTGTTAATGACACAACAAAATGGCACAGTGTCAAATCTTTATAGCACAAACTGCATTAGTGCACCATCTGTTATTTGAAATCTGCTTTTCATACTTGTACACCTTATATATATATATATATATATATATATATATATATATATATATATATATATATATATATATATATTTCTATACTAAGTTGAATGAAATTGCTGCTGAGCTATGTACCTAACAGACAGGTACTAATAATAATGGACGACTTTAACGTCAAAGTTGGGGCGGATAAGGATAATGTTCACCTACGGAGTGTGATGGGTAAATACGGGTTGGGTAAACGAAACGACAGGGGACAAAGATTAGTGCAATTCACACAGGAGCATAATCTAGTTATTGGAAACGCTCTGTTCTATCACCACCCGAAAAGATTATATTCTTGGACCTCATCATATGGCAGATACCACAACCAAATCGACTACATTCTAATAAGGCAGAGATGGCACTCGGTACTATGAGATGCAAAAACACATTCAGGAGCTCTATGCTCGTCCAATCACGAGCTTCTTTCTGCGTTAATGGCGATAAAACTCCAAACTCGTAGAACCACTTCTGAAAAAGGTAGACTCACTACGGGCGAGTATGCCATAGCTAGTGCTTTTAAGTGTACACCTCCACTTATTGTTCAAAACGCTGAGACCCCCGATGAACTGTGGAAGAAAGGAAAATACTGGATTCATCAAATCTGTCAAGAGACTTATAAAACACAAATAACCAAAGCACGCCAGTACTGGGTGACAAATGCAACACTCGATCTTGTATAGTAACGCAAGAAGTTAAAAAAGTCTTCCGACTCAAACAAGTCATCCAATATAAAAGTGCTTAATTCAGACATCCAGCGCCTTTGTAGACGAGATAAAAACCTTCACATTCAGAACATCTGCAAAGAAATTGAGGAACACTCGCTACAACAACAAACTAAAGATCTGTTCAACAAAGTGAAGTCGCGACTTTAAACTCAATACTGTGGCTAGAAGGAATAGTAATAATGAGGTTCTTACAGAAACAGATCGTATTGCAGACGTCTGGACACAACGTTGCTAGAATCTTTTTGCTGGTAATGCAGCTTCTGTCCGAATTCGGTCAAATTCTAAATTGTCTGAACCATCGATTCTGAGGTCAGAGGTACAATATGCTATCCATAAACTTAGAAATGGTAAAACACCAGGGCTTGATGGCATAACTAACGAAGTAATAAGATATCTAGGTCAGCACTTACATAACATATGCCAAAAAATTTGGAAGACAGAGTGCTGACCAGCAGAGTGGTGCGAATCTATCTTTGTTCCACTTCACAAGAAAGGGTCTACATCCAAGTGCACAAACTATCACCTTATTGCACTCATAAGTCATGCAAGCAAAGTAATGTTGTACATACTAAACGAGAGACTGAGACCCTACCTCTCCCCACAAAGAGGCGAAGAACAAACAGGATTCGTAAAAGGTACCCGTGAGCATATTCTGAATTTACATCAACTATTTGAAAAAACTCGAGAATATAAGGTTCCAATATTCATCTGCTTTGTTGATTATCAGCGTGCTTTTGACTCGGTGAAGTGGTCTTCTCTTTGGGAGGTATTGAATGGTATGGGAGTTGCTATACACCTTTCGTACATTATCAACTCTATAAACACAGCAAGGCAAAAGTCTAGGGGAATGACGTCCTATCGAAATCTTGTCCATTCCACTATGGAGTTCGCCAGTGTTGCATATTGTCATCTATTCTCTTCAATATCTACGGAACATATCATGAGAAGAAATACGGAAAACTACCACGGGGGCATTTCAGTAAATGGAAGGCGTATAAGCAACCTGGGGTACGCTAATGACACTGCTGTCTTCGCCGAAAACATCAAAGACCTTGAGCGTATCATGCTACAATTACAGCGGGAAAGCGAGTTGCTGGGACTACAGATAAATCAATCTAAAACCAAAGTTATAATCATAGACAGAGCCAACAATAACCAACTCAATATCGCGAAAGTTTTTAACTGTGAAGTTGTTGATAAATTTACATATTTGGGCTCTTTAGTTACAAATTCTGGACCTTGTGAGCCAGAAATACGCCGAAGGATAGAGATAGCCCTTCATGTTGTCGCGAAACTAACAAAAATTTGGCGCAATCGCAATATATCTTAATCAACAAAAATTCCACTCCTGCATTCTCTAGTTTTTTCTATTTTACTATATGCCGCTGAGACATGGACGCTCAGACTTGACTTAGCTTTTCTGGAGAACTGCCGAGACCAACACCTTATTCCTAACTGCTCCAAGTTAAGGTTCCATAGAAAGACCAGCAAGTTAAACAGAATATTAAACAACGCCAGCTATGCTATTATCCAAGAACGAATCTGTGACATTAAGAAGAGATTGAACACTAATGACCACCAACTATACAAACTACGTCTCCGCCTTAGCAACGTCATTCACCCATCACTTTGGTCTACCATAGATACTCTAGTCGAATTCAGATCAGAAACAGACTTCTCCATTAGAACTGAAAGGCAAAAGGCCAAAGTCTCTGTGTTACTACGAAAACAACAAAACACACTAGCAGAAAGACACCAAGGTGGTCCACCCTAGTTCACAATCTGTCAGACCAATTGCTCACTCCAGCAGCTGAAAAAGCACTAGCCAAGGGTTTCAACTTCGCTATTGCTCCGTCACGCATCCCAGTTGAGAACATAATCCATGGAGTTGAGAAGGCAATCACCGAACTGAATGCAGGCGCTGCGGAAAATCTTCGTCAAGAAACAACTAGCATTCTACGCAGATCCAAACCGCCCAAGAAAAACATATCCGGTGAAGAGCTCCGAGCCCTGCGCGATCTGTACAAAGACCGATCAATTATTGTCTTACCAGCCGACAAGGGCAATGCCACCGTGGTTCTCAACTCTGACGACTCCCGCCAAAAGATGCTCAACCTTTTAAATGATCGTTCGTATAAAGCTATAACAAGTGATCCGACAACATGCCTAGAGAAAAGCACTAAATCCGCAATCAAGGCCTCCTCTCTTAGTGAAGAAACAAAAAAAGAAACTTATCCCTAGAGAGAAATCATGACGATGCCCAAAAATGTATGGATTACCGAAAGTCGACAAACAAGGAAGCACCCTTAAGACCAATAGTCAGCTCGTTTGGTTCCCCGACACAAGCTTTAACCAAGCACCTAGCTCTGCAACCTCATGCGGAAAAAGCCGCATCCTACGTGAAAAATTGACAACATTTTATTCAAATCATAAAAAACATGCAGCTAGAGAAAAATGATTTACTTGTCAGTTTTGATCTCGTATCCCTTTTCACGCAAGTACCAGTTACCGAAGCACTGTCTGTTACAGAGACAAAATACAACCTGCCCGAATATGTCATCAGCCTATCAAAACACTGCCGCGCTAATACATACTTCGTCTATTCAGGCCAAAGATACAAACAAATATTAGGTGCCCCGATGGGCTCTCCATTGTCACCAGCACTAGCTAATCTATACATGGAGCATTTCGAAACACTAGCTCTAGAAACTGCTCCACATAAACCGAAAACATGGCTACGTTGCGTGGATGACACATGTGTGGTATGGCAACACGGTGAAGACAAAAACAAGTTCCTGGAACACCTTAACAATATACATCCAAACATTAAATTTACAATGGAAAGAGAAGTAGCAGAACAACTACCATTCCTAGATGTCTTGCTTCAAAGAAAATTAGATGGTTCTTTGTCTAACTCAGTATATAGAAAACCAACACATACAAACAGATACTTAAATGCCAGCTCACATCATCACCCAGCCCAACTCTTCTCCGTTGCTAAATCCTTAGCTCACCGATCACAAACCCTAACAGACAAGGAACATTTGCAACAAGAAACCAAGCTCCTTCGGAACGTTTTACTTTCAAATGGATACAGTCGAAACACGATCCGGCGGGCCCTAAATAAACAACACAAACCGGAAAGAGAGACGTATACTACAAAAGCATTTCTCCCATGTATAAAAGGCATCACAGAGAAAATAGGAAGACTTCTAGAAAAACACCAAATTGAGACCATTTACACAACGAATCAAAAAATTAAAGATATTCTACCTACACCAAAAGACATTATAGCCTTAGAAGACCAAGGTGTATATCAAATTCCGTGTCAGGACTGCGGCCTTTCATACATAGGCCAAACAAACAGGAAAATCAGCGCCGGAAGAGACGCGCACAAAAACGCGTAAAACAAAAATCCACCACCTCTTCTCTAGCACAACATGCACACAATACCGGCCCAACAACTTAAATAATCGGGATGATAGCCAACGTTTACCTAACTCTTGGAAACATATTCTATCCCAGTACCAAGTCAAACCACGAGAAACAATAATTCAACCATATGTTGCTTCACCAACACAACCATTACAAGGAAGGATGAGATTCCATCGAAACGTTAGCGAAACCGTCCATCAAGGGACTTTAAGTTAACACGGTATACCCGAAAAACCACTACTACATCTATATATATATATATATATATATATATATATATATATATATATATATATATATATATATGTATATATAAATTTAGATTTCCAAAGAGTTTTACTGATTAAAACAGTTTTTGCTCGCTCAGCAACGTACTCGGTGCCCAGAAGTTCTGGACAGGATTCAACAAACTTTTTAGACTCACGTATAAGAGAGAGTCAGATTTAAAACAATGCTTTATTTATGCATCAACTTATATATATATATATATATATATATATATATATATATATATATATATATATATATATATATATATATATATTCTCGAGCCAATAGAGATGAGCAATCATAGATCTTTAGGCTACTACATATATATATATATATATATATATATATATATATATATATATATATATATATATATATATATATATATATATATATATGTTTTGACGATTGTTCTCACGGGTGTGAAATGTAGTAGTGGTTTTTCGGGTATCCCGTGTTAGCTTGAAGTCCCTTGATGGACGGTTTCGCTGGCGTTTCGATGGAATCTCATCCATCTTTTTCAAAGCGTTGATCACTGGTCGGTATCTTGGCATTGAATGTCACATTCAACGCCAAGACACCGACCAGTGATCAACGCTTTAAAAAAGATGGATGAGATTCCTTCGAAACGTCAGCAAAACCGTCCATCAAGGGACTTCAAGCTAACACGGGATACCCGAAAAACCACTACTACATATATATATATATATATATATATATATATATATATATATATATATATATATATATATATATATATACATGTATGTACCCTTGTATTCTCCATATTCAGGTATGCGTCTGAAATCTGGATTATACGCACCGCTGATCGACGCCGTATAGACGCGTTTGAAATGTGGCGCTGGCGAAGAGAGAGAGAGAATTTCGTGGATAGCTCGGCTAACAAATGCTTTAGTCTTTCATGAGGTCAAACCGAAACCGAGACTTTCCACCACAGTCTATGCTAGCATCCTAAAGTATTTTGGTCACATCCTGATAATATGGGGAAACTTGTGGTGCATGGCAAACCAAATGGAAGGAGGCGACGCGGAAGATCATCTAGCCACTGGATGGATATGATTGAGATCCTGTTGAGTATCGACATGAAGCAAGCTACAAGACAAACAGCTAACAGAGAACTTTGGCGTACCACTATCAGAGACAGCTCCATTGGACTGAATAGCCAGACATAATCACGATATGTCTGAGAAGACGTTCAGACTGAAGAATATTTATGTATGTATGTATGTATATATATATAGGGTGTGAGTGATTCCCTATTGAAAAAGTGATTGCATAAAAATACTAATAAAAAGCAGTTCTGTTTTATAACCGAAAAATTCTACCCTAAAGAAATAATGAAATGAAAAGATTATTTTCTCTCTGCAATGGTAAATAAAATAAATGGGATATATTATGTTGCCGTAGTTTAACTAGAAGTTTAATAAAAAAATTATTGACTTTGTAATATAAAGACAATTTTTAACTTTCCAGAAATCAATTACACAGCGTTTTTCGTTTAAAAGCTATAATTATTCTAAAATTCTATCCAAAGAACTCTTGAAAAAATCCACTGCACTAAACTAGAAATTTTACATTTTAAAAATATCTTATTAACACCATAAACAGTGGAAAATAAGTCAGTAAAAAATGCACTATTTAAACTAGTAGTGTAAAAATTATTTATTCAAATATCAGCCACTGCACGCAAACCGTTGTGTTTGTTTATTGCAAAATAATTAGAGTGGCATTCCAAGATTAATGGAGACTTTTTAAAAAATAGGTTTAATAATTCACTTTTTAGTTATAAATAAGTTTAAACCAGTAATACTCTAAAACAGTAAATGTCAAAAACTAGCCGAACTGAAATTGGACAGATGATAGTTTGCATGTTGAAGTAAACAACGAAATGATTCAAATATCCAACGAGTTTCCATTTTAGAAAGGCTACACATAATAAGTTCACAGACCAACATGTGGAACAAAACGTTGCCGCGAAACGAGACCGGCTGGCTATCGCCGCCACATTAAAATGTGCCTCTTCGAGTTTCTTAGAGATTTCGCACATATTTTCCCTATTATTGTTACCTATAATACAAAGTCTACTTGCGCGACATCTCTGAACAACTGCCGGAGCAGCCAGGCAGCTCCATTTTGTTCCATGTGTTTGCCTTCCTGTTCCATGTGTTTGTCTAGCAATAGCTAAATTTTCTGTGACAGGTTGATGCTTAATCACTAAGTTTAAAGTTTAAATATGAAATAAAAAAATTTAAAAATATACACAAAGGATTTCTTTCACCTTGATCTTGATGCACTATATACCTCCTGAGATACTTTAATTAGCACTTATTCAATTTAGCGACTTGAACTCTTGATAACTACTCTTATTCTAAAATTATTAAAAAAAATGAAAAAAATACAGGGAATGAGTTCCATAGTGAGTTTGATATAAGGTACACTCCTTGAGACATTGTAACTAGTAGTTATACAGTTTCGCGTTTTGAAACCTTGGTGAGGGTGTAAGCTACCCTTTTTTCAAAATCATTAATAAAATTAAAAACCTCGAGTTTGACAAACTTGATACCTCTAGAGATAGTTCTGTGAGTATGTTTCCTACAATTTTTTTAACATTTCTTAATGAGGGTAGTTAGTAGGAAGCAACCTTATAAAAGGTTTAAGACGCAAAGCTGTTTAACCATTACTTAAAATGTCTGAAGGACTAAAGTCTACATCAGACATGTGGGGCCTATATGTGGAACAAATTGCCTATGTCTATTTTTGATTTTAAAATAAGGGAGGTTGACATCTTTATCAAGAGTTCAAGAGGCTAAGTTATATAACTATTAGCTAACGCATCTCGGAAGGTTTACAATGTATCAACATCAAGGTCGGAGAAATTCTCTGTGCATATTCTTAATTTTTTATTACATATTTAAGGTTTGCTTTATGAGTGCCTTACACCTCTATCAAGGGCCAACGAAAATTCTTAACTAAATTTCCCAAATTAAGACCCGTCTGCGTGTAAAATTTTAATCAAATAGTGATTAAGTATTAGTAGTGATTAAATATCAACCAGTGAACCTATGATGTGTAGCCTTTTTAAAGAAACCTCCTTGAGACTTCGTTGCTAGCTTCATGTTTGGGTAGATCAGGAATTCCAAAATTAGTCTTCGAAACGTTTAGGTAAAAAAAAAAATTATTGGATATGCATTTAGTGACAGTATACAAATAACACAATGTATATAAAAAAAAGTCGAGTCAATAAATAATATCATTCTACCATATAAAATTACTTTTATGCGATATTGTTTACGAAGCCACTAGAATAAAAATGTTATTAAATCAGTAAATCATTGTATTTATATAATTCTAATCATAAATACAATGGCAAAATTGTCCCCACAAGCTATTATTGTAACTAGTTTTTTATCTTTTTTGTGTGATTAGCTTTCATCATTACCATCGTACCGTGACCATCGGTTTTAATTCAATTTTAAAGTGAATTATTTAAACTGCGAATTAAGTAACATTTCCATTCATATATTTATAATAATTAAATTCAAAATACCTTTCTTTTGTTCACAGAGGAACAGTCACTTAGACAGAGTTAAGATATTTTCTAATATCATCACCACCATGCGCTTAGTTCAGGTTAGTTCAGTTTAGTTAAAATACATTGCAAAATTAAAATATTTCATGTATAGGATGGTATTAATCCGTTAAACTTTGTCGATCATATTAACCAAATTATCAGATAATATGCAGAAGTACCACAGGAAATACAATAAGAAGCTCTTCGGCTGAGAAACACCCTTTTTGGAAGATCCCTAATAACAGCGGTATTTGTAATGAATACATAATATTTGGTAGCGTTTCTGCTTAACTTTTGGATGCGAAAAAATATATCGGAAATCGTTCTTCATTTTGTTACGTTTAAATTTTATTTAGGTAGATAAAATTAATTACTGTTAAAGGCAACAAAAATATACATTTTAAATTTCTACAATCCCATTCAGAATCTAGTACTACTTTTCAACTGTTTGGAGTTGACATAGTTCTTCAAAATTTCAACCAAGAAATGCAGATTGGAAACTAACAGTTTTTATTGCTAGGTACTTTTGTTTTGTATAGCGAAACATTATTTTTGCTGTATCTATAAAAGTATTCCTATGTCTTCCAATTAAGTTCAATGTGGTTAATTTATTTGACTATTGTTAAAATAAAAGATTCCTTTAAAGAAATCCACTTATCGGACAAATTTCTCATTTTGCAAAGAAACATCGAATATTTACTCTTAGTTTGACCTACACATATTAAAATTACGCAAAAATTACCTATTGCTGCTGTTTAGCGTTTAGTAGCAATAATTGAAGTTAATCTCAGTTAATCTTCATTAGCCTCGGTTGGTACGTAGAAGAATAACCGATATGTCAACAGTTGGAGAACGAAAAAAAAAATGGCATTTATTTGCAAATTTTGAACTTTTATTTGAAACTAAAAATAATAGCAATTGCTAAAATACTTGACTGTGATTGAAAAATATTGATATAGGATGAGTTGCTTTAATACTTTGACTGTCATCTCTCGTGCAGTATGCATAGACTGCAAAATTAACCAAAATTTTCAGGGCTTACGCTTAAAAAACATAATTTGTATTCATCTATATTTTCCAAAAAATATCAGCTTTTCGTTGCTCTTATTAAATTGTTAGCTATGAGGGAAACTTTTATGTTCCTTTATATTATTTCTTTTTAACCTATTTTAGGAGCTAAATGGAGCTTCTTTTTTCTCCTTATATTTACCTTGCCGATGTCAACTATTTATTCGTCGTTAGTTGTAAGCAAATTTAATCTTCTAGCTTGTTTTCTTACCTTCATTTGTATTACTGCTATAAAATATAGGATGTCATTTCCATCCTTCAGAAATAATTTTTTACAACTTTTGGTAAATTTCACGGCACCTTTATTTTTCTTTTCTTTTTTCTTGGACACACATGGAAACTGTTAACCTGCAGGTATTTCTTATATAGAGGTAGTCTTGAAACGCTGTAAATTGTACTCGGTGGGAAACACAGACCTGGGCAAATTATTCCAGGGATGAGCTACTCCATATAAAAGACTGCTTGAAAAGAGTTGTGCAAGGAGTAACAAGCTGAACCTCATACGGATGTGAAGTATTAGCGCGACGTGTATTTCTAGCATGTACCGCTTTGGGAGGAATTAAGCGGGCTACATCCATCGAACAGTTTCACTTCTCCTTGTAGAATGAATTTAAGTCGCCAACCATTCTTCGACGTTCTAACGAATCAAGGCCGCCGGCCAGTTTCGGGTCTCCTCTAAGGCGAATAGCTTTTCTCGGAATAGAATCCAACAAGCGCAGTGTATGTTTGGGAGCGGAGCTCCAAACATGGGAGCAGTATTCCAGAGTTGGTCGAATTTGAGCTTTGTAAAGAATTAACAGTTGTTGTGGAGTATAAAACTTTCTGATTCGAAATATTATTCCCAGCTTTCGAGAAGCTCTCTTTGCTAAGCTTGCAACATGTTCATGCCAAGACATATTTGCTCCCAAATTAACGTCCAACAAATTGAGTGACGATGCCAGAGAAATGGAGTGCCCCGACATAACAATGTCGGGTTCAGCAACGTTAACCTTTTTAGAAAAAACTGCCACCTGGGTTTTAGTAGCGTTAAATTCCACTTGGTTACTGTCACTCTAAGATAGAATTTCTTTCAAGTCTTTGTTAGGTTGAACGACCTCCTGCTGTCTGCGGTTATTAGTAGCTGTAGATGAGATTCCTGGTCTTTTCCAGCAGATCGTTTATCTAAATGAAAAAGAGAGTAGGAGACAGTATGGAGCCTTGGGGCACACCGGCGTTGATATGGAAGGTGTTAGAAAGAAATCCGTCGACTGTCACTTGTAAAGAACGCTCTCTGAGGAAACATGAGAACCAAACAGAACTTTTCAGACATACCAGAAGAGTGTGCCAAACACGGTCGAATGCCTTGGATATATCAAGAGCAACCGCTCGAGATTCTCGAAAGTGTTCAATTGCGTTGTTCCAAACATGTGTTACATAAATCGGAAGATCTCCTATTGATCTATGTTTACGAAAGCCATATTGACGGTCGCTAATAATGTTGAATCCTTCAAGATATTTTAGAAGATGCCTTTTCCATGACTTTCAATATTATTGAAAGCAGTGCGACTGGTCGGTAGTTATTTGGCAAGGTCTTCTTGCGTTGTTTAGGTATCGGCTGAACTGTGGCACATTTCCAGCAGGAAAGAAATATTCCGTTTTTGTAGGATAGGTTGAAAAGACTATAGAGAACTGGTGTTAGTTCCCTCGCACAGGTTTTGAGTACTAGGCTGGCAACTTCATTAAAATACGTTCTATGATACGCCGTCTGGAGACAATATCGGGCATCCTTGACTGTACTATGGAAATAGTAGGGGGTGTTTTCCCTTGGAAATCGACAGTAGATTATGAAGCAAAGAGTTCAGCCAACAAGTTCGGTGTTGTTGCAATAGAATTATCTGGCCGTGCGAGTGGTGATATCGTGGATTTGGTGAAATTTTGACTAATTACCTTAGAGACTGACCAAAAAAAACCTAGAATTGTTGAGACAAGCGAGAAGTTTGTTTCTAATTCGTTGATTGTGTGCCTCCTTGGTTTGGTCGATAATTTCTTTGCATCTGTTTCGGGCACGAACAAAGATGTTACGATTTATGGCGTTAGGATTTTCACGCCATTGTCGGTAAGCAAGATGTTTAGAAGCAACAGCTTCTTTGCATTTTTGGTCAAACCAAGGCTTGCCGTTGGAGGGGCATTTCTTCGAAAAAGGGTGTAAACTTCCATACCAGCCAAAATATCATCGGAAACCTCCTTAGCGCGGTCAGATGGGCCGTCAGATCGAAAACAAATGTCTAACGAAGGGAAAGTTCGAAAATGTCCATGAGATCTTTCCATTTAGCAGATTTGTGGTTCCAAACTTTACACGGTTTAGGCGCCTCCCTGTCGCTAATTGGTAGGATACTCGATGTCAAAATCAGTTTATGGTCTAAAGAACCTAATGGCAGATTTACAGTGACCGTGTAAATCTCTGGACGGGTGGTTAAAAACAGATCGAGAAAACTGGCCACCTTCCCGTCTCGATCAGGGATCCATGTTGGTTCGCCACAACTGATAGAGAATGATTCAGCTTCACGACCTTGTTCATCGGTAGTATTTGAATACTGTTGATATTGTGGACATTCAAGTAAGTATTTGGTTATCTGAAGAAGTGATTGATAGGTGTGTAAGAATGTTCGTTTAGGTAAAGAAGTGGATGATAATGAGGAAATAATTTCGTGGTTGTTGACCAAAAGGGCGTTAATGGGATGTCAAAAGGTCATTAATCTTCTTAGAATTATCAGCTGAAGAGTTCCTGGAATGGAAGTGCAAGAAGTGATCAACAATAAAGCTAGATGATGATGGTTGGTTAAAAGGACGTTAATGAAGTTAATGGGGATTTTGTTTAAAAAAATTGGCTTTATATGGGTAGAAGAGGATTATGGCGGGGGTAATTGTTGCCAAAAGGGCTTTATTTATATTTTTTCGGTGTTGCAAAAAGGTGTTATTTGAGGGGGTAGGTAGGTTATTTTTTTAGTGTGGCTAGAAAGTCCTTATTATGACCATGAAGCCAAAAAGTCTTTATTATAGCGATGAGGGATTTACCGGTCAAAAAGTCCTTATTACGAAGGGGTTATTTTTTTGAAAAGATGACTTTTAGGGGCATTAAATATATTACTTAAATTGAAAAAAAATCCATCTCTCCGAGAGAGAGATACGAACCGTCAACCTTTGTATTAGAAATAGGATACTATTACCATTATACTAACATGTATGTTATTAATTATTTGTTAATGAAATAATCACAACCCGAAAGATTAAACGTCATACTGTAATAAAAATATTTTTTATTTTCGTGTGTGGGAACCAGGATGTTAATTTTTATTATAAACAATAGGATCTTGCAATAGGATGTTATCTATTTTTATGCATTTATTAACAAGAAGTATGGATTTTGGGATAAATATGATATTGTTCTATGCCTGGTTGGTTCAAGTTCTCCACAATAAAATGTGGTGTGGGTTAGAGTAATCAAACTTCTAAAAGACAACAAAAAATTACTTTGTTGATGTATTCAGTTAGGATTTGAATTTAGATCGTAATTAAACTGCAAGCTGATTAATAAACCCAAATACGTATTTATAGTTTTTTTTTTAATTTTTACAGTGTATTATATTTTTGTTCAGATTCATTTAAGAAAAAACGAACAAATGATGAATCAACTACTATGTTTTATTAGAAAAAAATCAAGCAACTGGGGATATAAACTAATGTACAGATTTTTTATGATGATCCAAATCCATTTCCTTCACGTTCTGTTTCATTTAGATTGGTTACTTCTTGAAGACGTGGATATAATATTTTTTCACATATTAATTAAGCTATCCGACCATCAGGCTTTATTTGAAAATCTTTATTGGAATGGTTGAATAAGATAACTTGAATTTTTCCTCTGTAGTCTTTATTAGTGCCCCTGATGTAAAAAAAGTTAATAATAAACGTATGAACTTTTTTTAAAAAACCAGACACAATTTAACTTTACCTCCTACATCAATAAAGGGATTTAAACTCAAACTAGATCTTGGAGCTATTTTACCATAACAAATTTTCAGATAGTTTAATTTCCAGACCTGTAATAATTTTGGTTCTATGCCTGACTGAGATAATAAAATCATAAAAACTTTTTAAATCTAATCCGACAGCCATTGGAGTACCTTTGATAGGTGTAAATACAGAGGAACGATTTTAATATATTTTAATACTGATGTGTAATTGTCTGCTTCTTCTTCAAATATTCTATTAAGTGGGTTATAATCCAAAACAAATAATTGAATATTCTCATATCGTCATATCGTGTAAGGGCAAATTTTATCTGTGTTATTGTGTATAATTCATATTTTTTGGTTTGAATTAAGTATTCTTTGGTGGACATTTCATTTTACTCAATCGGTAAAATTATTTTTTTTAGAGAAGAATTAGTAATACCCTTTGCCTTTTTAATAATATTTAAGTTTGAATACAGTTTGAATTCGTATATTTTAGATTTAAGATCTACAAATTTTATGATTTTTTTATGATTTAATTGGATATTACAAACATTATCAGGAGGTTAATCAAAAGTATCAAACTTTTGAATGTCATCTTGAATATGTTTATAGATATCCTCTAGGTAAAAATAGTAAATCAATGAGTCTGTGTTAGTGTACAATAATATTGAAATATCGTTAAATTTTGGTTTTATGCAATTACAATGAAAGTGTTCGAAATTTGCAAAATACTGAAACCTGCAAATATTAGTTTATTAAATATTATATTTAACCTCTTCATTTTTACGATACCCATATTATTATCAAGAATAATCAAACAATGGAAACTCGATTTGGATATGTAGTTTTTTAGTCTAATCCAAGTAGTCATCAAATTAATGTCTTTATAAAACGTTCCGGACATGACAGTAAATCTTTATCTAAATCATGAAGTTCTGCAGGATATGTCAAGTCTACTTCAAGTATATAACCTTCATCCGAATCGTCCGGTGTACTGATAATATTTTCCCAGAAATATTCACCTGAATTTACCTGTAGGAAGAGGTTGACTCATTACTGTACCATATGGATTATTTACATCACAGTATATTAAATATAAAGAAGGAAAGTTAGGATCATACTCATTCTCCATATATTTGTTATTTACTATACGATATCGATTACTGCATTGAGAAACCCCACACCTCTAATTCCTTTCTCAATCGCCATCATTAGACCCACATCTGTAATTAATTCTAAACAAACGCCTGACGTCAGAAGACATGGGTTTTATGCTAGTCCAGGAGCAGTATATGATCTTAGTCATTCTAATCTTTAGTTGTTCCTGCAAACTTCTCGAAAATTTTCAAAAACATCAGCTAATAATAATGCATCTGTTTTTAAATATAGTTTTATATATTAACGTAAATTATGAATTTATCAGATATATTGAGTTAGTACATATCCATTATCATATTATAGTTGTTAAGGTTATTATAAAAATTTTCTATGGATGGTGATGGGTTTTCATCCAGTTTTTCCCAACTATCCAGATAAGCATATGGAAATATTTTCTTTTCAGATAATAAAATAAATACTTCGTCATTTTGCAAAAAATTTTTGTAATATATTTCTCATCGCGGTCTAAATATGACCTTAATTTATTCAAACTACTAAACATAAACCTAAATGAATCTAGAAATCTCAACTGAACACCTGCATTTTAAATGTATTTTGGAAAGGAGATATATTTCCCTCTATTAACAGGTAATAGTATTATTGCATCGGGAATTTCAGTAACCAATTTCCTAATTAAAAAATTCCCATCGTATCCTAATAAATTATGAAATACGACATGAATCATGTGATTATCCTGACAACTGAGTTTAAATGAAGAATAAGTAAGTCTTGTTCTGTTTGTGTGTGTCACGTATTAATGGTGACATTGGAACTATATAGGGTTAATATAATGATATAGAGTTTAACTGTACAACTAGTTGCTGTAAGTCGTTACGAAACCAGTTTATACAATTTTCTCCCTAATGCATATTAAATTTTGATGAACTATTATCATAATTACATAATAAATAATACGTAATACTACAAAGTATTTTTGATACCTTGCTATATTTTTATTCTCATTCAAGTCATCATAATTATCATCATCATCATCATTATTTTTTTAGAATATACTTCCAATGTCAGCATAAATGACAAATAGAACTCTTTCTTAATGACTGAAATTTTTAAATTCTCTCTTCTTTCTTAGGCGATTTTAATTTAGTTTGATTCATTTGCGTGCAGGTAAATATGTGTTTATTTAAAGTTTCTTGTAAATAAAAATGATTCAGACACCTGTCACAGTAATATTTTTATATGCTATATCACCATCCTATAATATATAATATAAATAATCATGACAAATCCTTGATGAATCCAAAATGATAAACAAGCTTAAAATTAGAAATATGATTAGTAAAATTGTTATCATTATTATCATCAACATCATCATTATTAATTGTATGCTCCGTAGGAAGCATTAATAAGTAAATAGAAATTCAAAATTACTTAGATCTATCGGTACAAATTCACTTTTTCAATTGCAAAAATGTTAATGGAAATATTGTTCATTGTTTCAAACATTTTAATATTTTTAAAGTTTTAAAATTTCACTAAAATAAGGATGTGAAAATGTTAATATTCATCATTATTCTGAATATTCAAACCCCCTTTACTATTCTGAATAAATTTCGGAATTGACGAAGTAATTGAAATATCAATGTTTGTTGGCACATAATTATTTAAAATTTACTTTTAACTGTAAAATTTCAGAAAAAGCATAAACCGAATCTTTCTTTTGAACTTCTTCTAATTTTGTTCATAAATTGTTTTCAATATAATCATTATTAAATTCTTTTAAATTAGTGTTTATTACTATATTATGGTTATGCGATTTTTAGTTGAAAAATATTTTGTTTCACCAGTTTGAGGTTTCAGGAAATTTGCTAAAAATATCACATTAACTTTTAGCAAAGAATTGTGGACGAACAACCTTTGTAAACATGTTCTATGTAGCTGCGACCTAAACATAGACCTCCGAGCAAGAATAGTTAGATGTTATGTTTTCCCTGTAGTGTTATACGGAGTAGAAGCGTGGACGCTTAAATAAAACAACAGAAATAATGAATATAATAAAGAGCAGAAAACTGGAATACCTAGAACACTTAATGAGAAACCCTGAAAAGTATGCTACCTTACACCTTATAATTCAAGGCAAAAAACCGGGAAAAAGAAGTGGCGGAAGAAGGACGACTTCATGGCTCAAAAACCTGAGGTTTGGAAAAACAAGCCAGCAACTATTCCGAGCAGCAGTAAATAAAACCATAATAGTCAATATGTTAGCCAACATGAGGGTCAACTACCGGTAGGAGTCACGCATTAAAAGAAGAAGAAAGAATTTTGTGGGTCTTTTTTTACTTTACGTGAAAACAATTTAAATGCCTTATTAAAAGAAACTACAGGATCTTTTACACGTAAATTAACCATTACTCATTAGTATACGATTATTTAAATATGACTCCAAATCAACCCAAGTTCAATTTTTGGTTTTATTTGAATTTTTACATGATTTAAATTTTTCTCGAAATTTTTTTAAAAGGCTTAAATTTGATTCCAATTTTGAAACATTTTTCTTAATTAACCTTAATTTGCAAATTAAAAATAAATTTATTTAAATATTTAAACCACTTAATATAATCATTTCTAGTTTTAATCAAATTGCCAAAGTCTTGAATTTTCATTAGTACTTGATTAGATAATTCGTTTAGTTCTGACATTATAATAAGAGTTACAGTGTTACAACAGATTAAACAGATATATGAATTAACAGCACCAGATGTTTTATTATAAACAATATAATTAAAATATAATTTTAAGATGATCTAATATTATACACAATTTTGCGAATGCATTAATGTAAGTTAAGTGCTTATAATGACCAACAACTGAAGTATAATAACCCTAGGAGTTAATAACTAACAAATACCACTTGTGCATTTTGCAACAGGATGTTAATTAAAAATATAAATTTAAAATGAACTAATATTATTGAAAATTGCGTAAGTTAATCCTTTATAGGATGAAAAGAGATTAGCAATAAATATTTATAAAACATTGTTTTTTCTAGGTTTGTTGCCATCTTAGATTAGAGAGAAAGGGGTAATTTTCCAACTTCTAACAGGAATAATTAAATCTATGTTTGTTCCAGATATTAAAGCAGTCTGTAAAAAATTATAACAAAAATGCCAGTATTAACAAGTACATGGTGTACTAAACGTAAAAGTGAGACCGAAATGCTGCGTGACATATGTCAATAATTTATTAAAAAGGTTGCGGAGCGAAACCCACACATTGCCTTTGGAGCAAGGAAAAAAGAGGCAATAGTAGAAATGTTTTAAATTAATATAATTTGATATAGTATTGCTATATTGAAATATTTAGGAATTAAAATAAAAGTCTAATGTATATTTAAGCAGTTCTATTAATATACCAATTATACGATAATAATACATTTTCTTTTGAACATCTTTTATTATTCAAATAGTAATGGTTACAAAGAAAATTATAATTATTTTGATATCATTTTAAATTAGTCAATTTTGGGCATCCTACAAATACAAATTCCTCTATATTATTAGAAATTAATTTCCTTAACCAAAGTTTTTTGCCATATCTTTTTACAAAAATAGTTTCATTTTGGACAATATTTTTTATAAAATTATAAATTTGTTCATAAAGTAAATAAGTGAAACTAGATTGATATTCTTAGTGTTCCACTCGATCAGTTTTTGAATTTGTCCATTTTCATTATTTATTGTATTAATTCCTACAGATAAACTCACTTTCCTTATATTGAAACCCCTGTACATCTAATATAAATATTTTTTTTATTCTTCTAATTTCAACAAATTAACTATGCAATGTTTATTAAAGAGTTTTACTAAACAATCGTAAAGTATTAAACAATAAGTTGTAGGACTTGCAGGTATATTTTTACTGGTTTTACCTTATAGCCTGATATCTATGACTCCGGATTTAAGTGACTTATTCTGGCGTGAACCTGCCCTTAATATAATAGAAGTCATTTTCAGTTTCTTTTTCCAATGCAATTTTACAATTACACCAAACAAATTCAAATATTTTTCTAATATTTACTAGAAACAATAAACTTAAAATTATACCAAATTCTTTCAGCTTTTAAATCCCAAGAAAATGAAAAATTGTTTATTTATACGTGTTGACGGTTTCAGCTTTGTTATATTAATGATCTTGTTCTGACTTGTTATTTCATTTATAAATGTTTCGCCTTGGTTACTTGATCAATTCATTATTGGTTCAGTAATGTTATGGAGAAATACCATGATTTTAATAATTTTCTTTTCAGATGCAATTTGACGGGGACCACTTCTTTTCTAAAATTAATCAAATTGCCATTTTAATCTGTTATTTTAAGTATAATTTCATCAATGTATCGAGTACTGATTATTAGGTAAATAACACACGTGAATTATGTGAACTGGCTTACTATTTGCATATGAATTTGTTACTAAATTGCATTCAACACAGATACTATTTACTATAAAAATATATGCGGGACGGTCTGATATAGATTTTTTTTTACTTTTCTCCAGTTCCTTTTTCCTAAATCCTAATAATGTGCTGATCTGAGTCTAAAGGACTTTTAATTTCACATTTAGTGTATTATATATATTTATTAATAGAAAAAAATGGTATTTGAGTTTCTTGTTTCTTCTCCTTTAAATGATGATGTTCGATTTGTTCAACCAAATAATTGGTAATGTTTTTTATATCATATGACCCTCTGGAATGGTAATTCATTATTATAAGGAAATTTATTATTTGTATTATCAATATTTGGTATTACAATATAACTCTCAAAATTCACCGTATTCTTCATTTTCTTTTAAAATAATAGGTGGGTAAATTTTTGAAGATATTAGAGACTCCCTAGAGGATAAGGTAAACGTGTAAGACATGTTTATGGAAGAAGAATTAAAGAACAAATAATTTATTTTATTATATAAAAATGTTAGACAAACGTTCACAATTTACAGTATTAGACGACTGATAGGAATCATAATTATAAGTAATATTACAGGGACCATTAGGATGACAATATTTAATTAACTGACTATGAGGTGAAAGGTTTCCAAAACTGTAAAGATAATTAATTTGATAATCATGTTTTTTAGGTGTTATCCAGTGAGTCCCCATATCAGCACTATCGTCCATCCTAATAATACCATTTTTATGTTTATATATTTTTTTAGACAATTTATCTTTCAACAATATACCTCTGAAATTTTTAATTCTAAGGTGTTTCACATATTTATCTTAATCTATAAATCGTCGAGATGATATTTTTAGGAGTAATTTTTTTTGAAACTCTGGAGGTCATAAAAAAGACCTGATCGTCTTTTATGTTGTTTTAAACAGATTCCTTTCCCAAGTGTCATTGCCTCCATTTTTTTTGAGCCTCTTTTAAATGTTGTGATGCTTCCTTTGCATCATTTATAGCTTTGGCTATTCCAGCTGCACCTCCACTTAGAGCTCCAAGAGGACACAGTCCTACAGAAATTGGTATAAGAAGTAAAATCCTACCCTGTTTTGGAATATTTAGAATTCGAGCTGGTCTTATTTTATTTTTCGTCAACTGAAATTTTTTGTTATAAACAATGTATAACTAGCAAATGCTACCGCTTAAATATTCAAATGATTATTTAGTGGAAAAAGTTTTAAAACGTGAAAGTAATAAGTATTTATAAAATGGTTAGGTTTCGATACTAGTCATATTAGTTGGATAGATAATAAAAATGTAGTCTAATATTTTATTCTAAATACAGACGCAATAAAATATCGTAAAAATGCCGTTATTTATTGATATTATAACATCATATTACACATACACGTGTCGCTCTGTAGCGCTTTAGGGACTTCCCTGCAGCACGTGTGCTAGACCCATAAAAAAATCATATTAGAGAAATCAAATTTACCAGCATCATAATCGTATATTTACACATAGGATGATGATGATGACACTGAAAGTTGAATAATTCTATTTTTCAAATATTTTAGTTTTGTTTTAAAATTTGGTTCCTGATAATGTCTGTTGGCTTTCTCCTCCTTCTCCTTCTTCATTGCCTCCTTTTTCTCTTCAACGTAGAAATTAACTACATGAAATTTTTTCCTTTCTTCCAAAAAGAGCTGAAGTTCTTCTTCATTGTCTCGCCTTTACTCTGGATATTTTACCGGTTATTATTTCAACCGTTTCATTTCTTGGCAAATAAGTCAAAAACAAATGAACTCCTCCACAAACGATTGTAGTACTATTTAACCAGAAAGAAAAACAAGTTAATTACAAAAAAAAATTAGCAAGTTACAAAAAGAAATTGTAAATTTAAAGATCTAAGAAATTAGAGATTTTAAAAATCAATTGGATTTGAAACAGTTTCAAAGTGATTTAAAACAACAACATAACAAATAATAATTATTAAACTAGAGTTTCAAAAAGTACTTACCTAAATAGATTTTTTTAGGAATACGGCGGAATACATCATAGAATTTTTGAATCAAATAACTTAAAAATAAAAGTCCTAGGAGTATTCAGGATTACTTTTAAAAAATGTGTTTGTATATAACATAAAGTATATGCAAATTCGCAATTTCTGTACACCGTATAGGCATATCTATAAATTTACATTTTAATTATATTGTTTAAAATGAAATATCTAAGATATTCAAAATTTTTTTAACCATCCTTCTGCAAGATTTCACACATACATGTAATAATTCATAGTATTTTATTAATATATAAGTATCTGTATCATATTTTTTTGTTATCGTTCAGCTCCCCGCCTGAATATTATTACCCTTTTAGATGGATAGCAGCGAGGATGTTATGATAACCGTCAACGTTGTGTAAGTGCCGAAACATACATTTGTATTTCACGGCACTTTTTAGACAAAACGGTAGTGCTGCCACGGGCGTTATTGCATTTCTGCAACAACTAATACCTATGTATGTGACCAAGCCAAATATACGTAAATCAATTAATAAATAAATACACTGACCTGTCGGGTTTGAGACCCCCTTCCTAACGTGTGGCGGCACGATAACCACAGAGCTAAAGCCGCCATATTGTTTTGACCTTCAATCTTTTCGATTGTGATCATTTCATTTACAAACAATTATTAACATACACATTAATTTAATGGTAATAGTATCCGATAGTACCGTAATACAAAGATTGACGGTTCGTATCTCTCTCGGATGGATAAATAATAGGACTTTTTTAAATTTAAATAATATATAATTACCTCCTAGTGACTAATAAAAGAGTAAATTACCCTCGTAAAAATTTTTTTTTTTGCATTTTTTTACACCACATGAAAAAAAAGTCACCTCTTCAAAAAACACCTTCTTTGCAATAGAAACTTTTCGGCCACACTAAAAAAACCCTAGCTACCTCCTGACTTTTTAACTCCTTTTACCCATAAATATATACACACGCACACACATATATATATATATATATATATATATATATATATATATATATATATATATATATATATATATATATATATATATATATATATATATATATATATATATATATATATATATATATATATATATATATATATATATATATATATATATATATATATATATATATATATATATATATATATATATATATATATATATATATATATATATATATACATATATATATATATATATATATATATATATATATATATATATATATATATATATATATATATATATTAGACGTAAATTTAATTATAGTGGAGTCACTGTTTATTTACCTTCTCGGATGTTGTAACCATCGATTTTAACTTAATGTTGTTATTATACGGTCCTATTTTGATTTTAAACCCTAGATATATATTATTATAATTGCAAGGTTGGGATTCTTCACGTAAAAGTTCAACTAATTCGTTTTATGTACTGGTTTTTTCATGACAAGTGGAACTCGTCGACCCAACCCCATGGGTGTAGTAAGTTTGTGTTTTCGGGAAGAGCTGGATATTCACTCTAGTTCAGCAGTAAAATTATCGTCAACTACGCTTCTGAGCTGCAGGCATCGACTACAGGTGTAGACTGTGTCATGCTGGCTGTATCCCATCCAAAAAATACAATTTCTTCAAAATAGGCGTTTGATTCAGCAATCACTACATCGTTTGAGCCAAATTTTTTTCCCCCTAGCAATTTTTTCATATTCAGAAATAGGAAATAATCGCTGGGAGCTAAATCTGGCGAATGTCGTGGACACGTCAGCAATTTGCATTCTGAGTTATAGAATTTTCCCATGACGATGACACAAGTGTGTACGCGTGCACTTGATGAAACAGAATTTTTTTCTTCGCCAAATGCGGACGTTTTTCTTTCACAATATGTTTAAAACGATCCAATAAGTTGACATAATACTCTCTATTAATCCTTTTGTTCTTTTCAAGGTAAACGACGTAAATTATGTCGCATGCATCCCAAAAGACTGTGGCCATTACTTTGTTGGCCGATAAAGTCGCCTTTAGCGACCGTTCGCCACGGAAAGCCCCCTGTTTGGAATGTTGTTTGGTCTCTGGTGTGATGTGATGAATCCATGTTTCCTCAACAGTTATGAATCGACGTCAAAAATCATTCCGATTCCGCTTTAACATCGCCAAATATTCTTTTGAAGTTGACACCAGCGTGTTTATTGTCAATTGTGAGCAATCGCGGCACCCATCTTGCGGAAAGCTTTCGTATATCCATATTCGTTAACATGTTCTGCACCCGTTCAATTGAGTTGTCCACAGTTTCAGCAGTCTCACATCGTTTCACGCTCCGATCATTTATCACTGTATCGTGAATCGTCATTTCTGATATGGTGACCTGATTTGAACGACGTGGACTTTCTTCATCAAACATACTTATACGGCCACGTTTGAATTCAGCTGTCCAATATTTTATGGTCGATTACGAAAGTGTAGAGTCCCCATCAACTTCGCTGAGTTCCGGTTTTATTTCATCATTCGTTGTCTTTTTCCAAAACAAATATTTTATTACTGCTCGATATTCAATTTTTTCCATTGTTGTAAAATCACAAAAGTTGTTTTATTTAAATGGCTGTCACTCACAAACTAAATCACGCAGCGACTTGAAAATTTGAGAGGATTCTTGTAAGTTGTGTTGTGTTTACGAAAAACATAATTTTTTAAATAATAGTAGCGCCATCTCTGGCCGAGGCAAGGTACTTATCATACAACTCTCGTATTAAAGCATGCTTTTGGTCAGCCTGTTTAACCGGATGAATAGTATAGCTAACCACTTTGACTTTGTCAAAATCATTATGGTTTAAACAGTTGAGTACTTGACATAACTTACGCCAAGATTCCAGAACTCTCCAGACTTCTTATTACTTAAAAATTTATATGCTGTCTGGATAAGTTTCATCACCATTTTATCAACTATTTTGGCATCCTTCTCAAGCTGGAATGAATACTCTGCGTATCTAATACTCCCACCTCCCTTCTTCAGTCGGTATCTCATTATCTCACAATTTACTGTTGCAATTTCGTAGTTAGCCAGCTGGTAGGTAAACCCTTTATGAGCAGATGAGAAGACTTACTGATATACAGATTGCCTAGTTTCGTATACCGTATTCGATTTTAGGAAGTCAAGGAAAATATAAGAAAAAAGAAACAACAAGCCTATGGTTAACAATATATTGTTTTTGATCTTCTTAATAGTGGTACATCATTGATTGACCTGACAATAGGGATTTCTTGTGTTTCTTGGTGTAGTTACACCGCGACTAATTAAAATTGGTCAACATCTATCTCTATCACGTACCAAAGTCAAGACCCGTATATAAAAATTTATAATAATAATTTATATGGTACTAAGGAATCATTCTACTTCCAACACCAGTAATCACGACACTCACAAAGTTATTATATTTGCAATTAGAGATAAAAAAAGTTACTATAACAGAATGAACGACTATTATAAATTGTAGTCAAAAGCATCCGGATCTATTTACAATTCAGCCAAAAATGAATAAATAGTTTTTGAAAAGAATGAAAAGTAAAAAAATCGGAAAATTCACAATTTAGTTCAATGCTGCAATGTGTGCAATAATAACTAAGACAACCAATAAATACGTATCTTGTACGGTCTACCAGTTCAAATAAGTTGTGCCGGTATACACTAGTTGATGAATAAATCAACCATAAATTACATAATATCGCCCCAAAATAAGAAACTAAATTGGCCAGTACCCCGAACAAGTGTAGAAGGAAATAATAAGCAAATGCGTTGGTTTCAACGCTGTACTATTATTAATTGATACAAATATTAAATAATATACAAACCTCTCGTCTACCATTATATGAGAGGTGAGTTTATAAGTCAAATTATGTAGGTAACGATTCTAATATGTACCTTATAGTATGTTAGGCTACAATGGTATCTGTTAAAAAAATATCTGTTAAATATGTCTGTAAAACAATAAAATTAATGATAAATTTCATTGTTTTCATGCTAATAATCACAATAATAAGGATTACAGACAATAGATTTAACAAAAATAGCCACCTAGAATAACTAGTACATACTGCACAGTTGATTTCGTACAGGATATTCTTAAAAGGTAGGCGCTATGTTTAACTAGATATATAATAAACGGCAACCAATACTGTTTGCCTTAATTATATATCTAGTTTCTCTTATGAAAAAAACCTTAGCCAAACTTTATTTTTCAGCTGACTGCAGATTAATCCAACCGAAATATATTACAAGAAATTTGGGAACAATTGAGATGCCATGTGTTCAACTCATTTAAAACCTACTTATTTCTTTGTTTATTTATTATTAACAAAAGAATACGATAAAAAAGAATACGATAATTTAAAAATATGTATATACTAAATTTAATATTGTCCTTGGAAATCGAAAAATTATTGTATTAACAATTAAAAGCTTGTTAACGCTTCGTGGGAAATTTTTATACATCAAAACATACCAGCTATATACGAGAAAATAATCAACTATACGCAAATATTGCCACTTAGGGAGCCAGTCTTATATACTAAGTTGCCTATCTATATAATGAAAACTAACCCGACCCACTGTATATGCGGCATATAAAAGAGTTCTTTCTTGATCAGCGTATTCATTGAGCATTACTCTAAGGATAAGTTAACTTTTTTCTGGCATCCTATATAAGAAAAAATTAATTTTTCTTTTCTAAATTTTTTAACTACTTTCAACAATTTTGTGACTAAAAAACAAAATGGAGTAGCTTTGTAACTTTGTTTGACATTTGACTTAATGACAAGTTCTAAGAACTTTTTTGTTGCATGCCTCGTGAAGTGACAAGAAAAAATTTGATAAACGTTTCAAAAATTTCTCATAATAGTAATATCTGACAAAAGCAATTTTTATTGTTTCCTAAAAGTTTTTTTTATATTGCTCCGTTTTAACGTATCACGTCATGATATTTTTTATTCATATATACGTGTAGATATTATTTTTAAAATAAGTCTATTAAAATTTTAAAATATTTTGTCAGTTTTAAAGCAGTAAACTCATGTTTACTTTGATAGTATACGATCTATGATGTCCCCACAACACATATGTATAGTATATCCATCTCTCTCTAAATGAAAACCGTCACTGTAGAACTGTTCAAGCAGTCTGCGCGCGCCAGTGACAGGCGTACACGTGTAAGATTAAGGGTGTGTTTTTTTTTTTTATCAAAAATTAGATCCTCTCGGTCTTACAAAAATAGTCCAGATGTATTTTGTTACATTTGTGGACAATATACAACAGTCAAACAAAGGCAAAATATAACTTTGCGAAAAATGCATATTTTGCTTACTTCGGAATTAGGTTAGGTCACTAAGATAAACAGTGGGTTCCACATAAAGTAGGCCGGTTTTGAGTTGAAGTATTAAGACAGTGGACTTATAGCGAGTCAAAATCATTGTCATTTGGTATTCCTATGTTGTGGCGGGAACAAACAAATCATACTGATGATTGTTACTTTTGGTTGAGCAATATGACAGGATATAATTCTAAAAACCACGCCAAAATCGTATATCCCGATATTCCATCTATAACTAAGCCACATGTGCCGTCAGAAATCAGCGATCATTCAAGTAGTGGTGAAACTTTCAATCCCATGAAGCCCCGACCTTTAAAACAGAAAGAACTGAATGACATTGTAAGGGTTCTTGGATTACCTAAACATGTAGCGGAACTTCTCGGTTTTCATCTAAAGGAAACCAATTTGTTGATATCCTGATCTGGTATTTCAAAAAAGGGGAAAATTTGTTTTTTTGCTGTGATATTGGCGGTTTAGTACGTAAATTTTACATCGAATACAACGCACAAGAATGGCGACTTTTTACAGCTGCTTCAAAAATAAGCTTGAAAGCTGATCTTTTGCACATTGGTAATAAATTTGCATCAATACTTATAGTACATTCAGTCTATCTTAAAGAAACTTACGCTAACTTAAAAAAAACTTATTGAAGAAAATAAAATACACAGAACACAAATAGCTAATTTGTGGTGACTTAAAAATCATATGCTTGCTTCTTGGTCTACAGCAAGGCTATACGAAATTCCCAAGTTATATTTGTGAGTGAGATAGTAGAGCAAAGAATTTACATTAAAAAAATCAGATTGAAAAAAATTGGAAGTTGGAGTAAAGAATGTCATTAAACTGAACTTGATAGATCCCAAGAAAATATTGCTGCCACCACTTCACATCAAACTTGGTTTGATTAAACAGTTTGTAAAAGCATGACCAAAAGATGAAAATACTTTCAAGTATCTCTGTTCATGTTTTCCTAGTTTATCTGATGAAAAGTTAAAGTCCAAGAAATGTTAAACAACTATAAAAATTTAGGGTGTAATATGAGTCTGAAAGTTCATTTCTTGAATTCGCACATCGATCATTTCCTAAAAATCTAGGACACTACAGTAAGGAGCAAGGCGAAAGGTTCCATTAAAATATAAAAGTCATGGAAAGGAGATATCAAGGCCGTTGGGACGTCAGTATAATAGCGGACTATTGTTGGATGATCCATAGATATGAAGATAAAGTTCATAAACGAAAACCAACAAAACGAAGCTTTTTCTCAAAAAAACAGCGATATCATTGATTCTTCATATTTTGTATTTGTTTGTATTTTATTTAAATTTTAATTGAATAATTAAAACTTTAGATAATAGATAGTATTATATCATTTAATCTGTAGTTTTCATCTAATTTCATTCATACACCGTATGATCTGAATCTGCTAAATGTAACGTGGTTCAGGACTACTATTACGAATATTAATACTTCGGTAAAAAAACTTTTAAAAATTTTTATTTCGCAGACCTGTGTAACTATTCATTTATGTTTAAAAAAAAAGGTTATAGCTGATTTGAAAAATTTCAGTGATTTTTTCGTTCCTAAAAATACGTTCGTTACGTATTTTTTTGAACTTCTGGGTAAAATATATGATACAATAATTTTCTACTTTCCTGTCAAAATCTAAGGAAATCATATTAATGCATCATTTTATGGACATCTTGCTTACGTATTGTGTGAAAAAGTATAGGATATTATATATATATATATATATATATATATATATATATATATATATATATATATATACATTATATATATATATATATATATATATATATATATATATATATATTTTTTTTTTTTTTTTATTATAATCTTGGGTACAGGTTCATTCAATTATCACATATGAATTTTTTTAAAAATTTTTATTGATATTTCACCCTTGGTTTTGGGCATGTTGAAAATTACTTTGATGAATTTTACCATTATCGGAATTAAAATTAAATATGCAATCAAAGTTTTAATTCCCTTGTAATTAAACGTATGGTTTGTTTCGTTTTCGTGTTTGTTAAGTGCAGTTATGGCGTTTTTTTTTGTGTATTTGTGGCCGTTTAATCTATTTTTTAATAGTTAGCTAGTCATACCTATGGACTTTTTTGAACAACTTTCACTTGAGATAAAGTATATTCTTCTTCAGGGTTGAGTCTTTTGTTATGGGTGTTTTACTTTTCAGTTTCGTGAACACGGCATTCAACTTGTGATAAGATTTGTGGCAAACAGTTATGTCATATTTTTTTAGCATGTATTTTAGTTTTTCAGATAGGTCTTTTATATATGGTAATGCCATGTATTTTTTTGTGTTTGGTTGTTTGGGTTCGGTTTTACGTTATTGTTTTTTATATTGTTATATAGTCGGTACGTGCGTTTTTTTATTATTTGATTTATGTCATTCATTTTGAAACCGTTTGGTGACAGAGTCTCTTTTACTTTTTCGAGAACAATAGGTCTAAATTGTGGAGAAGTTAATGTGATAGTACGATCGATCAGACCCACGATTAAACTTATTTTGGGATTTTGAATGGTTTGAGTGGTAGTTCACATGTCCACCTAACCAAGTTGGTTTAGTGTACCATTTTGTTAGGATTTTGTCATTCTCCTTTCCACGTACATTCGTCATGTCTAGAAAAGTTATTTCTTCATTTTTTTCTTTTTCCATAGTGAATAGGAGTTTATCATGGAGTCCGTTGAAACTTTTGTGAATTTCGTCGATTTTATGTCTGGGTGCTGCCATACTACAGTTGTCGACAAAGCGTTTGAAGAATACAATTTCGAAATTTAGTTCTTCTACTACATTTTCTTCTAAGTATTCCATGGTGAGTTGTGCAATAGTAGCAGTTGTAGGTGATCCCATAGCACAATCGTCCAGTTGCATTAACTGCTTCTATGAAGCTTTCTTTTGATAAAGTGGTATGCTCTTTGATAAGCTTCCATTTTTCGTTGAGTATTTTTATTACCAGATCGTTGGGAATATTTGTATAAAGCGACACAACGTCGGGGGATATAGTTCTGTGGTAGGTTTAACATACGTTATCGATAAATTTTTTAAAGGTGAAGAAGTCTGACAAAAAAATTGTTTTTCCTTGTTATGTTAGAGATACCGTTTGATAGATATTTTGAGAGGTTGTAGAACGGAGATTGAATATACGAGACAGTAGGTCTTAGCGGGATGTCTTATTTATGGATTTTAGGTAGTCCGTAAATTTTTGGAGTAATAGCATTATGCAGTGTTAAGTCTTTAGCTAGTTTTTCATCTATTTCTTTTTTGAGGGTATTATTTTTTTTTTTCGTAGATGGTGGTAGGATCTCTATTTATTTTTTTGTAGGTGTTGGTGTCTGCTAATAGGTTGTTCATTTTTGAGTCATAATCTGTATTGTTCATTAGGACTGTTTTGTTACTTTTGTCAGGGTTTAATAATTCCATTTGAGGGTTTTCTTTAATGAATTTCTTAGTTTGTTACAGTTTTTTTTATTCAATTCAATCTCCGTTCCACAACCTATCAAAGTATCTATCAACCTGTATCTCCAATATACTACAACAGAAAAAAACAATTTTTTTGCCAGACTCCAGAGATTTGTATATATAAATAGTTGAGTTTCAGGAATGAATTGAGAAAAAAAAAAGAATAAAAATTTTTTTTTTGAAAATGCCTAAAAAAAGTGAGGCGAAACGTCAATAAACAACTAGTATTGTATTTTTTCAAAAGAACCTAATTATCCAAGAAAAAACAACCAAGTTTATATATATATATATATATATATATATATATATATATATATATATATATATATATATATATATACATTATTGATAAAAAGCGGTTTAAATTGGTTTTGTAATTTAAACAGTCGGTAATTTTCTACTGAACCTACTATCGTAGTAGTATAGTCAAGTAATGTTTACGATACATTAGATGCAAATATTTGAAGTGTTTTTCAACTGATATGGTTTAATTTTTGAAGTATGTTATTAAATAATTGAACTGGGTATACTCTAAATGATCTTTATTATAAAACACTAAATTCTATGTAAAAAACAAATAAGATAACGTCAATTATTACTTTATTACATTGTAATGATAATAAATATTATATTGGTATGATATTAATTTTATTCATGATTTTATAACTTATACTGTTGAAATATATTTTTTTACAAGTACCACGTAATAAAATTTTCATAAATGTGATTAGTTTGTGCCCTAAGTATTTTTATCATTTTGTTGTCAGTTGGTAGCATTTCGCACACACTATTTCAAGCGCGGTGACGAATTTAGAAAAGGATTTCAGCTTGTTAAATCAGGCACGAGGGAAATTTCCTAAAAACATTTCATGCTGTAGAAAAAAAACTATATCAATGTGACATTGGTTCCAAATATAAAAATAGTATTATTACAAAGATACTCTAGGATACATTTTCAAATACAGTCAACCTGTCAATAAGCTAGATTTTTTCTATTGTACTATAACTTTCCATTATAACCTAAAAAGACACTAAGGAATTTTTATTACTCGTTTCTTTTTGGTTTGAAAATACTAAAACTAGTTTTTAAATGTCATTAAACAAATGCTTAACTTATTACTAAAAATAGGACCCTTTGTTATCGCATAACTCATGACTTAGCAGGAATAAAAGTTCGGGTTCTCAAATTACAGTCAAATGGTACGAAGAGACTGGGAAGAAATAGACCAGGCAAAGACAATCTCGATGTTAGCACTTTTACAGCGACAACCGGCGTATTCTTAATTCTATTACATTTTCGTTTTCGTTAATATTTTGCTAATAAATTAAGTCTTTAAAATATCAGGAGTGGGATTAGTAATCTGGTACTTTTTGTGCGACAAAACAATGTGCATATTCGTTTATTGTGTAGAAATGAGTGCAAATCTCTTAGTTAATAGTTTGCCTCATCAATACCTTAATCACAGTAATAGAAATATCATGTTCCACGCAACAGCCATAATGTAAAACAATATTTAGGTTTAAATGGCCATTTTAGGAAATTAATTGCAAAATCAAAGCATTTTTAGAATTTTTACACAAAAACTTTGAGGAAAAATCACAGCAGAAAGAATTCAATAATTTACAATAGGAGTACTAAGGCACTTAAAAAAATGCCGCAAATATTACAATGATTGAGTTATCGAATTAAACGACTAGGACTACGAAAGAAAATAAAACAAATCGATTCATGCACTATGTGCGCTTAAACCGAAATTCTATACTTCAAAATAACTTTGCTCTGCCTGAAATAACCTGAAATATTGCTGTAATAAACATAACGCAAGCTCTTAGCCTTTTAAGAGGGTAACAAAAAGAAACAAAATATTGAAGACTGGTAATACCCAGAATAACAAGGAAACTTTCGGCAAATATGTGTTAAAGCGTAGTAAAGTTTATAAAATAACCAATATGCGAAATTCTGCCTTCTACCATGATAACGTCGAACACTTCGCATTCAGTAGCACTCATTTACAATAATTAACGATATATTTTAAATTTTAAAGCTTGGTCATCCCTTTCATACTAAGCATTTAGGTCTATTTATTAATGAAGATGTGGTAGCATTAAGATTGGTGTAAAAATTAAAATTTATATTAAATTTGGTGCAAAATTATTGTGCGCCAAGACAGTTTCAGGTGGTTGACCTGCTCCTGTTGAGAGTTACTTCTGCATGCATGAGATCAAGTCAGAATTTGGTACCGAAATGACGAGCGAGTGACCTGGTTCACTTATGCACAGCGAACGGGGTTAAGTCAAAAGTTGCTGCCCAAGCGGCGAAGTAGTGACCTGATGCTGCTATGGATCATTTCCACACGCTATCAAGCCAAGAGCTGCTAGCATGCAAATATACAGTCCCTGGCCAAATTATTAGACGCACTGCAAGATTTCATGTAAAATATTAATTACCGAGTGATATTGTACCGTTTTATTATTTTAAATTGATTTGTTTTTTATTTTTATATATATCCAATCAATTACCTATTTATTTGACATAAATAAAACAGAATTAATTTAGAAAAGCATAAGTTTATTAAGTTTTAAAGAAAAGTGAAATTAATGTTAGTAAAAGTCAATATTTAGTTGAGCCATCTTTAGCCGCTATCAAAGCTTTAATTCTGCGCGGCATGCTATCAATGCAAGATTGTACTGTCTCCTGCATTTGAGGATGATGATTCCACACATGAATAATCTTTTCTAGGAGCTGGGTTTTGTTGGTAATCACATCTTTAGCCACTTCTCTTTTCATCAGCTCCCACACATTTTCAATGGGGTTCATACCCGGCCAATCCAACAGAGGGATATTTTTTTCTGCCAAAAAAGCTTTAACAGACCGAGCAGTGTGGCAGGGAGCTCCATCTTGCATGAAAGTGAATGGTTCCCCATTTGGAAACCATTCTCTGAGCTGCGGAATCAACCGATTTTGTAATACTTCTTTGTACTGATCTTGCCTCATTATTCCTTTGACGACATACAGACGTCCAGTGCCCTTGCCGCTGATAACTGACCATATCATCACTTTGGTGGGATGTTTAATCGTCGGGACGACACAATCAGGATGAAACTTTTCTCCATGACGACGACGCACATACTGAGCTTTATTCTGCAAAATTTCGAATGTGCTTTCGTCACTGAAGCAGACCTGTCAAAAATAGGAAAAATATATAAACTTCCATGTTTATTTGCTTTATTTAACTGAAAATGATAATAATGTATCAATTATTGATTAAATTGCTGTATCTTACCGATCTCCAGAAGTCCACATCTTTGTCTTGCCATTGTTTGGCCCACTTCAGGCGTTTGGCTTTCATTGCAGCTGTTAACTTGGGCTTCCTGGCGGGGCGACAGGCCTTAAAATCTAATTCTTTCAATTTTCTTCGAACAGTGCGCTTAGAAGCATTTACGCTAGCATCCTGGAGTTGTGATTTTATTACCTTTGTGGTAGCAAATCTGTTTTCTACACAAATTTTCTTCAAACATCTCTCTGACCGTGGAGTGAAAATTGGTTTTCTACCGCATCTTTTCTTTCTTTTCGGGCTTAATTCCTTCCCTAACTCAATTTTCTTTTTTATGCGTCGTACACTAGCTTCAGAAACCTCCAATCTTCGTGATATTTCTTGGTTTGTAAATGTTTTCGCAATCACAAGGGCCTTCACTTCAGCTTTTTTTACGTGGTGAAAGATCGCCTTTTCTACCCATAATGAAAATAGTCCAATTACTTTTTTAAAACACTGCATACAAAATAAACTAATAACTGAGTAGTATAAAACTGTTAAACAAACAATCACAGTCCATAAAGCCACAGAAACACGTCCGTACCTGACTCGATTCCGATCGCGACTGATACAGGTTTGTACTTGTTTACGTTCATGTATCACTTTGTCAACACAGTGTTGCCATATGTTAAAAATAAATACAAATATCTAGTCTACAACAATTCTTTTAAATAAAAATCAATAATATTGTAGTTTAAATATACCATTATTGCATAAAAACTCTTAAGAAACGTAAAATTACTAAAAAAAATACAGTGCGTCTAATAATTTGGCCAGGGACTGTATACTCATATATATATATATATATATATATATATATATATATATATATATATATATATATATATATATATATATATATATATATATATATATATATATATATATATATATATATATATATATATATATATATATATATATATATATATATTTATATTTATATATATATATATATATATATATATATATATATATATATATATATATATATATATATATATATATATATATATATATATATATATATATATATATATATATATATATATATATATATATATATATATATATATATATATAAAATGTTGAGTTTCAATCACTCATTACATATACAGATTATTATGAACCCAAAATCCAAAATGGCGGCTCCGATTCACCTCAAATTGTAATAAAATCGGTAAAAAACGGTGAAATTTAGAAGAAAACAGTCCCGAACGAGTATATTGATGACCGCCTAACGGGGAAATAGAGAACTTTTCACTTTCGCGACTACTTATAACCCGCTACAATAAATATGAATACAAAATTTATTTTAATAAAATATTCGATGACGATGAGGTTTTCCCTTCTGACTCTTAAAGATATAGAATTCTGAATATTCTCCAAAAACAGTGAAAATCATGTAAAGGCTCTTTAAATATAAAATATTCTTCAATTGTTTGGTCCGAAAATACCTTTTCTGTACTCAGTATAGCATTTTTTCCTAATTAAAAATGAATTATTGAGATCAAAATTTTAAGCAGATTTTAAATGGAGTTTTAGAGACTAAAATTCAGTTCAATAGACTTTTATAGTAAACTTAACAGAGAGGTTAAAGCATTTTAGTATAGTGTTTCGTCTCTTAATCAGCACCACTTTTCGCTTCTCTTGCAGACACCATCGATCATTTACAAATTAACTATCCAAGTGCCGAAATCGCCGTCCTGGGCGACTTTAATGTCCACAATATCAACTGGCTTAAATATTCAAATACTACCGACGAACAAGGTCGTGAAGCTGAATCATTCTCAGTCAGTTGTGGCTTAACTCACCTTATTGACGAACCAACACGGATCCCTGATCGAGACGGGGAGTTCGCCAGTCTTCTTGATCTGTTTTTACCCACCAATCCGGAGATTTACACGGTCACCGTAAATCCGCCGTTAGGTTCTTCCGACCATAAACTGCTTTCGACATCAAGTATCCTGCCAATCAGTGACAGAGAGGCGCCTAGGCCGCGCAAGATTTGGAACTACAAATCCGCTAAATGGGAAGATCTCATGGAATATTTTCGAACTTTCCCTTGGATGGACGTTTGTTTTCGATCCGACAACCCATCTGACTGCACCAGGGAGGTCTCCGATGTTATTTTGGCTAGCTTACATCCCTTTTTCGAAGAAATGCCCCTCCAACAGCTAGCCTTGGTTTTGACCGAAAATGCAAAGAAGCTGTTGCTTCTTAACATATTGCCTACCGACAATGGCGTGAAAATCCTAACACCATAAATCGTAACATATTTGTTCGTGCCCGGAACAGATGCAAAGGAATTATCGACGAGGCCAAGGAGGCACACAATCAACGAATCAGAAACAAACTTCTCGCTTGTCCCAATAATTTCAGGTCCTTTTGGACAGTCGCTAAGGCAGTTAGTCAAAATTTCATTAAATCTACCATACCACCACTCACACGACCAGATAATTCCATTGCGACCACACCTGTTGAGAGAGCGAACTTGTTGGCTGAACTCTTTGCTTCACATTCTACTGTCGATTTCCAAGGAAACATACCACCTACTATTCCAATATTGCAGTCAAAGATCCCCGATGTTGTCTTCAGACAGCGTATCATAAACCGTATTTTAATGAAGCTAGACACCAAAAAGGCTTCTGGCTCTGACGGAATACCTGCCATAGTTCTCAAAAACTGTGCAAAGGAACTAACACCAGTTTTCTGTAGACTTTTCAACCTATCTTACAAAAAGGGAATATTTCCGTCCTGCTGGAAATGTGCTACGGTTCAGCCGATACCTAAAAAAGACAAGAAGACCTTACCAAATAACTACCGACCAGTCGCACTGCTTTCAATAATATCGAAAGTCATGGAAAAGGTTAACAATCAGCATCTTTTAAAATTTCTTGAACGATTCAATATTATTTGAGATCACCAGTATGGCTTTCGTAAACATAGACCAACAGGAGATCTTCTGACTTATATAACACATGTGTGGAACAACGCAATTGAACACTCTGGAGAATCTCGAGCGGTTGCTCTTGACATATCCAAGGCATTCGACCGTGTTTGGCACTATGGACTGTTGGCTAAGCTACGCTCTTGTGGTGTGTCTGAAAAGTTCTGTTTGTGGCTCTCATGTTTCCTCAGAGAGCGTTCTTTACGAGTGGCGGTCGACTGATTTCTATCACTATCAACGCCGGTGTGCCCCAAGGCTCCATACTGTCTCCTACTATCTTTCTCATTTACATTAACGATCTGCTGGAAAAGGCTGGGAATCCAATCTACAGCTTTGCAGATGACAGTATCTTGTCTTTTCATTCACTTTGAATGTTCGGACATAGGCTGCTCAGGCGAATATCCGCAGACAGCAGGAGCTCGTTCAACTTAACAAAGACCTGGAAGAAATTCTATCTTGGGGTGACAGTAACCAAGTGGAATTTAACGCTACAAAAACCCAGGCGGCAGTTTTTTCTAAAAAAGTTAACGTTGCTGAACCCGACATAGTTATGTTGGGGCACTTCATTCCCCTAGCATCGTCGCTCAATTTGTTGGGCGTTAGTTTGGGAACAAATATGTCCTGGCATGGAGATGTTGCAGGCATAGCAAGGAGAGCTTCTCAAAAGTTGGGAATATTATTTCGAAACAACTATGGAATACTGCTTCCATGTTTGGGGCTCCGCTCCCGAACATACACTGCATTTGTTGGATTCTGTTCAGAGAAGAGCTGTTCGTCTGATTGGAGACTCGGAACTGACCGGCGACCTTGATTCGCTGGAACATCGAAGGACGGTTGGCGACTTGAGTCTGTTCTACAAGTATTTTCATGGAAAGTGCTCGAAGGATGTAGCCCGCTTAATTCCTCCTAAAGCGGTGCATGTTAGAAATACACGTCGCGCTGGTGCTTCACATCCGTATGAGGTTCAGCTTGTTATTCCGCGTACAACGCTTTTCAAACAGTCTTTTATATGGAGAGCATCATCCCTTTGGAATAATTTGCCCAGCGCTGTGTTTCCCACCGAGTACAACTTACAGCGATTCAAGAACAACGTGAATCGCTTTTTCCGCACACATGCCGGGATTTCCCTGCAGCACGTGTGCTAGACCCCTAAAAAAAAACATTATTTATTTTATTATTTGCGTTAAAAAACCAGTCATTCCTTGATATATTTCATAATTGCAAGTCATAAAATATATTAGGATAATCATATATTTTATAATATGTCCATCATTATAATATTTCCATTTATTATAGCTATTTTAAATCTAACCTTGTATGTTCAATATTTATGTGACAGCTATGTCACATTCTTTTAAAAAAGTTCGTCAAGATAGATGTTGTAATCCCTTCGGTAAAGAAGGGCATAAAGGGAAAGATCTGCGCCGGGTTTCAAATTAATTTTTATCCAAGCATCCTGATATTTCTGAAAAAGCTGTGATTTATACAAATTGTAGAAAGGAGAACTATAATTTCTTAGATTCATCAAATATTTCGATAGATGAAGGAATCTCGGGACCTCAGGATGATGATGAACCTAAGCCAGCTAAAAAAATCTGTTGATCGAGAGAAGATAAATTAGAACAATTGATGGATGAACTGAAAGAAAAGTTTTCTTCTCTTCCAGAAAACGACCCACTAAGGGTCTCCATTCTAACAATATTACCTGATTTTTGGACATTACGAGATATTATGGAGGAGTTTAATATTTCAATAAGAATAGCAAAGAAGGCAAGAGATGTAAGGCATCAAGCTGTATTTTACCAAATCCTAATCCAAAAAAGGGCAAGATATTACCTGAGCGTACTGTTAGCAATGTTGTGGAATATTATAACTCCGATATCAACAGTTGCGTTATGCCAAACAAAAAAGGTGTGTTGCAAACCAAAGAAGGCGGTAAGGTAATACTTGTACCGAAAAGATTGCTTTTATGGGACGGAAAGATTTTGTACAGGAATTTTACGGAAGAACATCAACAAATACCGATAAGTTTTAGTAAGTTTGCGGAGCTGCGGCCTAAATGGTGTGTTTTAGCTGGAGCGAGAGGCACTCACAGCGTTTGCGTATGTGTAATATAAAAGAATTTCAAGGCAATGTCTGATGCTTCCAATTTGATTGAACTAACAAAAGAATCGCACTACCCATTGCAAGGTTATGCTGATTGCTTCAAGTTTTTCCTTTGCAGAAATAATAAACCCGATTGTTACTTAGGAATTTGCCAAAAATGCCCAAAACTATCAGATTTCCAAGAGTTCGTAAAATCTGTGCTGTGCTACTTAAAAATGATATTGAAGATAGTATTTACAGCATCTGGGAGTCAAGCGACAAGGGCACTTTAAAAAAGGAGTGCCTTAACGTACATGACTTCGTGCCGGAACTATCTCAGAGCCTAGAAAAATTGACGCCTCATCATTTCATCCCCAAGAACCAATCGCAATTCATAAGTGATCTAAAAAACAATTTGAAACCTAATGAGGGTCTCTTGGAGATGGACTAATCGGAAAATTACGCATATGTGGTTCAAAACGCTGCCCAACAATTTCACTACAACAACGACCAGTGTAGTATACACGTTGCTGTCCTCTACTACAGAGCAGGCCAAGAACTGAAGCACTGCAGCTTTGTATTGCTCTCCGAGTGCACAACTCACAACACAACAGCTGTGTATTTATCACAAATATATTTGGTTCCTGCTATTCGAACTAAATGTCCACAATTAACAAAACTTTTTTATGTGTCGGATGGTGCAGTACAACACTTCAAAAATGTATATCAAATGGTTAATTTAGTGTACCATGAAGAAGATTTTTCTATTAAGGCAGAGTAGCATTATAATGCTACAGCTCAGGGCAAGAGATCTTGTGACGAAGTAGAGGCAACATTGAAGAGTCAGGCAACACCAGGTAGCTTACAAGACAAAGGGAATGAAGCTATTCTGAATTCTACTCAACTTTTTAACTGGGCCAAAAAAAAAGTTTTTCAACATTTTTCCATTACGCTAAACAAGACTATAATAGAACGTCTAGAAAACTGGCAAAAAGATTTGCCACAGCACCAGCAGCATCAAAAATTTCTAAAGCTCATGCCTTCAAAGTCTCGCCCGATAAAACTCTTACTGCATTTAGATACTCTAGTGCATCCGAAATAGTATCAACAACAAAGTATTAAAAATATTTTAAAAAAATAGTAATTAGAAAAAAAAAAACAAAGAAATAAAACGCAGAGAGCTTTCAAAAGCTTGAATTGTTCTAACATTCTTCTCAATTAATAGATTCAAGCAAAATTATAAAATTTTAGTTGGTTTTATTAAACTTTCAGTCATACTGCCACCGGTTCTTTAGCGTTCCGCTGAAGATGAAGGCTTAAGGACCAATTCCGAGTGCGGATTCGTATTCAGAATGCACAAAACCACGAGATAACACGTTTCGCTTAAGAATTTCAAGTAAATGGTTTGTGTGAGTTCATTTAACAGTGGGTTTTTCTTTATATATGGCATTGCTTGACGCCATTTTGACTCCGCCATATTTGATTTATGAAGTTTGACTTCATGATACAAAAAAGTAATCATTTGACCATCTATGAACCATCAATATATTCCTTCGGGACTGTTTCCACCTAAATTTCACCGTTTTTTTACCGATTTTATTACATTTTGAGGTTAATCGGAGCCGCCATATTTCACCAGTCTATCCACTGTTCTCTTATTAGTCAAATCCATCTCGTTTCAGCGCATCATGTAAGACAACAGAAAATTCTGGTATTTAAGCCAGTACTGACGGCCAATAATGGTGGTAAGATATAACAGATACTCGCGTACTTGGTACTCCATCGGAGACTGACTCGCTTCAGCAATACATGCCAACAGACTGGTTAGCAGACTGCCAACACTTCACCGCAGGAAGCACGATTTTTCCAGGGATCCCCCTAAGGCGTATGTGGTTCAATGTAAAACGAGTAAAAGTGATATGGCCCAGGATGAATTTGACTAATAAGAGAACAGTAGGTAGACTGCTAAAATACGGCCCTTCGTATATATATATATATATATATATATATATATATATATATATATATATATATATATATATATATATATATAAAGAGTGATTCATTTAGAGGTACTTTTTTTAAACACAAAAAAAATGAATAAAAACAATTTTATTTTATAATCTTTATTATCATATAAAAGAACCATTCTTTACAATTATTTCTTAAAGATAATTTCTTTCAAATGTTGTCCGCGACTACGGTTAACAACGTCCATTCTGAAGTTCCAATTTTCAATGACGCGTGTGAGTATTTCGAGTGGTATTTGGCCAATGACTCGACTAATATTGGCCTCCAATGCCTCAATTGTAGCTGGCTTATCCATGTAGACTTTGGACTTTACATAGCCCCAAAGGAAAAAGTTAAGTCAATTTTTCTCGAAAACAGTGGATCTTCTGCAAACTTGTCAAGAGCCCAACGACTAAAACGGAAACGATTCGGAAGGTCGGTCGGCTTCAGTTGTTGCACTAGTTGAATTTTGTATACTTTTAAAGAAAGATCCTTTCGTAAAATACGCCAAGTTGTTGAATATGACAGGCCAAGCTGTTGAGAACGGCGACGAATCGACACTTCACGGTCTTCGCGTACACTCTCCGCTACCGCCCCTATATTTTCTTCACTACGTGCTGGATGTGGTCTATTCGGTCGAGCATTATCCAATAATGAAAACTGGGTCTCAAACTTATTGATGGTAGAGCGAATTGTGCGTTCGGTAGGCCGATTATGTGGACCATAAGTTGCTCTAAGCGCCCGATACACATTCCTCGTAGAACGCCCATTTTCGTAATAAAGTTGAACAATTTGTAGAGGCTGTGTCAGGCTAAGTCTTTCCATTATGAATTGTCAAACACTACTGAACAGGAATGCCACTTCAGTTGACACGACGCATGCGCAATCTGCAATTAAATCCCCATCACAAAAAGTACCTCTAAATGAATCACCCTTTATATATATATATATATATATATATATATATATATATATATATATATATATATATATATATATATATATATATATACATATATATATATATATATATATATATATATATATATATATATATATATATATATATATATATATATATATACAATCTTAATTGGGGAACTCGGCAAATTTGGGCGTGATAGGAGATCACACAATTTTCATTAAGCCGCCAATATTTCGGTCCTGGATTGGGACCTTCTTCAGGGCAGAACTGAAAAGAAGAACAGAGCGTATTCACTGATAGTGTCTGGGACAACTTTAAATTAATGATGTTATCATTAGGTTGTTATAATAAATAAAATTAGTGTGGAACAAGAATAAGATATTAGTCATAATAAGTTAGAAAACTTACATGAGAAGTGCAAAGATTTCGTTAGCCTGAATGGCCGTAGGTTATACATAAAAAAGTTGTTACATATAAAAGTTGGTTAATCCATAAAATATACAAAATACACATTAAAACACTGTAGACAAAATTCTAAAAAACAAATTTAGCACATGGATGTAATTGGGAACCTTGGATGTTGAGAACATCGTTAATTATTTCACTTGTGACCACCACATATGGCCACCGCCATTTAGGAACAAATGACAAGAACGACAGGAGACAGCTACCCGACAGAGATAAGGGGTTTAGTCAAGAAAACGCAATTAACCAGAATGCGGGGTCGACACCTGGAAGGAACCGATAGAAAAGGAAGTACAAATATTGGACCCTAAGAGAGAGAGAGGTAGCCAATTGAGCGACCAAAACCACCCGGTATGTAGTAGCGGAAGGATAAAACACAACCTAATTATAAATAAATGGTGAGAGAGGGAGCGAGAGAGAGAGTGACAATAATGGGAGCAACGAAGAAGAAAATTATCTAGTGAATTAATTATTAATTTATTAATTTCTTGTTGGAATCTGATTGGAGGAAGAGATTGTTGGCAAAAAACCAATGAAGACTCGAGGCACCAGGAAGTGTTAGAGAGGTGACGCAAGGTACTGTCAATGGAAGGAAGACAGTAATCGCTAGGTGCAAAAGATGGCCCAGATAAAATGGAAGGAATCTGTGAAGCTCAGAAACAAAGAGAACCGTAAATAGAGAGAGGAAGGAGGAGAGAAACCCTGGAAATTACGGAGCTAAAAAAGAGACTACCAACGCGGTTCAGATGGATCATAAAACACTTGAAGACAGGGAATGATTGTGAGAAGTTGATTTATCACAGGAGAGGAGGAAACTATATATGTTACTAAGACCATCCAGGTCGGTTCTTTTATTGATATTGAGGTGATTCTCCTGGATGTAACACATCTCAAGGAATTCTCTCTTGGAAAGATTATTAGAGAAATGAAGAATTTTGGGTTCCCTGAAGTTAAAAGAATGACCATTGTCAACAGAATGGGTCGCCAAGGCACATCGGTGTGGATGGCATCTAGTGTCACTTTTATGGAGTGCAATACGACGATTCAAGGATTGAGAAGTTTGGCCAATGTAGATTGATGGACAATTGAGGCAGGAAATTGAGTAAACCAAGTCTGACATGGAAAGAACTGGCAGCGGGGCCTTCAGCTTGCTGAAGACACGTCTGTTTTTGAAGAAGTAATATTTAGCTATTTTAATGTTGGGAATGACACACAATATGTGCACCAATTTGTTTGTAAGGCCAGGAATGAATGATAAATTTATTTCGACTGGGGGAGTTAAAAGGGAGGGGAGATATGCGGTAGGTGGAGGGGAGGGGGTTCTGGGGGAATTTGATGGATATGAGTAAGCTTGTTGACGTCATCTTTGGTTCTTAGTAAGAGTTTTCGATTGTATCCATTATCTATGAAAAGTTTTGTAAGTGTTTCTTGTGACTGGAGTAAGAAATCAGGATGGACTATTATCTTCAGTCTTCTATATAGGCCTTTGATGACATTGACCTTCACCTTCCAATCATGGCCAGAGTTTGCATGGATATATCTCCCAGAGGAAGTAGGTTTTCTATACCAATCAAGTTTGATGATGTTATGGGAGTCTCTAACGACTCTTGTGTCCAGAAATGGAACAGCATTGTTGGTTTCTTCTTCCATAGTGAATTGCAGGTGTGGGTCGAATGAGTTGAAAACATGAAGAACTTCTTCTTTGCCATCAGCTGATATGGATAGAATTAAATCGTCTACGTATTGATATAGGACTGGAAGTCGGAAGGATAATCTTTGAGTGCAGCTTATATATATATATATATATATATATATATATATATATATATATATATATATATATATATATATATATATATATATATATATATATATATATAAGTATATTACTCAGTATATATCACCACTACACCAAACACTTTATTTTTGCGCTCGACGTGTGTTTCGCTAACCATGTTAGCTTCATCAGGAGCGTTGATTGAATACTAGTCAGTCATCGCTCCTGATATATATATATATATATATATATATATATATATATATATATATATATATATATATATATATATATATACCATATACATATATATATATATATATATATATATATATATATATATATATACATATCTAGATATATATATATACATATCTAGATATATATATATATATATATATATATATATATATATATATATATATATATATATATATATATATTTATATGCGTCATCTCTAAAACAAAACAAATACTCGAGGATTATGGTTATATCAGTAGGCTTTTTTAAAAAATTATTGTCAGATATTTTGTAAAATATTTTGCTCTAAACTTTTTTTTTATGTCGGGGATGCCCAATTACAAGACAATATAATTCAAGCAGCTTATTTGAAATAGTTAATATGTTTTTTATGGGTCTAGCACACGTGCTGCAGGGAAGTTCCTAAAGCGCTCCAGAAGCAGCATGTGAGCGGAAAAAAAGCGGTTTACGTTGTTCTTGAATCGCTGTAAATTGTACTCGATAGGAAACATAGCGCTGGGCAAATTATTCCAAAGGGATGATGTTCTCCATATAAAAGACTGCTTGAAAAGCGTTGTACGCGGAGTAACAAGCTGAACCTCATACGGATGTAAAGCACCAGCGCTTTGGGACGAATTAAGCGGGCTACATCCTTCGAACACTTTCCATGAAAATACTTGTAGAACAGACTCAAGTCGCCAACCGTTCTTCGATGTTCCAGCGAATCAAGGCCGTCGGTCAGTTCCGGGTCTCCAATCAGACGAACAGCTCTTCTCTGAACAGAATCCAACAAATGCAGTGTATGTTTGGGAGCGGAGCCCCAAACATGGGAGCAGTATTCCATAGTTGGTCGAATTTGAATTATCAGTTGTTGTGGAGTGTAAGCTTTCTGGTTCGAAATAATATTCCTAACTTTTGAGAAGCTCTCCTTGCTATGCCTGCAACATGTTCATGCTAGGACATATTTGCTCCCAAACTAACGCCTAACAAATTGAGCGACGATACTAGGGGAATGGAGTGCCCCGACATAACTATGGCGGGTTCAGCAACCTTAACTTTTTTAGAAAAAACTGCCGCCTGGGTCTTTGTAGCATTAAATTCCACTTGGTTACTGTCACCCCAAGATAGAATTTCTTCCAGGTCTTTGTTAAGTTGAAGGTCCTCCTGCTGTCTGCGGATATTCGCCTGAGCAGCCGATGTCCGAGCGTTCAAAGTGAATGAAGAGATAAGCGTACTGTCGTCTGCAAAGCTGTAGATTGAATTCCCGGTCTTCTCCAGCAGATCGTTAATGTAAATGAGAAAGAGAGTAGGAGACAGTATGGAGCCTTGGGGCACACCGCCCCCCGAAGGTGTTAGAAAGAAATCCGTGGACTGCCACTCGTAAAGAACGCTCTCTGAGGAAACATGAGAGCCACAAACAGAACTTTGCAGACATATCATAAGAGCATAGCTTAGCCAACAGTCCATCATGCCAAACACGGTCGAATGCCTTGAATATGTCAAGAGCAACCGCTCGAGATTCTCCAAAGTATTCAATCGCGTTGTTCGAAACATGTGTTACATAAGTCAGAAGATCTCCTGTTGATCTATGTTTACGAAAGCCATATTGGTGACCGCTAATAATATTGAATCGTTCAAGATATTTGAGAAGATGCTGACTGATACCTTTTGCATGACTTTCGATATTATTGAAGGCAGTGCGACTGGTCATTAGTTATTTGGCAAGGTCTTCTTGCCTTTTTTAGGTATCGGCTGAACCGTGACACATTTCCAGCAGGACGGAAATATTCGCTTTCTGTAGGATAGGTTGAAAAGTCTACAGAAAACTGGTGTTAGTTCCCTTGCACAGTTTTTGAGAACTATGGGAGGTATTCCATCAGAGCCAGAAGCCTTTTTGGTGTCTAGCTTCATTAAAATACGCTTTATTATACGCTGTCTGAAGACAACATCGGGCATCCTTGACTGCAATATAGGAATAGTAGGTGGTGCTTTTCCTTGGAACTCGACAGTAGAATGTGAAGCAAAGAGTTCAGCCAACAAGTTCGCTCTCTCAACAGCTGTGGTTGCAATGGAATTATCTGGCCGTGTGAGTGGTGGTATGGTGGATTTAGTGAAATTTTGACTAACTGCCTTAGCGACTGCCCAAAAGACCTGGAATTGTTGGGACAAGCGAGAAGTTTGTTTCTAATTCGTTGATTGTGTGCCTCCTTGGTTTCGTCGATAATTCCTTTGCTTCTGTTCCGGGCACGAATAAAGGTGTTACGATTTCTGGATTTTCACGCCATTGTCGGTAGGCAATATGTTTAGAAGCAACAACTTCTTTGCATTTTCGGTCAAACCAAGGCTTGCCGTTCTTCGAAAAAGAGATGTAAACTTCCATACCAGCCAAAATAACATCGGAGACCTCCCTGGCGCAATCAGATGGGTTGTCGGATCGAAAATAAACGTCCATCCAAGGGAAAGTTCGAAAATATTCCATGAGATCTTCCCATTTAGCAGATTTGTAGTGCCAAAACTTGCGCGGCCTAGGCGCCTCTCTGCCACTGATTGATAGAATACTCGATGTCGAAAGCAATTTATGGTCGGAAGAACCTAACGGCGGATTTACGGTGACCGTGTAAATCTTCGGAATGGTGGTTAAAAACAGATCAAGAAGACTGGCGAACTCCCCGTCTCGATCAGGGATCCGTGTTCGTTCGTCAATAGGCTGAGTTAAGCCACAACTGACTGAGAATGATTCAGCTTCACGACCTCGTTCGTCGGTAGTATTTGAATATTTAAGTCAGTTGATATTGTGGACATTAAAGTCGCCCAGGGCGGCAATTTCGGCACTTGGATAGTTAATTTGTAAATGATCGATGGTGTATGCAAGAGAAGCGAAAAGTGTTCGAAAATTGGTATCACTTGGTGGTCGATACAGGATACAAATGAACCTTGTGGTTTGTTGAGTCGTTATTTTTAACCACATAACATCAAAGTTTGGGGGCTCCAGAGCCTCTTCTCGTTGGCAAGAGAGGTTGCTTCTGACAAAAAGATTCCAAAGTTACTCCTAAATCGGGAATGGAAGTCGTACCCAAGATAAAGATAGTTGACCGTGCTGGTCGATGGACTGACCTTGGTTGCACATAGAGCGAGTACATGAGGTTTATTTGATTGCAGGTGTTGACGCGCTGAATTTATGTTTGAGTTTAAACCTCGTATGTTGCAAAAATCTGTTTTAAAGTTATGATGTCTGCATGTCGACGTCCCCGAACCAGCCCCCACCCGGAGATCCGAACGGGGGGCTATTTTACCTCCGGAATTTTTTGTATCCAGGTACCTCATCATGCTCGTCCCACAATAGTTAATGTGGAATCTCCTGTTCTGTCACATGTTTATGTTTGTCTTCTTCGGCTTTGTTCCAGGGAGTGTTATTATTATTAGTTTGGGTTCTGACCAGATATTTTTCCAATGATTTGTGAGGTCTTGTTTGTTTGGTGGTTCAGTCACTGCTGTCTGTTTGTTGTACATAGTTTTCCGTTAGAACTGTTTTTCGCTTCTTCGGAAGAGGTTGTTGGTGTCTTTCCTCTCGTTTGGTTCTTTGTATCTACGGAGTCTTGCGGCATATACAGATAATTTTTGTTTCAAAGTTTCAAGGGTTTCTGGCAGTGTTCTGTTGGGAGGCCTGGATTTCATCTTCTCTATACCCTGTGTGACTCGTTTGGACGCGTTGCCGTTCATAAACTGGGTAAGGTATCCTAGATCTCTTCTGATGTTGTTGATTTTGTTTTCTATTCTTATTTGCCATTTGAATTTTAGTTTTGTGCTTACTTCATCGGTTGCGCTTGGGATTGATGGTGGTGTGTCCAGGCCGCGAGTGATTCTCTTCTCACTGATTTCTTTGTCAGGACTTGTGATTTTATTATAGCAGCGCATGATATGTTCGTTGATTCCGGTAGTGTAACTCATGCGTTGCTTCGATTTTCCCGCCTTGATGGGTGTCGGCTTACTCGCCGGCACAACACTTTTGGCAGGTCCATTTTCAGTTGCCAGGTCTTCATCGTTTTGGTCGAGCTGCCATTTCCCGCAACGTCCTCGACCGTTACGTCGCTCGCCCGATGCTTCTTTTATTGGTCTAGTGTTGTTTGGGATGTTTTTAGGGTTTTGTGGTGTCAGAAGCTCAAAGTGTCCCGACATTGGGTTGCCTGTTAGTAGAAGGTAAATAGTTTCGGTGTGTTTTCTTGTGCTTATTATTGTTGGACTGTCCCTAAAAGTTATTTTTGTATCTCTTGTTCTTTGTTGTTTTGAGAAAATATGAAAGTTGCTATTCTGGGTTTCCGAGAGGGCAAGTATCTCTAGGCTCGTTCCATAGGTGCCATTTTTCTTCATATAGTTATAGTAGTTATTGAAGTCTTTCATATGGTCGTCCCCGATTAATGAAAATGTGTGAAGTTCCGACCAGTTTTGTTGTATATATCTTAGAGCAACCTCTCGGACTCTTTCATGATGGTTTTGGTGGCCATATAAGTGTAGGCTAACTGCACGGAAAAGGCAATATCCATCACCTACAATGTCGGATCTGGTAAACCTATCGGGAGTAGTTTCGGCTGAGGCGGTTGTTTGGATCGTCTGTGGTTGTTGTTGTTGTGGTGGTGCTGTACCTATTTGTACGACAGGGGTCCGCCTCCTCAACACCCTGCCATTATCACTATTATAATTATAATTATTATTATTCGATATAGTGTTCCCACGAGTATCTTAGGAAAGAAGGATCGACTGCGGCAGAGCCTGGATGCCACAGAAAGGCTACTTACTCCCGGAGGGCGCCCGGTACCCGGGGGAACCGTTTGCGACTTATAAACCCTGAGCCATTCATCTTCTCCGCACGGTAAACACCTTAAGATTGCGTTTTTGTTACACATAGTCTGGACAACACAAGACATCACAACATGACTCAGGTGCCTCCGGATCGTCAATGTCTGTACTAGGAGAATCCTGGGATTCCCCTAGCCTCTGAGGGTAATGATGAGGGAGTATGATACTATATTTCTATTTTTTATGTAACTGTTTTAACTATTTAAATTAAAAATCCGACCAAGTGCAAGTCGGACTTGCGCAATTAGTATTACGCACGTTGATTGCTTTTAAAGTAAAAATTTTTGTTACGGAGGTATAAAATGATCAATGATTTCACCAAAGACACCCTAAATGAGTTGTCAACAAAGTTTTTTCCGATCTTTACTAAAAACTGGTAATCTTGGAATTTTTGTTTTTTTATATACCAGATAAATTATTAATAATAATGAAAATTATTAGTGATAATTTTCGTTCAATCTACACCCTGTGGAGAATATTCCAGAATTTTTTCAAAATTTTTTTACCAGTACTTTTCGAGATAAGGGGAGGGCAGCGATTTTTCCCAATTTTTTAAAAATAATACGGAGAAAAGTGTGCACAAATATTGATTATATAAGTTTTGAAACTCGTTTTTTTAAAAGCTTTCATTTAACACTCGATGACCTGGTAATTTTTTTTTTCACTTCCGATTTCACCCCACAAAGTAACCTGACAATGTTACATGTTTTCAAAATCACTGATTTCTGCATGTTTTTGTGTATGTTTGTGTTGAGTCCTAACATAATTGTGTTTATGTGGTGTGAATGTTGTTGGTATAAGGCCTGTGGCTGATATGAGGAGGAGAACAATGGTGACTTTTTCTTGTTTCCATACCCTTTTTATCTCTGTTACAAGGTCTGTGTATTTGGAGATTTTTTCTGTATATTTCGTTTGGATGTTTGTGTTGTTGAGGACAGCTATGTCAGTTAGATAGGTGACTTTTCCTTTTTTGTATTGGAAAGTAATATCGGGTCTATTGGCGGGGACTGTTTTATCTGTACGGATAATGTCCCAGTAGAGCTTGTAATCTTTATTTTCAAGCATGGATGTTGGTGTGTATTTGTAGTAGGGATCGGTGTTTTCTCTGAGTTTGTATGTTGTGGCTAGTGCTTGGTGAAGTACTTTTGCCGCTGAGTCATGTCTGGCTGTGTATTCCGTTCCAGCTAATATTTTACATTCCGCTTGTTACGTGTTCGATCGTTTCTTTATGCTGGTGGCATTTCCTGCATCTGTCTTTTGGTAATTTCTGGTTAATATGACTTTATCCTGGATGGCAAGTAAGAAGCCTTCTGTTTCAGGGAATAGCTGTCCATCCTATAACCAATTTTTTTATTTACGTGGTCTATTCTATGTGGTATCTGTGTTTTCCGTGGAATCTTTTTTCTGAACACGTTTTCATCTTTTCCTGTTGTAATTGGGTGTGACCGTGTGTGTCTACTGAGTGGTCTGCCCGGGATAAGTCGAGAGGTGCGTAGTTTTTGTCTGCTTTCACGGTTGCTGTATGGAGACTGGTTTGCTTGGTGTGAAAGAATTTCCTAAGTGCTTGTATTTGTTTTGTGTATAGTGATCTGATGTCTATGATTCCTCTTCCTCCTGCCTTCCTCTCGATGGCAAGTCTTTCTGTACATGCGTTGGGGTGTAATTTCCTGTATTTGGGGAATTGAGAACGTATAAGGATGTGAATGTTTTCTATGTCTGTGTGTGACCATTTGATGATACCAAATGAATATGTGAGTATAGGTATAACGAACGTGTTGATGGTTTTAGTGAGATTCTTGGAGTTGAGTTTTGTTTGTAAACGTTTCGTGAGTCTGTTTTTGAATTCGGTTCTGAGCTCTGTTTTGATGTGAGTGTGGTTTATTTTGGTGCTTTGTTTGAAGCCTAGATATTTGTATGTTTCTTTGTCGAGCATGTTATCGAGTGTTTCATTGTTGATGGTTTCTGTCTCATAGTGGCCTTTCCATTCGCCTTTGTTGATGTGGAGCATTATCTAAGGTGAATGTTTCTGTAATTTTGAGGAGTTCTTTTAGCTGTGTTTCTGTGACAGCGTTGAGTTTTATGTCATCCATATATAGGAGGTGGTTTATTTTATGTGGGTTCACTTTGTGGTGTCTAATGTTGAAGCCATGGTCTGTTCTGTTTAGTGTATTTGAGAGTGGATTGAGATAGAGGCAAAACCATAGAGCGCTGAACTAGCCTCCCTGAAATATAGCCCGACTGATGTACAGCTCTTCTGTTTGGATGCGTTCGGTTTGTGTCTTTAGGTGGATTTTGGTTTCCATGTTTTCATAATTTTCTCGAGAAATTGCTTGAGGTTTAGGTTGATTTTGTAGATTTCTATGGCTCTAATTAACCAGCTGTAGGGTATGGAGTCAAGGGCTTTTTTATAGTCTATGTAACCGGTGTAAAGCTTTCTGTGTTCTTTTCTGGTTTGTCCCATGATCACGTTATCTACGATCAGCTGCTCTTTGCATCCTCGGCTATTTTTCCTGGATCCCTTCTGCTCTTCTGTGAGAATATTGTTGTCTATTAGGTATTGTTCTGTTTTCTCGGAAATTGTGGCTGTGATGATCTTGTATAGGGTTGGAAGACAGGTGATAGGTAGGTAGTTTGACGGGTTTGTGGTGTCTGAGCTTTTGGGTTTGACGTATGTTATTCCTTGTATAAGGAAAATGGGGAATGTGTATGGTTGTAGAGTGGTTTTGTTGATTTGGTATGTCAGTGCTTCGTGTGTGGTGGTAAACTGTTTGTACCAGAAGTTTTGTATATTGTCTATTCCAGGGCGTTTCCAGTTGTTTGTGTGTGTTTGATTGTTTCTGTAATTAATGTGAAATTTTCTTGTTCTGTCACATGTTTATGTTTGTCTTTTTCGGCTTTGATCCAGAAGGTGTTATTATTGTGTAGTTTAGGTTCTGACCAGATGCTTTTCCAATAATCTGCAAATTCTTGTTTGTTTGGTTGTTCAGTCACTGCTGTCGTTCGTTGTACATAGTTTTTCGGTAGAACTGTTTTTCGCTTCTTCGGAAGAGGTTGTTGGTGTCTTTCCTCTCGTTTGACTCTTTGTATCTACGGAGTCTTACGTCATATACTGTCATTATTTGTCATTATTATTATTGTTATTATTATTATCTAAAAGAGAGTAAGAAAAAAACCGATGTGATAAATTCTGTGGCTCCGACCCAGACAAACTGTCACGCGGTTTAATCCGAAAATTATGAACATGCCTCAGGTCCATTCGGCTAGTGATCATCAACCAAATTCATTTGCCTTAGCAATCTGAGAGAATGAAGGATAACTATCCTCTGCGTCTTCATTGCGAGCCGCTATACAGCAAACCGGTATCTTCTTCAGGTTCTTTAAGATTGTCTTCTTAATTCCTGATAAATACCGATGACTAGGATTACCATTGTTACTGAATGTCGTGGATACCAAGTTTTTCCTCCTCTTTGATTTCTATATTTGTTTCTGCAGGCGCTGAAAACTGAATTACATAAATCTTTTTTTTTTTATTGAGAAATACGCAAAAGCCTTGTGGACGAAAAGGCAAAATTCCAGTAAATGGGGTACCTATTCTTTTCTACAACCGACTCGGTCTCTCCCGGAAGATACGGCAGTCTAGGTACGGCATCGATACCGTGCGAATGTAATGGTAATATAGGAGACGTAACGCTGCATTAGGGCGATGGATGTAAGACGAAATAGTGTGAACACAACATGCTGAAAGTAAATGCATCAGTGATGCTCGTTCTTTGTTGCATGCCCTACACTTAATATAGGCTAGTTCAGTAAAAGGACTACGACACAATAAGGTCTGTAACTTAAGAAACGTGTGACGTAGAAAACGAAATGTTAATTTTTTGGACAGCTGCAGCGAATCGATGTTTCTATAAAACAAGCCATGTTAGGGTTTTTCTGTGTGCTGCCTATGAAACAGTTATGACTGTCTTAAGTCTAGGCGATTCTCAATCTAAAATGCTAATCTCATCACTTTGTTGTTTGATAACTTTGCTGAAGTTTACTGCCAGATCAGGTTGTTCCGCTGTGTCTTCTAGAGCCTTACGCAGAAAGCCACCCACTCCTCTCTGTTCATGGCCACAGACCAATTCCTGAAGAGAATTACAACCTAGTCCCACCAAAATTCGATTATGTAGACCCTCTCAGCTTAAAAGTCCTCTTCGGCCTTGATGACCTGAAAGGTATATTTGAAGAACGGAGGATCAAGCATGGAGACTTGTACTCATGTGCATGATTTTTCATGTGCTAACACTAAAATCTCGCAGTTCTTCGTTCATTCTCTTCACTACTCCAAAGGAACAGAGAAGAACCGACATAGCCAGCATATTGATAGTAGCAACTTTATTATGTCCTGTGATATTTTTTAGTCTCTTCCTATACTTGCTACGATGTTGTGCAATACCTAGATACTTATAAGTTTCCTCTGCATCTAAATAGTGTAGAATGTGTTCATAATTCGTCCTAAAACTCCGATGATAAGGACCACCATTGGTACTGGATGTCGAGGTAAGAAAGCTCGAAGTTCGTAGTTTAAATCTTTATATTAGCACGCTTTTCCTCATCTTTGATTGTTATATATGTATTATATATATATATATATATATATATATATATATATATATATATATATATATATATATATATATATATATATATATATTATATAACTAAAAATTAGTTTTTTCGACACCTGAAGTGAATCAATGTTGTTACAAAACACTCCATGGTGGGGTTTTCCTGTGTGCTGACTATAAAATTGTCGTTGTTCTGCTGTTTTAAAGACTGTCTTAAGTCTAGGTGGTTCTAAATCTAGGATGTTAATCTCAGCATCTTGTCAGGCCAAGTTTTTCTGCTCGATTTTCTGCAGTCCTAAACAGAAAGGCTCCCACTCTTCTCTGGCCGCAGACCCACTCTAAAAGAGAAACAGAACTCTGTGCAACCTTACGCGCTAGTCCCACGACGATTCGATTATGCAAACATTTTAAGCTCGAAGTCTTCTTCTACTTTGATGACGTGAAAGGTATATTCGAGAAACATAGGATCGAGGATGAAGACTTCTATTCATATGCACATGATTTTTCGTGTGCTAATATCCAAATCTCGCAGTTCTTCTTCCGTCCACTTGAGTACTCCAAAGGAATAGAAAAGTACTGGTACAGCCAGCATAATGGTAGTAACAACTTTATTACGTCCTGTAAATTCTGAAGACCAGATATCTTTTAGTCGTTTCCTATACTTGCTGCGAAATACTGTTTTATTGCTGTATCTTGCATGCATGTTCTGCAATGCCTAGAGAGTACGTTTCTTCGTCATCTGGATGGTGTAGAATGTTCCCATCAGATAACCGTATGTTCTCCGGATGTTCATGATAGCGACCTCTGTCGAACTGAACAACACCACATTATTCCAGTCCACTATATCGCGGATATTCTTCAACTACGCTAAGTGATTGATTTGGGTCTCGTTCTGAAGTAGCATAAAGTTTAAGATCATCCATATAAAATAGATGAGTGAACTTACGCTTGCGATTTGCTGGTGGACCACAATTATACCCACGGGTTTGGAGTAGAGCAATTGAGATAGGAGGCAACGAAATACAGAATAAATGTGGGCTTAATGAGTGGCCTTGAAAAACTACTCTTCTAAAAATCGCCGGCTCAGTTTCTACCTTTTGGTAAATTTAGTTTTCCAGAGCCGCATTAGACTTTCTATGCAATTCATCAATGGAGGCGCCACTTTTAACCTTCCTAACAAGGGAAGGATCAGTGGGATGTTGTGTCGCTTTATTATAGTCAGTCCAAGCCATGGACAAATTTCTTTTGTATTGCACGGAGTTCTGGATGATACATCCATCAATCAGAAGGTTCTCCTTGCCATTTTCAGATCCTTTTTTTCCTTCACGCTACTCCTGATATCTTGTAGAACGGGTTCAGTCATGCTAAGTAATGTGTTGTAGATAATGCAAGTGAATATTTTGTTTGATCGGTCTATAATTTTTAGAATTGGTCAAGTCACCCTTTTTTGGAATAAGTACCGTTCTTCCCTCCAAAAACTACTTAGGAATTGGTTGTCCCTCATTTAACCAGATATTAATTTTTCTAGCGAGATATTCGTGGGTGCTAGAGAATGTTTTCCACAAAAAATTACTGATAGCATCTGATCCTGGGGCGGCAAGGCTCTTAGTGTCTTTAATGGTATTTGAAATATCTTCCTTTGTGATCGCATGATTAACTTCGTTCTGCTGTTGGAACTATAAGCAGTAAGTCCCGAAGCAGTCTAGGGCAGGAGTGTCTGCGTTTAATGGTTTCTATGTCTCATAAATGTCTTTCCAGAATGTGGTTACTTATTCTGTGGATGGTGCTGTTTCAACTTTAGGTGTCTCTTCTTCGAGTAAGCAAGATGGTTGTGTGAAGAAAACCTATTATCAACAACAGATTTTAATCGCTTACAAAGCATTGCAGAGCTTGTTGCCTAGCATCCTGAATTTTTCTTGAGACCTATTCTTCACGCTTTTCACTCAGCCAAAGGCAGAGTTACTCGAAGCTCCTGCTCCTACTACTACCCCTTATTAGCGGTGAGTTGGGCAATGAAGCCAATGGCAGAGTCACGCGAAGCCTCCTTTTCATCAACTAGTAAAAATATAATACACAGATAGCACAACGAAGTATTAAAATAATGAAATAAAAATAAAATATTATTCCTTAGACATCAAAATTTTCGTAATATATAAAAGGTACATGCCCAGCAAATCCTTATGAGAATGGCATGATACTTCTGTTTAAATAGTCAGAAGTTTATCCTAATTAGCTAGATTAGACCACCGATTTAATACAGCTGATAGAGTATATTTTCTTCTGGGCATATAAATTAAATAATACGGTTCCGTATCACTTATCATTTTGTAAATCACGACTTAGCTCTTATAAACGAATATCGGAAACTTGTAGCATAGAGGTTATACTTAAAAATATAAATAAGATCAAGATCAAGATGAACAGACACTTACAAATATACCAATGTATGTTAGAGAGCGGTTTAAAAATTTTGAAATAAATTATATACTTTTTTATCCACATTATTTTCTATGAATGTCCTCTATGCGCATGGCTCACTTCCAGTTCTAGTTTTAAGAGACTCATTTATAAGGCCCTAGAACCGTACAAAAGTTTACTTTTAAATTGTTACCTATTCCAGTATATTTATAAACGTCTTTTGACCATTAATATATCACAGTCTAGCATTGACTCAGAAAATGTGCTGTGTTCTACCCTTAAAATCGGATACTATATTTTTATAAGTGAGCAGAGTTCCCTCTGCACTATAGCCATGCCGACGAGATCATTAAGTGGTCGAAACAGGTATAGCGGGAGAACCTTAAGTATGATTAGGATTTACGAAGAATATTGTATCTTTTAAATTTTGGATGGTTGTAGCTTCTACTTGATGGAAATTCATTATAAATATATAATAAGTATAAAATGTAGATATGAAGAAGCTGCATCGACAGCGAAACGCGTCATTGCAATTTAAATAAACCAGTGGAAATTGACTAAAGACAGTCTTTTATTATATATGTATCTTTTAAGTCGGAAGAGGGTATGAAGTAGTTTTAATTCAGCGATCATATAAAGATTTATTTTTAAACTGTTGAAGTTTATTTATTGATGCCTCTTAATTGTTGAAATTTTAATCTGATATTGATCACTCCGCTACTGTTAAATAAATACAGTCAATTTTTTCTGTAATATTTTTCATATTTCGAGATTATTCAAATCAAATTACAAGAACGACCCAAGTAAAGTACTAACTGGTTATAACAAAATTATACTCGAATAAATGAAAAGATAAAATATTAGTTTCAGTATTAGTTCTGTTCTAAATCATTTCTGGAATTTTTAGCATTAATCATCACGTTTAATGTGAAAAATTTAACAAATCTGTCCATGTTCCCTTTTTTAACTAAACTTGTTTAATTAAAACAACAAGTATGTTTTAATACTTTTCTTAACTTTTCATAATTTCTAAAAAGCTATGTCAATTAAATCAGCTGGGAATTTCAGGACAATAACTTCTTAATTTGCAGACATTTTTTTGTGTAGGATGCTGGACGCTACCGGACTTAAAAACAGGAGAGCAGTAAAGGAAGGAATGTTCTATCAAGCTCTTTGTATTTCATTTTTAGTCTTGTCAGTGTCTCGTTGAATAATTCAAAGATATTCTTTGAGTATAACAGAAATTAGAATCCAAAAATTAACACAATGATTGATGACCTTAAACTATATGCTGAAGATCCAGCCAACAAGATTATAAGAAGGCAGTAGATATGGGATTTGTAAACGATAAAGGAGCAACTCCAAAGCTTAGTAAAAGCTAGTTTGGAGAACAAGATCATAGATGGATGGAAGAATTTGAAAAGATTTAAATAATAAAATTTTGTATATACCTATGCCTCAACCTCAAAATCATTTACATATGCCACTAAAGGTAAGGAAGCTTTCCCAAGCAAGTCTTAAAAGAGCTTAAGTAAAATATAACTTAGCAGCAACAAACTGCTTGTCGTTCCAGCCATTCTCCTCTTTGGAGTATTGAGATGGGCTAAAGATCTAATAAATCCTGATTATAGCACTCGAAACTTGATGTATCTTCATAAAAGCATTTATTCAACGAGTATCTCCCCTATAACAATACATGGGAGGTCATCTACCTAGCTCGGTTAGTCTTGGGATGTCCTACTCTGTTCGCAATAGATCGAATACACTTTTACAAATGGTAGGAGCTCATGACATTACTAATGTAGAATATTTATTTTTGTATCTATGAATCTAACTTTTAAACTGACAAAAGATAATTTCAAAGCAAATAATAGATGCAGCGTTAGAAACAGGAGCTAATGTTGCAGAATATCTCCGCCGTTGACTACAGCAATATTGCAATAAGGCAAAAGTAGCCTTATTGCAACCAACGAGTACTTACTGATCTTATTTGTTTTGCAGAAGCTTGGGATACCAGGTACAGAGCATTCTGTATAAATCATCATAACTCAAAATTAAGGGTTCTATATTACTACTTTAGATTTCTATGGCATTGATTAGATACCCGTAATTCCATAGATAACATCTGAGATAGAAGCCTAGTAGAAAATGAAAGAAGCCCTAGTTACTGGAATTATACCATCTTGACCTCCAGAATTATTCAAATAAATAAATCAAATATCATATATAATTACGAATAAAGAAGCTATAACTCCTACATCATAGAATTTTCAGCACCAACAGAAACCAACATAGTAGGAAGAGAAGGGAAAGTTATCACGAACAGAAAACTTATGTATGAGTTGCGCAGGTTATGTGCACGATAATCTGCAGAAATGTCCCCATAATTGGACTAAGAAATAAGCTGCTTCTTGAGTTTAGAAAATTGCCATCATTATTCACTTACCTCAACCATTGGCAGTGAGAATACAGGAAGCGATTATCTTTGCTTCGTTAACTGATAATCGCTGACGGAGCGGACATCAGGAGTAATCATTAATAAAAAGCCTAGTTGTCGGGACACTCCGTGGAGATCGGAACCACAAAGGTGCATTGATGACCATTTTATAGATGACAATATTAAAACACCAAATAACTTGTTACAGAAAGTAAGGACACTTTTTACTGTCCCTACACTATAAGATAAATTGGTCTAGTAATTAACATAATAAGGTAAATTGGTTTAATATTAGCAATTACCTAAAAATGATTTTGCCTATATAAATTTAGATATTTTCATAACGTCATTTCAACAAATTTCTTATGCCACAGGCACACTTATGAAAACTGTCGAAACTATTTCGCCAGTGTGACGTTCCGTGAGTTAAAATTTCGTCACATTGATTATTTTTAGGTCACGCTGGTTTTTATTAGACTTTGCATGCGTAGTTTCAACAGACATGTCTAGCAATATTGTGCAACACTGGATCAAAAAAAAATAAAAGCAAACAAGTTCATACGTCTTTAAATAATGGTTTTATTTCAGTTTCGACTTTTTGTCTAGAAGTAAGATAATAAAATCAATACCATTCATCAAATGACAGAATAATGGTATTCAAATAAATAAATAAATATACATATATATATATATATATATATATATATATATATATATATATATATATATATATATATATATATATATATATATATATATATATAATCTAGTCTAATCTTTAATTTGTAAAAAAAAAACATCATTTTCAATTCGTCTCTCTCAATAAGAGTTTTTGTTTTTCCATTTAATTTAGTTTCAACCTAACTTTCATAAATTGTATTAAATTTGATCTGAAAATTTCATTTTTTAGGGAAAAACTGATTAACGTATCCGTTCGGTAATTATTTTTCAATCGTGAAAATTTTAAATGCGAAATTTAACTTGATATTTTTTGCTTAAAATTTAATTAATTAAAATAATAAGTAACTGTTCCTTTACAAATTTTTAAAAGATCTTCCCATCCAGATCCAAAAACTACCAGCACCCTCCAAAGGACAATTAAATAAACTAATGTTTTTCTTTCTGTACATTAAAGAAAAGCAAGATCTCAATTTTACATTTTCATTTAATATATACTTATTCTCACTTTTGTGTACGTGCATATATGTGTGTGTGCGCGTGTGTGTGCGTATGTGTGTGCATGTGTATGTGTGTGTATATGTGGACAACATTTTATCCATATTATTTATATTGTGACGATGTTACATGACTTCTCTGGGGTAATATTTGTATCGGTTCTATATTTCTTGCTTTAATAAGGAACTATTTTCTATCTAAATACATCGTCACGCAAAACGCGGAAAAACGACTTCCTGATTTTCTAAATTCTATTCCGTGCCTACAACATGTACCAGCAGTGGTTGCACGCCAGCCTACTGCTAACGGTACGGTAGCCTGCATAGAGATATTAAAATAGAGGAGAGAAAGTATACAGCCTGCTGTAAGTGAAAGCGTATAGTCGTTAAAAAGGGAAAGAAATTAGTCATTCTGTCTCTCTTACTCGGCGCACGCCCACAATACTCTCGCAGTTAGAATGCGTACCCGCGCGAGAGTGTTGTGGGCGTACGCTGAGTAAGAGACAGAATGACTCATATTATTTCTTTCTCTTTCTATGAGCGCCACGCTTCTCGCGAGAACTTACCTCCTCTATTCTAATATCTCTATGATAGCCTGACGAAACCCTAGACAAGGGCAGACCATTGTCAGTGTAATGAGCAAGTTCGTTCGTTATAAATTATTTTCAACCAGACGTCTGTAGCGCAGTAAGAGAAAAAGCAATTTATATTTACCATTTGTGCGATAAGAGGGAGAAAGACGAAACGTGAACTGTGAATGTGTTGGCCCTAGCTCCTTGGTATCGTGTCAGCATAAGATATCAAGAGTCCCGGGTTCCAATACCGACAGGTGAGTCTACTTATTTATTGTATATTTTACTTGGCCACATACATGGGTAGTAATTGTTGAAAAAATATAATACCGCCCGTAACAGCACTACCGCTTTGGCCGCTCCCTGATTTGTCGGGGCGGTATCGGTACCAATTCGGTAACGAAAACATGCCGAACGTCTATATTTCAATGAAACTAACCTGACTTGCTCCGCGCCCGCACAAGTCAAGCACACCGAAAAAAACACCGCACCGACAAATCAGGGAGAGGCCTTTGTCTAAAAGGTACCATGAAATACAAATGAATAATATGTTAACGCATATTTCATCCTCGCCGATATTTATCCAAAAAAAGGCAATCCCTAGTCGTATAGAAATAAATAGTGTTATGAAAGCCCCCAGCAGCTCTAAATATAAAGTAATTGCAATGACAATTAAGATAAAAATAATTATTATACTGAAATAAAAATTTCAAGTGGAAATTTCCAAATTTTTCATTTGGGCTATTGGTTTCTTAAGTTCTCTACCTATTTACTAATTTAACGAATGTATATATATATATATATATATATATATATATATATATATATATATATATATATATATATATATATATATTCGGCATCGAGAAGGCAACAGTCAGCATAGCGCCGGAACCTGTAATTACCACCCAGCCGGCAAACACCGATGCTCGGACGAACACTCCCGACACCTCCACCTACAAGCTGCGTAAACGCCGACCTATAAAAGACGGCGATCCCACGTCGGTTTCTCAGTTAGTTTCGAGCGGCAGCAGCAGCAAGATCACAGTATCGAGTAGCAGCAGCAGCGGGAGCACTTGAAAATGACAAATGAGATTTTAGCGAAACGTTGTGCAAATTCATTGTTAGACGAACGGATTGAAACCCGGAATTTTAATGTATTACATTCCACCAGCCTATAGTAACATATATATATATATATATATATATATATATATATATATATATATATATATATATATATATATATATATATATATATATATATAAATATAAATATATAAATAACAATACGTGAACACCAATATTAAACATGTTGTGTAACTGACAAGAAAAAGAATTATTTATATTTTGCATAAAAATTGTTTTTAAAATTTTTAATGTCTCGTGATAAAATAATGGTTTAAATATCTACAATTTCCTAAACTAATAGTTGCAAATTTTGTGACTGATATACCAATAATTTTCTATTTTCCTGTCGATGTTTTATAAGGAATGATGTTTAATTACATATTTAATCATTTGAATTTTTGATCATTTAACATATTTCATAAATAATGAAATGCTGTCAATGTATGAACCCAATTAGTTACAGATTGTGGCGAATACTTTTTTCCATTTGATTTAATGAATTTTACTGACTGGAAAACTTTGATACGTTGAAGTCAGAAGTTTTAATGTTTAGAGTCTTTGGTGACCGCATAACGTAAGTTATTCTGGGATTTAAACTTTGGTCAATTTACACTATCGAAAATTTTATTCACAAATAGAGCAAACTGCAGTTTCTACAGCTTCTTCGGGTATATGTTCAGGACTTATAAATAAAAACAAAAATATTAAGTTATAACTTTAAAAAGTTGATGTAGAAGCTCAAATAAATTTTTCATATTAGAACTGTTTCGTTTTAAAAATTGAAATGCTTCCGTAGGACAAATCGAGTAAAAATAAATATTAAACATAATGACATGGTCCAATTTTTAGGCTCGAGTATGCAATAAACATAATGGGAAAAATCTTGTGCAGTTAGTAATAATAAAAATGAGTTTACTAACTATACCGCAAGCAATTTTTTTTGGGATCTTAAAGTTAAGAGTTGATTTATTTCAAAGCTCTAATAATAATTTTAGTTGGTAAATTATTTGGGAGTATTTAATAAAATTAAAATTAAATATACTATATTTGGCAGATAAATCATCAAGTTGATTTTTTTCACATAAAGGATTAATTATTTTAGTTTACGATTAGTTCTAAAAAAATATCTAAAACTTACTTAAATGCTACCGGAATATTAAATAGGTGCTATCCATGATATAACGTACTATATTAATATAAACTAGGATCATGTTTTATATTATCGCATTAGCTCCTTCCCCAATGTGTATAGTTACTAAAGACAGCCTGTACGAACATAATTTATATTATAATTTTTTACTTAGAGATTGATCAAGAATACCTAAAGTTGGAACAGCGTTCGATTTTAAGTTTGCACCTCTTTTACCCTGCTCAGTAACTTGCTCTAACCCAAAGTGGCAAACTCTATATTTTTTTTTGGACACTCATTTTTAATAGCATTTATTCCCCCAAAAACATATATATATATATATATATATATATATATATATATATATATATATATATATATATATATATATATATATATATATATATATATATATATATATATATATATATAATATATTAACGCAACTTTTTAACTCACCTTTAAAATAACATATTTTTAATATACATTTGTTTTTAATTAAAACATAGCCTATTTGAATGTTTCTTCAGCCCGCGATCAATTTACTATACCTACGTCTTCATTTCTGAAAATCCGAAGCACAACTGTATATCACCAGTTAATGATACTAATTTCAACTAAAAATTGAATGAGTCACGTTAGGTTTTATTCCGCAACAGAAAGCTGATTGATTGATGGAGAAGACCCTACTGTCTTCCACACACACACATCTACGAAGCAGGCTGTTGCTTGATCCATGAAGACAATAGTCCGCCTCTGTCAAGCGAGCACCGAGAAGGCCACTGCTATACTCATGTCACTATTAGCCTTCTCTGTAATCTACACATCCACGTCGATTGAGACATCTGCTGATGGACCCGTCTGACCAGAGTCAGAATACGGAGGGTCTAACCAAGGATCAACCGATCGAATAATTTAATAATTAATGGTTAAAGGATGAGGAAGGGTGCTAGAGGGATTGCTTCGTATATATCGTGTTATATATCTTCTTTGGGGTTCTGGAAGTCAATAAATCTAAAAATTTTATTGTGTTTTATTTATTCTTAATATTAACAGTAATATATAAAGTAAAATATCAGATTTAATTTATAAATATCTCTGAAGCCCGTCCTCTGCCCAACTTGTTTTTGTGGTTAATATCTTAGCCCGAAAGTTCCCATTATTTAAAATATTGACTTACAGTGCTTGGAATAAGTTATTCTTTACTGTGAGGAAATCAAAGTTTATTTACTCTGAATTTATTCATCAATAATTATTACATTATGCATTTTAAAATAACTTAGAAGTAAATAGATAATTTATATAAAATTCTTCTAAATTGTAACTGTAAACCCTTTATTTCCTCTAAAATTCCATTTTCGGCCTCTGATAAGGGGACCCACTTTATTCACCAGAATTCTTATCGGCATACGTTTCAAAGAGATGGTGACCTACTCAATGGAGCTTAGAAAAAATTAAATGTGAGGAGTTTTATGCACAAACTTTGAAGTTGTAGCTGGAATGACTACTACTGGCCTACATTTTATTGTGAAGTTCATAAAGGGCATTTTTGAAATGGGATTACAGTGAAAATAAGCTCTAAAAACTTTTAGTAAATAGATAGACAAGTATTTTTAGTGTTCTGTACGGAACACTTATGGGATCACTTCGGTGTCTGTCCGTCCGTCTGCCACACCCGATTTTCTCAGAAACTATTTGACGTAGAAAGTTGAAATTTGGCACAAATATAAAAATTGATGACTCAATCAGAACTGTGTAGTTTTGAAAGTTAAATTTTTACTTAAGGGATTAATTTTGGGGGGTAAAATCGAAAGTGAAAAAAAATTAACAAGTAGGAAGTCAAATGAAAGCTTGTGAAAACACGAGGTCAAAAATATGTATGATGTAATACTTGCGCACACTCTTCTTTGTATTACTTTAAAAAAATGACCAAAAATCCCTGAACCCTACCTTATCGCGGACAGTACTGATAAAAAAAATTTGGAAAAAATTCTGGAATATTCTTCGTAGAGCGAAAATTGTCATTGCATATGCATTCGTTTGATAATTTATCTGATACATGGAGGGTGAAAAACCTGGAAAAAAAAATTACTAAGTCATTGAGTGGGATGTCAAATGAAAGCTTGTGAAAACACGAATTCAAAAATATATATGATGTAAAACTTACGCACACTCCTCTTTGTAGTATTTAAAAAAAAAATAGCCAAAAACCCCTGTCCCCCCACTCTACATCAGAAAGTACTAATCAGAAAATTTTGAAAAAATTCTTAAATATTTTTCATAAAGTGTAGATTGAGCAAAAATTATCATGAGCGCATTTCGTTTGATGATTTCTCTGGTATATGGGGGTGAAGTCGGAAGTAGAAAAAAAAAAATACCAGGTCATCGAGTGGGGTGTCGAATAGAAGCTTGTGAAAATACGAGTTTAAAAATATATGATGTAATACTGGCGCACGCTTTTCTTTGTATAATTGCTAAAAATCGACGTCCTCCCTTTATCTCGAAAAGTACTGATCAAAAAATTTTAAAAAATTCTGGAATTTCATCTCGTCATTGATCATTTTATACCTCTGTAGTAAAAATTTTTATTTTAAAGGCAATTACAGTACGGAACACTAATTGCGCATGTACAACTTGCACTTGCCTAGATTTTTTATAATATTAATGATACTAATAATAAATACCTTTAATGAAAAACAACAAAACTGTAACAGAAACATTAATTATAATTATTGGGGGGGGCCTTGCTTGCAACGTCAATATAAATAAAATATTTAATATAAAACGAACGCACAAGAAGTAAAGAGAAAATATTAGAATAAAAAAATAGAATAAATGGTGAAAAAAAAATTCTTCTTCTTCTTCTTAAGGTGCCTATTCGGTTCGAATATTGGCAATCATTCTGGCTATTATACTTTATCCACTGCAGCTCTAAAAAGACCGGTAGTATTTGTTGAGAACCAATTTCGCAGATTGTTTAGCCAGGAAATACGTCTGCGTCCTGGTCCCCTTTTTCCAAATACCTTTCTTTGGAGTAGTTGCTGTAGTAATCCATATCTGTAGGGATTTCTCATTATGTGTCCTAAATACTCCAATTTTTACAGTTTCTTGTTCATGCGACATAATACATCCTCGTTGGTAATATGATCAGTATAAGAAATTTTCAAAATTCGGCGATATAGCCATAATTCAAATGTCTCAAGTTTCTTAGAAGTAGCTTCAGTCAGCGTCCAAGAATCCACACCATAAAGAAGGACACTGAAGACATAGCATCTTAGAAGTTTCATTTTCCTGCTCAATTTTATTGCTGAGCGTTCGAAAAGTGATGTCATTTTGAAGAGCACTGTTCTAGCTTTTTCGATACCGCAACGAATTTCCTGCGAATGATCCCATTGTTCGTTTATCATGGTACCTAGATATGAATATTGTGGAGTTCTTTGTATTTGTTGATTGTTAACCATCAACAAGGTAGCAGGAACCTGAGACTTACTGATTACTATGTACTTTGTTTTGCTGATATTAAGTTCGAGGCCGTATCGATTACTGACTTCGTTTATTTTTGTCATAAGATGTTGCAGAAATCAGGCATAATCGCCGTATCGTCAGCATAACGAATGTTATTTATTCGCTCCCCATTAAGCAATATTCCTTCATCAGTCTCTTTAAGTGCCTTTCTGAAGATTTGCTCAGAGTATATATTAAACAATAGCGGAGACAAAACACAACCCTGCCTTACTCCACACTCAATCGATATTGCTTCTGAGCGCTCCCCTTCTGATCAAATCCTTTCCATCTAGCCCAAGGACTTTCAGAATTTCGACCATTTTGTGATGTAGGACTCTATCAAAGGCATTTTGGTAGTCAATCAGGCACAAATATACATCACAATTGACGTCTCTACATCGCTGAATCAAAACCTGCATAAAAAAACAAGGCCTCTCTGGTTCCCATGGCATCACGAAAACCGAATTGTGTAGCTGACATGTTTTCTTCACACAACTTGTATATTCTTCTGTGAATGATTTTCAGAAATGTTTTTAAAAGATGGCTTATGAGGCTAATTGTTCGATATTCTCCATTTTTAGCGCCTGCATTTTTTGGGTTCGGTATCAGACTTTAATCAGCTTTCTGGTATTCTGCCTAAATCGTAGATTTTATTGTACATCACCGTAAGCCACTTAATCCCATCGTCATCTAAGAGCTTAAGAAACACCCCATGGAATTCATCGGGACCGGTGGCTTTTCTGTTTTTTAGTTGATTTATTGCAATGGGCACTTCATCTATGGTAATACAGGGCCCAAACAAGTCTATTGAGCATTGTGGTTGATCTGGTCTTCCGTCAGAAAATAACTCTGTAATATAGTAATATAGTCTTGCCATATCTTCAGTTTCTCTTCCCTATCGATAACAACGTTTCCTTGATGATCTATTAAACGTCCATTTGATTTCGTTCTCCGTTCACCAGTTAAGTCTTTGATTTTTCGATAGATATTAAAGCTATCATACTTTCCCTGCAACTCCTCTATCTCTTTACTCACCGTTCCACCTATCTTTAGCCGTTCGAATTTCTTTCTGTATTTGTGTGTGTAGTCTGCTATATTCTCTTTGGTTACCTCTGTTTTTGTGTAACCGTCTTTCCTCCATTAGTCTTAGAATGTCATCTGTCATCTTTTCCTTCCTTTTATGTGTTTGTTGCACAATTAGATACTTATTCTTTAACCCCCTTGTTATTTCATTTACCTTTTCTATTTCGGATTCTATGTCTTTGTTTAGATCTGGGTCTCGGAGTTCTTTATTAAGATTTTCTTAAATTACCTTTGTTACTTTTTCGTCTTCTGGTGATATGGTCTGGTACGTCTAGTGGGGACTTCCACGTGTATAATCTTCGTGGTGGTAGGTTGAAGAAGGTGTTAATTATAACATAACCTATTTCTTCCCTGAAAAAGTTTAGTCGTTCACCTCTGTTATTTCTTTCACCTAGATCATATGGTCCTACGGAAATTCCTGACCTACCTCTTCCAATCTTGACGTTAAAGTCTCCCATTATGACTGTCAAGTCCCGTTTCGGTATTATTTTTAAGATTTGTGTTATTTGCTGGTAAAATTGCTCAACCTCATCATCCTGTTTATCTACAGTGGGAGCATATATTTGTATGACGTTAAGAGAAACAGGTTTCGTTCTTATTTGGAGAAGCTGTAACATTAATTTTTTCCTAGATTTTAAGATCACGTCACAACACTGTTTTTCTTTCTATATATTTTATTACATTTTTATATTTGATTATGCAATGATTTCAATTTTTGAGCAGTGTAACTTAAAACAGTGATTTAAATTTTTGAACAATGTAACTCAACCGTGTACATCGTGTTGCTGACTTAGCGTATTTCGTTTGCATTGAATGAGTCTGATTTGTTAAAAATTTGCGTTCCGGAAGTGTATTTTTTGGTTTTCAGAGTATTTAGAGCAGAGAATCTTTTTATTCTAAAATGAATGGTGCCCAAAACTGTACAACCAAGTTTTAAACAACTGTAGAGATTATTTTCAAAAGGCGTACAAAAATTACCACGATTTCCATGTACTCTACCAGTAAAAAAAACGTGCTAGCTGATATCTTAATTATGTCCTCTAATTAATATTAATATCCACTCAATCCATTCTCAAAATTAAGATATACATAAGAGGCAAATAACTTCTTCTATTTAATAAATAAAATATATATTAAAAATAAAGAAACTCGAGGCGTTACAAAATAGCTCCGCAAAAAAAGGCTACAAAGCATTATTCTGTCTGAAACAGGCGCTAAATTTGTGACGCACTTGTCTGTAGCTTTGCCAACTATAACTCCCACTCCATATTCATGATTTTTTTCAACCAATCCTGAATAGTATATTTTGTAATCCTCTACAGTGACCTGAACCTGGCCATCTTACTGCGCTTATTCCCATAATTTTTCTAACAACTAAGAAAAAATAAATAAATAACATAAGTTCTTTCAAAGTAGAAATAGTTTTTATTTTCACTGCAAAGGTTGGGTTGTATAGAAACAATCTCTCAAAAAAAAGCTTATACGTACCATATATAAAAATACTTACAGAATTAATTTTATTTACGTGAAAGAAAGACAGACATGTATCAAAACAATTAGAGATTTGGAATATAAAAATTATATTATGCGGATTGTATAAGCTAGCATACTTTATTATAACATTTGTAGCGGAAAATCCAAGATAATATTCATTATTTATCCCTTAAATGTAGATGGTGGATTTGGTATTTTGATGTCAGTCCAGACAGAGCTGCCAACAGTATTAATGCTTCTATATAAATTTATATAATTTTTTAAAAAATGTTTAAATTATTGTGGTATTGTAGTTATCCATAAATAATATAGCAATTAAATTGTTAAATAAGAAGATACCGCACAAGTTACGCAACCCAGAAAAAGCACTCATTTTTAACGTTAATTGGTATGGTGTGGCCTAGTGACGAAGGCGTGTGAAAAAAACATTCTGGAAACTTTATCTTTCTTTCTCAAGCGGACTCACATTCTTGAGGCGGATCGAAAATTAGGTTTTATTAGGTCTTTTATACGTATAAAAGACGGCGCGGCACGTCGGTTTCTCAGTTAGCTTCGAGGCAGCAGCAGCAGGATCACAGTGGCGAGTAGCAGCACTTGAAAATGACAAATGAGATTTTGGCGAAACGTCGTGCAAATTCATTGTTAGACGAACGGATTGAAACCCGGAATTTTAATGTATTACATTCCACCATCCGTAAAAACCTCTATTGTTATATATATATATATATATATATATATATATATATATATATATATATATATATATATATATATATATATATACTTATACGTATACTTATACGTATACGTATACGTATACGTATACATATACATATACATATAAATACATATAAATATATATATACATACCTATACATACAGACAGACTGGCAGATCGACAGACAGACGAGCAGACCGACAGATAGACAGACGGGCAGACCGACAGGCAGACAGACGGGCAGACAGACGGGCAGACCGGCGGGCAGACAGATGAATAGACCGACAGACAGACGGGCAGACCGACAGACAGACGGGCAAACCAACAGACAGACGGGCAAACCGACAGACAGATCGACGGAAAAACAGGCAGACCGACGGAAATGAGTGACTATGTTTTTCTTCTAGGAACCCTAAAACGCGAAGAAAGGAAAAAATCTCGCAATGTAATTTTTTTCATGAATAAAATAATTTTCTTTAGCGAGGAAAGTAATAAAATATTAAAAAAATTTTAACATTTACTGTATGTTAATTCATCAAAATTGCTTACCCTCAAAGACGGTACATGTACAAAACTGAAAAACATTAGCGGTTTTTTTTTCGTTTATTATTGTGATCTGCCATTTAAGATTTTTCTGCAATTCCTGTTGACCCACGGATATACCGGATTGAATACATTAAACTATTTTCATAACACCTTGTATACTCGATCTGGAAGCATTAAATGAAAAAACTGTATATGAACATTTTTAAACAAAAATGATATACCTAAATTTGCTGACAAGCTTAAAATTTTGATACCAATCTCCCTTGTTCATATTCTGTATATATTTTCAAAATAGTCTATACTTAGAGGTACTAGTTCTAGTCTAGAATGATTTCCATAGCTGTGGTGGGGGTACTAAGCTAACTTCTGCAGCCGATTTAGCACGTGGTTGTTCACTGCTCTATTTTCCTCCACCATATTGCAGCTCCGTATGTAACCATGGGTCTAATGACCAATACGTATAGCCAAACCAACATTGGTTTAAGGCCCCAGGTTTTTCCAAACAAGCTTCTGCATCTCATGAGACATATTTTTACTTTATTAAGATTTTTTGTAATGTGTTTGTTCCACGTTAATTTCGTGTCTAGTGTACCCATTAACCCTTTTTAGCCGTTCTCGTAAGATTCTCGGGTTATTGTAATTTCCTGATTTTCAGGTTTACTCCCTAACACCAGCGCTGTACAGTGTTCAGTGCTCTTTGCATGGTCTCTGCTACAGTAGTGGTATTTTTTTTATGGGTCTAGCACATGTGCTGCAGGGAAGTCCCTAAAGCGCTACAGGAGCGACACGTGTGCGGAAAAAGCGATTCACGTTGTTCGTGAATCGCTGCAAATTGTACTCTGTGGGAAACACAGTCCTGGGCAAATTATTCCAAAAGCATGATATTCTCCATATAAAAGACTGCTTGAAAAGCGTTATACGAGAAGTAACAAGCTGAATCTCATACGGATGTGAAGTATCAGCGCGACGTGTATTTCTAACATGCATCGCTCTGGGAGAAATTACGCGGGCTACATCCTTCGAACACTTTCCATGAAAATATTTGTAGAATAGGCTCAAGTCGCCAACCGTTCTTCGATGTTCCAGCGAATCAAGGCCGCCGGTCAGTTCCGGGTCTCCAATCAGACGAACAGCTCTTCTCTGAATAGAATCCAACAAATGCAATGTACGTTTTGGGAGCGGAGCCCCAAACACGGGAGCAGTATTCCATAGTTGGTCGAATTTGAGCTTTGTGAAGAATTAACGGTTGTTGTGGAGTATAAAGCTTTCTGGTTCGAAATAATATTCCCAACTTTTGAGAAGCTCTCTTTACTATGCCTGCAACATGTTCATGCCAGGAAATATTTGCTCCCAAATTAACGCCCAACAAATTGAGTGATGATGTTAGAGGAATGGCGTGCCCCGCCATAGCTATGTCGGGTTCAGCAACGTTAACTTTTTTAGAAAAAAACTGCCGCCTGGGTTTTTGTAGCGTTAAATTCCACTTGGTTACTGTCACCCCAAGAGAGTAGAATGTAAAGCAAAGGGTTCAACCAACAGGTGTCGTTGCAATAGAATTATCTGGCCGTGTGAGTGGTGGTATGGTAGAATTGGTGAAATTTTGACTAACTGCCTTAGCGACTGGCCAAAAGGACCTGGAATTGTCGGGACAAGCGAGAAGTTTATTTCTGATGGGTTGATTGTGTGCCTACTTGGTTTGGTCGATAATTTCTTTGCATCTGTTCCAGGCACGAACAAAGGTGTTACGATTTATAGTGTTAGAATTTACACGCCATTGTCGGTAGGCAAGATGTTGAGAAGCAACAGCTTCTTTGCATTTTCGGTCAAACCAAGGCTTGCCGTTGGAAGGGCATTTTTTCGAAAAAGGAATGTAAGCTTCCATACCAGCCAAAATAACATCGGAAATCTCCCTGGCGCAATCAGATGGGTCGTCAGTTCGAAAACAAACGTCTAACCAAGGGATGGTGGTGGTTTGGTGAAATTTTGACTAACTGCCTTAGCGACTGACCAAAAGGACCTGGAATTGTTGGGACAAGCGAGAAGTTTGTTTCTAATTCGTTGATTGTGTGCCTGATTGGTTTCGTCGATAATTTCTTTACATCTGTTCCGGGTACGAACAAAGGTATCGCGATTTATGGTGTTGGGATTTTCACGCCATTGTCGGTAGGCAAGATGTTTAGAAGTAACAGCGTCTTTGCATTTTCGGTCAAACCAAGGCTTGCCGTTGGAAGGGTATTTCTTCGAAAAAGGGATATAAGCTTCCATACCAGCCAAGATAACATCGGAAACCTCCCTGACGCAGTCAGATGGGTCATCGGATCGACAACAAACGTCTAACCAAGGGAAAGTTCGAAAGTATTCCATGACATCTTCCCATTTAGCAGATTTGTAGTGCCAAATCTTGCGCGGTTTAGGCGCCTCTCTATCACTGATTGGTAGGATACTCGATGTCGAAAGCAGTTTATGGTCGGAAGAACCTAACGGCGGATTTACGGTGACCGTGTAAATCTCCGGATTGGTGGTTTAAAACAGAACAAGAAGACTGGCGAACTCTCAGTCTCGATCAGGGATCCGTGTTGGTTCATCAATAAGCTGAGTTAAGCCACAACTGATCGAGAATGATTCCGCTTCACGACCTTGTTCGTCGGTTGTATTTGAATATTTAAGCCAGTTGATGTTGTGGATATTAAAGTAGCCCAGGATGGCAATTTCGGCATTTGGATGGTTAATTTGTAAATGATCGATGATGACTGCAAGAGAAGCGAAGTGTTCTAAAGTTAGTATCACTTGGTGGTCGATAGAGGATACAGATGAACTTTGTGGTTTGTTGAGTCGTTATTTTTAACCACATAACAACAAAGTTTGGGGGCTCCAGAGCCTCTTCTCGTTGGCAAAAGAGGTCGCTTCTGACAAAAAGGCAGATTCCAAAATTACGCCTAAATCGGGAATAGAAATCGTACCCAGGATGAAGATAGTCGACTGTGCTGGTCGAAGAACTGACATTGGTTTCACAGAGAGCGAGTACATGAGGTTTATTTGATTGCAGGTGTTGGTGCACTGAATTTATGTTCGAGTTTGAACCTCGTATGTTGCAAAAATCTATTTTAAAATTATGATCTCTGCATGTCGACGCCCCTGCTCACACCCGGAGATCCGAACAAGCATTGTCCGGCTTACTGCGTTTGAGCATTTGGGCCGGGGTTATCGTTTTGCCTCTCACCTCTTTACTGCAGGAGTGCGCAGGTTAGTTAGTTCGCTCTTCCGCAGCTTTTTAAAACGGCGTCTGGCCGCGCCGCTGTAACGAGCGCGGAATTTAGGGTCTGTTGGTGCCCCCGCGCTACATGTCGCTTCGTCCTTCGGTTATTCGCTACCCAAGGCAGCCACCCCCTGGAGAATTTCAGCGACAGTTGTTATTTTATTTTTATTTAGTTGCGTGTCCATAGATAGTCCCACAAGTATCGCGGATTTGCGATTTCACCCAACGAGCGCCGCGTATAGTTGGGGCTTGGCTCGTTACTCCCGGAGGTCGCACGGTACCGAGAGGGACCGTTCGCGACGCAGCACCCCCCTGCGCCAAGCAGCCCTCGGTAGGGTAGCTAATACCTTAGCTTGAAGGATCCCTCTTAGTTGAACCGCATCCGTCCCATCCCCTTGAGGATAGTTACGGATGCAGTCTTAAGCTCCACAACCACGTCAAGGTGAAAATCCGTCGGGGGTATGCTTCCCTTGGATGGGTATAACTATATCATCATCATATGCCCGGGCGTAAAAGCGATGCGAGTTTAGCTGAGTCAACAGCTCATAGGAGTGGCGATAGCAATCCTTCTGGTGAACATCCTTGGGTCACCTCTATATTGTCAAAAGCCCCCTGTTTGTCAATGAAAGCGCCCAGAGCAATCTTTTGAAAATGCATTAAAAAAAAAAAGTTTCTAAGACGTGTATTTTTACATCTACAGGGGCGGGGGCAGCAGTTTAAAGATTAAGAACAACATAATCTGGTTATCTTGGAATCTAAGTCATCTAATTGATTTTGTATTTTTTATGATGTTGTGCAAACTTTTATGCTCTTGCCTCTCTCAGAATAATAGCTATATTTCAAAAATCACAATTTTACGACTCGTTCATTTAAGAATTTATTATTATTTTGGAGGTAGTATGTTTATCTAGCCCAAAAATGTATTATGTTTATTTATATGTAAGATACATATACAATTAGAAAATGGCTGAGTTTTAGTTTTACATCGGTATTACATATAAAATATAATAATAAATTTAAATTGTATTTACATTAAATAGGGTGTCACAAAATTGCAAGTGAAGTAAAATAAAAAAAAACTGAAAGTTGTAAAAAGGCAAAAAAGTAATATTTCATTCAACCTAAAGATAATAAATATCAAAAAGTTACAAATTACATTTTTTGGTTATATGCATAAGTTATGCATATAACCAAATGGTGAATATGCATAAGTTAAATTAGTACATAAAATTTTTGAGACGAGATCCACTGTTACGGTTTCATTTCCAAAATATAAAGTATGAGAGTTCTAAAAATAAGATAGACGTTTTGCCCTCAAGGAGAGACTAACTATGTCATTAATAAACTTAGTTCTTGCCAAATCCATCGTCGACTTAAATGAGTGCGATAAGGACAAATAGAAAACAGACTAAATTGCAACCATGTTCAACCTTTACGCGTCATGACTATATGCAAAAAATTTCTTTATTCTACGTCCAGGAAACGCCGCAAAGAAAACTGAAAGGACGTCTGCAGCCTTGTACTACAAACCGCTTTGGGTACCATAACGATGTTGCTATTCATATTTATTAATTTTAATAGCTAGTTATAAATAAAATCCTTTCATTAGGTTAGACTTCTACCGATATTGTCACTGGTCTCGGGAAGTCAGACAACACTATAAATCTGAATAATTCGTTACTGGACGATGCAATCGACCAATTTTGTGTGAACGTAATATAATTGTGACGAAGAATTTAAGTGTAAAATGTGGACGTGACTTAAAACTCGATACACTCTAAGCCATAGAACCGGTACAACCAGGAATATAAAGTTTAATACATTGAAGACGTTAGTTAATTAATGTAGGCAACACGATTGAAATCTTAGTCATCTAGATATTTTTTGTCTTTTTTTATGATACTATCTTGAACACGTTTATGTTCATGAAAAACATATTTTGCCATATTTAGCAACTTTTATCTATAATTTGTTACCCATTTTTTTTATGTTTCTCTAAAATTTAAAATTTTTAAAGTCTAACGCCTCACCAAAATAAAATGTCGTTTAATACGTATATTGACCGACAATGAAAACCAAATTTTTTTGTGCTGGAGTATTAATAAAATAATATAACATGGTTTTAATTAAATGAATAAATATAGGAAATATATAAATAGCCACAAGTAACCCCATTACACTAATATTATTAAGATTTAATTATATTCTTTTATTTTTAATGGATTTCAAACGAGGAAACCTGATATATTTTTCAGTGCCATTTTCCGGATTATAGAGTTAGAGATAAAAGACATATACTCAACTGTAAAAATAATTTTATTAATTCGAATAAATATTTTTTCCTCATTCTACACATGGATAAAATGAACGTCAAAATGTGTACTTTAAAAAGACACAAAATACATAAGGTAACTATAAAATCTTCAAAAGTTTAAATGAAATAATGAATACAATGATAAAACCAATTTAAAGTATTTTTTTTAAAATTTAAACCATAAGACCTATTAACGGAAGAGGGGGAAGAAACTAAACTTCGCGTTATAACTCGTCTAGCCTCAATCAATTTTACAGACCAAAGAATTCTCTCAATATTAGCAGTTTTAACTACTATTCATTTTTTATGTGCAAAATCGTATCACGACTTTTTAAAATCTTACTAAGAGTTAATTTATTCCTAGAATAAAGTAAACTGGTGTGTTACAGTATGTCACCAAACCAGATAAAAGAGGTACTATTATAATATAATTTTAAAAAGTAGAATATAGTAAACCGTGTTCATTATTAAAAACAATCAGAAGCAAGTAGAATTTCTAAAAAATATATCATTATGTTAAAATTATCTAGAAATTATTTTAACGCTGACATTTTATAAACTTCTAAAACGTGTTTTGTGGCATGACGAACATTCTATTGGTCAATTAGAAGAAATTAACAAATTTTACCAAGTTTTAGGAGAATCTGTTCACAAATCAGACGAAAAAATATTTTTTTACAAATTCTGGTATAATCTACATATTTGTAAATGAGACTAGACAAGACACAGTCGAAATAAATAAGTATTTATAAAATTTTAGAACAATTTAGCCTAAACTAAATGAAATGAATTACATTTTTAAATATTTCTACAACATTCTATATGGAAATCAGTTGCAATACACAATTTTCTAATTTTACTCATAAATCAGACCAAATTAATTTATTTTTACAAATTTCAAAAAAATCTAGTATGTGAAAATTAAAAAATACATTAAGTGATTGCGATTTGACCAATTCAACCCTTTACATTTTCAAAAATGTTTGTTGATCTTGATATTGTATAATCAGGTATCATGGCCATAGTGATTCTCAAACTGAATGTTGAATATGTAATTGTAAATATAACAGTTGTGTATTATCAAATTAAAATGATCTGCATATAGTTGTTCATATGTACATCAGTGATGTAGCATTTGGAAGTACATATATATATATATATATATATATATATATATATATATATATATATATATATATATATATATATATATATATATATATACATTATACATATATACATATATACATATATACATATATACATATATACATATATACATATATACATATATACATATATATATATATACATATATACATATATACATATATACATATATACATATATACATATATACACATATATACATATATACATATATACATATATACATATATACATATATACATATATACATATACATATACATATATACATATATACATATATACATATACATATATACATATATATATATATATATATATATATATATATATATATATATATATATATATATATATATATATATATATATATATATATATAGAGTCGGCCAAGTAAGAAGGTGCAGCCAATAAACAAAATTTCTTTTTTTGGGATCCCTGCAAACAATGCTTTATGGAAACAGATTCATTTTGAACTTTATCTATGGTTAAACAGTTGCATTCGCTTAGCACTTGGAGGCTGTTTCTATGTTATCATCCAAAAGGTCCGAAAATGACTTCTATAGTGGCTGGCAAGTAAGTGAACCGACCGATACTCTCAGTTAAAAAATTTTGATGATTTACCAGAACGTGGTTAGAGAGGAAAAGTGTTGCATAAAGACGGAAAAATGATTATTACCATGTTCCCGAAATCCTCAATTAACTTTGCGCCATGGAGTGCAAAAACTAAAGCAGAAAGGTTTGAATATGTTGTATGAAACGATTCGCACTCATCTTCGGGCTAAGGATTTGAAGTGGTGGAATACAATCAAGAAACCATTGCTGAGAGAAAAACATAGTGAGAAACAACTCACGTGGGTAGAGGAAGAAATAGATCGAGACTGGAGCAATGTAATTTTTTTTCCGACGAATCTTCATTTTGGGGTTATGTTATCAGCCCACGAGCGTAGTCAATTTCCACTAACCGATTGGGTCAGCGCCCTGTAAAATGTTGTGTAAAGATAAATGTTTGGGGATGTCTTTAGGAAAAAGGATTTGAGAGATTCTCCATCTTTACCTACAATTTGAAGAGGAAAAAATGCTCTAGATTTACAAGAAGGTATTAGTACCGACTGCTAAATGGTTGTTTGTTGATAAAAATGTGGAGTGAATGCTTCAAGAGGATAATGACCCCAAACATCGGAGTAAAACGTGTAGCCAGTGGAGAGAGGAATCCGGTATGGTCACTCTAGATTGGCCACCTCAGTCGCCCGAAGCAAACCTAATCGAGGATATGTGATCATACATGCATACACAAACAGAAGCTTCGTAGTAAAAAGGTGTAGACAGTGAAGCAGCTGTCACGGCAAATTCGGACAATTTGGAAATCTTTGTCCCAAGAATACGTGGCAAATCTCTTCGAAAGTCCCGAAGATGCCAGGGGATCATCGATGCTGATGGGAACTGAACGCACTACTAAATCATTGGCATTTTAGCGGCAATTCTTTACTGTCGAATGATGTAAAAAACTTTTAAATAAATAAATTTTCTAATGAACAATGGGCGACAAGTTCTTACTTGACCGACTGTATATATAATTAGACATCACGTTAAAAATTAAAGCCCTAAAGACTGTAATCAACATTTTATGAGGAATTATGTAGTACTTTATTAAACGCAGCATAGGAACCCTCCAAATCAAACAAGAGCTGTCGCACTTGTGATTCCGATAGCTCATCTGACGCTTGCATAGAATTTAAAGTATTTAACCATTCTCCAACCTTTTGTTTTCCTTCAAAATCTGAAGGGAGAATACTTAGTCTATTCATAGTATCGACAAGATCACGGATTTCTGGATGAAGATCATCCATTGCTCTTATTTCCAATCGCAATTTGTCCATTATAGTTATAAACAGTGAAACTATGTCAGCTATGCATTTGCTAGTATTTCCTTTGTCATCTTTTATTGTGATTGGTCTATCTTCTTTTATCCGTTCTAAGGCAGCTGGGCAATCGAGCTGGAAAACACGTCTAATTAGATAATAGGTAGTTATAACGTTTACTAAATATTATTTGGAGTTTCGGCGAAACTTTACAAGATATGAAAGAAATAGCCTAACATTTCTTAATTCATTTCTCATATAAAAGGTGCTTTTAAAATTTTGCCAAATGTGATATGCCCCGATACCCCGAGTGATACTGAAAATAGAAGAATTATAAGTTTGTGTAGAGTTCTCATAGGATCCATCAGATTTAAAGAATCTCTACTTTTAACTTCCTTGCCCTATATAGAACTTGTTCCTTTCAATAATATTTATTAAAAAAGTAATTTTTATGAAGAAATATCTCTATTTGTTTCTGTGATTGGTAATTTTTTACTCCATTTGATCATAGTCAAAAACTGTACAAAATAATTCACCCCATTAATGCAACTCTACTGATATCGCCTGGCGGCTAATATTGAAAAAAAGTAGAATTAAAACAAGCACAAAGTCAGCCCACTATTAAGTCGACTGTTAAAGCTCATATGTTGTTATATAAAAAAAGTGTGTGGAATGTTTTTATTGTTACATCTAGAAGCTTAGTGAAGATTAGGTTTTGTTTTGGCCTAATTAATTGGGTAAAAATTAGATTTTCTTCATGATGGGTACCGAGCAAGAAACAAGAAATAAATGAATATAGTAGACTCTAATTTTGATGTATATCTAATAAGTGTCTTAATATGGACGTTCACTTTTAACAGGGAAAAGCGTAGTTTTTTCACTTATTTTGTTGCAAAAAAATAACAAAATATCACTTAGTTGATTGCTAAAAAAATAATAAAATGTCACTTAATTCATTACTGAAATTGCCAAACTTATTTTAGTTTCATAAGTTTGACGGATTTATGATTTACTCAGCTTATCGGTGAACCAAGACGGATTACTGACCACAACAAAGAGTTCGCCAGCTTTCTTGATTATAAACTGGTTTAGATATTGTAAGAATAAGTAAGAGGCGCTTAAACCGCGTAAGATCTGACACTGTAAATGGGAAAAACCCATAAAATATTTTTGAATTTTGTCTTGGATAGACGTTTGTTTCAGATCCGACGACCCCCCTGACTGCGCTACGGAGATTTCCGATGTCATTTCGGCTGGTATGGAAGCTTACGTCTCTTTTTCGAAGAAATACCCATTCATTCTTGGTTCGACTGAAAACGTAAAAAAAAATCTTGCTTACCAACAATGGCAGGCAAACCCTAACGTCATAAATCGTACCCAGAACAAATAATCGAAGACATTAAGAAAACGCACGATCAAAGGAATAAAAACAAACTTCTTGCTTGTCCCACCAATTTCAGATCTTTTTTTCTGTAGCTAATACTATTAGTCAAAATTTCACTAAAACCAGTACCACGCTACTTCTTAATGGCCAGGTAAGACTATTGCAACAACACCTGTTGAAAAATCCACCTTGTTCGCTAAACTCTTCTCTTTACACTTTGCTGTTATTACCAGGGAAAAACACCACCCAATCAAAGATGCCCGATATTGTCTTCAGACAGAGGGTCATAAGACGTATTTTAACGAAGTTAGACACCTACTCAAAAAATGCGCGAGCGAACTAACATCAGTTTTTAAAGACTTTTTAATTTCTCCTACTGAGAGGCAATATTTCTTTCCTGCTGAAAATACGCTAGGGTTTCGCCTATACCCCAAAAAAGCAAAAACACCTTTCCAAACAACTACGAACCAATCGTACTGCTTTCAGTAATATTGAAAGTTCGGGAAAAGTCTCATCAATCACCATCTTTTAAACCATTTGGAAGAATTTAATATTACTAGAGACCATCATATATATCTTCTAACTTATGTCACAATTTTTGGAAAACCTCGAGCGATTGCACTTGATATATCCAAGGCATTCGACCATGTTTGGCATGACGGATTGTTGGCTACGTTACGCTGTTATGGTATGTCCGAAAAGTTTTGCTTATGTCTCTGGTATTTCACACACACTAAGCCCTTTACCGCCGTTGTGCTCTAAAGTTCCATACTGTCTCCTAGTCTCTTTCTTGTTAACGTTAAACATCTGCTAAAAAGCGCCAAGGATATGATTCCGAAAGCACACTTTTTGACATTTGACACTTATGAATTTACCGGAAGTAACAAAGATAAAAGACTCGCTTTCCTTAATTTTTTATACAACTTTAGTCCATGAATCGAATCTAAATTTTGCCGATGAGAAAGCGCTTGTTTCTTCATTTGCTCTGAACCCTCGAGCATCAGCTACCTATGCAAATATCCGCACATAGCAGTAAGTTGTGCAACCTAAGAAAGACTTGGCAGACATTCTATCTGGAAGTGACAATAACCAAGTAGAATCTAACGCTGCAAAAGCTAGGCGGCAGATTTTTCTAAAAAAGTTAATGATGCAGCGCCCGACATAGTTATGTCGTGACACTCCATTCCTCTATCTTCGTCACTCAACTTTTATATGGAGGTGTCCTTCATAAAAGCGATACGGAACTAGCACTGTGCAAATCAGTTTTTAAGTACCTACAGCCACAAAGTATTTTTATTTTTTAGCTCGACTCGCATCAATCCCGAATTGGCTTTCACTCAGTTTACAACTTCTTACAAAAAAAAAGTCGATAATTTCATTTATGCACGTTCAAACTCTCTGAATGTCAAACCTAAAATAATTGCTTTTATAACTTGTTATTATAATATTTATGTACTTTTTGGATATTTTTTTAAGAACATACTTAATAACAACAGAAAAAAAATTAAAGTTTGTTTAAAAATCATGCTGCAAAAATTCGAAAAATCACACATGTCAAGATAATTTTATCTATTTCTTGTTTTAATGAAGTTCTCGATCTTTCCCTATGCACGTGTGGTGAAAGTTGCGTTCCATCCCTATTCACCCTCTATAGGAATGGAAAGTGCTCCAGCAAATCAAAACAACTATATACATAAAAAAATATTTCTTTGTCTCAGCAGAGCAAAAAAATCATTCCCAGGATATTACGTACATTTAGACACCTCTTCACCCTATTCCACCCATAACGTAGGGATTGCAAATTGCTTACACAACTACAAATCGATGTATTTATACTAAAAAAATTATTCAGACACTCAGGTTCGAAGAGCTTCATGAAAAATGGTGTAGCAACAACTATGAGCTACCCCGTGAAGCTTCTCAACCCTTTACGGGGGGTGAAAGTCATTGTCACTGCTACATAACGGTATCTTGGATTCAAAAATATTATTTTTGGGCCCTCAAATTCCTAAGGAAATGATGAAGCAATTAATATACGGGGGGGTAAAAATCATACACACTACTACGCAACTGGTGCTCCCATAACGGTTTTTTTTTTCTCACCTATACTTACAACTTCTTTGCTCTTTATAACGTTACTGTAGTAAAAAAGTACAAATTCCAAGAACTGGTGTATTAATTAAACAGGTACCGAAGTATTTCCGCATTAAAAACAAATATTATCGTTATCAACTTTAATAAATCTTACATTTAGATATCTTCCTTCTATTTTCTAGCTTTTTTTTTGCATTTCCTAATGGTTCCAAAAATTCCTTAAGTTATTATGGCATAGTATAGAATTTTTTTTATAGGTCCAGACACGTGCCGCAGGGAAGTCCCTAAAGCGCTACAGGAGCGACATGTGTGCGGAAAAAGCGATTCACGTTGTTCTTGAATCGTTGGAAATTGTACTCGGTGGGAAACACAGTCCTGGGCAAATTATTCCAAAGGGATGATGTTCTCCATATAAAAGACTGCTTGAAAAGCGTTGTACGAGAAGTGACAAGCTAAACCTCATACGGATGTGAAGTATTAGCGCGACGTGTATTTCTAACGTGCACCGCTCTGGGAGGAATTAAGCAGGCTACATCCTTCGAACATTTTCCATGAAAATACTTGTAGAACAGACTCAAGTCGCCAACCGTTCTTCGATGTTCCAGCCAATCAAAGCCGCCGGCGCCGGTCAGTTCCGGGACTCCAATCAGACGAACAGGTCTTTTCTGAATAGGATCCAACAACTGCAGTGTATGTTTGGGAGCGGAGCCCCAAATATGGGAGCAGTATTCCATAGCTGGTCGAATTTGAGCTTTGTAAAGAATTAACAGTTATTGTGGAGTATAAAGCTCTCTGGTTCGAAATAATATTCCCAACTTTTGAGAAGCTCTACTTGCTATGCCTGCAACATGTTCATGCCAGGACATATTTGCTCCCAAATTAACGCCCAACAAATTGCATGACGATGTTAGAGGAATGGAGTGCCCCGACATAACTATGTCGGGTTCAGCAACGTTAACTTTTTTTTTTAAAAAAAAACGGCCGCCTGGGTTTTTGTAGCGTTAAATTCCACTTGGTTACTGTCACCCCACGGTAGACTTTCTTCCAGGTCTTTGTTAAGTTGAATGAATTCCTGCTGTCTGCGGATATTCGTCCGAGTAACCGATGTCCGAGCGCTCAAAGCGAATGAAGAGATAAGCGTACTGTCATCTGCAAAGCTGTAGATTGGATTGGTCTTTCCCAGCAGACCGTTAATGTAAATGAGAAAGAGAGTAGGAGACAGTATAGAATATACCATATTAAACATACTTTAATTTGATGTTTATAATGAACAACTTGCTTCAGTGTTAACTAGAGTATACTACGTGGAGATAGCATAGCCGGACTTATACTCCTTTTCATGTCCGTCAGTACGTCGGTTATATCAAAATAAAGTGGAAATGACGGCAGTGAGAATAGCTTTTACCTCCTGTAAGGGGTTGAAAAGCTTCAGGGGGTGGCTCATAGTTGTTACTACACCATTTTTCAGGAAGCTCTTCTAACCTGAGTGTCTGAATAATTTTTTTGGTATAAATATACATTTGTAGCAGTATGAGATTTGCAACCCCTACGTTAGGGGTTGAATAGGGCGGAAAGGTCTAAATGTAGGTAATATCCTTGGAATGATGTTTTTACCTTGCTGAGACATAGAAATATTTTTGTATGAAAGTAGTTGTTTTGATTTGCAGGAGCGCTTTACAACCCTATAGAGGATGAATAGGGGTTGAAGGGTGGGTTTTTGGGGCTCGAGTCCATGGAAACTTTTGATCAGCTCAGCTAACTTTATATAATTATACCCAAATAGTGACATAACTTATAAGCTACCAATAAAAAAAATAATGAAAAGAACATAGAAAGTGTTCATGTAATACTTTATATTATTTTTATTGTTAATGTTACTCAAAAATAAATGAAAACTACATATACATACCCTAAACTTTTTAACAAACGTATCAATTGTGGGAAACTCATCTCCCTTAACCTGACGGAATGCAGCTTTATACTGGACCAACAGTTTACTACAAGCACCTGTATATTCCTTTGGAGTTACACAATCTCGAATGTAAGCTTTCTCAAGTTGTTGTAAAGTATTTATTACTGCATAAAGGTCAGCTAAGTTATCATACCTTAAAACAAGGGAGATATATAGAATATTAAAAATAAAAGAAAAAAATTGCTTTTTCTTTTAAACATAATTTAATAAAAAAAGAAATCGATGGCTGTTTAAGGCATAACGATGACAGATCATTTTAAGCTATAAAAGATTTCCTTACGATTGATATATTCGTATAATCTATTTCTTATTATTATATACTATTTTTCACTACTCAGTATATATCACCACTACATCAAACACTTTATTTTTCCACTCGATGCGCGTTTCGCTACCCATGTTAGCTTCATCAGGAGCGATGATTAACTTGACAGTGTTTGGTGTAGTAGTGATATGTACTGAGTAGTGGCATTGTGCCAAAGATTTCACATTCCTAACATACTATTTTTCAGTTATTGCTCAACTGAATCAGTAGCACTTCATATGGCTACGTAGTATTTTCTCAGGCGCTTTAATTATTCCAAAAAATTTTCCAAAAAGTTTTACCAATGAAAGTGACGTCTAGAAAACAATATGGTAACATTAGTAAATTCAACTATTAGTGGGTGATGAAAATTGTAAATAAGGATAAAACCTAGTAATATTTTGAACTGGCGTGATTAAATCGTAATATGTGTAAATAATAAAAACCCTCGTTGGTTTAGAATTAGACAAATTACTGATATTAAAGTGTAAGTTTCAAAATGGTAGCATTTCTTACATGGTCGATTATTCGCCTTCTAATTTTTAGTGTTCCGTACGGAAAACTTATAGATGACTTCGGTGTCTGTCTGTCTGTCACACCCGATTTTCTCCGAAACTATTTGTCATAGAAAGTTGAAATTTGGTAATAATATAGGAATTGATGGGGGGGGGGGGGGGGGGGGGGGGTGAAATCGGAAGTGAAAAAAAAATTTTACTAAGTCATCGAGTGTGGTGTAAAATGAAAGCTTGTGAAAACACGAGTAAAAGATATACATATACATATATACATATATATATATATATATATATATATATATATATATATATCTATATATACAAATTAAACCTTGCGCACACTTTTCTTCGTATTATTTTTAAAAAAATCGCTGTCCCCCCACCTCATCTTGAAAAGTAGTGATCAACTGAAAGAAAATTATCACCTTTAATAATTTATCTGGGATATAAAAAAAAATATATTTACTAGCGGAAGTTGCCAAACACAATAAATGCGGAGAGTGAACGTTACAGGAACCACATGAAATATATTAAAAATTCCTAAATTTGGGAATTAAAAATAGAACTCAAATATTTCTGACTAAATTAAGATTAAAATAGAACAAAAAAGTAAAAAGGCGATAACATGTTTTAAACAAGTATCATAAAGCACTGATCTGAAGAATCCTACATCCTTTTTAAACTTTCGAATTGGAGACAAATGGCTCCATCTATTTATTTGATCAAGAAGACGTACAATTCTACAGACTGCCCATGGAGACGAGATCTACACAGAACAGTAAAAGTCTTGTAAATTACAGTAAATTATAAATTTAAAAATTGATTTATTGAAACAAAACTTCGAATTAACATTATTCAAAAAATATTAAGCTTAACATGAAACATAATCATCTAATCATCCGAAACACCAGCGAAAAGAGGAGGGGGTGAAAAATTATCAAGTATTAGGTTCTCTATGTAGAGTAATTATTTATTAAATTACTAGTATAACATTCAATTTAAATTAATATTTTTTAAAAAGGTATTAGAGAAACAAACTTGTTAATTATTTAACAATGCTATCTATAAGTTCCTAGATAACCTATGCATCCAACATCCATAGTCCAAAATTATATTACCCGACCCAAAAAACCAGCGAAAAAAGGGAGAGATGAAAAATTATTAAGTAATAGATTCTCTATATAAAGAGTCAGTATTTATTAAATTACAGGTATGACATTCAATTTAAATCAATGTTTTTTAAAAAAGTCTATTAGAGAAATAAATTGTCTCGCTGATTAGTTAACAATGACATCTATAAGTTCCTAGAGAACCTATACTTCTACCATCCATAGTCCAACTGTAGTATGCATATTATCAAAAGCAAATTAAATTCAATAAAAGTAACTTGCAAACTAGAATGATTACACATTATTAAGAGTCAGCTCACAGATCGCAGCATAATGAAATATAGGTTAGCAGAAGTCATCTCACAAGTACCAGCAAAAGTAAAAAAACTGTAGAACCTTCGACAACTGTGAAATGAAAAGATGGTAGCCAAATAAACTGATCAGGTGAAACCGAAAAAGGAAGTTATGGACAATCAATAAGTCAAACAAGGATTCCTAAGTGGCCAAGGGAAATAATTTGGCAGAAAAAATCCAATTACGAAAAAATATTAATTACTGAAACTGTAAGCTGACTATTAGTTATGAAAAATTGACTAATTTGTGATTCAACTAATAATAATGAATAATTAAGAGAGGACTTGAAACAACTGATATTGATTGAAAATTAGGAATAAAAGGGGGGGGGGGGTAAAGGGGGATCAATTACGAACCAAACAGTAAAAAACCTACTATCTTTGATCATGTCCAACAAAAAACAGGTTTAAAAGATTTTCTTCCCTTTCCTTCTCTCCCCTTGCGCGGTCAGGGTGCGTAATAGAATATCACACTTGGTACGTTCTACCTGTCATAGAAGGCGACTAAAAAAACAACTTAGATGGTAGATGCCTAGATCCCAAAACGCATCGCCAGGTGTGATACCAACGCATCGGCTTAGACTGCGTGAAGTTGCTTAACTTTTCGTGGCAGTGCCAATGTCCCCAGACTGTAGAATCAAATAGCATGATGAAGCAAGTATCTGGATACAAAAAATTCCGGAGGTAAAACAGCTCCCCGTTTATATCTCCGAGTGGGGGCTGATTCAGGGACGTCAACATGCAGAGATCACAACTTTAAAATAGATTTTTGCAACATACGAGGTTTAAACTCGAACATAAATTCAGTGCACCAACACCTGCAATCACATAAACCTCATGTACTCGCTCTCTGTGAAACCAAGGTCAGTTCATCGACCAACACAGTCAACTTTCTCTATCCTGGGTACGACTTCTATTTCCGCTTTAGTTGTAACTTTGGAATCTGTCTTTTTGTCCGAACTTTCTTGCCAACAAGAGAAGGCTCTGCAGCCCCGAAACCTTGATGTTATCGACTACCAACTGATACTAACTTTAGAACACCTTCCGCTTTTCTTGCAGATACCATCGATCATTTACAGATAAACTATCCAAATCCCGACACTGCCACTCTGGGCGACTTGTAATGTCCGTAACATCAACTGTTTTAAGTATTCAAATACTACTGACGAACAAGGCTGTGAAGCTGAATCATTCTCAATCAGTTGTGGCTTAACTCAGCTTACTGACAAACGAACTTTTAACCACCATAAACTACTTTCGACATCGAGTATCCTAGCAATCAGTGACAGAGAGGCGCCTAATCCACGCAAGATTTGACACTACAAATCTGCTAAATAAGAAGAATTCATGGAATATTTTCGAACTTTCCCTTGGTTAGACGTTTGTTTTAGATCCGACGACCCATCTAACTGCGCTAAGGAGGTTTGGGTGGTATCGACACTTACATCTCTTTTTTGAAGCAATGCCCTTCCAAAGGCAAGCCTTGGTTTGACCGACAATGCAAAGAAGCTGTTCCTTCTAAATATCTTGCCTACCGACAATGGTGTGAAAATTCTAACGTCATAAATAGTAACATCTTTGTTCGTGCCCGGAACAGATACAAAGAAATTATCGACGAAACCAAGGAGGCACACAATCAATGAATTAGAAACAAACCTCTTGCTTGCCCTAACAATTCCAGGTCCTTTTGATCAATCACTAAGGCCGTTAGTCCAAATTTCACCACACGGCCAGATAATTCTATTGCAACAACACCTGTTGAGAACGCGAACTTGCTTGCTGAACTTCTTGCTTCACATTCTATTATCGATTTCCAAGGAAAAATACCACCTACTATTCCCATAGCGCAATCAAGAACGCCCGATATTGTCTTCAGACAACGTATCATAAAAGGTATTTTAATGAAGCTAGACACCAAAAAAGCTTCTGGCGCTGACAGAATACCTGCCGTAATCCTCAAAAACTGCGCAGAATTAACATCAGTTTTCTGTAGCCTTTTCCACCTATCCTCCAGAAAGGGAATATCTCCTTCCTGCTGGAAATGCGCCACAGTTCAACCGATATCCAAAAAAGGCAAGAAAACCTTGCCAAACAACTACCGACCAGTCGCACTGCTTTCAATAATATCGAAAGTCATGGAAAAGGCTTCTTCTAAAATATCTTGAAGGATTCAATATTATTAGCGACCATTAATGTGGCTTTTGTAAACACAGATCAATAGGAGATCTTCTAACTTATGTAACACATCTTTGGAACTACGCAACTGAATCTCGAGCGGTTTCTCTTGATATATCCAAAGCATTTGACAATGTTTGATACGATGGACTGATCGTTGTTCCTCAAAGAGCGTTCTTTACGAGTGACAGTCGACGGATTCCTTTCTAACAGCTTCATTCTCAACGCCGGTGTGCCCCAGGGCTCCATACTGTCTCCTACTCTCTTTCTCATTTACACTAACGATCTGCTAGCAGGAATCCAATCTAAAGCTTTGTAGATGACAGTACGCTTATCTCTTTATTCACTTTGAACGCTCGAACATCAGCTACTCACGTAAATATCCGCAAACAGCAGAAAGTCGTTCAACTTAACAAAGACCTGGAAGAAACTCTATCTTGGGTAACCAAGTAGAATTTAACGCTACAAAAAACCAGGCGGCAAGTTTTTCTAAAAAAGGTAAGTTGCTGAACCTGACATAGTTATGTCGGGGCACTCCATTTCTCTGGCATCGTCACTCAACTTGCTGGGCATTAATTTGAGAGCAAATATGTCTCGGCATGAACATGTTGCAAGTATAGTAAAAAGACCTTATCAAAAGCTGGGAATATTATTTCGAACTAGAAAGCTTTACACTCCACAACAACAGTTAATTCTGTACAAAGCTTAAATGCGACTAACGATGGATACTGTTTCCATGTTTGGGGCTCTGCTCCCACACATATACTGCATTTATTGGATTCTATTCAGAAGAGAGCTGCTCGCCTGATGGGAGACTCAGAACTGCAGCAACCTTGATTCACTGGAACATTGAAGAACGGTTGGCGCCTTGAGTCTATTTTACAAGTAGTTTTATAGAAAGTGTTGGATGGATGTAGCCCGTTTAATTACTCCCAAAGCGGTGCAAGCTAGAAATACACGTCGCGCTAGTACTTCACATTCATATAAGGTTCAGCTTGTTACTCCTCGTACAACCCTTTTCAAGGAATCTTCTATGGAGATACCTCATCCCTTTGGAATAATTTGCCCAGGACTGTGTTTCCGACCGAATACAACTTACAGTGATTCAAGACCAACGTAAATCGCTTTTTCCGCACACCTGTCGCTCCTGTAGAGCTTTACGAATTTCCCTGTAACACGTGTGCTAGATTCATAAAAAAATCCTTCGTTAGAATCAATTATTCTTTTTCAGGTTGTTATTGCATCGTCTAAGAAGTTTAAGGGCTTCTAGATTATGTAGAATATTAGTATTATTTTCAATATGTAGTACTTTGTAATAATTATCAAAATAAGTAATGTGTTCTGTATCAGAGACATGTCTCGCAAAGAGATATTCTGTGTTATTAAGTCTAATTCATCTTAAATGTTCTGAAAAAGAAGTTTAAAATTTTTTTTTAGTTCTACCTACATAGGTCTCACCACACTCCCATCATAACTGAAAAAAACCTGGATAGAGCAATAGATTAGTTTTATCCTTGTTATTTATAGACAGATCTCCTAATGTGTTTTTAGATTAAAAGGCAATAAATATATTGTTTTCCATTTTTGTATGTAGTTTATAAAAGCTGGAACCATTGAAAGTCAAGGTTAGAAACCCTTTAGGCGACTCCGTAATGTCAATTAAAGGTAAATAAGCATCAAAAGCAAAATTACATAATATTTTCTTGTAGATGAGTTTATCAATAAGGATATCTCTAAAGTGATGTTTTTTATTGCTATTAATTTTATTTCAGTTTCTCTAGATTCCATGGTCAGTGGTATATCAAAAACCCGGTTACATAAGTGCTAAAATTTTGTGTGCAGTTGGATAGAAGAAAAAATTGTCTAGAATTACACCTGTATGTATAGATTTTCTATAAATGTCAAATCTATGTTTATTTTTATCATTAGTTATGGTCAAATGTCAGAAATTTATCACCCTGTTCCTCTCAATTTCCAAGGTACATTTAATCTATGAGTGAATTGCAGTAATGTGATTCACTAAGACATCTATCTCACACATTGTCGGGCCAAAGACCTGAAATATCATCTACATATCTATAATAATAAAGAATTCTATCAGAAACTGAAATGCTATTTAAAATTTAATTATTTTAAAAAGTCCATAAAAAGTATCGGCCAACGAGGGAGATAAAGGTGATCCCATCGCAAGATTGTCCTCCTGGCAATAGGATTTATTACTGATATTAAAAAAGTTCTGCTTTAAGCAAATTGCTAAAAGTTTAACGAGTTCTTAAACCTCCAAGTTAGCAAGAAGGCTTTCCGCCAATTTATCATTAACTAAACATTCGTAAACAAATTCTTAACATTCAAAGATATCATTAGGGATGGATAAGATATAATTACATTTTTTTATCCTATTTTCTAATTGACCATTATTTAATATCAAATGCGAGAAATTGCAATCTATATCTTGTTTAAGCTTAATGTTTAACCATCTAGGGAAGTTATAAGTTGGAGAATTGGAAAATGAAACAATAGGTCTAACAGACATTTCTGATGGTATTTTAGACCTATGAACCTCAATTAGATCATATAGTCTAGGTACAGTGGTGTTATTAGCCAAAAAACGATAAAACATGTGTGAAACAAAACATAGCTTGCAATTTCTGGCATATAATATTAAATAATGTTCAATTAGTGATTAAGATTTTTATATTATTTTATTGTATCTGATTGATCCTTATTGACGAATTTGTATACGCATGTTCCCAATAATGAAATAATTAAGATAGTTAATGATAAACTGCCGGACCCTTTCTAACTTGGAAGTTGAAAAAGTTAGTAACCCTTCAGGAATTTGCTTAAAGGGAAACTTTTTATTTCAATAATAAAGCCTATTGCCAGGAGGACCGTCTTGCGATGGAATCACCGCTGTCTGCCTTGCTTGCTGATATTTTCATTCAAAATAATTTATTTAAAATAATAATTTTTTTTCTGATTAAATCTTTTTATTTTAGATATGTAGATAATATTTTAGCTCTTTGGTCCGGATATGTTGGTGAGTTAGATATGTTTATGAGTCACATCAAAGATTAAATTTATCTCAGAAATTAATAAAGATAAATATCGTAGAGTAACTATACCTAATTACAAAAATAGTCACATATTTGACATTTATAGAAAACCTTCACATAGAGGTGCAATTGTGGACATTTTTTCCTTCAATCCCACTGCACACAAAATTTCACACTTAAAAGTTATGTAAACCAGGTATTTGCTATACCATTTACCACAAAAATTAGCAAAAAAACATCATTTTTAAGATACCCTTATTGATAAACTTATATGAAAGAAATTATTATGTAATGCCGCTTTTTACCTTTAAATGGCATTACAGGTTCACCAGCGGTTTTTAAACTTGACTGTCAATTATGTTAGGAATGTGGAATATTTGGCACAATGAGACTACTCAGTATACGAGGCTGGTTTGAAAAGTCCGTGCAAAAATAAAAACTTCTTATGTGTTTGGGGTAAACCTTTTTTATTTTTTGACATAGTCTCCTTTTAGGCTTATACACTTCGTCCAACGATGTTCTAGTTTGTTGATCCCTTCCGAATAATAGGATTTGTCCAAGTCTGCAAAATATCCATTAGTGTCTGCAATCACCTCCTCGTTTGAATAAAATCTTTGTCCCGCCAGCCACTTCTTCAAATTGGGGAACAAATTGGGGGGAAGTTGGAATCCTAATTAATTTTGCGACCACAACTGCTGAGGTTGTCGTCGTGATGGAAAAGGACTTTCTTGTGGGCCAATCGCGGGCGTTTTTCTTGCAACTCGGTTTTCAAACGGTCCAATAACGATGAATAATATTCACCTGTAATAGTTTTACGCTTTTCCAGATAGTCGATGAGGATTATCCCTTGTGAATCCCAAAAGACAGTCGCCATAACCTTTCCGGCCGAAGGAACGGTCTTCGCCTTTTTTGGTGCAGATTCCCCCTTGGTAACCCATTGTTTAGATTGTTGTTTGGTCTCAGGAGTATAGTAATGTATCCATGTTTCATCCACAGTGACGAAACGACGCTTAAAGTCCTCCGGATTCTTCTCGAACAGCTGCAAACCATCCTTGCAACACTTCACACGATTCCGTTTTTGGTCAAGCGTGAGCAATCGCGGCACCCATCTTGCGGATAGCTTTCTCATGTCCAAATGTTTATGCAAAATATTATGTACCCGTTCAGTCGAGATGCCCACACCACTAGCAATCTCACGCACCTTAACTCTTCTGTCATCCATCACCATATCATGGATTTGATCAATGATTTCTGGAGCCGTAACCTCCACAGGCCGTCCAGAACGTTCAGCGTCACTTGTGCCCATATGGCCAGTCCGAAAATTTTGAAACCACTTATAAACTGTTCTAATCGAAGGTGCAGAGTCACCATAATGTTTATCAAGCTTCTCTTTAGTCTCCTGAGGCGTTTTGCCTTTCATAAAGTAATGTTTAATCACCACACGAAATTCTTTTTCGTCCATTTCTTGAAAATCACTAGACTTCCTTGATTCACACGAATGCCAAACACAAAGAAATAGACCAATATGGCTGAAACTTGTGTGCGTTCATTCAAGAGATGCTACTAACTAAACATGACCTCGATACGTGCCGGTGGTGCCATCTCTCGGACTTTGCACGGACTTTTCAAACCAGCCTCGTATATCACCACCACACCAAACATGATTGACTGTCAATCATCGCTCCTGATGAGGCTAACATGGTTAGCGAAATGCACGTCGAGCGCAAAAATAAAGTGTTTGGTGTAGTGGTGATATATACTGAGTAGTTGACTGTAAATGGTTTCAGCTCCTATAATATACAGAAATTACCTTAACAAAACAATATATATATATATATATATATATATATATATATATATATATATATATATATATATATATATATATACACATATATACATTGCCTTTAAACCCAAAAACACATTAGGAGATCTGTTCATAAATAACAAGGATAAAATTAATTAATCCACTGCTCTATCCAGGTGTATATCGGTTACAATATGAGTGTGGTGATATCTACTGTATCTAGATAGAACTAGAACAAATTTTAAAACAGGAGTTTCAGAAAATTTAAGATGCATTACATTTAACAACACAGAATCTCTATTTGTTAACCATGTCCTTGAAACAGGACACAATTTTGATAGTAATTATAAAAAACTAAATACTGAAAATAATAGAAATATTCTAAATAATCTAGAAACTCTTCAAATATTTAAACTATACAATAACAACCGGAAAAAATAATAATTCTAAAGGAGGAAAGTTTTTAAACCTGCTTTTTATTGGAAATGAACAAAGATAGTAAGTTTTTTACTATTTGATTCATATTTGATCCTCCCCTACCCCCCATTTACTAATTTTTCAATCAATCCACTATGTGTTTCATTTCTCTCTTAATTATTCATTATTATTAGTTAAATTACAAAATACCCAATTTTAAATAACTAAGAGTCACCTTACGGAGTAGGTTTCAATAATTAATATTTTTTCATAGTTGGATATTATTTCCTCTTAAACTGTTTGCCTTAGCCAATAGAAATTTTTCACAAGCCAGATGTGTAGCAACTACAGACTTTTTACGTTTTTTAGTGTTCTGTACGGAACACTTATAAGATCACTCCGGTGTGTCACACCCGATTTTCTCTGAAACTATTTGATACAGACAGTCGAAATTTGGTACTAATATAGGAATTGAAGGCCTCATTAGAGCCGTGTAGTTTTGAAACTTAAATTTTGACTTTTGGGGGGTGAAATCGGAAGTGAAAAAAAATTTTTTTTACATCGAGTGGGATGTCAAATAAAAGCTTTTAAAAACACGAGTTCAAAAATATATATAATGTAATACTTGCGCACACTTTTCTTTGTATTATTTTTTAAAAATCGCGAAAAATCGCTGTCCCCCCCTTATCTCGAAAAGTACTAATGGAATATTCTCCACAGGGTGTAGATTGAACAAAAATTATCACGAGTGCATTACCTTTAATAATTTATCCGGTATATAAAAAAAAACAAAAATCAGTTTTCAGTAAAGATCGGAAAAAAAACTTTCTTAAAAACTCATTTGGGGTGTGTTTTCTGAAGTCTCTGATCATTTTATACCTCCATAACGTGACACCGTTGTGGTGTTTACAGGGCCATTGTGGTTGGACACATTCAAATTGACCTTAAATACTTCAAAAACAAAATATATAGCATTTTCTATCACTTCTGCTAAATGACCAACCTTTCATAGCGTCCATGTCAGTAATCATGAGGATGATATTCTGGAAGTGGACTATATAAAATATTTATGAGTAATTATAGATAGTAACCTTATGTGGGATTGTCATGTTCTCAGACTTGGGAGGAACATAAGGGGACTGATTCATAGGTTTTATATTCTAAGAGAGATACTGAGTAGGAAGCTTGTAATCAATGTGTATAGGGCTCTTCTGGAGTCTCTATTGAGGTACAGTATGGTTGTGTGGGGTGGTATCTACCAGAATTCCATATATCCCTTGAAGGTAGTACAAACCTGCCTCGTCAAGATAATATTTCTAAAAAATCAATGTTTTCCTACCTCTCAAGATGTTTTGGATGTGCGTACTTCATACTGTCTCACAACATGCTCCCATGTTCATAAAACTAACAAAGTAAAACAATCTGTGAATCATGCTCATGGTACCAGACGTAGGGTCGGTAGACACTTAGACATGCCTATAAATAGGACATCAAAGAGACTTAAATCTTTTTCTTATTTGGCTCCCAGGATGTATAACCTCCTCCCTCTTGAAATTAGGTCCTTAACAAGACTGTATACGTTTAACAGTGCATGGTGGCTAGTTCTGATCTTCCATTGGTTAATAGGATTATTTTGTGAAAGGATAATGATGTCTATGTATGTACGTGGGTGCTCCTTAATTATTGTATTTTTATATAATTCAAATGATTTTTAGATTTTGTGTTTTTTTTTCCTTTTTAGATTATATCTAGCACATTCAGTTAGGTGCAGTACAATATTCTGACATTCAATTATTCTAGTATGTTGTAAATTAATTTGGAAACTTTTATGATATTGTGAACGATTGAATGAACAAATAAATATAAACATATTACAACTGCAGGCTTAACAGACATAAGATATAATGTTTGTGGACCCAACATCTCTGGGATCTGATGGGAGAGGAATAAATATCATTTTCTATGCATATCTGAAGCACTAGGGCGAGAAAACCAGTATCCTTGCCTGGTATGATATGACTTTTATAGTAAGTTCAGGAAGATTTAGCAAGAGTGCAGAGATTCAGGAGTAGGGAGAAATATCTAGCTTTGGGCTTCCTATTTTCTTATCTGCTGCTACTATCAGTAACATTCTTTGGCAAGTCAAAAATTCTTGATTAATGTTACTCAATATTGTCATTAAGCACTAATAAACATAATAAAAATCAGAAGGTGCATACTGCTTCTTTATTTAAATATATATTTCCTCAGTATATTATTGCTAAAGAATTATCACATATTTTCTCAAAATTGTGATTCAAATACCACAAGTAGCCAATTAGTTCATTATAAGGCACTAAAATACATTTTCTCTAATCATAATACATATTTATTTAGGAATATGACAATCAAGATGTCAGTGAAAGTATTCTTTATGCCCTAACAGGTCCTGTCATCCTATTTATCTCTGACATCAATAAAATTAAAACAACCAAAAATATTGTTTTAAAAATGATAATTATAAGTCTTGTTACTTTACAAAACTATAATAAATTAAGCAACTTTATAAACAAATGACCTAATTTAAAAAAAGAACTACAATATTAGAACTGCAAACATTTTACTTATATATCCAGAATGCTACTGTAAAAGTGCACTTGTATAAAGTTAGCAGTGGTATTATTGACTATAATGCCTTGTTATGTCTAATTTTATTGTGATCACCATTAAGGCTTACAACACAAAGATAGATGTTATTTTAACCCATAAACTACAAATTATGGTTTAAGAGCCTTTGTGGATGGCACAGAACAAAATTACATTTATTTTTATCACAACTGACTTTTTCACTTTAATTTCACTTTATTGAAAAGAACACTAAAAATTAATTCAATTTTTTGTTTCTTAATATTATAGGTACTGTTTCTGTTAAGTTTTCGTGAGTTCTAAATGTTAAGTTGAAGTAATAGGAGGAATTAGAATTTTATTATTTTGTAATGTAAATTTAAATAAAAAACAAATAAGAAATATAGATTTGTAGAAATATAATAGAAGTTTAGTTGCAGTTGTAATTTAATTTTTCTTATTTTAAAAGTCTAACTCATTATCTAAATTTTACTTACTTCTCTCTTTCCCTAGCATTATGATATAGTTTAACTTCTTCATACAGTTCTGGTCGATTATCTGCAAAAAAAAAGTTAATTATGTATACAAAAGTGGAAGCACCTAATTCCAAAATCTATTAAATTATTAAGTGTAAATATAGCAAATATCAATTCAATAAAGGGCATTAACAAGTAAAAAATTTCAAAACTACACAAGTAATTCATAATAAATATTCCTTACAAAAATACCTTGATTTATAGACATTATAATTAAAGGCAACACCCAAATTATTACAGAAGGTTAATCGAAAACAGAACTTTCTCTAATTTTTTTAAATCTCCAATTTGTTTTAAATAGCAGGATGATTCACTTTTAAATGTCAATTCAATTCAGCTGTTTTCTTCTTCATCCTTTTTGTCCAGAGGGTTTGCCTCACTATCTACATTGTTTCATATGTTCCGTTGCTAAAGATAAGAAGAGCTGTCATCTAAGACCAGTCATACGGCCCCTTTCATAGGGCCGCATTTATAGAGTCTTAGTTTATGGGCGTTTGTAATTAACAAAAAAACGTCATTTTGAGAGAATTTAGCGTGAAAAACAACACTAATCAAAACAGGCAATAGAATTTGGCTGGATTTTTTATCTATTTCGATTGGTATTGTTAAACCCGCTAAATCTTTGTTGCTATAAACATCTTCCCCTCGTTCTTTTGTTTACACATAGCGCTTTTTCGTAATTAGAAACGCCCTTAGTACAATGGGGGAACCCGTTCAGGATACGACTACGAATAACGTCCTTTATTACGGAACAACGTTCTCTCAACAAGCCGATCCATCATTAGTTAAAATCATAGATTTGGTAGTTTTAACCAGTTAGATTGCTGGATTGGTCAACTTGGTATTAAATTCCTGTACCTGTCTGTGTTGTTTTGTTAATAAGATTGTGCATTTCTCTCATTTTCTTAGAAAACTATATATATAGTTTTCATTATAAACTCTGCGTTTAGATTTTCATTAGGTTTTTGTACAAGTCGTGACCCCGTCGTATTGCGATAACCGGTGTTCCCAAGAGACGTAACTAATAATGTTGATACAATAATAATCTACATGAGGAGAAGAAGAACAATAGAATTGGAGTGGCACAGAATACACCTCGATGATTTGTAACTGTCGTCGCAGAGAAATCGGATGGAACCAGTCTACAGTGCTAGCTTTTTCACCTTAAGAACAAATAAATTATCATTTGTTATTTATTGTTTCTACTGAAAAGACAAGACAAGCAATTAACATCTTTGGCGTGAAGTACGATAACCAATGATAAATTGAATTTAAATCAAGGTTATTGACGAAATTAACAGAAGAACAGGGAGTTTCAGACCTGTGATATAGTAGAATATAATTTAGAGAACAGATCAGTTAGTAGATGATTGGATCTTATTTGGTAGCGCCCGGTTTGACAACTTCATAAAACCAGAACTAGCCCAAACTATCCTTCTGCTTAAAGTTTTGTAACTGCGCAAATTTACCCGAACATCATGGTGTGAAAAGTAATAGCAACTTCTAGGATAAAAATGTTCATGGCTAACATAGTCCCCCCGTTCGCAACTTCGGAATTGGGGCGTTGCTATGCATAGATAGCAATTCAAAACTAAGCTCGGAAAAATTTTACAGTTATACGGTGTCATGCTAATTTTCACAAATTTTATTAAGTTCAGAGTGTAGATGATTAACATAAAAATAAAATTTGGCAATAAAATGGTGTTGTTTAAAAGCAGATATAGCTTTCTCAATGTCGTAAATACAAATTTTTGTTTTCTTCCTTTTCTACCTTATAACTTAATATTTATAATAAATTTAGTAAAAAATCCAAATTTCAACCATCCTGTTTAACTATTTTCCTCTTCACTTAATCACCTCAATTTTGAAATGTAGTCATAAGCAATTTGAATATCAACGAAACATCATTTCTAAAATCTTTGTTCATTTTAAAAATTCTATAATTTATGAACTAAACAATTCTGACTATATATTTGTTCACTGATAATATCGCGGCGAATATTAAATTTTAGTTTACTTTAAATAAATTTCGTATCAGGGATTCAGATCTTAAATAAATAAACAGAAACCGTTATTACTTCAGTGGTAAGTAAATTTCTTAGAATTAGAGATTATGTTTTTGTCAATGAAACTTTTTATATTTAGTGTTAGAAAATTGTGAATAGAATGATAATCTCAATATAAAATCGCAGTAATACTTCCATCAATTATTTAAAAAGCATTCAAAATATATACTGCATTATTTTTTTCGAGTTTCCATCAATTTTACTATTAGATGTTTCTTTGGCAATTGATAAAATACAAAAATTTATTTTAATTTTATCTATTCATATGTACTATGTTATTATATAACGCTCTCAATTCATATTTGTAATATTTATTTGAGGAGACTGTGTTACTTCTAAAGAACTCACTATGCACTGTTAGTTAGATGCTGAGCTTATCCACAACGACGACTACTACTACAGCTTAAGAATGGAGTTTCATATAGAGAAGGAAACCAATTCAACTCAATGTTGTGTTAAATATATGACGATTCAATAATTTGATATGCCACCTTGTGGTCCTAAGCCTTTTTTTTAAAGTATAGAATATTAATCTTTAAGAAAAAAACACTAACTACTATTCCCTATATGAAGTAAAATATATTCAATATTGTTATAGATAGAGCATTATAAAAATCTATCTTAGGCCGTTTCCTGATTTGTCGGTGCGGTATCGTTTTTCTCGGTGTGGAGTAAGTCAGGTGGGTTTCATTGAAATATAGACGTTCGGCATGTTTTCGTTACCGAGTCGGTACCGAGCACACCGAGAAAAACGATACCGCACCGACAAATCAGGGAGCGGCTTTAATACCAATTTTTTGTTGACTATTCATATAACTTATACTAAAAAAGAGGAATATTTCCTTATTAAGAGAATTGAAGTCAGCTAGTAGCATATTTTTAGTAATATTATGGAAAAACAATTAATGAATATTTCTAAAATTATTTGGAAGGAATTAAGAATATTAGCCATTACCAATACGATTCCAGAACACAAGAATTAATAGGAGATATCATAACCAATGCTACAAATTGTGAGAATAACTCAATTGAACATTCTGAAAAGTCTCGAGCGATTGCGCTTATTATGTAAGTTGATCGTCCGTGCTTGGTATGATGGACTGCTTGCCAAGCTTTTGTCTCAGGTTGTGGCTGAAATCGTTCTGTGCAAGGGACAATTGATATATTTCTTTCCGGCACCTTTACGATCACAACAAATACTCTCTTTTCATTAAAGGTAAGCTTTACAAGATAAATAAATAACAATTTTGCCATTAACAGCACGCTTGTTTCTTCATTCGCCTCGGTCGTTTGAACCTCAGCTGCTGAATTTGCAGACAGGAGGAAGTTTTATAACCTAATAAAAACTTGAAACCCTTGCTGGGGTTAATCAATTTAACGCCAGAAAAATTGAGGAAGCACTTTCTATCTACAATAGTTAACGACAGGATATAATTCTTTGGTACTTTATTGTCGTTCAACTTGCTAGGCGATAACGTATTGAGGGCAAATATGTTTTGGCATAATTATCTTGCCATAAAGCTTTCAAAAATTTAAAATATATTTTTTTATATTAGAAAGCTGCATTCTCTACAATTACTTTTCACGCCGTTTATTGTTAAAATTCAACTATCAATAAATTACTACTCTAAAATGTGTGACTCTGATCCCTAATATATTCTGCATTTATTAAATTCTTGTATGCATACTTTTATGGGAAGTTTTTAATTAATGGAACCAGCTTGATTCCTAGCATGGTGGAAATATACCTTCCATTAACGCAACTCATATGTATTAGGTTCAGACTGTGACAGCTGATAGGACTTTTTTATATAAAAGGAACAAGCATCCGTTTAAAAGCAATTGCCGATTCCACGAAATAAAACCGTCAGCGATTCACAACCCATGTAATGGATACTTCTACTACTTCGGTAGTGATTTTCTTGTAGGACGTGGGAGGTGCCTATAAAAAATCCAATATGGAAGCGGTGCATAAAAAAACAACAACTGTGATTGCACAAAAATTGAGAAGATAAAGATAAAAGATTTTTTGCGTAAATCTATCTTCTTCGTTTTTTGATTTGGTCAATCACAGTGCTTGAATTTTGATAATTGACTGTGCGCACTACATTGCGTTAACGGACGAAAACAGGTTACGTAGTGCAAGTATATGGTTGGAGCTACAGCCTTTTTCTTTTTATCCTGTATGGTTAAAAAGTAGCAATTGATGACTGCTAGCTAGCAACTACGTCTGATGAACGCAACCATCGTGTTCTTGTGTCTACAATGGATCCACAATTAGAATAAAAGAATATGCCTATGTGCGTGGAAGCCTAAACAGAAAGATGAAGTTGACAGATGTCAGTATTAATATTTTTATATACTTGAAAATCATTTCTAATATTTTCAAAACATTGCAATTTATTAAAAAAATCTTTCTTTACTTTTAAGTTAGAGGATTTATCTCACAGCAAACTTGTATTATTTTGTGGTGTTATAATTGCATTTTTGATTATTTTTGGTAGGTGTTAAGTTTTTCAATCAATATTATTTGACCTGCTCAATATACTATATTTTTTAGCTTGGTAAACGTCAAAACGTTAAAATATCTTCGGAGAGGCAATAAAATTTTCCCGGTATTTATTGTATAAATAGGCATGTTTCACTTGTGTCATGTCATATACAGAATTGGAGCAAGGGTATCAAGGTCTACGTAAGGCTACATATAGACCAGCACAGTTCTATGTAGGGGCAGTAAGTGAAGCTGTTCATTATTAATTATTTTTTATATTCTATATGTACCTCTGTTTTGCTTATAATATATACCATTGATGTACACTGCCGGCTCAAGCAGCGATGGGAGTAAACCTATTCCTTCAGTAGTTATTCAAGATGTTGACAACCCATTACTTCCACCTTCATATTGGCCTACGGTATATTATTTTGCTTTGGTTTATAGTAGTTAGCTTTTTGCCGAGTGCTTGCTTAAAGTAACTTCAAGACTAACCTATGCATAATAAGAGGGATCAGTTTTTTTAGTTATGTAAAACTTAGCCATAATTTATTGTTGCAATCTCTTTAATTTAAGAAGAAAACTTTTTCAATTTTATGATTCAACTTTTGCTTAATATAAAGGACGCTACACACCTCTGATAAAAAGAGTTCATCATCAAATCTTTGTGGGGATAATAAGGCCCTATTATTGGTTTTTGGGAGTCAGGTATCTCTAGATATACACTTAATAAATCATTAAAATAATAAAGTTTCTTCTCATTATTAATTTAATAGTTATGGTATTATTTTTGTTTATTTATAATGCATTAGAGATAACATTTTAATCATGGACAAATTACCACATATGAAGCTCTTACAGTCAATAGTGCTTGTGTTATTTTTAAGACTTTAAATTTTGATTAGCTTGTGATACCAATGGTGTCACTATAATAAAGTTAGTCACAATCAGATGTTTTTTGTACAATTATATTTAAATACATAAGAAACAGTACTAGTTCTGTTTGATCCTAGGACACAATTTTAATATATTAAACTAATTTATAATTATATGTAATAATATACCCTGGCCTATTAGTGGATATGCATCTCAATCTCAAAAATTCAGCAGAACTTTTCTCTTAGTAATTTACACCATATTTTTTAGAAGCCTATATTCACTCAGATTTAGAGACATATGTGTGCTTTATGGTAAGAAACAGTTGTGCGAGTGAAATATCTTCTTCAAAATCATCCAAATCTGTATTACACATAAATCCATTTTTGTCATATGGGGCAAATTTTGCCAGGCCACCGAAACTCATGTCAAGGTGTTGGTTTGGTAGCGTTTTGCTCTACTTCTTAAAAGGAACAAGCACTATCCGTGTGTATTAAAAGCCTCTTAAAAAAGTAACTTCTATAAAGCATTTTAAAATTCTGGATAATTCCTTGCGGTACTTCGAGGGCTTTTGCATCAATTTCGAGCCTTATACGACCAATTGAAAATGACTTGGTCCACAGCAAGTCCTTCGGTTTTAGGAAATTTTATTTTTTGTTCAGTGCTGCCACCTCCTTGATACAAATTTCTAACTTCTTTATTTTATAGCAATATGGTCACTCAATGCCACTCAAAATTTTTCAGCCAATTTCATGGAGTCAAACCATGTTTTTCACTTTTGTGGATTATATCAATTTTTTCTTTGACAAGAGAGTAAATCAAATATATGCAGGGATTCTTCTCTCAACTCTCGTGAGGTAACTCCATCGCCTCGCCTTCCCATTGTTAGTTGAGTAGGGGTGTCAGGATTGGCAATCAATTTTGTCGGCAGTAGCGCCATGTCAGAGCAGAAGGAATCAGTGTCAATTGGACAATGCATTATTATCAAGTTTTTAATACTAGAAAACGTAAAACCTTTTGAAATTTTGCAAAGACTGAAGAAACAGTTTGGTAAATAGATGCTTTTGAACACCTCAGTTTATGACTGGCATGAGAAATTTTCCTGTGGCCTGAAAATGGTGGAAAATCTGAGTTATTCTTGCCAACCTCATATCAGTATCACCGATTTGAATATTAAGGCGGTTCTTTTTTTTTATGAGCGACATACACTTAACACTGCATACTATTTCCAACTCTTCGATCAAGTTCAACTCGCTTATTGAGAGAATAGGCGAGACATGACCATTCGGAGTGTGGAACTGTTTCATGCACTGGAAACCCTTGGATCACCCTCCCTACAGCCCGGGTTTGTCATCTTGCCACTTTTATTTGTTTAACTCTTTGAAAGAAGCGTTGGGAGGCAAGTATCTCGAAAATGGCAAAGGCGTAGAATCGTTCGTGAACAATTGGCTTCTGACGCGATCCGCTTCATTTTACGATGACGGTATAAAAAAACTTTCTTTTCGATGGGAAAAGTTTGTTTTGAACAGGGGAGACTATGTAGAAAAATAAGGTTTTTTTTTTGGATATTTTCATTATTGTAAAATTTAAAAAAGAATTTTGGTTTATATTTGATTTATCTTGGCAGAAAGACATTTCCTTTTTCCCGCCATACTTCAATATTTACGTTAATCGGTAAAAGTTTAAGATAAAACTAATGTTAAAACCAAATTTCATGAGTTTAAGAAACACATTTGATGTACCCGCTTACCATGTAATTTGTACCTTGTTTACTTTTAAGAATTGGAAGAATGTTACCTTATGATTATTTGGAAAAATTCAGTCTGTGGGATTTTATTGCCCTTTATTGCGGGTATTTTTAGCATTGATGTGTACTAGGAAATTCCGATAATGGGTGTCCCCGGTCGTTTAAGAGAAGGGTCGGTATAAGGGCATATAAGAGAACGAAGATTTCCATTTGTAAAATCAGATAATTCAAAATCGGTCATTATACGCAGGTGGTAGCTTTATATGGGTGGACGCTAACCGGGGGTTTACTCTATGATTCTTATAATATAAACAACTGTACAAAAAGTATTTAGTACCTGTGACTATAATTAAAGAATTTAATTGTACCTGGAGAAACTTTTTGCAGAATGACCTCTTTTATTACATATATAAATTTTACAGAATTTTATTAAAAGCTGTAGAAAATACTGCTATGATAGTGACATCTCATTTTCTGATTTAACCTATACCCTATCATTATAACGCGCCTGGAGCAGTGCATAGTTATAGTAAATCCCACCCTATTAAGGTATTACGATAAACGTATTTTTTATTGTACCTGCTTTGTATACTGCCCTCACTGGCACCTGCAATCATATTGGATCTATTTTTACCTATATATTTACTACCTGGCAACCCGGTTTGGAGCCCTTTAGGTATTTGATAATATAGGCCTAATGACCACAGGTCCCCATTAAGATTCGAAAGATACTTTTTATTATTTTTATTTTTAGTTTTACTTACAACGTAACGGTTCTATTTTAATTATGTGGCGTCCATGGGAAAATTGCAATAGTGGCTATCGCAAAGGAAAACATATCACTTGTCGCTAAACAAATAGTGAAAAATGTTTACGACATTTTGGTAAAAAGAAATTTGAATAAACAAAGTGCTTTGCAAGAAACCAGTGAACTAACAAAAAACCCAATTTCTACAATTAAGGGTATTGTAGGAAAACCATCACTCAGGAACAGGAAAAAATGGAAAGATTTTCTAATGCATCATGTAGACGATTGTGAAAAGGACGTCATCAGGAAACAAATATATTCTATGTATGAAGAGCAGTTGGTGCCAACACTAGACAAAATAAAATTAAGACTGGTGCAGGACGGGACCAATATACATTGTGGCCGATCAAACCTTCACAGAATTCACTTAAGAATGGGATTCACGGTCCGAAAAATCAACAGAAGGCAAGTAGTGATGGAGTCACAAAGATTACGAATCTTGCGACATACTTATTTACAAGAAATTAAAAAGTATCGATCAGAGAATTGGCCAATAATTTACCTTGACGAAACATGGTTTGATACCCATGACACTGTGCAAAAAGGGTGGGTTAACAGCAGTACAAAATGTCAGACTAATGCACCTCCAAATAAAGGTAAACGAATAACCATTTTGCATGTTGGATCTGAAACGGGCTGGGTTTCAAATTGTCTACTATTATCTGCAAAAAACATAAAAGATTCTAGTTTGGACTATCACGAAGACACGACCGCAGAACTTTTTGAAAATTGTTTTCAAAATTCCCTTTTGCCAAATGTTCCCGAACAGAGTGTTATAGTTATGGACAATGCAAGTGACCATAGTCGCCTACTAAATAAGGTTCCTAATGCAGCCAACACCAAATTAGAAATACAGGAATATATGTTAGAAAATGACATTTATTTTGACTTTAGTTATAAAAAAAAGTGATCTTTTGGAAGTTTTGAAAGACTATACATTGAAAAAGAAATATGTTTGTGATACTATGGCTGAGAAAATGGGACACACTGTTTTGCGGCTTCCTCCGTATTATTGTGTGTTTAATCCAATTGAACATATTTGGCATCAAGTTAAATTAAAAATAAGGGCCCAAAATGTTTCTCCTACTTTAAGCGTGTCAGTGGTTGAATTAGTAAAAAAAGTTATAAATGATATACTTTATGAAAGCTGGAAGAATTCCATTCAGCACATTGTTAAAGTTGAAGATTCATATATTTATGTAAATAATATAAAACCACTGATAGTTACCTCAGCTGATGACAGCGATAGTGAAACCGAATTAGGCTTAAGTTAAAATATCTTTTTATTTATACAATATGTCCCCTCTTGTAAACCCCATTCATTCAAACTGTATATTTGTACTTCTTATCCATTTGTTTTTACATGCATCTATAAATAAACATCTCCAAAAACACTTACAATTTTATTTATTTACATTAATGAAAAAATTCTTAAGTCCATCTCTACAACCTTTCATAAACAAAAGATCAGAATTTTTATATTGCCCACTTAAAACGGCAAAAATCAGGATCTTATATTTTGGGACAGGCTATAAAAATAAACTAACATATATTTAAAGTAATTTGCATCTAAATAATGTTTGAATTGTAAATACTAATAAGGTAGTAGGCACTACTGAACATGAGAGACCCTTCTTAAAAAATAGCATTGTATTCGTGAAAAAATCACACTTTGAGATGTTTGCTTTTCTTCACGTATTTGAGTTCCTAGATCACAAAAAATATAGTCACTCATTTCCGTCGTTCTGTCTGTCGATCGAAATGAGATATTAATTTCAAACTTAATACATAGATAACATTTAACAAGGAGATAAAGCCCATAGTTTTTGGAAAATATCGCTTCAGGCCAATAGGTGAAAGAGGTGTGGGTCGATAAAGTTTAAATGGTTTTAATAGTAATATGTAAGTCTTTTCTAGTTTTTTGTTGAATAATGAAACACAATTTTATGCATAAACATTTATAGTAAAACATATAAGAGATGAGAGGGATGACGGAAGAGATTAGAGGGGGTTTCTTCTTATATATGGTGTTATATATCTTTCTGTATTTTTGAAGTCTAAGAATCCAATAATTGTGTTATTTTTTTATTGTTTTCAAGGTTAGCCCATGAAGAGGATGAAGGGGGTGGGGTAGTTTAATAGTGTATAATTTCAATATAATTTTGAGATATTTACAGGTTTTTTTGATGTTGTGGACAGTTTTAAGCATTAATGGGGTTGATTCCTATATATGGTGTTATAGGTCTTTTTCGGGGTTTGTGGAGTCGGGAAATATCAGTTTTCATTACTTTCAGTTTCAGTGACAGAAGGGGTGAAACAGGTGAAGTGGTCAAAGATTGTATGGTTTCGATAGTGTTATGGGTATTTTTCCAGGTTTTTGGTTGCTATAATAAACAAATTTTAAGCATAATTATGTATATATTATATATAATTATGCAGCGCACCAGTGGTGAGGAAGAGAGTTAGAAGAATGATTTCATACTTATTGTGTCATAGGCATTATTCAGAGTCCTTTGAGTCAAGGGAATGAAACATTATGTTATTTTATTTTATATTGTATGCTTATAATAATATTATGGAAATTTACTTTCCCTGTACTTAAGAAAGGCAAATTCTGTACTCATTTTAGAACTACATGTTTGCAAGGAAATTTCCAGTTAAATCATGTTACCGATTTTTTAATCTCTTCTTTTCCATTTAGTTTTAGTACATTTAGAAATTGATGAAACTAATGTAAAAGTAAACATTTGTCACGATTTAGGTTGGCTAATTTAGGTTGGCTAATTTAGGTTTTAAGCTACACATAATGATTAAAATGCGACCCGATTTTGTCCTGATGTTATGTCATAAAAGCGAAAATAATGTATTACTATTTTCCCACACCTCTCACTCTTTGATCACATACCTTGTTTAAAAGTGTTTCTGTTTTTGAGGATTAATATTTTTTGGATATGAACCGTAACTACTATTTGCTGATGAGATAAGATTATAAGACGTGAGACTTGTCAATTTGTTTGTGGCAGGAACACTCTGAAAAGGCGCTTAAGAGGACTGGTGGCTTTAGCTATTTTAAGGATGAGTATGGGGTAGGAGCTGTGTCGGATAGGGATGTACTTAAGGTGCTGCTTATGCTGTCTGAATCAAAACTCGATTGTAGTAAATATAAAACTATCGACTTGCTGATCTCCGAAGTAAAGGAGTTTAGGAAGCAACTCTAGGAAATGATTTCTAACTTAAATCAAAGAATCACATATGAGTCGCAATCCCAAGACGATGAAATAGAATCAGATGGATTCCAAGAAATAAAAAACAGGAGGAAGAAGAAAAATAGCAAATTAGCCCCTCCAGACAGCATTTATAACGAGGCCCCCAATCAAAGAAGACCCAAAGGAAAACCCCAAGTAAGTCCTGCCCATCGCCCTTGTGCTGATGTCCAAACATCACAAAACTATCTTCACTCTTAAGTATGTCTATGACAACTCCATAAGAATTGAAACGCAAAGGTGCCGCGCCTAGCTTTTCGGGCATTCCTCCTCCCATTGCAGAGCCCCTTCAAAGTGCGTTAAGTGTGGTCGAGGACATTTGTCCTCCATATGGACTGAGTGCAAGGAAGTCCTGGCCTGTTCTGCCATCTGTCAAGGTGAGCATCTATTCTCCTAACTTGGATGCCTCAAACACCCTAGACATTAGGTTAACGTTTCTGCCGCTAAAGTCTTCATCTGGGGCAAGCAAGAGAATTCCAATCTTGCTACCTCCTCCCCAAAACGTAGGCAATGCTGTCCAACAGCTCAACTCTATGAAAGCTGCAATCCAGCAACTTTTCAAGAGCATGCATGACATGCAGCGCTAATTTTCCTCTCTCGTGCCTCTTCTCAATACGAGTAAACGCCCAATAAAGTAAACCCGCGACCACTTCGAACCCTAACTTGGAAGCCCAATGGTATCATCTCCAAAAACACGGGCTCCAATACTTCTTCCAGGAGCATAGTATCGACATTGCCTTAGTCTAAGAAACAGCAGAAATGCTAGAGGACCAGTTTTGCCCCAATCTCCCAACCCACCACAACCTTGCCCAAGATCAGAGGGTGGCCTCGACTATTCAAGTTTTAAAACAGATCCGGTCCTTCAGCCACTCAAACCATCTTCAATTTATGTTCAGTCTGTAATACCCAAGGCACGACAAAATCAGCGTCAAAGCCCTGAACAAAATCGCGTTCTGGAAGAAAGCTGAGATCATCCTAAGCAGGAAACCCGGCACCCCCTCTCACGAGGCTAGCTACTATCGGCCAATTAACCTAATTCCTTGCCTAAACCGAGTTATTCTCAAAATCACCCGAGCCGAAACTTCATATCTCAGAGTCATCTCAAACGAACAGTTTGGGTTTCGACCCTCCCATGGCACCGTGCATCGTACCACAGCTCTCTCACAACACATCATCAACAGCTTTAATCGCAAACCCCAGGTTGAAGCTATCTTTCTTGATATTCTCAAGGCCTTCAATCAAGTTTGGCACGAAGGACGAACCCTAGTTTCCAAGTTGAATCAGATTTCCCTGCTTATGTATGCCATTAACACCGCCATCACCAAGTCCTCCAGGAGCATCATCAGCGGCATTCAACGCCACCTAAGTGTTACTCCCTAAGACCCAATCGTGTTCAGCAAATGTTCCAGCACAATGCCGATAAGCGTGACCCTCCATGGCACCAGACTTCAATGGACCAAGAGTATCATGGTTCGTCCGAAACACCTAGATTCATCGGAACCTTCCAATGCCCACAATCCGTGTATTTATGAGCAACGCTTAGCTCAAATTTTCTACATAGAGCCACTCACCACCCCAAACCCACAGACGGAAACGCCTATCGACCTCCAACCAACACCAGATGTCGTTTCCCAAGACCTTCCGACCCCCCACCACAGGATTAGTTTTAAGTTAATTTTAAGTTTAAGAGTCATGAAATATCTCACACAAAATTTATATAAAACCCATTATCTCTGTTAAGTTTATTTATATTACTGGCATCTAAATATTTTAAGACACAAATCTCTAATCATGATTAGCTCACCACATTGTATAATAATTATAGGTCTTACCTCTCTAATTGTTAATAAAAGATTCTAGATTCTCTTATTCATAAAGTAGCGTTTTCTTTACATTTTTGTCCGCAAGTCATTCATAATGTGTCACGTTCTAGTCTCTGGGGCAAGAAACCTATCCATCCGTGAATTAATGGCCCAGTCTATTTTGTATCAGCCTGAGGTTATTATATCAAGTTCGGAAGATGATATTTCGGTTGTGGGTATAAAGATCAAAGATACAATATGTATCTTTGATCGTTTTGAAGTGAACACGTACTTAGATACGTTAATACACTATTCACTTGAAATCAATCAACGATACATATTCAAAAATTTGTGAGTAAAATCAAATAAAGGCAATTGAAAGCTGACGAGAAACTTCCATTTAATAAACAATTAGTGAAATATTTTGACAACCGTATGACCAAAATTGTATTTATGCAGGAAAAATAAGAAACCAGGGGTAATTTTCTCTTCGCACTAGTACTTAAAAACAAAACTTCACACTTCGATGATTCACCAGTAACAAAAGTTGTTTCAAGTAGTGTCCGATTATTAAGGGTTTAATCTAAGTATGTGTTTTTGTGAGCACTACAAGGAAATCCTTAAATTGCTCCAGCAGCAATGCGTGCGTACAAGTAGTGATTTACCTTTGTCTTGAATAGTGTCAAATTATTCTCTGCACACAACACAGCATTGAACAGTTAATTCCACAGGGATGAAGTTCTTAAAGCTAAATCTCACACGGATGTGCTAGCATGTCGGGTTTTCCTAGGATGCACAGCCCTCAGAAACACGAGTTAGTTATATCAATCTTACACCTTCCAAAAGTATCTATAGAATTACTAGCTTTTCTTTGGTATTTTATGTCAGAATCAAGATTTCCGTTGAGTTTAGGTCTCCAACTGGACGAATATTTCTCTTTTGGATAGTTTGTAACAAATGAATATGGAGTGAATCCCCCAAACGTGAAACCATTAGATCGAAAGATAGAAGCACGGCTGACAAGTGGTTTGAATGCCTACAGCACTTTAGCTCTCTTAGAGGCTCGTTGTGCACCTGCCTGAATTTAGGGTTGTGGCAGGTCAATATTCTTTAAGGACAGCTGCTTTCCAGATTAAATCTCGGTTATGCACTCTGGGTACAAAATTTTTGGAGATCCCAAGTGAGTTTGTCCAAGCACCATCTACTGCAGTCTTGATCATCTTTGATCTCAGTGCGAGTTAAATGCTCATTCAGGTGACAGTGTACAGCAAGAATTCCTGTGACTATCTTCAGGTCTGTTTAATTTTAAAAAGCCCTGGTATACTCAGGGTTAGGTCCATTTATGAGACTTTTGGACTGTCTTATCCCTGGTGCCTCGTTCCAGTTTTTTACGAGCTTGTATTTCAGCAGATCTGCGATTACTCCAGCTCTCATATTGCACGGGATTCCTAAAAATGGTTCCGATACCTTGGAGCTCACTAAAGTTCCCTGTGGAGCTGTACTTAACTGCCATCTCATTTCCCTGGTCATACATCTAACCGACCATAAGTTCGCCAGAACTCCACAGGGCTTTATTTATTTTATCCTGTTACTCCTAGATATTTCACTGACTATACTGATGTATATTGACTAGAAACGTAAGTCTCGGAAATGTTCTCAGCTACTTTTTCTTTGTGAAAATTAATCTTATTCAGGTTCAGCCTCTCATTTGACAAACATCTAGTCATAGCGTTTAGGGCTGTAGATCTCTCTGCGGTTCGAACAATCACATCGTCAGCATATGCCTATGTCTACAGACCAGTCTTATTTAATGCCATTAGCAGTTTATCAACCACAAGGCATCACAACAAGGGGGGGAAAGAACCTGAAAGAAACCCCCTGCGGGAATTCTTTACTTATCGTGGTGTTCAATATCTGACCGTTTAGTTTCTGACCTGTCTTCGACCCCTTTATCCCCGAATATATATATATATATATATATATATATATATATATATATATATATATATATATATATATATAGTATATATATATATATATATATATAGTATATATATATATATATATATATATATATTTTATTTATTTATATTTATATGTGTGTGTTATGGAATTCATTCCATATATTGGAACTGGCGCCTCCTTTTAGCAAGACCGATTGTAGAAAATTCACCTTAAATAACGGATCTCAATAATAACGGAAAAAATCGACCCTAAGGAAATGATGACATGAGTATTTTTTCCGCGCTGCCACAGGTGAACCATACAACTCCACAATATCGCCGAACGTTAATCAGAACGTAAGGTCTACGGTGCTGTTTAGATTAGACTACGCTTTTCCCAGAAAAATTTAATAAAAAAAATGTTATAAACATTGTTAAGTACATGTTTACTAAAATTTTATTTGCTTCATTGTAAAAACGAAGGCACAACAAACAAATTGTTAGGATAGGTTGCAAGCCGTTGACCTTATTGTACTTTACTTTATTTTAAAACCGACAAAGGATTTGTGGTGGGCGTCCGACACCGACTAAGGATTTATTGTTGGCGTCTGCTGAGTGTCGGTAGCTTTGTAGTGTGGGGTTGGATATATCGAAGTGTTTTATTTTTGTGATTCCGCGTCTCTTTTTTTTTCTTCTTTTGTTTATTGACGTCTTTACCTTTTTTAGTTGTATTTTTCTTCTGCTGGTTGCCGATAATTTTTCCAACATATTTTTGTAAGTACTTGATGTAATTTCCACAGTTTTTTGTACAATATATTTTTATTATTAATAATAGAAGCGTTTTTGAAAATTGGCCCTTTCATTACTTGAGGTTGTTTGAGATAGAGAGAGCATTTATATTTTCAGCTGTTTTAAACAAATGTTCGGAAGAGATGTTTTTTGTCCACGCGCCAAACTCCAGCCGCTTTAAATCAATGAACAATGGTGCTAATGATAGCAGCTCTTTGGTAAGCTTCTGCAAATAAACTTGCAACTTGATAATGCGTTACTTGACGACCTAGATTTGTCCTCAACCATTTTTCTGTTGCTTAAATATAATAGCTGCTCATAGGCTTAAAAAAAGAGACGCCCAGGGGCTGAAGCCGGTATCGCCAGGCAGTAACACTATTATCTCATTAGCCTTTGTACTATATTTTCAGGATTTGGCTTTACGACGCTTATAAAATGTTTCATTCATTCTAGAAATAAGTTTGAGTTAATATAGCCAGTGTGTGACAACAATCTCGGAAGGTGTGCTATTCCCCAATTCAGGATTGCCTCTCATTCTTTTGAATTTTTTTTTATGGGTCTAGCACACGTGCTACAGGGAAGTCCCGAAAGCGCTCCAGGAGCGGCATATGTGCGGAAGTGCAGAATATATAAGTATTGGTTGCACAAACTGCCTGACCACACTGGTACAGCACAAAGCTGTCGTATTAACTTCTCTTTCTCTGCTTGTAATTGCGCTGATTTGTTTCTTTCTTTTTAATCCTGTTTATTTACAGCGAACGTTTACAAATTTTGCAATATGTCGTGGGTAAAGTGAGATCGATGTTATTGCACGTTTTTTAAGGATATCCATAGACTAATATAGTAGTGTTAATTAAGAAATTTGTAGAAAGTGTAGAATATAGCAAGTGTAATAGTTCGTGTGGTTTGGTACAGTTGGTTTAGTTATAAATATGTCACGCACCACCTACGATATTTGCGATTGCACATTTTAGGTACATAAAAATAATAAATACATACGTTTTTAAACCTAAATTCCTTTTTCACCTTCAGAACTAACAAAGCTTAGAAGAAAATCGTTTACTATTTCGGTGTTAATCTTAGAGAATTTAATAGAAAAACTTATTTGAAATTATGTTTTTTTTTTGCCCCAAACCCAAGTAGCTATCAACATAAAAGTTAAAGTCAGCTGTTATGGGGCAATGATCTAGTTGTTCTCGCGCGTTACCAAAGAATTTCTTTTCATATAATAGTTAAAAAAATCTTAATTATGGTTAAATATTATTTTTATCAGGTGTTATCTGTTATTTTTTTGGTTCGTTACTAGATTAACTCTAAAATTTGAAGATCTGTAATTGTTGAAGAAAATCGTAGGTGTGCTAGAGCCAGTTCGTACAATGGCGACCTGTCCTAGTCGGGTGGGTTGGGCCGGTAGAATCCATCTGTGCCCCGTTTTTAATTTTTCAATAATTTTCCAATTTGAAGAAACATTATTCAACATTTCAATATATGCAATGAATTTCATAACGCACAGTGTTTTTTTGTGTGTTTGGAATGTAATAATTTTCATCACGCATCACAATGTTACATTTGCGAGACGCCGTTCGCTACAAATGATATGAAAGTTAGGGATCATGACCATTTTACTGGTCATAGGGATCCCGCTTATGAAGTTTGTAATCTTAACGTTCAAAATAGTCATATGGTATCAGGTATATTTCATAATCTTAGTTTATACGTAGACATTTGGTAATTAAAGCCTTAGCGGAAACAGATGCATATAAAGATATTTTAGGAGTTAACAAAGAAAAGTACATCTCATTCACCAAATATCCCCGAGAGCTTAGTTTAATTTCGTTTTATTGATAGCTTCAGATTTGGGCAGCAGGATTAGATAAACTTTCATCATATCTAGTAGACGATTCAGTTTTAAAGTCTGAATTTGGTACACTGTCAGAAGTATAAGTTAACTTATGAACTAAAAAGGTAGTGTCTTCTTATGATTGCGAGCAGTTGAGAAAGCTAAAAAAATTCTGAACTTCCACCAAAACACTTATTTTACAACACTCCTGAACGTTATCATATTAGCGATATTCAACTGTAATTCCATGGGAGGCTATTCTGAACTTTATATTAAGACAGACTTATTATTTTTTGCCGATGTTTTTGAATGACTTAAATTTATATCTTATAACACATATTGTCTTGATCCGGCGTAGTCATACACCTTTCCCGGATATGCGTGACAATACATGTTGTTTAAGATTAATCTAAAGCTGGAATTCCTTACTGACATGGACCTATGTCCATGTCAGTAAACTATTTTTATTTATGGAAAACTGTATACGAGGGAGTGTAAGTTCATGTTCGAAAAGGTATGCCGAAGCCGATAATAGGTATATGCCAAATTCATGATACTACGGGAGAATTCTATATATTGGAAGTGGATTTGGAAACAACTCAAGAATTACATGATGAATTTAGTGATTTACATCCTTGCCTCGAGCACGGTTAACTGTTAGACTCTAAAAATATGACATTGTTGTCAATGCCTTGTGATAAAGAAAAATATGTGACACATTATCGAAACCTGAAGTAAGCTTTAGAGTTAATTTTAAATTAAATAAAATACATCGTATTCTATGCGTTAACCATGCACTATGGCTAAAGATCTAAATCCATTTGATAAGTAGGCCGAGGAAAGAAGCGAAAAATGAATTTGAGAAGAATTTGTTTACGTTTACGAAAACGATATTATCGATAAGACAATCGTAAACATCAGACACCATTCAACTATGAAGTTTATAACTGGTGGGATGGACGACCTGGTGCTGAAGAATTTATCTCAAAGGCTGATGAAAATTTTAATTTACACTTCGATACGTCTGACATAGATATAATAATTTTTAGACCATCACAATACAAAAGCTTAGGTATGATTAAACATCAGAGTAACGGAGAGTAATGATGAACATTGCTAGATTTAGATAAAAAATGTATGCTACTAAAGAATTAGAATAAGAGAAAACGAGGTTAGAAAACGCTGCTAAAAGAAGCGAAAAAATTTAGTAAATGAGTCACAAAATATATTAAAGTAATTAAGAAGTCTGCTACAAAAAAATCACTTACAATATCTGGAAACCTTTCTAGAACAACCTATCTCTCAAAATATAGTCACTTATGATGATAAAAGAAGAATATCGAGATATTCTGTTGAGATGCTGTGGGGACATTATTCAATATATATATATATATATATATATATATATATATATATATATATATATATATATATGTATATATATGTATATATATATATGTATATATATATATATATATATATATATATATATATATATATATATATATATATATATATCTATCTATATATATCTATAATATATATAAAATGCAACGTCTCTCTGTCTGGCTGTCTGTCTGTCTGTCTGTCTGTCTGTCCGTCCGTCCGTCCGTCCGTCCGTCCGTCCGTCCGTCCGTCCGTCCGTCCGTCCGTCCGTCCGTCCGTCCGTCCGTCCGTTAGTGCGCCTATCACTGAAAAACCACTTATCCGATTTACGTACTTTTTTTTTTAAACATACATATGTTCTCTGGCCAGGTTATAGGCTATATTTTATTACGATAGGTTGCATAAGGAATGAGCAGTGACGTAAAATAGTGAATGATGTCGGAAATAAGTTTGCCGCTAGCGCTTGCCTTTGCAATATACAGCCTAAACCAATAAATATGGAACAATATTATGTAGCAAAGAATATCTGTAATGTATAATCTATAATATATATAAAATGCAATGTCTCTCTGTCTGTCTGTCCATTAGTGCGTTTATCACGCGGGAACCACTTATCCGATTTACCTGTCTTTTTTAAAATTCATGCATATATTCTTTGGCCAGGTTATATAATAATAATAATAATCTATATCTATAATATATATAAAATGCAATGTTTGTCTGTCTGTCTGTCTGTCCGTTAATGCGCTTATCCCTCGAGAACCACTTATCCGATTTACGTGATTTTTTAAATTCATACATATGTTCTCTGACCAGGTTATAGGTATATATTTTATTACATCTATAATATATATAAAATGCAACGTATTCTGTCTGTCTGTCTGTCCGTTAGTGCGCTTATCACTGGAGAACCACTTATCCGATTTTCGTACTTTTTTTTAAAACATACATATGTTCTCCGGCCAGGTTATAGGCTATATTTTATTACGATAGGTAGCATAAGGAATGAGCAGTGACAATAATAGTAAATGAAGTCGGACAATACACAGTCCAAACCATTAAATATGGAACAATATTATGTAGCAGAGAATATCTATAATATATATAAAATGCAATGTCTCTCTGTCCGTCTGTCTGTCTGTCCGTCCGTTAGTGTGCTTATCAGTGGAGAACTACTTATCCGATTTACGTGCTTTTTTTTTAAACATACGTATGTTCTCTGGCCAGGTTATAGGATATATTTTATTAGGTGACATAAGGAATAAGCAGTGACGATAATAGTGAATTAAGTCGGAGAAAAGTTTGCCGCTAGCACGTTCTCTTGCAATACACTCTCTAAAGCATTAAATATGGAACAATCTCATGTAGCAAAGAATACAATATATATATAAAATGCAACGTCTCTCTGTCTGTCCGTTAGTGCGCTTATCACTCGAAAACCACTTGTCCGATTTACGTGTTTTTATAAATTTATACATATGTTCTATATAATTCGATATAAGCCTAGATAATGGGAGATAAGGTGAGATAATAGCAGATAAGGAGAAATAATGGGAGATAAGTCGAGATAAGCCTCGATATTGGGAGATAAGGTGAGATAATGGGAGATAAGTATAGATAATGGGAGATAAGGAGAGATAATGGGAGATAAGCAGAAATAAGTCTAGATAATGGGAGTTATGGTGAGATAATGGGAGATAAGGAGAAATAATGGGAGATAAGGAGAAATAATGGGAGATAAGTCGAGATAAGCCTAGATAATGGGAAATAAGGTGAGATAATGGGAGATAAGGAGAAATAATCGGAGATATTTTATTACGTTGGGTAACATAAGGAATAAGCAGTGACGATAGTAGTGAATCAAGTCCACGCGAGCGGATATATATATATATATATATATATATATATATATATATATATATATATATATATATATATATATACAGTCCCTGGCCAAATTATTAGACGCACTGCAAGATTTCATGTAAAATATTAATTACCGAGTGATATTGTACCGTTTTATTATTTTAAATTGATTTGTTTTTTATTTTTATATTATCCAATCAATTACCTATTTATTTGACATAAATAAAACAGCATTAATTTAGAAAAGAATAAGTTTACTAAGTTTTAAAGAAAAGTGAAATTAATGTTAGTAAAAGTCAATATTTAGTTGAGCCACTTTTAGCCGCTATCAAAGCTTTAATTCTGCGCGGCATGCTATCAATGCAAGATTGTACTGTCTCCTGCATTTGAGGATGATGATTCCACACATGAATAATCTTTTCTAGGAGCTGGGTTTTGTCGGTAATCACATCTTTAGCCACTTCTCTTTTCATCAGCTCCCACACATTTTCAATGGGGCCAATCCAACAGAGGGATATTTTTTTCTGCCAAAAAAGCTTTAACAGACCGAGCAGTGTGGCAGGGAGCTCTATCTTGCATGAAAGTGAATGGTTCCCCATTTGGAAACCATTCTCTGAGCTGCGGAATCAACCGATTTTGTAATACTTCTTTGTACTGATCTTGCCTCATTATTCCTTTGACGACGTACAGACGTCCAGTGCCCTTGCCGCTGATGACTGACCAAATCATCACTTTGGTGGGATGTTTAACCGTCGGGACGACACAATCAGGATGAAACTTTTCTCCATGACGACGACGCACATACTGAGCTTTATTCTGCAAAATTTCGAATGTGCTTTCGTCACTGAAGCAGACCTGTCAAAAATAGGAAAAATATATAAACTTCCATGTTTATTTGCTTTATTTAACTGAAAATGATAATAATGTATCAATTATTGATTAAATTGCTGTATCTTACCGATCTCCAGAAGTCCACATCTTTGTTTGCCATTGTTTGGCCCACTTCAGGCGCTTTGTTTTCATTGCAGCTGTTAATTTGGGCTTCCTGGCGGGGCGACAGGCCTTAAAATATAATTCTTTCAATTTTCTTCGAACAGTGCGCTCAGAAGCATTTACGCTAGCATCCTGGAGTTGTGATTTTATTACCTTTGTGGTAGCAAATCTGTTTTCTACACAAATTTTCTTCAAACATCTCTCTGACCGTGGAGTGAAAATTGGTTTTCTACCGCATCTTTTCTTTCTTTTCGGGCTTAATTCCATCCCTGACTCAATTTTCTTTTTTATGCGTCGTACACTAGCTTCAGAAACCTCCAATCTTCGTGATATTTCTCGATTTGTAAATGTTTTCGCAATCACAAGGGCATTCACTTCAGCTTTTTTACGTGGTGAAAGATCGATTTTTCTACCCATAATGAAAATAGTCCAATTACGTTTTTAAAACACTGCATACAAAATAAACTAATAACTGAGTAGTATAAAACTGTTAAACAAACAATCACAGTCCATAAAGCCACAGAAACACGTTCGTACCTGACTCGATTCCGATCGCGACTGATACAGGTTTGTACTTATTTACGTTCATGTATCACTTTGTCAACACAGTATTGCCATATGTTAAAAATAAATACAAATATGTAGTCTACAACAATTGTTTTAAATAAAAATCAATAATATTGTAGTTTAAATATACCATTATTGCATAAAAACTCTTAAGAAAAACTCTTAAGAAACATAAAATTACTAAAAAAATACAGTGCGTCTAATAATTTGGCCAGGGACTGTATATATATATATATATATATATATATATATATATATATATATATATATATATATATATATATATATATACATATATATAAACACTACCGTCAGAAAGTATTTGCCCACCTAGTTATTTCAGTCCCAAGATAACAAAAACCCAGATAATATTTTTTTTTTTTTCTAATTTTAATGAATTATTATTTACTTTCACGTATATTCATGATTTTCCAGGATTTTTCTCATCTATGTGACCTTCTTTGTTTTTAATTACCGCTTTACAGAGTTTCGGTATTCTGTCCAGTAGTTTATTCGGTTATTTTAACCCATTCTGCTTTTAAAAGTTCCCACAAGTGATTTTCTGTTGTTGGATTGAGTTTTCGAACACCCCTGTCCAAATGTTCCCACAGTAATTCGATGGGGTTCAAGTCGGGTGACTGTGGAGGCCTAGTCATCACTTCCAGGACGTCATCGGATTTCCATTGGTCCAAAAGTTCTCTGATTTGTTTAGCAGAATGTTTAGGGTCGTTGTCATGCTGAAAAATAAATTTCCTCTGAAAAATATCTCTTCCAGAAGGAAGCATTTGAGTAAGCAAAATTGATGGTTCCTTCTATCTTAAAGATTTTTCTAACTTTACCGTTGCCAAAACAACCCCAAACTATTACTGAACCTCCACCATGTTTTACTGTAGGCAACTCACAGGCTTCCAAGATTCTCTCTCCAGCTGACCGCCGCACGTAAACTCGTCGATTTGAATCGAAAATTTCGAATTTAGATTCGTCGCTCCAAAGGAAGGAATTCCATTGTTCTGATGTCCAATTTTCATGTGTTCGGGCCCATTCTAATCGTTTACGTTTATTTACTTGCCTAAGCAGTTTCCTCACTGGAACTCTCCGGTGTAGTCCACCTTCTGTTAACCTATTCTTCACAGTTGTCACGCTGATGGGGATGGGTCGCTACAGGTTTACTTGAGTCGTGATTTCTGGTGCCGTTAGGCGGCGAATACGTCTGCTGGACATTGTTATGGCTCTGTCTTCAGCAGGAGTCGTTTTTCGAGGCCTTCCTGAACATTTTTGATTGAGAAATCCATGCCCCGCAGAATTTTTTTTTACGATGTAGTCCACCGTTCTCCTCGGCATCCGCATATCACTCGCGATTCGTCGACTCGAGTGACCGTTTTGATGTCTTGCAATTATCAGAGCCCGATTTTCAATGGAAACTTTTTTCATTTTTGGCATTTTCACACAAACAATTGAGCCTGTATCAGTGTGTTTGCGAATGGTTAATTTCCAAAAGGGCAATGGTATTTATAGCATAGTTTTTATCATAAAATGTCACTAGGAATTTCCATAATCCCTAGAAACTTGAAATGAGTTCTTACTTTAACTGGAATTCTAAGAATTCGCCTCAAAACCATTATCATGCAAAACTTGGAAATGTGTTGGTTTTTAATTTGTGATTTCACCAAAAAGGTTTATCTAAACAATTTTATGATGGACACTTGTTAAAAACAGTTAAATTTACTTAATATAATAAAAGGGTTTAATTAGGTATTAAATTTTAGCAGTTACATCGAAATTTCTAGGTGGGCAAATACTTTCTGTCGGTAGTGTATATTTATATATATATATATATATATATATATATATATATATATATATATATATATATATATATATATATATATATATATATATATATATATATATATATATATATATATATATATATATATATATATATATATATATATATATATATATATATATATATATATATATATATATATATATATATACATATATATATATATATATATATATATATATATATATATATATATATATATATATATATACACATATACATACATATACATATATATATACATATACATATACATATACATATACATACGAGGCTGGTTTGAAAAGTTCGTGTGAATCAAGGAAGTCGAGTGATTTTCAAGTAATGGACGAAAAAGAATTTCGTGTGGTGATTAAACATTACTTTATGAAAGGCAAAACGCCTCAGGAGACTAAAGATAAGCTTGATAGACATTATGGTGACTCTGCACCTTCGATTAGAACAGTTTATAAGTGGTTTCAAAATTTTCGGACTGGCCATATGGGCACAAGTGACGCTGAACGTTCTGGACGGCCTGTGGAGGTTACGACTCCAGAAATTATTGATCAAATCCATGATATGGTGATGGATGACAGAAGAGTTAAGGTGCGTGAGATTGCTAGTGCTGTGGGCATCTCGACTGAACGGGTACATAATATTTTGCATAAACATTTGGACATGAGAAAGCTATCCGCAAGATGGGTGCCGCGATTGCTCACGCTTGACCAAAAACGGAATCGTGTGAAGTGTTGCAAGGATGGTTTGCAGCTGTTCCAGAAGAATCCGGAGGACTTTAAGCGTCGTTTTGTCACTGTGGATGAAACATGGATACATTACTATACTCCTGAGACCAAACAACAATCTAAACAATGGGTTACCAAGGGGGAATCTGCACCAAAAAAGGCGAAGACCGTTCCTTCGGCCGGAAAGGTTATGGCGACTGTCTTTTGGGATTCGCAAGGGATAATCCTCATCGACTATCTGGATAAGGGTAAAACTATTACAGGTGAATATTATTCATCGTTATTGGACCGTTTGAAAACCGAGCTGCAAGAAAAACGCCCGCGATTGGCCCACAGGAAAGTCCTTTTCCATCACGACAACGCACCAGCACACACCTCAGCAGTTGTGGTCGCAAAATTAATGGAAATAGGATTCCAACTCGTTTCACATCCCCCCTATTCTCCAGACTTGGCTCCCTCGGACTACTATTTGTTCCCCAATTTGAAGAAATGGCTGGCGGGACAAAGATTTTATTCAAACGAGGAGGTGATTGCAGACACTAATGGATATTTTGCAGATTTGGACAAATCCTATTATTCGGAAGGGATCAACAAACTAGAACATCGTTGGCGAAGTGTATAAGCCTAAAAGGAGACTATGTCGAAAAATAAAAAAGGTTTACCCCAAACACATAAGTAGGTTTTATTTTTGCATGGACTTTTCAAACCAGCCTTGTATACATATACATATACATATACATATACATATACATATACATATACATATACATATACATATACATATACATATACATATACATATACATATACATATACATATACATATACATATACAT
>CM032446.1:130402054-130414554 GCA_019049505.1 Pachyrhynchus sulphureomaculatus
AAGTTAGTTGATTACGTAACAGACTGTGTTACAAGATGGAGTAGATTTTTGTTGCATGATCAACTTTGCAATTTTCTGTTGGAAGTTGCACTTACAATAAAAAAAAGGAAATCCATAAATTTGCAGAGTTGCAGATTTTTATTGTTAACTGTTGTGTTTCTGGATGCGGAAAAGTTAAAATACCTAACTAGTTGCGGCAGTTCAGAATAAGAGAAGCATAAAATATAGACCCATCAAATTCGTTCCTTGAATTCGTATTTAAATGCAGTAGAGGGAGAGCTTTTAAACACGATCCTTGAAGTAATTAGGGTAAAGAATGTCTTCTTACTGTTTCTTTTCCCATGTTTTTACCCTTAAAAAATTGTTTACGAGTTATTTTAGATTGATCCTTTTGAACCAATTTATTTATTATCGTAAGCTTAAGGACTAATTCTATATTCTAAAGGAATCAAGTCTGAAAATAAAATCAGTAATGATTTTAAATGGAACGGAAGCTTCTTTGAAGGTCTTTGTTGGATGAGACATCGTGGTTCTTGGCGATATTAGAAAAAGCACAAGTCAAGCATTTATACTTGACTCTGGCTCGCTGAATCCTGACCCAGAGTTATGGTCGTTTTCGATGTTTGATGCAGAGAGTAACCCAAGTCCTTATTGTTGTTTTTATAAATTTCGATAAATTTCCTAAACTTTCGCATTGGAAGACAGAAACAAGAACTGTGTTTTCTGTTACATTGATAATGTATTGATGCCACCTTCTGTTTGTAAATTAAATGGGTCTTGATGATCTGAAGCATTGTCTAATGTTCCTATAAGTGTTGAATATTGCGCAAACGTTGAATATTTTAAGTAATTTGGCTATTTCGTTGTATCAAGGTAAATCTGGTGGTTGATTCTTATGACTATCTGAGGGGCGAGTGTTTAAAGCGGTTTGAACGGTTAATCGTCAGTGCAAAATCCTTTACTATTTAAAGCATTCGTCAGCTTGTTTGTTTGTGATGAGATAGTATTTTTATCACATATTAATAAAGCTCTAAATACTAATGAGTTGATAATCAATGGTTTTAGTTAAAAATGATGGTGTGGATTATCATTAAAATATCTGTTGATATGAGTTATCGTTTTGTAGACCGGATGTCTCAAGATTCAGGGCACCAAGTGATACAGTTTTCCTTGTGTTTTTTATACCTGAATTTTATTGATTTAGATGATTCAAACAACTCAAAAAGACAATTATTTTTTCTTTACCATAAGGCTAGGTAATAAATCTGTCGTCGACATATCTTTATCCAAATTTGTGTTTTGTTGGACCTGAACAAAGGCTTCCATATTCGCCACTATGGAAGACAGTAGAGAACCCATTTTTGCTCCCGAAGTTTATTCATAAACTGTTCATATAACAATGAAGTGTGTAAACACCAGACATGCTTCTATTACATCTACCAAAGTTGAATCAGATATACAGAAATAAGTCTGATATAGAAACTGGATCGTTAATTGGATGATTATGATGATTTAAAGTCAAAAGTTACCGGAATATGTCCCAACTTTATAGTTTTGCAATTTGTTACGAATATTTAATAATCAACTAATTTTTTTTTAAAGAATTTAGGAGATTTGCAAGATATGTTTTATATGTTAAAAAATTTACAAAAACGATCACTCCATTGGATCTTGGCTTCATGAACCACAGTCAGGTATACATACTTAACTTGTGCTTCTTTCAGCGTATTCAGTCTTATAATTTTGAAGAATAAAGATCCCTGAAGATGCATCGTGTAATCGTAGGCGAAAAGTTACTTCAAATTCTTACGGTCTAATCCCAAGAACTAAGGATTTAAAATAATGCTACATTAGCCAAATTTATCAAACCTTACTTTTAGATTTAAAAAGAGAATTCCTAAAACTTGTTATGAATCTATCTACTATTTTTATGTTTAATAGCAACTCATTCTTAGAATATGTATTTTTTTTTATCTCTATTATGGGATGATTTGATTTTTGTTTCTGTATTATTAAAAAAAATTAATAGAGAAATAATTTCAATTTTACCATAATTTTTGCATACATCATATTTGTATTTGGCTTAGTTTCAAAAGTTAAAAATAAATATTAATATCAATCACGCCGACTTTAGTTTACAGGACACCGCAGATAGTTATATAAAAATGTTTCCAGTTTCTTACTATGCGCTTATATCATAGTGATTTAAACAACAGAGTAATAACATATTGTAATACAGAAAACGAGGCGGTGAGTACTTACAGTTTAAAGCCACAGAAACTCAAAACGATATTTGTTACTAACCCAAACTAAAAAAAAAAGATTTATTATACTAAAAAATTATATCCCTAGATTAAACATGTGTGTTACCTTTTTAATACTGCCGGTTTGAAAATATAAATTGTTGTAACTTCTATCAATTCAGGTAATGCTGAAAGCCAATCTGACTTTAAAGTTGTATTATCACATCTTAAAAAGATAAAATAAAGAATTTTGACTATATTTGGAGAAATTAATTTCTGCAAATATCTATTTGCACAAAATGTTTTGTAGTACTGGCGAATCGCGTTGAACATTCAAGTGGCACTGATACTTTGTACTGGAGTTACATACCAGATTTTTTCTTGTGTATGTATTTTTTTTTCACAAATTTTGCATCAAAAATAAGTTGATAGTTTGTAGTGAAACCTGTTGATCGTTAACATAGAAACTCAGTAATTCAAAGTTCCACAATATAATTTCGTTTGAAAAAGTAGGTATTGAGCGTTTTTGCACTTATAAGATCACTTCGGTTTCTGTCCGTCCGTTTGTCACACCCGATTTTTTCCGAAACTATTTGGCATAGAAAGTTGAAATTTGGTACTAATATAGGAATTGATGTGCTCATCAGAGCCGTGTAGTTTTGAAAGTTAAATTTTGACTTACGGGGTTAGTTTTGGGGGTGAAATTGGAAGTGAACATTTTTTTTTTACTAAGTCATCAAGTGGCGTGTCAAATGAAAACTTGTAAAAACACGAGTTCAAAAAAATATATAATGCAATAGTTGCGCACACTTTTCTTTCTATTATTTTTAAAAAATCACTGTCCCCGCCCCTATCTCGAAAAGTACCGATCAAAAAATGTTGAACAAATTCTGGAATATTCTCCACAAGGTGTAGATTGAACGAAAATTATCGCTATTGCATTACCTTTAACAATTTATTTGGTATCTAAAAAAAAAACAAAAATTTCAAAGTCATCAGTCTTCAATAAAGATCGGAAACAAACTTTGTTGAAAACTTATTTGGGGTGTGTTTTGTGAAATCACTGATCATTTTATACCTCCGTAACACAAATTTTTATTTTAAAAGCAATCAACGTACGGAATGCTAATTGCGCAAGTTCAACTTGCACTTGATCGGTTATTTAAATTTAAATAAGTAAACTGCAACCCACCGTATGATTAATTGATTGATTTTAGACCCTTTTTCTATTAATGTTAATGAAAATAAGCTACTACTAATCCAAAATTGCTTTTCCATAGAGACTTACTACACTTCCTTTAAAGTTCAAAAATAACAAAGTGCTATTTTACTGAATGAAAGTAGTTTCTTTTTCCTATAATTCAATTATTATTTAATCTATATTGGTTTAATTTTTAAAATGTTTTTTTCCTGTCATAGATGGCCATTTGCAAGACATTATCATTAATGTTACTTATTTAAAATAGTAAGGATGATACTGTATTTGTAATTCAATTCGTACTTATTAATTAATAAAGATAAATTATTCATATGTAACTAATTAAGCCATATTCGATGAATCAAGATCGATATCGCAATGACACATCTGAAATTAAAGAAAAAGTAATTGAGCAATTAATTTACCTTAAAACATTTAATTTTAATATTATAGTGATTTAACATATTGAAACATTCACTCACAAAATTATTTTAAAATGATAAGCAATGAACATACGAATGTCTGCGATATCTGCCGTTTTATTTTCTTGAACATGTGGATATCGGCGATACCTGCCTATTTATTTTCTTTTTAAACATACGGATATCTGCGATATCTGCCTATTTATTTTCTTTTTGAACGTAGGGATATCTGCGGTATCTGCCTGTTTATTTTTAACAGTTATATTATTATTAAATAACTGTCATTTTTGTCATTATAATGACAATAATTACCTTTATTATCATCTTTAGCATTATTTTTAAACAATTGAGCAATTACGCACACTGTCTTATTAAACAATGAAAACAAGCTAGTACTGAGTCGTGCAATGGTGCCAAGGGTAAAGTCGCGCAAGGCTTCCACTCTAGTTAAAAGCACCTGCTAGCATATAACAAATTGGCTTTCTCTGTCACAATGATGCCAAGGGAAAAGTCGCGCTAGGTATTCCCTTCAACTACTAAACCTTATCAGCAGTGAGTCGGGCAATGGTGCCAAGAAAGAAGTGGCACGACGGATCCGCTCCATCTACTAGCAAGAGCATAATATAATAAGGGTGAAAATTCGTGAAACGAAACACCTCCGACCCGACTTTTCGGAAATCCAAAAACAATGATTTATTTTAATACAAGCTCTGAAATATTTTCATTTGATGTTAATTATTATAACTGTTATAGACAATATAAGTTTTAGGTCAAATTTTTGGCAAAAATTCGTAATTCGGAAACGAGTTTTCTGAAATTTAGCGTGAGTTTCATATTGCAGTTTTGTACAATAATCAAATTTTATATTCTTAAAAAACTTTCGTGTCCAAATATACAGATCTTTGGCATTCGCACCATCAATTTGACGTAAACTTGCGAAATATGGTTGGCGTTTTACGGTACCACCTTTTCTGTCACACGTACCGTGCGAAGTAGCAAAAAAATGCCATTCCGCTTCTACATTAAAATCTAACTTATGCTTTAACAAATTAGAAAAATTGAATTTATTTTTTTATTGGTACCAGATCCATCCGGAAAATAACACACACACACAACCGTGATTTCTTTTATGTACGCAACTAACCTCTTGTTAAATAAATTTACAGATCTGTTTTTTTGTTGAGAGGTTCCTAAAAAGTGTATTTTCCTATGAAAACTAAAAGATTTACTGTGTTTGTTAACCCCTAATATTTATATAAACATGCGATTATTTAGAATTATATGTGCGTCTCATAAAACTACGTTGCGCCACGCCGCGCCGCGCCGCTTTGCATTACGCCACGCCACGCTTAACGCGGCACCTTCGCTCATAAAAACTAACGCCATTTGATGGTCAAATGGGGGCCGAAAGATTTTTTTTTCATTTTCTGCAGAAAACATTGGCGCAACTATAGAATCAGACCTGTTGTCGATAAGTGGTTAAGAACCTTATTAATTTCCGATTTATTTATAATAAAGCGATTTTTTTGTCATTAAAAAAAATCATTATGCAACTTTTTTTTTTCTGAAATTCAAAATGTTTCTGGCCATTTTTGTCTCATCTAGAATTTTCATAAAAAAAACAGTTTCCGAGTTACGAATTAAAAAAAAATTGACCTAAAACTTGTATTGTTTATAACAAATATAATAATCAACATCAACGGAAAATATTTCAGAGCTTGTTCACTACCTATATGTAGTATTAAAATAAATCATTGCTTATGGATTTCCGAAAAGTCGGGTCGGAGGTGTTCCGTTTCACGAATTTTCACTCATAAGGTTGTGTTCGCTGAGCCGTGCAATGAAGCTAAGGGTGAATTCGCGCCAGGGTTCTGTTCCTACTACTTACCCTTACTAGCACTGAATCGCGCAATGAAGCCGAGAGTAAAGTTGCGCGAGGCATTGGTTCCATATACTACTAACAATATAATAAAACGGATATTACAACCAAATATTTAAATGATTAAATAAAATTCACATATTAAATATTATTTAGAGCCTTGTGAAATTAAGCAATAGGTAGTCAGCTATAAAAATTACCAGGATATCATTACTAAATATAATCATAATAGAAACAAATATTATTTAGTTATAAAGAAAAACTCACCTCTATTTAAAATTTCTTTCGGCAACACATAAGAAAACACTGTTCACTCAATAGTGATTGAAACTAATCAGAACTAACATATTTTATAGTTTTGCCTTCTGAAAATGGTATTTGTTTTTATTAACCATCATTTATCAAATACCTCAAGTTATTTGTTTTTATGTTTTTGCATTTCTTCTGTTTTAAAATATGTAAAATGGCGGTCAGTTATTGGGAACAAAACATTAATTCTGAAGCATACATTTCAGAAATAGGACACCAAATTGAATGAGATTTCAAAATTTGGACGCATATTTTATTGGTAATTAATTTCTATACTAACCCAGTCCGCATATAGAAAATATATACCGTACAGTTCACGGTTTGTCTATCTATTAATCTGTTGTCACAATAACTCTCACACAGGATGAAATATCTATTTTAAGTTTGATACACATATAATACTTAAAGTACTATCTGTGCGATATCGCCTCAAAGGAAGAGGCGAACGGGGAGGGGGGAGGTTGTTAAATATTATATAGTTTCAGTTATGACAATTTCCCCTTGTTTTAGGTTGAGATAATGGACAAATTTAAGCTTAATTATTTTTAATCAAGCATAAACCCGTCCACGCTTAACTTTCTTTTTTTTTATTAATATTTCATCATAAATTATCTATCAATGAAAACATTTGAATCGGTCATTTTTGAAAGGGGGCATGTTACAAAACTCAAATTTTAGGCAAATTGAAACAAAAAATCACATGTGAATCTCGGGTCCTCTTTCAACACAGGTCCTATTCATAACACAATATACCCATTTCCGTCTTCAGCACATGCCCCGGTTCAACTCTGACTACTACTTTTACGTCAGTTATGTGTACTAGATTCCTCTATAAGAAAAAAATACGATTTTTAAAAAATAATTGATTCTTTTATATTACAAAAGATAATTATAGAATTTTTTTGTCTACATTTGACCTATACAAAGTCATCAAATATTAAAAAAATTAGTTGTTACTTTCTAATCAATTGTTTGCCGGAAAATAGTTTTAACGAATTAACTAGATAGCAAGAGGTTATTACATATATTTACCAATATTTTGTATCTGTGATGTAAATTTTACCAAATAATTAATTAGTATAAATGCACAAAGTTGTAAAAAGTGGTATCTAGAAAATAACTGTAATTAATTTTTTTTTTTTAAATTTATAGAACTGAAAAAAGGCAGTAAGTTACTATTATCGAATAGTAGATAAAATAAGTCATTTTCCAAAACCGCATTAAATTTGGTGCATTAGTTTCTGAAATATTAAATTTTAAAGTTATGCTGATATTTTTTATATTTCCCTCAATTGCTGTCATTTTATATAGAGTTTTTCTGCATCTTTTGTAGATGTACGAAACAACTTTTGTGATTTGTTTTTTTTTTGTTTACAAAATGTTCTTAACAAAATACTACTAAAATATGTGGTATGTACCATTGATTTTGAAAGCAAGGTTACTATAGTTCAAATAATAATTTTATATTTATAGGGCGATTTGGGATTATGCGATCTCAACGATTCGACATTGGACCCCCAGGACGACATGGACGACGACGACGAGGGCAAAGTCGTTATTGTTGGGGTGTGTGCTATGGAAAAGAAAACTCAGAGTAAGCCCATGAAAGAAATATTAACTAGGCTACAAGAATTTGAATATATTAAGGTTGTTGTTGTTCCCGAGGACACGATTTTAAATGTAAGTTCTCTAACTTAAATATATTTTAATTTCCTTTTTATCCTAAATTCTTAAGAAATAGTTTTATTTAAAATTGCTTAGAATTGTTTGCTATCGTGTATTTTTATCGTTTACATAGTACTGAACAGAATCTTAAAAATTCGTTTAAATAAATTTTAAGGATAGGTTATATTTGCATTTTATGAAGTATCATGAAATTGTAAAAAATTAGACGAAAGATTTATAAGAACCTAAAAATTTAATGCCGCCCTATATAAGTATGTAAATATTTTAGTAAACATTTCTTTCTCTTTTGTTTCCAAAATGTTTTATAAAGTTTATTTTGAATAGTTCAGAGTAATATTCCGTTAGAAATTGTACAATTTATGATGAAAAATACCTAAATATAATCATATCACCAAATTAATTTGAGTGTTTGGTGAATTAAAAACAACGTGAAAACGTCATAAATACCGGAAATTATTACCAACATAATATTTACTACCTACTAGGTTTTAGTGGAGCATTTAAATCGATTAAAATATATTTTGCGGGTATTGAACTCGAGGTAAATTGCAAGGTCGCTCATATCAATTGATATTGGGTAACATGAAATCGACAATCGTACAGTATCGAAATATGCTCATGTTGCGTTCTTTCTTAATTAAATCATTTTTTACAACTGCAAAAAAAGTTGTTATTTGAGGGTTAGAAAATCAAGTTGTTTTGAAAACCACCCGTAGAAACGATATTAGAAGAAAAGTCAAATCAAGTCCCTTTTTATCGCCTGTTTTTCAATCGACTCGACTAATCATCTTTGAATTAGGCAATTTGGGCCGGCTACAAAACATTTTTCTTTTTTTGTCTTTCTGCGACATTAACACACAAGAATAAAATCAGTAATCACGAAAATGTACACATCACTTGAATCTTGTAATTAATTTAGTTTAACTGATCTTTGTCACTTGCAAGTTTAATCCAATTCTGTTTAGTTTAATTTAAGATTTGATCCAGTAGTTTAAATCGTGTAGAATAAAATATTGACTAGGATTTTTGCATTCGATATACATTTGATAGATTTCATTACTTCGGACAAGCTCAATAAATTATTTATTAGATTTGCTTAGCCGTGCTGTTACTAGAGTTCAGTCATAACCCACGTTGTTCCCTGACAACTTTACTGCACATTAGCGAATTAACAAAATGTTACCTTTTATTCTGATGGGAGTGTCAGTTCGACTGCATACCTCGCTGTTTTAAGTAGACTTGTTTAATAACTTAAATCTAATCTAGATTCCTATTTAATTAGGAAAAAAATAAAAAGTAAAATAAGTACGAAAGTGAAAAGTTCAAGCAGATTAATAAGGAGTTCAGTAAAGGTCGGTTTGGGGGCGTCCACAGGCGGAGATCGAAATTTTAACGTAGATTTTTCAAATACACGAGGTTAAAATCGAAGATAAACTCAGTGCACCAACGTCTGCAATCAAATATACTCGCTCTGTGCAAAATTAAGGTCAGTTCATCCACCAACACAGTCAGCTTTTTCTATCCTGGGTACGGTTTTTATTCCCGGTTTAAGCGTAACTTTGAAATATGTTTTTTTTTTTGACAAGAGAAGCTTTATATAACTCTCATCTGGTGACAAATATCAACTCAACAAACCGCAAGATTCATCTGCTGCCTCTATCGATCAGCAAGCAGATTTTAGAATAGTTTTCGCTTTTCTTGCAAAGACCATCGATTATTTACGGATAAATTATCCTAGTGCCGACATGGTCATCCTGGGCGAGTTTAATATCCACATCAACTGATTTAAGTAATCAAATGCCACCGACTAATAAGGCCGTCAAGAGGAATCTTTCTCAATCAGTTGTGGCTTTACTCATGAACTCGATAACCGAACATGGATTCCTAAGCGTGACGAAAACTTTGTCAATCTTCGTGACCTATTTTTATGCACTAATCCAAATATTTACACTATTACCGTAAATCCGCCTTTCCGACCATAAACTGCTTTCGGCATCAAGTATTCCACCAGTCAGTGACAGGGCGGCCCCCAAACCACCCAATCTGCTAAAAAAATCTGCAATATAAATCTGCTAATTGGGAAGAACTTATGGAATATTTTCGAACTTTCCCCTGGTTAGAGGTTGGCTTCAGATCTGATTACCACCCTGACTGCGCAAGGCAGGTTTTTGATGTCATTTTGGCAAGCATGTCAGCTTACATCCATTTTTCGATGAAATGCTCTTCCAACAGCGAACCATCATCTAATCCCAAGACGCTGTTGCTTCTAAACATACCGATAATGGTGTGAAAACCCTAACGTTATAACTCGTAACATCTTTGATAGTGTTGGAAACAAATGGTGAAAACAAAGAGGCGCATAATCAAAGATTTAAAAACAAACTTCTTACTTGTCCCAACAATTCCTGGTCTTTTTGATCGGTCGCTAAACTAACTTCGCTAAACTAAATCCACTATAATAATACTTACACGATCAGACAATACTATTGCAAAAATACTTTTGAGAAAGCCAACTTGCTAGCTGAACTGTTTGCTTCACACTCTATTGTTGATTTCCAGGGAGAAACACCACTCACTCTTCCCAGTGTGCAGACAGCTTGACATAAAACATATTTTAATAAAACTAAACACTAAAAAAACCATCTGGGGCTGATGGAATACCTGCCATAGTACTCAAAAAATACGGGAACTTACTAATACCAGCTTTTTGTAAACTTTTCAATCTATCCTATACAAAATGAATACTTCCTTCCTGTTAGAAATGAGCTAGGGCGAGCTACACAAAAAATGCAAGAAGACCTTGCCAAACAACTACCGATCAGTTGAGGATTTAATATTATTAGTGACCATCAATATGGCTTTCGAAAGCAAATGTCAACAGATCTTTTTACTTATGTCACACATATTATAAAACGCAATTGAACATTTTGGAGAATCTCGAGCGGTCGCATTGACATATCCAAGACAGGTGCGCTGTTTGCATGACGGTTGTTAGCTAAGTGTTCGTCACGAGTGGCAGTTGATGGGTTTATTTTTAATACCTTCACTATTAACACCGATATGCCCCAACGGTCCATATCGTCACCTATTATTTTCCTCCTTTATGTTAGCAATCTGTTGGAATAGACCAGGAATGCAATCTGCTGCTTTGCAGATGACGCTTATTTTTTCGTTTATTTTGAATGCTCAAACATCACCTATTCGTGCAACTTAACAAGGACCTGGAAGAAATTCTAACCTGGGGCGACAGTAACCAAGTAGAATTTAACGCTACAAATACCAGTTTTTTTTAAATAAGTTAACATCGCGGAATCGACATAGTTATGTCGGGACACTCTATTCTTCTAGCACCCTTACTCAACCTACTGTGTAACTTGGGAGAAAATGTGACTTGACGTGAACGTGTTATATGGGAATATTTCATATTATAAAGCTTTATACTCCAGAACAACTTTTAATCATGTACAAAGAACAAATTCGATGGAATATCGCTCTCATGTTTGGGATTTTATTCAGAAGACAGCTGTCTTGTTTGCCTTACTGGAGATCCAAAATTCACCGGAACGAAGAATGGTTGATGACTTGAGCCTATTCTTTAAGTGCTTTCATGGAAAGTATTCGTTGGATATAGCCCGCTTAATTCCTCCCAGAGTGGTACCTGCCAGGAACACACACGCGGAGTGACAAGGCAAACTTCATACGGACGTCATATATTTATCACATCCGTATGAAGTTTGCCTTGTCACTCCGCGTACAACCCACTTCAAGAATATTTTATACGGAGAACCCCATCCCTTTGGGATGAGATGCCTAGGACTGTATTTCCCACCGAATATAAGTTGTAGACATTCAAGATCATCTTGAATCTCATTTTTCGCACTCATGTTTCTCCTCTAGCTTTTTGGAGGTGCAGCACGTGTGCTGTTCCCATAAAAAACGATTCCAATTGCGAAGAAAAATGACTTTTATCTTTTTCGTATTTTTAGTAACCCTTTACGAGAAAATATATTTATATTTTTTTATATTCATATAAAATTCAAAGCACTGCCAAGTTTTTTTTCTGAAATTTTATGTGTGTGGCAGATTTTCTGTATATCAGATATTTCAGCCACAATGTCAATGTCAAAAAACCGATCTGCAGAAATAGCTGAATGTTAAATTAGGTTTATTGTGGAATCTAGAATAATGCATTTTATGGAATTTCAGTACATTTTTAAAAGGGGTTACATATACCTAGGCGCTGCAAAAAGTATGTATATTTAAAAAAAAATATATTTTAAAGGTTGTTAAGTAAATAATATAAAAGAATTATAGAATATATTTTTGTTGTACTTGTAAGAATTTTTTTTTTAATATGTTTTCAATGTTAACATTATTTTTTATCGGGTTAAATGGGCCACTGATCAAAACTAGGGCGCCTCCTTGTTTGCAGGATAACTTCACAAAAAATAATCCAATCTGCTAAAATAAAAATTAATCTTGTAAAATAATTTTGTAGTTAAAAATTGCCGAACGGATTTTTTTTTTAAATAAAAAATTTACGGTGTTTCAAACTTTACTATGCAATTTTCGACCACAAAATTTATGTTTAATTATGTATAAGAAATCGTCTAAATTAAAAAAAACCTCTCGACATTTTGTAGAAAAAATACTTATTAAGATTTAAAAAAAAGTTAAAAAATATTAAAAATTGACTGTGTAATATTGCAAAGTGTCTGGAAACAGGTAGCGGTTCCAATCCGACGCCAGGTCACATTTGATGC
>CM032446.1:130419554-130432054 GCA_019049505.1 Pachyrhynchus sulphureomaculatus
TAAAACAAAATTACAAACTTCGGACCTTACTACTAGACTTAATTCAATTAAGCACTAATATTAAGTACAATGAAAACCAAATGAAAATCTTTGCATGTACACAAGAATCTTATAACTAGACTTAACTTAATTAAGCACTAAGGTTAAGTACATCAAAAAGTAAATAAAAATCCTTGCATGAACATAAGAAATACCTGTTCAAAGTAACAATCGCGGTCTTCTTATATAAAAGAATCAGCTCTGTTATTGTTACCAAAACAAAAAAAAATATAACTTTGTCTAGACTCTTGTCTAAATCAAAAAAAATGAACTGAAACAAAGTATGAACACCCCCCTTAAAATATTTTAAGGATTGTCTGAAAATTTTCTATTTCAGCAAAAGAAATTTATAAAAATTCTTAAATAAAGAAAAACAAAAAAATAAGTGATTCTAGTGCAAACACTAACACTAAAAGGAGAAAGTCTTGTAAGACCATTTAGCACAAGGCTAAGAAAAACATCTGGATGAAAATCCAGACAAACGCTCGGGAAAAATCGCCATCAATGCTCTAGCTCATCGCTAAGAGAACATTCCAAATCTAGTATCACTACTAGTCGCACTCGGAAAATAATCGCACTCTACAGCGCAATGTCAACGTCCTAAGACATCTAGACATGCTAAAATCGCCAGGGAAAACGCTACATCGCGCAATGTCGACGTCCTGAGACATCCAGACATGCAAAAATCGCCAGGGAAAACGCTCTGGTTGATCGCCAGAAAACACGTCAGCTCATCGCCAACAAAACACTCTGGTATATCGCCAGAAAAAACCACGGCTCCTCGCCAAGAAAACACTCTGGTATATCGCCAGAAAAAACCTCGGCTCCTCGCCAAGAAAACATTCTGGTACATCGCCAGAAAAAAGCCTCGGCTCCTCGCCAAGAAAACACTCTGTAAATAGTCCTCGACTACACAAAGTCTGCGTTCTAAAAGAACAATCTCGCCATTAACATAGTGAGCAGCTATAAAAGCTAACAATATCACTATAGGCACAGTGAATAGCTACAAAAGCTAAAATTCACTCTAAACACAGTGAATAGCTATAAAAGCTAAAATTCACCAAACTGAATGATCCTGCTTCAAAAAGCAATGTTCACAAAGAACAGAATGATTAGTCCACGCGCAACTAACATTCAAGGAAACATTCCTAGCACAACTATGTGAGACAGCTAGTCTCTAAATAGGACCTCCCTAAAGTCATAATCCTATATATAGGAGTCCATAAACAAAACGACTCAAAATCACACATTTTGAGCACATGCCCTCAGGCAACCAACATACACTGAAATATATACAGAAATATATACAGAAATATATACAGGAGTTCAAATCCCAAACTCTTGGTTATGATAACTCCATATCGAGCTTGGTGAAAGCTCTTAGCAAAAGCTAAACAAATCTTCGGCACATCGCACCAAAGTGACAAATCTGCCTAGAAACATGAGCCAGAAGAAACGCCCTCCATCATTCTTCAGGGTGGCTACACAGAGATATAAAACTTAACCAGCATTGCGCTTCTTCAAGTTGCATGAAGAACCCTCGTGTACTGGTCTCGCCCTAGAACAACAACGAAAAGAATTTAATCCATCCCACATAACAGGAGACAAACACCTCACCACGATATACTGAAAGGTGGAGAGAATAAAATACGGAAATGGTGACCCTGGTGTCCACCAACAAAAGGGAGTAGATTATTGCATCCACTAAACTAAAACGGTGTCTACCACACCACCATAAGTCAAAAAAAAATTTAATCAATAGGGTGTTCCGAAACACACTACTGCCAACAGCCTGTCACCACTAATAGGCTAATTGGAGCTGAGGTCGACTACAGTAGCTAGGCTCTCCTTTGGCTCAAATAGAAATAGCCATTGGGTAACAAAACCTCTAAAGGTCCCAAAGGTCAAACGTGCGCCCCCCATAGACTACCCTTCCAATCAGTCTGTTCCTCAGGAAGACTAACTCCCTGCCAAACGTCGTAACGGCATCTGTTAGCACCCGGTGCATCACAGCCTGTAAAGACAAATAACTCATGGGATACAACCTAAAAGGTTTACAAGGTTAGCTTAACCAAGCTTCTAACGGAAATTTCCAAAAAACGAAAATGAGCTTAAAAAGCTACATGAAGCAAAAATTTCTCTATTTTTCGGTGGCAACGCAACAAAACTGTTGAAGACGACAAGAGCTTTTCCAGCTTAATCAGAAACAAGAAGAAAACATCGTTGACAGCTAAAATATTCGATCATGGTGTTAATCGTCTTCCTAGACAATAGCCTCTAGAAGAAACTGCTACAGGTATCAGGCATAACCGTTTTCTGTCAGCCCAAACTTCTAGATTACCTCTTGGAAATCTAAAAATTCGGTTAGGAATCTTCCTTCACTGCGCTTAGCCTCTCTTGACAAGGTTCTCATCTCGGTATCAGATTTTGATCATTTCTTTGTGAAACGACTGTCTTACTCTGCTCTCATCTCCTGTAAATGATCAGCCTTTAGTTCTGCTGCAGGATTTCAATTTCCTATCAATCTGATAGTAGACCGAAAAAACTCATCAGACGCCTATGAGTCTATGCAAAAAAAATTTAATAAATTAGTGACTCAAAGGTAACGTTTAAACGGCCCTGAAAAGAATAGAAAATACCCTTAGTTTGTCAATTCAGAAGAAGATCTAAATCAAATTAATCCAAGTCTTAGACTTACTGGATAAACCAAAATCAATTTGCTCTTAATTGCACCGAAAATATACCACTAAGGTAATAGAAATACACCCACTCGGGTAACAAACTTTGAAATTGCTCAAAAAAATCTTTTGACTTAACATCATACCACGCGAGCTACATCTTGCGCTTGTCCAAACTCAAAATCACTTTGGATTGCCTCTAATCAAAATTTCGCTTCCAAGTGTCAAGAACTGGATATTCTTTGGGGTCATATGCAAATCAAATCCCGCGACCACCGACATACCAGTCTTATGATATATCCTGAGTGTGACTCCTTCGCAAGCTCGCAACAGCTGAGTCGATGCTAAACATCAACCGCCATCAACCTAAGTTTGGATATGATCAGTACCCAAAACCTTAGCAATAAACAATAAAAGTAAGCTATTCTCTGCTCAACTTTTATAACAGTCAAAGAAACGAGGTCGTCACCTCTACAGAGCAACATCAAAAAAATAAAGTAAAGCAATTAAGATAATGTAAATATAAATTATTCTTCTTCTGACAAACTTTCATTAGGGTTAGGTCCATTGAATGGTTTTAAGTCTTTAATATGCCATTGTCCTACTTTAGTCCCATCTAAATTAACTAAACCATAAACTAAATCTGAAATCTTTTCTCTTATCACGCAATGCACATATTTAGGTACCAACTTAGATGTGAATTTATCTGCTGCACTGGAAAGAATTTTATTTTTTCGCCAAACGTGATCACCTATATTAAAGGCAAAATCCCTTTTTCTAAGGTTGTAAGACTTACTGTTCCGTTCATAAGCCTTATGTATCCTACTACGCACGTCAGTGAAAATATCTTTTAAACCCTTTAAATTTTCGGCATACTCACCCCTGTTACCCGGAATTATTTCGCTGTCAACATTGACATCCAAATCTAAATTTTTATAATACGACCCAGATAGAGGTATATGTCTGCCGTAAACTAAGAAAGACGGTGTGAACCCTGTTACTTCGTGTCTTGCGGTATTTATTGCTTGTTGAATTTTGGAAATATTGCCATCCCAAGTGTCATGTGAATCAACGTAACTTCTTAAAGCGGTCCCGACTGTTCGGTTATTACGTTCAACAAAATTACATTGTGGAGAGTACACAGGATTAAAACGGATGTTAAAACCATAAGTTTCACTTAAGCTCTTAAAACTCTTAGAGGTAAACTGAGTACCGTTATCGCATATTAAGAGCGACGGAACACCGTGGATTAGAAAGACATCATTTTCCAAAATTCTCTCTATATATCCAGCTTTAGAGCTTTTCAAAGGAAATAGCATGGTATACTTTGTAAACCAGCAAGAAACCACGAGAAGCCATTTATTTCCCCTTTTTGAACGTGGGAATGGGCCTACTAGATCAGCTGCTATGACTTGGAAAGGGTAATTGACCGTTTTCTCTTTTCCCATCAGTCCCATAGGTAGTGTATTTGGAGATTTCTGCGCTCCACATACTTCACAAGTCCTCACAAACTTTAAGATATCAAAACGCATTTTTGGCCAATAATACTGTTCCTGAACCCTGTAAAGAGTTTTATAAAAACCAAAATGACCAGAAGTAGGAGGAGTGTGACACATGTCTATAATTTCCTCTCTCTGTGGTTTAGGAACTAGTAGTTTCCACTCGGGTACATTAACTTTTAAAGGCAACTGGTTTGGGATAAACTTGTACACGAAATCATTTTCCACCTTCCACTGCGGAAAATTTTGAGGAAATTCTTTAATTTGCTGCCGTAAATTATCGTACCATGGATCAATGCGATCTATATCAACTGTATCTATTCTTACGTCAATTTGTGCATTAAGGCTGTTTTCGTCCACTGTATGGTCTGGGATTCTTGACAAAGCGTCAGGAATAACATTGTGGACTCCTTTTCTATGAATTAAATTAAACGTATGTTGTCTCAACCTAATCGCCCAACGCGCCAGTTTGCCACTAGGGTTTTTAATAGAATTAAGCCACAATAGACTATAATGATCTGTTATGACCGTGAAAGGAACACCTTCTATGTAAGGTCGAAACTTTTCGATGTTAAAGAGTACTGCCAAACATTCTTTTTCAACAACCGAATAGTTACGTTCAGCCTTTGATAAAGTTCTACTGGCATACGCTATCACTCTTTCCTCACCATTGATTTTCTGTGTTAGGACGCCCCCTAAACCGGTATTAGAAGCATCACTAGAAATATAAAACTGTTGGGAAAAATCTGGTTGGGATAAAATGGGAGCTGAAACCAATAGCTCTTTAATCTTGATAAAAGATTCTTCGGCTGCCTTTGTCCAATCTATCGATTATCCTTTTTTTCGTCCTTTCAAAAGATCATTAATAGGCGACAACAGGGTAGAAAAATTCTCAATAAAACGTCTATACCATGAACACATCCCTACGAAGCGCTTAACTTCCGTAGTATTAGTAGGTCTCGCATAATTAACCATGCTTGCTACTTTATCCGGATCGGTACGTAAGGAATTTGAGCCTACAATATAGCCTAAAAACTTTAGAGAAGTTTTGAAAAAATCACATTTGCTCAAATTTATCGTCAGTCCGGCCTCTTTCAATTTATTTTTTACTTCTTTAAGTAAGCATATATGCGATTCGAAGTCTCCCGATGGTACTAAAATATCATCGAGATAGGTAAAAATATGTGGCTCATATTTCGGACCAAATATAGCGTCCACTAAACGTTGCTGAGTTTGAGCAGCGTTCTTTAGACCAAACGGCATAGTGACGAACTGAAATAGACCTCGGCCTACTACTGCAAAAGCGGTCTTTTCCTTAGAGGATTTGTCCAAAGGAATTTGCCAGAATGCCTTTCTATGATCTATCGAGGATACATACTTAGCATTCCTGAGTGATGTCAAAATTCTATCGATGTTCGGTAATGGATAGTTATCAAATTTGCTGACCTCGTTGAGCTTTCTTCCGTCAAAGCATAGACGATACTGTCCGTCGGCCTTTTTCACCAATAAGATTGGAGAACACCAAGGACTGTTTGATTCTTCAATCACTCCGAGCTTCAACATTTCGTCTAACTCTTTATTTAATACTTTTGACATATACGGAGACATGGCGAAGGGCCTTGTCTTTACAGGACTGGCATCAGCCGTATCTATAGACATGGTGATCTTATTCGTTCGGCCTAACCTATCTTTACTACGTTCCGTCCGCGAGAGATCATCTAGGGTACATAGACGCGAGAAAAGGTTTTCTAAAGAACTTTCTGAATAACAATCTTTAAAACTTGTATTAGAATCGACTTCTAGGGACTGTGGATACCACGAATTATCTTTAAAATTTGCTAAAATTCCGAATTTTTGTGCAAAATCACATCCTAAAACCAAAGTATGTGATAGAGAAGGTACTACTAGAGCAGAGATTACTAAACAATGACTATTGTAGACTAGCGGCAACTCAACCGTACCTAAAACTTTTAGACGGCTGCCATCTGCAGTGGTAACACTTCTATTTTCGACATGGCATATTTTTATACTTAAACGACTTAAAATTTTAATACCATTCTGACCTACGGAGGTATTTGCACGAGAGTCAAATAAAGCCGAGAAATGGACACTTAATAGATTTATCTTTATATGCGGTCTATTATCTAAATATTTATGCTCGAATAAAAGAGATATGTGACCATTTGGAGAAGCAGGAGTTTTAACTTGAGAAGGAGGATTTTTATTAGACTTAAAAAAAAATCAGAAACTTTTGTAACTATTTAGTCCAATCTGATCTATTGGATTATTTCTTTACTTAAGATCCTCGTTGGAATCTTTCTTTTATCCGCGACCGGACGTTCTGAGAAAATACGACGGATTTTCATTTCATAGTCTAACTCATATTCTAGTAGGTGATTGACTTTAAAATTGAAGGCTTCCATGATAAATGAATACAATTTAAAAGAATTGTTTAAAAAGTCGTGAAAATATTTCTCCTGTGCTCCCAATAGTCAAAATAAAAAATATGTAAAGGCACTTAAAATATGTAAACTTCTTTAGCAACCATTTAAAAAATCTTCAACAATTTCAAAAAAATTTCTAAGTATTGCCTTGTATTAAAATTCTTTTACCAATTATGTTAGGAATTTTCAACAAAAAATCTCCAAATACCGTTTCGTATCAGCAAAGTATTTTTAATATTCATGCAAAACATCGGTGAGAAAAAAAGTACAGTTTTTTCTTCGGTTTACCGCAAAATAAATCTAACACTGCAAAAATTAAAGTAAACCAGCACATCTGCTAATCTGAACTATAAAAGTAGCTTTTAAGAAAAAAGTAGGAATCTCTTATCTTAGAGTCGATTAACAAAATTCAAATATCTAAACCACCATCAGATAAATTGAAATAAATAATTCTACAAATTTCCTGCTTTTGTCTTATTGCTATAGTGTAGTTTCGTTTAATTAAATATTATGAAATAAAAATATCTGAAAAGTTAGAGCTTTTACTTTGTTCGAAAGCTAGTACACTGAACCCTTTAAAAAATAAAATTCCAAAAGCCCCGCGTTGACAGCGCTATTTTGTAATGTGGTAAATTGCCCGCACTTTGAGGCGTTATTTTGTAACCTCGGCACTTGCCCGCTTTTTGCGGCGTTATTTTGTACCGTGTATATTAATTGGTCGCTTTTTGCGGCGTCATTTTGTACCCTGTGAAAATTGTTTTTCCCACGCTTGGGCACAATTTTCTTGCAACCTCTTTTTAATTTCTGAGAATGAATTGAGTGAATAATGATTTTAAAAGAACTAAAGAAATTAAACAAACACTAGCTCAGTTTTCCTTGGTAGAGAAATATGGGTAAGAGATAATTGTTTTACGTCTTTTTGGAATTATTTTCTATTTTTTTTAAAAAAACTTCAGTCGTACAAATTTTTGGGCACCATTCATTTTAAAATAGAAAGGATCTAACTTCAGTTAAAAAAATGAAAAAATACTGAAGGGTTTTACTGTTATTACTAAAAAGAATTTTCTAGTACAACTTTTCTTATCCTGAAAAGAAAAATAGGTATTCAGTGAGACACTAGCTTTAATCTACAAAAAAAGAAAATTTATTCATGATTTAAAATAAAAGTTCCAACCTTTGCAATTTTAAGGAATACAAAAATAATTCTAGCCTAAAAGTAGTTTTTATAAACTAGAGTCCCTAAATCAGAGATTTTACTTCTAAATTTTGACTACACCCGAAATCGAAGAGTCGTGATTTTCACTTCGCGATCTTTCAGTTCAAATTGCTATTAAAACACTTATTTGCGGGGAATATATTTATTGATGTATTGTTCTGGTAACTTACGGTCTTCCTATGGGCTTCTAGGCCTTCAATGCAACACAAAATCGATTTCACACTTTTGAGAAGAGCCTACTTTAACTGCTCCATTTAGAAAACACACAACGCCCACTACGGCTTTATGATAAAAAAACTCGTGCTTAACTTGGCTCTCGTAGATATTCTCGTAAGCCTCTACTGCGGCTCGGTGGAAATTAGCCTCTGCGGCTTGATGGTACTGCCTGGCGGCGGCTCGGTGTTCTAAGCCTGGCTGCGGCTTGATGGTACTCAGCCCTCGGCGGCTTGATGGAAATTAGCCTAGATTCCTGTCCTCCGGACCCTTAAATAAGCCGTGGGCACGCTGTCTGTAATATGGCGACGCCGGAACCAAAACTCCGGATACAAACATTTGACCAATCCCGGCGTATCGATAGATTCGGTCGCAAACCCGCACAGCACACTATATACCGAGCGGCTAAGCATTTCTGATTAATATACCGCTCGATACAAAAATGAAAAGAAGTACATTATTAGGAGAAAAATCAGTAACATTATATGGTCTTAAAATCTAGGAAAAAAAATGAATGTTATATATATATATATATATATATATATATATATATATATATAAATATATTTATATATATTTATTTTTATGGGTCTAGCACACGTGCTAGAGGGAACTCCCTAAAGCGCTACAGGAGCGACAAGTGTGTGGAGAAAACGATTCACGTTGTTCTTGAATCGCTGTAGATTGTACTCGGTGGGAAACACAGTCCTGGGCAAATTATTCCAAAGGGATGATGTTCTCCATATAGAGACTGCTTGAAAAGCGTTGTACGAGGAGTAACAAGCTGAATCTCATACGGATGTGAAGAATTAGCGCGACGTGTACTTCTAACATGCACCGCTCTGGGAGGAATTAAGCGGGCCACATCCTTCGAACACTTTCCATGAAAGTACTTGTAGAATGGGCTCAAGTCGCCAACCGTTCTTCGATGTTCCAGCGAATCAAAGCCGACGGTCAGTTCCGGGTCTCCAATCAGACGAACAGCTCTTCTCTGAATAGAATCCAACAAATGCAGTGTATGTTTGGGAGCGGAGCTCCAAACATGGGAGCAGTATTCCATAGTTGGTCGAATTTGAGCTTCGTAAAGAATTAACAGTTGTTGTGGAGTGTAAAGCTTTCTGGTTCGAAATAATATTCCCAACTTTTGAGAAGCTCTCCTTGCTATGCCTGCAACATGTTCATGCCAGGACATATTTGCTCCAAAATTAACGCCCAACAAATTGAGTGACGATGTTAGAGGAATGGAGTGCCCCGACATAACTATGTCGGGTTCAGCAACGTTAACTTTTTTAGAAAAAACTGCCGCCTGGGTTTTTGTAGCGTTAAATTCCACTTGGTTACTGTCACCCCAAGATAGAATTTCTTCCAGGTCTTTGTTAAGTTGAATGACTTCCTGCTGTCTGCGGATATTCGTCTGAGTAGCCGATGTCCGAGCGTTCAAAGTGAATGAAGAGATAAGTGTACTGTCATCTGCGAAGCTGTAGATTGGATTCTCGGTCTTTTCCAGCAGATCGTTAATGTAAATAAGAAAGAGAGTAGGAGAGAGTATGGAGCCTTGGGGTACACCGGCGTTGATAGTGACGGTGTTAGAAAGAAATCCGTCGACTGCCACTCGTAAAGAACGCTCTCTGAGGAAACATGAGAGCCACAAACAGAACTTTTCCGACATACCATAAGAACGTAGCTTAGCCAACAGCCCATCGTGCCAAACACGGTCGAATGCCTTGGATATGTCAAGAGCAACCGCTCGAGATTCTCCAAAGTGTTCAATTGCATTGTTCCAAACATGCGTTACATAAGTCAGAAGATCTCCTGTTGATCTATTTTTACGAAAGCCATATTGGTGATCGCTAATAATGTTGAATCCTTCAAGATATTTTAGAAGATGCTGATTGATAGCCTTTTCCATGACTTTCGATATTATTGAAAGCAGTGCGATTGGTCGGTAGTTATTTGGCAACGTCTTCTTGCCTTTTTTAGGTATCGGCTGAACTGTGGCACATTTCCAGTAGGAAGGAAATATTCGCTTTCTGTAGGATAGGTTGAAAAGTCTACAGAAAACTGGTGTTAGTTCCCTCGCACAGTTTTTAAGAACTATGGCAGGTATTCCGTCAGCGCCAGAAGCCTTTTTGGTGTCTAGCATCATCAGAATAAGCTTTATGATACGCTGTCTGAAGACAACATCGGGCATCCTTGACTGCACTATGGGAATAATAGGTGGTGTTTTTCCCTGGAAATCGATAGTAGAATGTGAAGCAAAGAGTTTAGCCAACAAGTTCGCTTTCTCAACAGGTGTCGTTGCAATAGAATTATCTGGCCGTGTGAGTGGTGGTATGGTGGATTTGGTGAAATTTTGACTAACTGCCTTCGCGGCCGACCAAAAGGACCTTGAATTGTCGGGACAAGCGAGAAGTTTGTTTCTAATCCGTTGATTGTGTACCTCCTTGGTTTCGTTGATAATTTCTTTGCATCTGGCACGAACAAATGTGTTACGATTTATGGTGTTAGGATTTTCACGCCATTGTCGGTATGCAAGATGTTTAGAAGCAACAGCTTCTTTGCATTTTCGGTCAAACCAAGGCTTGCCGTTGGAAGGGCATTTCTTGGAAAAAGGGATGTAAGCCTCCATACCGGCCAAAATAACATCGGAAACCTCCCTGGCGCAGTCAGATGGGTCGTCGGATCGAAAACAAACGTCTAACCAAGGGAAAGTTCGAAAATATTCCATGAGATCTTCCCATTTAGCAGACTTGTAGTGCCAAATCTTGCGCGGTTTAGGCGCTTCCCTCTCATTGATTGGTAGAATACTCGATATCGAAAGTAGTTTATGGTCGGAAGAACCTAACGGCGGATTTACGCCATTTGGTGTTGTGTACATTAAAGTCGCCCAGGATGGCAATTTCGGCATTTGGATAGTTAATTTGTATATATATATATATATATATATATATATATATATATATATATATATATATATATATATATATATATATATATATATACAGTCGACACTCTATATAGTGAAAGACCAAAATGTTGACCGAAATTTCACTATAGAAAGTTTTTCACTATATAGAGTTTCACTATAAACAGTGTCGACTGTATATATATATATATATATATATATATATATATATATATATATATATATATATATATATATATATATATATATATATATACGATATAGTATATATATATATATATATATATATATATATATAAATATATATATATATATATATATATATATATATATATATATATATATATATATATATATATATATATATATATATATATATATATATATATATATACGAGGCTGGTTTGAAAAGTCCGTGCAAAGTCCGAGAGATGGCACCACCGGCGCGTATGGAGGTCATGTTTAGTTAGTAGCATCTCTTGAATGAACGCACACCAAGTTTCAGCCATATTGGTCTATTTCTTTGTGTTTGGCATTCGTGTGAATCAAGGAAGTCGAGTGATTTTCAAGAAATGGACGAAAAAGAATTTCGTGTGGTGATTAAACATTACTTTATGAAAGGCAAAACGCCTCAGGAGACTAAAGAGAAGCTTGGTGACTCTGCACCTTCGATTAGAACAGTTTATAAGTGGTTTCAAAATTTTCGGACTGGCCATATGAGCACAAGTGACGCTGAACGTTCTGGACGGCCTGTGGAGGTTACGACTCCAGAAATCATTGATCAAATCCATGATATGGTGATGGATGACAGAAGAGTTAAGGTGCGTGAGATTGCTGGTGCTGTGGGCATGTCGACTGAACGCATAAACATTTGGACATGAGAAAGCTATCCGCAAGATGGGTGCCGCGATTGCTCACGCTTGACCAAAAACGGAATCGTCTGAAGTGTTGCAAGGATGGTTTGCAGCTGTTCCAGAAGAATCCGAAGGACTTTAAGCGTCGTTTCGTCACTGTGGATGAAACATGGATACATTACTATACTCCTGAGTCCAAACAACAATCTAAACAATGGGTTACCAAGGGGGAATCAGCACCAAAAAATGCGAAGACCGTTCCTTCGGCCGGAAAGGTTATGGCGACTGTCTTTTGGGATTCGCAAGAGATAATCCTCATCGACTATCTGGAAAAGGGTAAAACTATTACAGGTGAATATTATTCATCGTTATTGGACCGTTTGAAAACCGAGCTGCAAGAAAAACGCCCGCGATTGGCCCACAAGAAAGTCCTTTTCCATCACGACAACGCACCAGCACACACCTAAGCAGTTGTGGTCGCAAAATTAATGGAAATAGGATTCCAACTCGTTTCACATCCCCCCTATTCTCCAGACTTGGCTCCCTCGGACTACTATTTGTTCCCCAATTTGAAGAAATGGCTGGCGGGACAAAGATTTTATTCAAACGAGGAGGTGATTGCAGACTCTAA
>CM032446.1:130437054-130449554 GCA_019049505.1 Pachyrhynchus sulphureomaculatus
ATAACATTGTTTTGTGACTAACGGTCAAGTACGTAATTTTCGGTATTAAACCTCTGTATTGTTGGCCTCTAGTCGTGACGCCATCACTAATACGATTAATGGTTGGGAATTACCAAAGGTAGTAGTAATTTGCCCTACTATACATAAATACATTGCAAACTCTAAAATGAAGTTATCGTTATCTTAAATATAACTGACTAATAGAAAGTACCAGTAAAATATTTCGAATATAAATTAACTAAACCGAATACAGTTAATTTTAAAAAGCTGTATTAATATTTTTTATTAGTCAATTAACCACAATTAGGTTTTAAAATTCGTAAATTAAATTCTAGTATGATGTCAATTATATTTCAGGTAACGTAAATCGTACTTTGGAAATAGTATATGTCTATCGGATCAGATATTAGGGCAACTGTATTCAGATTCAATATTTGTCAAGGAGGACATTTTTATGTATATACAGGGTGGTCTAAATTGGACACTTTTAAAGGTAAACCCCTTTATCTAAAGGAGATAGACGAAAACTGATGTCGGTGTCTGAGGCTTAATTTTTATGATAAACGCAATGGTGAAAACCGCGTATCGATATCTAGTACCGTTTCAGATATACAGGGTGTTTTTCAAAAATCAGCATTTTGGAAAAATGTTTGTAATTCTTTTCCTATTGAAAATTTTTGATTTCTGTAAAAATATTCTCAAAGCACTTGTTGGCGTGGATTTTAACAGTGTAAGTTACATTTTTTTTACAACTAATATTTTAATAGTTATTAACGCAAAAATATATTTTTCAAATGGGATACCCTGTATATTTTTCCTTATCCGAATAGAGTTTTAAATTACCGTTCTAAAAATATAGCACACTTTATTTTTTGCTTAAATCTACTTCAAAATATAAAGGTTTTCAGTTTTTACGCGAGTTTTAAATGCACATTTTGTGAAGTAGGCTTTGGGCGGAGCGGCAATATCAATTGTTTACCGATAGCCGTCAAATCGTAAAAAAATTCCCAGAAGTAACTCTAAGAGTCATAACTGCAATGAAATTTACTAAATGCTATAGTACTTTAAACTATGTAGAAAATAAAACAAAACAACAATAAGACAATTTATTCCGAGTAGAGCAAACTAAAACAAAACAATTTTCTATAAGAGATGTTCGAAATGTCGACGAGTTTCATTTACATATAGGCGGTACCTTTTCTGGACACTTCTTACCGAGTTGATTAGTTCAAGAGGAGTGAGAGCTGCAAAACTTTGTATCACTGCGATTTCTAACTCTTGCCTGGTGTTTGTGGGCAATTTAAAAATTAGGTCTTTCAATCTTCCCCAGAGATAGAAGTCCATCTGTGTTAAATCCGGTGACCTTGCCGGCCAACGGTTCGAACCTTGGTTGGGTATCCAGTTATTGTCAAAATTGGCCGATAAAAAATTATTTATAACTGCCGCGTTATGAGGGGTCCATTAATGGCACTTCATCAACAAGAGGTTCTATTTGCTGCCTTAAAATTTCTAAATATCTCTGAGAGGTGAGTGTTCCTTCTTAAATAAATGGACCTATAACCCTGCCTCTAAAAATTCCTGCCCACACATTAAATCCAAATCTGCCTTGATTTCTTTGCTCCACAACTAAATGAGCATTTTCTTGTGCCCACGTATAAGAATTGTAACGGTTAAAAAAATGCTTACCTGCTTCGTCTGTCCAAATGCAATTTAATGAAAAATTCGGAACATACGCCATTGAAAATCTCGGTCTCTAAGGTGATGAACTTTTCTTGTCCTATATGGCCTGAATTTGTGCTTTTTCAAAGTACGACTTACGTTAGTTCTTGGTAGTCCAGTGGATTCTTTTAACTGTCGAGTTGAAGTGTTGGGATTATTTCCGATAGTTCCTAAAACTACTATTTCTTTTAACTCCTTATCCCTGTTTGATGCATAATTTTTGGCTCGTTTCTTTTCAAACTGGGCACTATTAACTAGGTTATGTCGCAATCGAGCGAATATATCCTTGAAGGGTTGACGCCTCTCTGGATACCGTTCGTGGTACAAATTACTTGCCGCTTCCGAATTTTGTCCGGTTTGTATGAAACACACTATCGTATCCCATTTTTCGTAATTTTCAAACTTCATTGCGATTTATTTGACAATTCAGTAACTGATCCTGAAGTAAAATTTGACAACTACGAGTAAACAATTGAATTAAACCATATGGCCGCTCCGTCCAAATCCTACTTCATAAAATGTGCATTTAAAACTCGCGTAAAAACTGAAGACCTTTATATTTTGAAGTAGATTTCAGCAAAATATAAAGTGTGCTATATTTTTAAAATGACAATTTAAAGCTCTATTCGGATAAGGCAAAATATACAGGGTATCCCGTTTAAAAAATATATTTTTGCGTTAATAACTATTAAAATATTAGTTGTAAAAAAACTTACACTGTTGAAATCCACGTGAAAAAGTACTTTGAGAATGTTTTTACAGAAATCAAAAGTTTTCAATAGGAAAAGAATTACAAACATTTTTCCAAAATGCAGATTTTTGAAAAACACCCTGTATATCTGAAACGGTACTAGATATCGATATGCGGTTTTCACCATTGAGTTTATCATAAAAATTGAGCCTTAAACACCGACATCAGATTTCGTCTATCTCCTTTAGATCAAGGAGTTTACCTTACCTACCAAAAGTATCCAATTTGGACCACCCTGTACATAGAAATGAAGAGCATGATAAGGGATTATAGTGGCAGGCGGACGTGATGGCTTAGCTTATTTTAAAATTATATGATTTGGTGTTTATTTACCTTATTACTTTTCATCCAAACTTTCAATTCCAAATACGAAAATATATGCCATCAGTGTCAAAAAACGAATAATTTATGTATAAAATCTGAAATATACTTGTTGAAACTTATTGATTTTGAATTACATTTGATATTTTTCGAATTATTTATAATATTCCCTGAAATACGGCTAAACTGGTATACAGTTTACATTTTCTAATTTAAACCTAACTGTACTAAAATCTTCATTGACTTCTTTTGAAATCCATGTGAATAATCTGAAATTCAATTCACACTTTCTGATATTAAACTTACTAATCTGAAATACAATTGATGGCTTCTGTAATACACCAGCAAAGAATAAAAAGTTTAGATTATAAATAATTTGCAGTAGTATAAAACTGTCGCGTAATTTTAGTACGATTTGCTTACTTAAAATAAAAAGAAACAGAAAGTATACCTATTCTCTCTGTAATTGTGTAGATATTGCATTGTTTTTGTGGAATTCTTAAGAATAAGAAAAATACTCTAATGTATTCGGATAAGTGGATTGTAAATTAATTATTAATATAATTAATATATTATTATACCAGGAACAGATGCAAAGAAATTATCGACGAAACCAAGGAGGTACACAATCAACGGATTAGAAACAAACTTCTCGCTTGTCCCGGCAATTCCAGGTCTTTTTGGTCGGTCGCTAAGGCAGTTAGTCAAAATTTCACCAAATCCACCATACCGCCACTCACACGGCCAGATAATTCTATTGCAACGACACCTGTTGAGAAAGCGAACTTGTTGGCTGAACTCTTTGCTTCACATTCTACTGTCGATTTCCAAGGAAAAACACCACCTACTATTCCCATAGTGCAGTCAAGGATGCCCGATATTGTCTTCAGACAGCGTATCATAAAACGTATTTTGATGAAGCTAGACACCAAAAAGGCTTCAGGCGCTGACGGAATACCTGCCATAGTTCTCAAGAACTGTGCGAGGGAACTAACACCAGTTTTCTGTAGACTTTTCAACCTATCCTACAGAAAGGGAATATTTCCTTCCTGCTGGAAATGTGCCACAGTTCAGCCGATACCTAAAAAAGGCAAGAAGACCTTGCCAAATAACTACCGACCAATCGCACTACTCTCAATAATATCGAAAGTCATGGAAAAGGCTATCAATCAGCATCTTCTAAAATATCTTGAAGGATTCAACATTATTAGTGATCACCAATATGGCTTTCGTAAAAATAGATCAACAGGAGATCTTCTGACTTATGTAACACATGTTTGGAACAACGCAATTGAACACTTTGGAGAATCTCGAGCGGTTGCTCTTGACATATCCAAGGCATTTGACCGTGTTTGGCACGATGGGCTGTTGGCTAAGCTACGTTCTTATGGTATGTCTGAAAAGTTCTGTTTGTGGCTCTCATGTTTCCTCAGAGAGCGTTCTTTACGAGTGGCGGTTGACGGATTTCTTTCTAACACCTTCACTATCAACGCCGGTGTGCCCCAAGGTTCCATACTGTCTCCTACTCTCTTCCTCATTTATATTAACGATCTGCTGGAAAAGACCGAGAATCCAATCTACAGCTTTGCAGATGACAGTACACTTATCTCTTCATTCACTTTGAACGCTCGGACATCGACTACTCAGACGAATATCCGCAGACAGCAGGAAGTTATTCAACCTAACAAAGACCTGGAAGAAATTCTATCTTGGGGTGACAGTAACCAAGTGGAATTTAACGCTACAAAAACCCAGGCGGCAGTTTTTTTTTCTAAAAAAGTTAACGTTGCAGAACCCGACATAGTTATGTCGGGGCACTCCATCCCTCTAACATCGTCACTCAATCTGTTAGGCGTTAATTTGGGAGCAAATATGTCCTGGCATGAACATGTTGCAGGCATAGCAAGAAGAGCTTCTCAAAAGTTGGGAATATTGTTTCAAACCAGAAAGCTCTACACTCCACAACAACTGTTAATTCTTTACAAAGCTCAAATTCGACCAACTATGGAATACTGCTCCCATGTTTGGAGCTCCGCTCCCAAACATACACTGCATTTGTTGGATTCTATCCAGAGAAGAGCTGTTCGTCTGATTGGACACCCGGAACTGACCGACGGCCTTGATTCGCTGGAACATCGAAGAACGGTTGGCGACTTGAGCCTATTCTACAAGTACTTTCATGGAAAGTGTTCGAAAGATGTGGCCCGTTTAATTCCTCCCAGAGCGGTGCATATTAGAAGTACACGTCGCGCTAATGCTTCACATCCGTATGAGGTTCAGCTTGTTACTCCTCGTACAACGCTTTTCAAGCAGTCTTTTATATGGAGAACATCATGCCTTTGGAATGGTTTACCCAGGACTGTGTTTCCCATCGAGTACAATCTACAGCGATTCAAGAACAACGTGAATCGCTTTCTCCGCACACGTGTCGCTCCTGTAGCGCTTTAGGGACTTCCCTGTAGCACGTGTGCTAGACCCATAAAAAAAAAAAAAAAAAAATTGCTAAAATAAAAGCACGAGATCAAGTTTCCAGTTAGTAGTACAAAATTTATTGCGTTTCCGGCCATAAATTTGCGCAATTTTTCTTGATTGGGTACTGTGTAGAAGGGCTGATCAAAATTAGGTGAGTTCGCGTTAGTTTCAGAATGTTAATATCAAACGATTTGTAACGTGTATAATAAAAGTCTCAAACCACTTGTTACATCGTTTAACATGAACATAGTTAAGAAGAACTACAGGTATAACTAAAGAACATATATTGTAAGAAAATTTTTCCGAGCTAAATATAATGTTTTTTTTTATTGTAAATTAAGAGACAAATCTATAGACCGCATTGTTAAAAGTCACAAGTAACCAAAATAATAATTCGTCTTATAGATTTTAGTTTTTGGAAAATGTTTTAGTATGAAATGAAAGTTTATACCTCGTTTAAGATTTACCAGAGTAAAGAATTTTAATTTTCGTTAAGTCTAAATAACCATTCGATTAAGTCACAGGTGTTTGTTTGTGTGAACGTTTCTTTTTTCTATTGCCCATATTTTTGCTCTTCTTCCTTTTTTGCGTCAACGTCAAATTAAATCTTATTAGTGCACCAATTTATTCATTTAGGGGCAGATACTTTACTTTGAATATAAAAATTTAATTAGAAATATAGTAATAAGGATAATTTTTTTTAGTTCCAGGTACCATATTTGGACTAAAGTATAGAGTGTACCATTAAGCATTAGAAATAATTGACTAACACTGTCTCCTAGTGAGGGACCCGGGCAGCTCGACTCGAGTTACAAGATCAAAACAATACTTTTATACGGTGTCCTATGTAAAACCGCATCCGTCCAGCGCTGTGCCGATAATTTTTGAAGCAAGTTTATCAGAATGCAACCTATTCAAGAGAATTTACATTATACAGAAACATTCTTTAGCATAGTGTAACATAACAACTATCATAATCTCTTACTAGTTGATAGTGGGTGGACCCATACTGTGACAGACTGTAGGGAAATAATTAATATTAAAAACACACTTTCACTTGAATAAATTTTAGGCCAAAATATTCTTTGATAGGTTACAATCATACGATTAAAATAACTATTTTTATTGCTTTGTATTACTATAAAAAATTTCAATCTCTATGTATTAGAACAATATCAGGTAATGGCATTTTTTTTTAAACATTTTGCTCGATAAATTTTCTTCACACAATAAACATTACTAAATTGTTATAAAATAAACCATTTAATAATATAATTTTCAACCAAGAATGTGAATGTAAATTTTGCAGCTACTCAAAACACTCATAAGCTAACCCCCGCACCCTCCATCGCATTCATCGCCCTCATCGCCCATGCTGCTCGCCCCTCCCGCATTGCTCGGAGCAGTTGTATCTGCTACATTTTTCAATGTTATTTCGCTGGCAATCTGACAATACCCGACTCGAAACTAAAGGTGAATTTTTGTTTGCACGTGCTTGCGACTTTTCGAGCTATATCGTTACAACAGTATACCAAGAACTCAAAAATAATAGTATCGTTAACTTCTGCGAAAATTATGTTAATTATCAGCCAAAAGCGGAAATTTTTACAGCGTTTTACAATTAGGAAGTTACACCTTTAATCTACAATTTTTTCTTACAGTGTATAAAGTAGTTTTGTCTATGTAAACTTATCAATGATTCTTGTACTATAATATAACGGTGAATTTAGGTGTATGATGTAGATTTTATGTTCTTTACCTTAACACTGTACTTTTATTTTTAGATTGGCAGTCGTAGCAGCGTTTATTCACCTGAATCCAGGGTAAGGAAAACTGGTAGTTTTATTTATGAGGATTTTATGCCAACTGATGGGACCGATGTAAAAGTAAGTTGAAAAAAAAAAATAGAATCGTTTTTGGAAAACAAAAAACAGATTTTGTTTCCAATATCCTTTGTACAATATAACATATAGATTTACGTCAGTTATGGTAAAATTCCTGTTAGCCATTTTAGCTCAGAGACTTACCAAATGCTATGTTTTTTGTTAAGAGTATCCAAACCACATGTTTTTAAATTGTTACTAAACTTAAGTGATAGCTCATAAACACCTTATATTGGCTTTAACACATAGAAGAAAGTAACACAAAAATTGAAAGAAAAAAACTGAAGAAAAAAATGAATTATTGAAACAGAATTTTAGAAATATTTTGAAAATTGACAATGATTTATTTTTTTTTTGTAACTTCGTAGCCAAATAATTGTGCCCTGAATCGAACCATACGTCGCCTATCGACAAATGCATTGATTTTTAGAAGTCCATTAGTGAAAAAACACTTTTCCCTGTATGCGGTCATTTATACAGGATGTTTCCTAATGAAATTCAGCTTTATTAGGTTTATCTTAAAAAATGTAAAATCTTATTAATAAGTGATCTCTGCTTTTGAAGGTTGTTTTACAGGTTTACTGAGAAATCTCGCATATCCTGTATATTAGATTTTGATTACTACATAGTTGATACTACTTGGTTGGATTAGCTATGCGATGGCGTAAAATATTCCCACTAATTTTGCTTGCCATTACTACCGTCACTACGAGTTCCAGCTCGGAACACAGGAAGACTTAAAATACATTTAAAGTATTTGAAACTGCGAAACCCCTATATAAGATGATTTAAACTCGCGCATACAGAAAAATTATATGAAACCTCTAAATTATTACTGCACTGACTATGTGTTCTTCTTGATATAGATTTCAATTTTGACTACTTACTGTCAAGTTCCATTCCTTTTTGGGGGCATGCTTCTTTGTGTTAATAATTTTTGTTTATTTTACTTCAAAAATAGCCTTTCTTACCAGAGATATCGACTTCTCATAGTGTTATGCTCTTTAGGTGTATACAGTGGGACCTGATTATGCTCATGCAGAAGCGCGAAAATCGCCTGCTTTGGATGGAAAGGTAGAAAGAGATAGAGAAGGAAAAGAAATTCGTTATCCAGTTATTCTCAGCAATACGGAAAAGTTACTTTCGAGAAAAGTGTGTCTAGCATTTAAGCAAGCAGTTTGTGGTTTTGATTTACTAAGAGCAAACGGTAAGTTATTTATTTTTTTATTCTTATTTACTCTGGATATCCAACTCTTTATTTTCTTTTTTATGAATTCATCGAGGGTTAATGTAGGGGGTTGTTTTATTATGTATGTTTGTTCCGCTATCACTCGAATATTGCGAAACGAATCTCTACATAATTGGACATATATATATATATATATATATATATATATATATATATATATATATATATATATATATATATATATGTATATATATATATATATATATATATATATATATATATATATATATATATATATATATATATATATATATATATATATATATATATATATATATATATATATATATATATATATATATATATATATATATATATATATATATATATATATATATATATATATATATATATATATATATATATATATATATATATATATATATATATATATATTATATATATATATATATATATATATATATATATATATATATATATATATATATATATATATATATATGTATATATAAGAGACCATAAGTTAACATATAGGCCATATTTATGTTACATTTCTTTAATTTTATTTAAAATTTTAAACAGAACGATATGGAATAAATTTATACTTAACTCTTTAGATATTGATGTTTAGCACAAAGGACATTTTTGACAGTTCTTGATCGGATAGTAAAAAAACCTTTAAAATATGCAAAATTTATTTATATGAAGGAATTAATCATGTTACTAGTTCCAACTAGTTCATGTCATGGATACACTAGAGTGAATCGGCGAGTAATTTCTAGTATATTATAAAAACCGTTTATCCAGTATTAAATATGAGTCGAACCCACTTTTAAAAGTTAAAATATTTAAAATTGATTGGCAAAGTTATAAAAATATACAAAAGCCGAGGAAAATTTGTAGGATATCTGGGAAAAATTTATACCTCATAAAATTCTCTACAAAAAAGAAACTGTTAAAATCAACAAACTATGTCAAGAATCCGGGACGTAAATATTATAATAACAAAATTATTGGCTTCGGGTTCTTACGTTTTTACACGAAAGTTTTCGATTGTTATCGTCGTCAGAAAATTTCCAATAAATTGACAGCTTTTTAGTATATATAAACCGAGGAGTATAAAAATGTTACCATATACCATTTTTAAAATTGTCATTTTTAGTGTTCCGTACGGAACATTTATAAGATGACTTCGGTGTCTTCCTGTCTGTCTGGAATATTCTCCACGGGGTGTAGATTCAACGAAAATTATCACGAGTGCATTACCTTTAATAATTTATCTGGTATATAAAAAAAAACAAAAATTTCAAGGTCATCAGTTTTCAGTAAAGATTGGAAACAAACTTTGTTGAAGACTCATTTAAGGTGTGTTTTGTGAAGTCACTGATCATTTTATACCACCATAACAAAACTTTTTATTTTAAAAGCAATCAACGTACGGAACACTAATTGTGCAAGGTCAACTTGCCCTTGACCGGTTATTTATTTATCGGTATATAAATACATAACAGAAAAAAAAATACTAATGGATTGGAATCGTCTAAAAAAATAATAAATTAAAGGAATATTCAATGTTTTACTTTTAAACTATGGGAGGCCGTATGAAAATAGTACAATTGTAAAAAATATTACTTGTCTGTGGTTCCTAAAATTTGTTTTAAATTTAAAAATTAGTTCGATTTAAATTAAAATTCAAAAATCACTCAACAGTTTTGTTTTCTATTGTGCCGTCTTTCTTCTATTTTTAAAGTACCTTGTATTAAACAAATTCGGGGGCAAAAAGTATGTCATAATATTCTACATTATACTGTATATCGAGCACTTTAGTACCAATTAATAAAATCACAGTAAATACAAAGGAGCTTTAAATTTTATCAACAACAACATCTTATAATTCCGTAACCTCTCAATTCACAAATTTTAACTATTTAAAATTACTTTATACATGACTAACAAAAGCAAATATGTAATTTTGGAAATCAAAACATTAATAGAGCCCTCGAGTAGATATTGCTCGAATTTCTAAATAATACTAAACAACACTATAAAATTTAGACTAATTTTTTTATATAGTCCATCTCCCCGCCACTATAAGGATTTTTACCCTTTTTCGACTATATCTCTAATGAGATATATTGACGGGGATGTCATAACATCCGTCAACGTTGCCCATCTTCCGAAACACATTTAGAATAAAATCAATTACTTCGACAATAATTCAACTATTATATTAGATGAATTACCTCTCTGATAACTGAACCGTTGAAAGTAATTCGGGTATAGCGGAATAAACTGAATTAGTCAGAATTAATTATAAGTAACTTTAATCTTAGTAGTTGGAAAACCAATTTTTTATACTTTTGAGAAAATAATTTAATTAAAGGAACTGAATTACTAAGAGTAATTAAATTTTTTTTCAGTTATTGTCAATTGGCAACTGTGTATGTAGATATGAGTACAGTATATTTTTTTATTTTTCAGGAAAATCTTATGTCTGTGATGTTAACGGGTTTAGTTTCGTAAAGAACTCTAATAAGTATTATGATGATTCAGCTAAGATACTAGGAAATATGATATTAAGAGAATTGGCGCCTACATTACATATACCTTGGTCGGTTCCTTTTCAATTAGATGATCCGCCAATAGTGCCAACTACTTTTGGGAAAATGATGGAACTAAGATGTGTCACTGCTGTTATAAGACATGGTGATAGGACACCGAAGCAAAAAATGAAAGTTGAAGTACGACATCCTAAGTAAGTATATTATTTAATTACGATATGTTTGCTAAATAAATAAAAACACGCAGCTGATGTAGTTTAACTAAAAATACGGCATAATTAATAATAAATAACTTAGGGTTTGACAAATTTGATGTCATTGTAAATTAAGTAAAAAATTATCAGCCACGGATCTTTACTAAAAAATTTCTGCAGTATATATTGGGGTAAATTTAAGGTATATTTTCAATTCAAAAAATCGTTATTAGTTTTTCCTACTTACTAATTGACTAAATATTATATTTTAGGTTTTTTGAAATATTTGAGAAATATGATGGATTTAAACAAGGTCATGTTAAACTAAAGAGACCAAAACAACTGCAAGAAATATTAGATATAGCCAGGTCATTATTGGCTGAAATACAGCAACATGAAGCAGATCCGGAAATAGAGGAAAAACAGGGTAAACTGGAGCAGCTTAAAGCGGTCCTAGAGATGTAAGTAACGTAAAAATATACATAATTCTATCATAGTTAAGACAACTTATAAGTAAAATACTAGTTCAAGTAGACCAAGACTGTGTTTCTTTTAGCCCTACTGTCGCAACAAACTTTTGTTTAAATAATACTTACTAAAGTTTAGTTTTTTTTATGTAATGCATTTTACATGTGTTAATGTTTTCTTTTTTTATTTGCATGGGGAATAATAAGAAAAAAATATCCGAAACTACGGAAATATTGACGCAGGGCTTTAAATTCTAAAACTTATGTAAACCATTGAACTATATTTTTCCTTTATGAAATTTGTACACCAAATTAAATAACAAATATGTAACTTTCAGTATCATTATATTGCGATCGTTATTATTTATAATGCATTCAATAGAAGGTTCTAAATGAAACAACAATAATCCAGGTCAAAAGTAGTTTTAATTTATGTAGTTTCTTCAACAATGTTTTATCTAATTTCGTTTTCTCAATTTTAGAAATTTCCTTTAAATAATTTTATTGCAATAAAAATTAAATAAGATCTACATGTGATTAAATTTGATTATTCAGTTTGAAAATACCTATTGTAAAATGGCAAAACGTTTCTATAAAGAAAAGATTTACTGTATATATTAAAAATGGCAAAAAAACATATTTTTTAATAATCATAATTTATAAATTGAAACTACTTGGATTATGATTGTTTCATTTGGAACCTTCCATTGGGCTCAATACGACCAAGGAACCAAGGAAAAAATTAATAATTTAGTATATTGATATTTTTAATACTATTCATAAAGCTAAAGTATTGGAAAATTGAATAGAATTTTTGATGTACTTGACATGCTTAGTCGGTTTTAATTTTTTTTATAAAATAAGATTTTTATGAAACAACGGTTCAGGTACTTGACTTCGATTTTTTTCAAGTTTGTCTTTA
>CM032446.1:130454554-130459554 GCA_019049505.1 Pachyrhynchus sulphureomaculatus
TGTTTCAACCACTCCTCAAAAGAGGCTACCCTTGAAATAGAGTAAACGTGTTCTGGAAAAAAAAAAAAAAAAAAACATGTTGTACTGAAGTGTGCTAAACAATATGTGTATTTTTACGAAGAATAAAGTTATTTCTGTGTAATATCTAAAAACTAGCCCGGATAGAGGTGAATGTCTGTATATTCTGAACTTTCAAAGTTTTTTTTTTTAAAAAAAACACGCTAAAATATATAGGCTATTTAAAAAAAATACTAAAAATTCAAATTAATAGATTCTGATTAAAAAAATACATTAAAAAATAGTACTTACCCTCAGTATTAATATTCATCACAAAAACTTTCACAATATTACAATAGATGTGCACGAAAGTGTCGCTAAATTGCAACTGATTTATTGAAAGAGCTGCATTAAACTCATTACCTGACTTCTGACACTTATGACTCGCCACTTGCAAATTTGATAAACAAACCTTTTTTTCGGAATTCGGGGTTTGGTGGTGTTGTTTACGTTTTGCAAATAAGATTTCCTGGAAATCATAACATGAATTTTGTCCACCTAGCATGTTCTACGCGACACACTGTGCGCCGGTGTGCCCCAAGGCTCCATACTGTCTCCTACTCTCTTTCTCATTTATATTAACGATCTGCTGAAAAAGACCGGGAATCCAATCTACAGCTTTGCAGACGACAGTACGCTTGTCTCTTCATTCACTTTGAACGCTCGGACATCGGCTGCCCAGGCGAATATCCGCAGACAGCAGGAGGTCGTTCAACTTAACAAAGACCTGGAAGAAATTCTATCTTCGGGTGACAGTAACCAAGTGGAATTTAATGCTACAAAAACCCAGGCGGCAGTTTTTTCTAAAAAAGTGAACGTTGCTGATCCGGACCTAGCATCGTCACTCAATTTATTGGGCGTTAATTTGGGAGCAAATATGTCCTGGCATGAACATGTTGCTGGAATAGCAAGGAGAGCTTCTCAAAAGTTGGGAATATTATTTCGAACCAGAAGGCTTTATACTCCAGAACAACTGTTAATTCTCTACAAAGCTCAAATTCGACCAACTATGGAATACTGCTCCCATATTTGGGGCTCCGCTCCCAAACATACACTGCATTTGTTGGATTCTGTCCGGACAAGAGCTGTTCGTCTGATTGGAGACCCGGAACTGACCGGCGGCCTTGATTCGCTGGAACATCGAAGAACGGTTGGCGACTTGAGTATTTTCATGGAAAGTGTTTGACGGATGTAGCCCGCTTAATTCCTTCCAGAGCGTTGGATGTTAGAAATACATGTCGCGCTAATACTTCACATCCGTATGAGGTTCAGCTCGTTACTCCGCGTTAAACGCTTTTCAAGCAGTCTTTTATATGGAGAACATCATCCCATTGGAATAATTTGTCCAGGACTGTGTTTCCCACCGAGTATAATTTACAGCGATTCAAGAACAACGGAAATTGCTTTTTCCGCACACGTGCCGCTCCTGGAGCGCTTTAGGGACTTCCCTGCAGCATGTGTGCTAGACCCATAAAAAAAAAATCATACATGTTTTTTCTGTGTTCAATCGTCAATTATAAATGTAATATCAGATTTTAAATGTTACAGCTGCCTACTCTATAATTAGTGGTCAAAACAACGAAATTAAGCTGTTAAACGATTTTATTCTTAATTTTGTCATTTTGAGGTAAATTATTCATATATTTAATATTTTTGGGATCGCTGGCTGCAAATATGGGAATTGAAATTTGATAGCTGCCAAACGTTAATCTCAGCTATTGAATCAATGAAAATAAGATTTAAACCTATAGCAATTGCTATCTACAGCAATAACTAAGTACTTAATTTTTTTCAAAATATTTTTTTCATTCCTATGACTTGAAATGTCTTTGATTTCACACTGACCAAATATAGATTACACAGCCTCACAAAAAGAAATGGTCCTGGTCTATAAATGCGACTTTGATATTCTTATGTAAACGCGAAATTATATATATATTTATATATATATATATATATATATATATATATATATATATATATAATATATATATAAATATAATATAATATATATATATATATATATATATATATATATATATATATATATATATATAAATATATATAATATGTATATATATATATATATATATATATATATATATATATATATATATATATATATATATATATATATATATATATATTATATATATATATATATATATATATTATATATATATATATATATATATATATATATATATATATATATATATATATATATATATATATATATATATATATATATATATAATATATATATATATATATATATATATATATATATATATATATATATATATATATGTATATATATATATATATATATATATATATATATATATATATAATATATATATATATATATATATATATATATATATATATATATATATATATATATATATATATATATATATATATATATATATATATATATATATATAAATATATATATATATATATATATATATATATATAATAAATATATATAATATATATATATATATATATATATATATATATATATATATATATATATATATATATATATATATATATATATATATATATATATATATATATATATATATATATATATATATATATATATATATATATAAATATATATATATATATATATATATAATATATATATATATATATATATATATATATATATATATATATATATATATATATATTAATATATATATATATATATATATATATATATATATATATATATATATATATATATATATATATATATATATATATATATATATATATATATATATATATATATATATATATATATATATATATATATATATATATATATATATATATATATATATATATATATATATATATATATATATATATATATATATATATATATATATATATATATATACACACTACCGTCAGAAAGTATTTGCCCACCTAGAAATTTCAATGTAACTACCAAAATTTAATACCTAATTAAACCCTTTTATTATATTAGGTAAATCTAATTGTTTTTAACAAGTATCCATCATAAAATTGTTTAGATAAGCTTTTGGTGAAATCACAAATTAAAAATCAATTGGAAGTTTTGCATGATAATCGTTTTAAGGCGATTTCTGAGAATTCCAGTTGAAGTAAGAACTCATTTCAAGTTTCTAGGGATATGGAAGTTCCTAGTGACATTTTATGATAAAGACTATGCTATAAATACCATTGCCTTTTTTGAAATTAACCATTCGCAAACAGTACTTTGTCATTGATACAGGCTCAATTGTTTTGTGAAAATACCAAAAACGAAAGAAGTTTCCGTTGAATATCGAGCTCTGATAATTGCGAGGCATCAAAATAGTTACTCGAGTCGACAAATCGCGAGTGATATGTGGATGCTAAGGAGAATGGTGGACTATATCGTATAAAAATTTTCTGCGGGACATGGAATTCCAACCAAAAACGTTCAGGAAGGCCTTGAAAAACGACTCCGTCTAAACGCACCAAAATCACGGCTCAAGTAATCCTGGGGCGGCCCATCCGCATCAGTGTGAAAACCATGAAGAACAGGTTAGCAGAAGGTGAACTCCACGGGAGAGTTGCAGTGAGGAAACCACTTCTTAGACAAGTGAATAAACGTAAACGATTAAAATGGGCCCGAGACCATGAAAATTGGAAATCAGAACAATGGAATTCCGTCCTTTGGAGCGACGAATCTAAATTCGAAATTTTCGGTTCAAATCGACGAGTTTACGTGCCGCGGTCAGCTGGAGGGAGGATGTTGGAAGCCTACAGTAAAACATGGTGGAGGTTCAGTAATGGTTTGGGGTTGTTTTAGCAGCGGTAAAGTTGAAAAAATCGTTGCAAAAAGAGCAGTATCAAGAAATTTTGCTAACTCAAATGCCTCCTTCTGGAAGAGATGTTTTTCAGGGGAAATTTATTTTTCAGCATGACAGCGACCCTAAACAATCTGCTAAACAAATTAGACAACTTTTGGACCAATAGAAATCTGATGACATCCTGGAAGTGTTGATTTGGTCTCCACAATCACCCGACTTGAACCCTATCGAATTGCTGTGGTACCATCTAGACAGGTGTGTTCGAAAACTGAATCCAACATCAGAAATTTACTTGTGGGAACTTTTAAGCAGAGTGGATTAAAATAACCGAAGAAACTACTGGACAGAATGCTGAAACTCTGTAAAGCGGTAATTAAAAACAAAGGAGGTCACATAGATGAGAAAAATCTGGAAAATCATGAATATTTTTCTGATTTTCTAGACTGTAAATAATGTGAAAATAAAAAATAATTATTATTATCTGGGTTTTTGTTGTCTTGAGACTGAAATAACTAGGTGGGCAAATACTTTCTGACGTTAATGTATATGCGTATGTGTGGAGCCCAAGTGAGAGTCTTAGAAAGATACCTGGGTTATGAGGGCATAATCTGAAATTTGTGGTGTATACTTAATTAACACTCCATATATATATATATATATATATATATATATATATATATATATATATATATATATATATAATAATCTTTTTTTTTTCAGAAATATAGGTTATATTTGTCTAAAAAGTTTATCATAACCATTTTACTCGCACGCTTCTTTGTCTAGTTGTTGAAATCATAAATCTTATTACAAATTCATATAATATAGCAAAAAACTTGTTTACTTTTTATCTGTCTGCAGGTATCTTTGTAAAACCTCTTCAGAGTCGGTGTTGGCTCAAAAGTTCAGGGCTTCTGTTTAAATTGATAATCAGCTGTACTCTAAAAGTTTATGTATAGGAACAACATACAAAGCTATATTTTTGATACAAGTCTCAGAGCTTGTAGCTACACAGAATCGCCGGCTCAGTACTAACATTAAGTAGCAAGATGCGAATTAAGGTTCATTTAATTAGACTCTAGGGTACTAGGATTTAAGTTA
>CM032446.1:130464554-130524554 GCA_019049505.1 Pachyrhynchus sulphureomaculatus
TGATTTATAGTTAATTGACTTTGGGTCCCTGTTGATATGGTACATTTCTTTAAAAAGTCTCCCTTTATAGTTGCTGTCATGAGCTAAGATTTTAACGTTGTTATACTCAAAACTGAAGAAGTTATCAAACGATTTGAGTTTTAAAGAAGAAAAGAGTTTTATTTACAGTCCAGACCGATTCCCGATAATCATATATATATATATATATCAGATTGATGCACGGTCGATAACATATCACCAAATCTTATATATATATATATATATATATATATATATATATATATATATATATATATATATATATATATATATATATATATATATATATATATATATATATATATATATATATATATATATATATATATATATATATATACATATATATATAGAGATCATAATTTTAAAATAGATTTTTGCAACATACGAGGTTTAAACTCGAATATAAATTCAGTGCACTAACACCTGCAATCAAATATACCTCATGTACTCGCTCTCTGTGAAACCAAGGTCAGTTCATCGACCAGCACAGTTAACTATCTTTATCCTGGGTACGACTTCTATCCCCGATTTAGGCATAACTTTGGAATCTGTCTTTTTGTCAGAAGCGACCTCTCTTGCCAACGAGAAGAGGCTCTGGAGCCCCCTAACTTTGATGTTATGTGGTTAAAAATAACGACTAAACAAACCACAAGGTTCATCTGCATCCTCTATCGACCACCAAGTGATACTAACTTTAGAACACTTTTCCCTTCTCTTGCAGACACCATCGATCATTTACAAATCCAAATGCCGAAATTGCCATTCTGGGCGACTTTAATGTCCACAACATCAACTGGCTCAAATATTCAAATATTACCGATGAACAAGGTCGTGAAGCTGAATCATTCTCAATCAGTTGTGGCTTAACTCAGCTTATTGACGAACCAACACGGATCCTTGATCGAAACGGGGAGTTCGCCAGTCTTCTTGATCTGTTTTTAACCACCAATCCGGAGATTTACAAGCCACCGTAAATCCGCCGTTGGGTTCTTCCGACCATAAACTGCTTTCAACATCGAGTGTCCTACCAGTCAGTGACAGAGAGGCGCCTAAACCGCGCAAGATTTGGCATTACAAATCTGCTAAATGGATGGATCTCACAGAATATTTTTGAACTTTCCCTTGGTTAGACGTTTGTTTTCGATCCGACGACCCATCTGACTGCGCCAGGGAGGTTTCCAATGTTATCGAAGAAATGTCCTTCTAACGGCAAGCCTTGGTTTAACCGAAAATGCAAAGAAGCTGTCGCTTCTAAACATCTTGCCTACCGACAATGGCGTGAAAATCCTAACACCATAAATCGCAACACCTTTGTTCGTGCCCGGAACAGATGCAAAGAAATTATCGACGAAACCAAGGAAGCACACAATCAGCGAATTAGAAACAAACTTCTCGCTTGTCCCAACAATTCCAGGTCCTTTTGGTCAGTCGCTAAGGCAGTTGGTCAAAATTTCACCAAATCCACCATACCACGACTCACACGGCTAGATAATTCTATTGCGGCGACACCTGTTGAGAAAGCAAACTTGTTGGCCGAACTGTTTGCTTCACATTCTACTACAGATTTCCAAGGGAAAACACCACCTACTATTCCCATAGTGCAGTCAAGGATGCCCGATGTTGTCTTCAGACAGCGTATCATAAAACGTATTTTAATGAAGCAAGACACCAAAAAAGCTTCTGGCGCTGACGGAATACCTGCCACAGTTCTCAAAAACTGCGCAAGGGAACTAACACCAGTTTTCTGTAGACTTTTCAACCTATCGTACAGAAGGGGAATATTTCCTTCCTGCTGGAAATGTGTCACAGTTCAGCCGACACCTAAAAAAGGCAAGAAGACCTTGCCAAGCAACTACCGTCCAATCGCACTGCTTTCAATAATATCGAAAGTCATAGAAAAGGCTCTGCATCTTCTAAACCAATATGACTTTCGTAAACATAGATCGACAGGAGATCTTCTGACTTATGTAACACATGTTTGGAACAACGCAATTGAACACTTTGGAGAATCTCGAGCGGTTGCTCTTGACATATCCAAGGCATTCGACCGTGTTTGGCACGATGGACTGTTGGCTAAGCTACGCTCTTATGGTATGTCTGAAAAGTTCTGTTTGTGGCTCTCATGTTTCGTCAGAGAGCGTTCTTTACGAGTCGCAGTCGACGGATTTCGTTCTAACACCTTTACTATTAACGCCGGTGTGCCCCAAGGTTCCATACTGTCTCCTACTCTCTTTCTTATTTACATTAACGATCTGCTGGAAAAGACCGGGAATCCAATCTACAGCTTTGCAGATGACAGTACGCTTATCTCTTCATTCGCTTTGAACGCTCGGACATCGGCTGCTCAGGCGAATATCCGCAGACAGCAGGAAGTCATTCAACTTAACAAAGACCTGAAAGAAGTTCTATCTTGGGGTGACAGTAACCAAGTGGAATTTAACGCTACAAAGACCCAGGCGGCTGTTTTTTCTAAAAAAGTTAACGTTGCTGAACCCGACATAGTTATGTCGGGGCACTCCATTCTCCTAGCATCGTGACTCAATTTGTTGGGCGTTAATTTGGGAGCAAATATGTCCTGGCATGAAGCAAGGAGAGCTTCTCAAAAGTTGGGAATATTATTTCGAACCAGAAAGCTTTACACTCCACAACAACTGTTAATTCTTTACAAGCTCAAATTCGACCAACTATGGAATACTGCTCCCGTGTTTGGGGCTCCGCTCCCAAACATACACTGCATTTGTTGGATTCTGTTCAGAGAAGGGCTGTTCGGCTGATTGGAGACCCAGAACTGACCGGCGGCCTTGATTCGCTGGAATATCGAAGAACGGTTGGCGACTTGAGTCTATTCTACAAGTATTTTCATGGAGAGTGTTCGAAGGATGTAGTCCGCTTAATTCCTCCCAGAGCGGTGTATGTTAGAAGTACACGTCGCGCTGATACTTCACATCCGTATGAGGTTCAGCTTGTTACTTCTCGTATAAAGCTTTTCAAGCGGTCTTTTATATGGAGAACATCATTCCTTTGGAATGGCATACCCAGGACTGTGTTTCCCACCGAGTACAATTTACAGCGATTCAAGAACAACGTGAATCGCTTTTTCCGCATACGTGTCGCTCCTGTAGCGCTTTAGGGACTTCACTGCAGCACGTGTGCTAGACCCATAAAAAAAATGTGTATATGTATATATATATATATATATATATATATATATATATATATATATATATATATATATATATATATATATACATATATATATACATATATATATATATATATATATATATATATATATATATATATATATATATATATATATATATATATATACATATACACATTTTTTTTATGGGTCTAGCACACGTGCTGCAGTGAAGTCCCTAAAGCGCTACAGGAGCGACACGTATGCGGAAAAAAGCGATTCACGTTGTTCTTGAATCGCTGTAAATTGTACTCGGTGGGAAACACAGTCCTGGGTATGCCATTCCAAAGGAATGATGTTCTCCATATAAAAGACCGCTTGAAAAGCTTTATACGAGGAGTAACAAGCTGAACCTCGGATGTGAAGTATCAGCGCGACGTGTACTTCTAACATACACCGCTCTGGGAGGAATTAAGCGGACTACATCCTTCGAACACTCTCCATGAAAATACTTGTAGAATAGACTCAAGTCGCCAACCGTTCTTCGATATTCCAGCGAATCAAGGCCGCCGGTCAGTTCTGGGTCTCCAATCAGCCGAACAGCCCTTCTCTGAACAGAATCCAACAAATGCAGTGTATGTTTGGGAGCGGAGCCCCAAACACGGGAGCAGTATTCCATAGTTGGTCGAATTTGAGCTTGTAAAGAATTAACAGTTGTTGTGGAGTGTAAAGCTTTCTGGTTCGAAATAATATTCCCAACTTTTGAGAAGCTCTCCTTGCTTCATGCCAGGACATATTTGCTCCCAAATTAACGCCTAACAAATTGAGTCACGATGCTAGGAGAATGGAGTGCCCCGACATAACTATGTCGGGTTCAGCAACGTTAACTTTTTTAGAAAAAACAGCCGCCTGGGTCTTTGTAGCGTTAAATTCCACTTGGTTACTGTCACCCCAAGATAGAACTTCTTTCAGGTCTTTGTTAAGTTGAATGACTTCCTGCTGTCTGCGGATATTCGCCTGAGCAGCCGATGTCCGAGCGTTCAAAGCGAATGAAGAGATAAGCGTACTGTCATCTGCAAAGCTGTAGATTGGATTCCCGGTCTTTTCCAGCAGATCGTTAATGTAAATAAGAAAGAGAGTAGGAGACAGTATGGAACCTTGGGGCACACCGGCGTTAATAGTAAAGGGTGTTAGAACGAAATCCGTCGACTGCGACTCGTAAAGAACGCTCTCTGACGAAACATGAGAGCCACAAACAGAACTTTTCAGACATACCATAAGAGCGTAGCTTAGCCAACAGTCCATCGTGCCAAACACGGTCGAATGCCTTGGATATGTCAAGAGCAACCGCTCGAGATTCTCCAAAGTGTTCAATTGCGTTGTTCCAAACATGTGTTACATAAGTCAGAAGATCTCCTGTCGATCTATGTTTACGAAAGTCATATTGGTTTAGAAGATGCAGAGCCTTTTCTATGACTTTCGATATTATTGAAAGCAGTGCGATTGGACGGTAGTTGCTTGGCAAGGTCCTCTTTGCCTTTTTTAGGTGTCGGCTGAACTGTGACACATTTCCAGCAGGAAGGAAATATTCCCCTTCTGTACGATAGGTTGAAAAGTCTACAGAAAACTGGTGTTAGTTCCCTTGCGCAGTTTTTGAGAACTGTGGCAGGTATTCCGTCAGCGCCAGAAGCTTTTTTGGTGTCTTGCTTCATTAAAATACGTTTTATGATACGCTGTCTGAAGACAACATCGGGCATCCTTGACTGCACTATGGGAATAGTAGGTGGTGTTTCCCTTGGAAATCTGTAGTAGAATGTGAAGCAAACAGTTCGGCCAACAAGTTTGCTTTCTCAACAGGTGTCGCCGCAATAGAATTATCTAGCCGTGTGAGTCGTGGTATGGTGGATTTGGTGAAATTTTGACCAACTGCCTTAGCGACTGACCAAAAGGACCTGGAATTGTTGGGACAAGCGAGAAGTTTGTTTCTAATTCGCTGATTGTGTGCTTCCTTGGTTTCGTCGATAATTTCTTTGCATCTGTTCCGGGCACGAACAAAGGTGTTGCGATTTATGGTGTTAGGATTTTCACGCCATTGTCGGTAGGCAAGATGTTTAGAAGCGACAGCTTCTTTGCATTTTCGGTTAAACCAAGGCTTGCCGTTAGAAGGACATTTCTTCGATAACATTGGAAACCTCCCTGGCGCAGTCAGATGGGTCGTCGGATCGAAAACAAACGTCTAACCAAGGGAAAGTTCAAAAATATTCTGTGAGATCCATCCATTTAGCAGATTTGTAATGCCAAATCTTGCGCGGTTTAGGCGCCTCTCTGTCACTGACTGGTAGGACACTCGATGTTGAAAGCAGTTTATGGTCGGAAGAACCCAACGGCGGATTTACGATGGCTTGTAAATCTCCGGATTGGTGGTTAAAAACAGATCAAGAAGACTGGCGAACTCCCCGTTTCGATCAGGGATCCGTGTTGGTTCGTCAATAAGCTGAGTTAAGCCACAACTGATTGAGAATGATTCAGCTTCACGACCTTGTTCATCGGTAGTATTTGAATATTTGAGCCAGTTAATGTTGTGGACATTAAAGTCGCCCAGAATGGCAATTTCGGCATTTGGATAGTTAATTTGTAAATGATCGATGGTGTCTGCAAGAGAAGGGAAAAGTGTTCTAAAGTTAGTATCACTTGGTGGTCGATAGAGGATGCAGATGAACCTTGTGGTTTGTTTAGTCGTTATTTTTAACCACATAACATCAAAGTTAGGGGGCTCCAGAGCCTCTTCTCGTTGGCAAGAGAGGTCGCTTCTGACAAAAAGACAGATTCCAAAGTTATGCCTAAATCGGGAATAGAAGTCGTACCCAGGATAAAGATAGTTAACTGTGCTGGTCGATGAACTGACCGTGGTTTCACAGAGAGCGAGTACATGAGGTATATTTGATTGTAGGTGTTAGTGCACTGAATTTATATTCGAGTTTAAACCTCGTATGTTGCAAAAATCTATTTTAAAATTATGATCTCTGCATGTCGACACCCCTGAACCAGCCCCCACCCAGAGATCCGAACGGGGGGCTATTTTACCTCCGGAATTTTTTGTGGTGTGTGTGTGTGATAGATGAATGTACTTTTTTTATTTTTCAATTTTCTTGGGTTTGGAGGTCAATTATAGAATGAAACTTCCTAAAATTTTATTGTGATCCTTTCCTTTTTTTATTGACACAGTTTGCCTTTCTCAAAATTTTTGTTTACTTTGGTTAAAATTATACATACTTAATCCGTAAAATGTTTTTTGAAAATGCATGTATTGTTAATTTATTAAGACTAAAATAATTAACTTTAGGAGTGTTAATTCATACTTTGGACGTGGATGTTTAGGTTAATATTTATCATAGCCTATTTCAATAAATCACAACGTACTCATGCCACATGTTGATTAGTTGTCAGTGTCATTTATTTTTATTTTAAAAATTGGTACGAACACAACCTGTAGACTATATTTATAGTACTACCACATATATTTTGCTCAGATTATTTGTTTCTTCTCATACTTTTTATAGATCTGATGATTTGGTAATTCCGAGGTTGTGCAATTTATTGAAAGGAAGAACTAGCTCTCAGTCTTTTTGGTGGTCTCCCCGGTGGACGTTTGCTAACTGGTTTTCCTTCCGGACCGATCCTTGGTAGTCTGTGCTCCTCCCATATATATATATATATATATATATATATATATATATATATATATATATATATATATATATATATATATATATATATATATACATATACATATATATATATATATATATATATATATATATATATATATATATATATATATATATATATATATATATATACATATACATATATATATACATATACATATATATTTACCCAGTACTTTTCTTGGAAATATATAGTTCTAAAATAAGTACTGAATTTGACTTTCTCAAGAAAAGAGAGAGTAAACTTTCATATTCTGAATAAAATCATACAATAAATCAACTGTACCGCTTAAAAACTGTAGATGTCATCCCTACAAATATTATAATATCATTACGTTCGAGTATTATAATGCTACAGACCGACAGCCTGGCAGTCCGATGGAAATGGGAACATATATTTTTCGCTATCTAAGAACACTAAAACGTAAAGGAAAGCAAAAAATGCAGGCGGTAATTATTTTTCTTTAGCAAGGGACATAAAAACAATAATTCACCTACTGTACCAGACGTAAGTAAGTTTCGACCAATTTACTGTTTGTATTTCTAAAACTTTTTCTATAATCAACTTAACATTTTTTTAGATTACTCTGTAACTAGATCTTAATGTCTTCTACATACTATTTCTGTTATAATTGGGAATAATGACAAAGCAAGACCACCGAAATAGAAATATATTGTGATATATGCCCAACCACCCTTCTAACCCTCTACTCCATTCATTTTACCTTATTTTTCTCTAGCTATAAATGATTAGCTAAAATTTTTTAAAATATCGTGTCCAAAAATAGCAATAAGAAAAATGTAATATTTCGTCCCCTTGACTCGAAGAACTCTGAATAATACAAATAGTATAATAAATACAAAATTACTCTTCTACCTCCTTTCCTCCCCTCTTACGTTGCATCATTTTATATAATAAATAAATAATTATGCTTAAAATGGGTTCATTATCGCCACCAAAAATTTGGAAAAATTTCCATAATATTATTAAAACCATACAATATTGGACCAATCCACCTCTTTCACCCCTTCCCTCATTAAAATTGAAAATTATGAAAAAATAACTTAATTTTCAGATTCCTCTACTCAACAAACCCCGAAAAAAACCCATAACACCATATATAGGAAACAACCCTATTAATTCCCTAGACCACCCTTTAACCCATTACATTAACTAAAAAACCTATAAATATTTCAAATTACTCTTGAAATTATACAATATTAAACTACTCCCACCCTTTCAGCCCCTGCCTGGATTAAACTTAAAAGCAATAAAAAATAACCTAATATTTGGATTCCTAGACTTCAAGAAGCCAATAAAGGATATATAGCACTATATATAGGAAGCAACCCTCCTAATCTCCTCCTCCACCCCTTTCGCTCCCTATATGTTTTACTTTAAAGATTTATACATAAAATTTGTTTATTATTCATAAAAAAAAGGGAAAAAAACTTCCATATTACTATTAAAACCTTTTAAAATTTATCGACCCCCATCCCTTTCACCCTCTTGGCCTGAAGCGATATTATTCAAAAACTATCTCCTTGTTAGATGTTATCTATGTACGAAGTTTGGAATTGATGTCTCATTCAGACGGACAGACAGACAGATAGACCGACGGAAATGAGTGACTATGTTTTTCGTTATCTAGGAACCCTAAAACTTGAAGAAAAACAAAAATCTTGAAGTGTGTTTTTCACAAATACAATACTTTCCTTTAGCAAGGAAAGTAAGATTATTCCCACCCCATTTTTTCCTGATTATAAAAAGTGCGACGCTTATTAATTGGTTTCTACCAACGCCATAAACCACACACACGCTTCTTTTCCGCTCCAGCTTGGTTCACATTGCTGCATTAGTCGTACATTTTAAACATCGTTATTTTTATCTCACTATTAAGAGCGAACATATTTTTTTTGTTTTGTGTTTTATCAATAAAAAAAATTTTAACGTGTGTGTCAGTCTGTTGGTACTTCTCATCATTTGAAACTGTTCCATTTAATTTTAATTTGCGATTTTCATTTTACATGTTTAGGTACTTTTCTTTTGCAAAAATTGTAACTAAATTATTATAGTTTTTTTTTGTTTGTCTATCTTTTTTAATTTATAGTGTGCATTAATGTATTTGAATTCTTAATATGTATGTTCTTACGTACAATAAATTAAAATACTATTAAAAATTTTTGATTTTTTAAAATAATGTCTAGATTATAATAAGAAGTAAGCAAACCAATATTTTAGCTCTACAAAAAATTTAAGCCTTATGTCGCTTATGTGATTACAGATTAGAAAAGCTCAATTTTAATGGAATTTTTTATGTAAAAGTTTTTGCTTACTCTGTTTGTACCCTGGTAAATAAATATTTATGTGCAAAGCTCTAATATCAAAAGTTTATTTTGCATAAAGCTTATGTTTGTCGAGAAGCAAACTTTTTAATATCGTCACAATTTCTTTGTATTTATGCGTATACCGGGTAGCTCACGTAAAATGACCATATAGCTACTGTGCGATGAAATGCATAAAATTACTTAAAAAAAAGTTAAATATGTTTAACTAATCTTAGGTAGTACGAGAATCGTATGCGAAACGTTCGAGTTATTTTAAATTAATACAGTCTAACCCAAAAACCACGATTTCTTATCTAACCAAAACGTTGAAAACTTCTGCACCATACTAGTCTCGTTTTTTTTTTTGCAAATAGGCCAGTCTCGATTTTGTATAACTGTTATAAACTACTTAGAACTATTGATGAATTTTACCTATAATCCTATGTTTTATATTATGACTTTATTATTTATTGCTTTCAACACTTTCTACTTTTACTTGGATTACAACACTACGACACTAAAGATAAAGTAAAAAGGAAACTTTTTTTACATGTTAATATATCTAAAATAATTAAAGTATCGAATTAGGTCATATATTTGAGCTACTCTATATACAGTGATCAGGGTCATATTGGTAGTAAGTCAAGTACCATAGAAGACTTTTTTCTATCGTCCCTATCCAAGTTAGGTTCGCAGACGTGAGTATATTATGTTTTATTCCGAGTGCAAGCTTCTTACGAAAAAGCCTCTAAGTAGAGGTCAAAATATCATCATCCTTTTATTTTTGGCCATAAATAAATTAAAATAATCGGTCTACATTAACCATGACCACATTTTGGGTTTTCACTTTTTTACTTCTAACAATTGAAATCATAACTACATATTAAGTAGTAATTTGTGATTGTTGGCACTATTGTTTTTTGCCATTTAATGTTTTTTTTTAATAATGTCCACATCTTTGGGGTGTTAATTTATTAGTTAAAAAAAACAATACTGCTACTATGATCCATACATTTTTATGTTACATTCTTCGATTGTATTATTGTTATAATTCAGGTGAATATGCAGGAGCCCAAGGCCTAGGCTTGCTTCGATTGCATTCTACGTTCCGCCACGACCTAAAAATTTACGCATCGGATGAAGGACGGGTTCAAATGACAGCAGCGGCTTTTGCAAAAGGTTTATTGGCTCTTGAAGGAGAACTTACTCCAATTTTAGTACAGATGGTGAAAAGTGCTAATACTAATGGCCTTTTAGATAATGATTGTGATAGTAGCAAGTATCAAAATATGTAAGTAGGTTCTGATAATAGTCATAAATATCCATGCTAAATAAATTTGGTAACAGATCTGACTTAATATGGTATGTTTTCGCTTGAAAAAAAATGTGCTTATTAAGCAGGTCATTCATACAAGTAAAACGCTAGACTGGCAGTTACACCTGGTGAATTTGCCTAAGGTTTTTTAACTTCATTAGGCGTGAATATTATTACTTTGAGTAAACTGAAAATAATCTTTGGTTTGCTTGCAGTTTTTGTGTTTTTTTGGCGTTAAGAAATTGGCTTGAAAAAAGTTACAAATTTTTCACTGTCCATGACGCCTATACGGTAACTAGTAACCACTTTACTTATACCTCTATTAGGCACGTTTCCCAATTAAAAATTTATTATTTAACATTGACCTAAGAATGTTTTTGAAAACATTGTTCCAAAGAATTATATAGGTAATGTTGGTAGTTATCTTAACGTGGTACTCTGACAGTCTGAGCAGCAGCAATTCTTTAGCTTGATCATCGACAAGAAGTGCTAAAGAGATACAAGAATTACGTAATATCTGTAATAAGGGTTTACTTTAGCTGAATCGAATAACGTAATTGTTTGATGGGTACTGACTAACAGGTTGTTTTATAAATAGAACCAAATGTAGTGTATGGTAGTTTTTTAAAATAAACATTTTTCAAAAAGGCCGTGTTTTGGGGGTAGTTGTTGTTAAAAAGCCCTTATTGGGGGGAGGTTTTTAGATGTAGTTTTTAGGGGATAATAAAGGTTAAAGAATAAATTAATATTAAGGGGTAATTTCTTCCTTGTATCATTTGTGCAGTATGTATTTTATTTAGCCAAGTGTGGTAGAGCCTGGGTTGAATTCGGGTCCTCTCGAACAATAACTCGGAGATATAATCAAGACATGAACGAGCCATATATTAGTTATGTCGATTAATGTACACATTGAGAATATACAGACCTGTGTGATAAATTTAAAAAAAAGTAATGGTAAATAAGTATACTTCTTTAGGAAAGTAAAAATGTTGTTGAAAACCGTATTTCAGAAAGAGGAGTGTCCGTCTACACAGTTAACGGTCAATGAAAACAGCGAAATCACGAGTATATATTAAGTACTAATCAAATTAACTTCATATATCTATAGTAATATATAATATGAAAACTGTAAAATGACAATAAGCGGAAACGGCTATTGAACATTGCCCTAAGAATAAAATCGTAAAAATCTCCTAATATACAATAAAATATTATCTCTGCTAAATATTAGGAAGACGCGATGTTAGCGCGCTATATCCGTTGTTGCCCTCGAATTTCCCTGACTCTCGCCCAAAATGCCGTAGAGGGAGAAGGAATTATAAGTCTTGTCTTTGTGTTCGCAAATAAAATCCTTATTTGTTGGGATATTTGAGAAAATAAATAAAAATTGAATGTTTATAATTTTTAATGCAAAACCAAATTTTCATTTTATTATTTTTAAAATTATTTTTATAATTCAAAGAAGCCAAAAATGAAAAAAATAGCTACATCAGTGCCTACGTATTATGATCTTTCATTAAAAAAAAGGACGTTTCTAAACTGCGGATTACATTCTACTGAATGATAAATCGCTCTTAATATATTTTTTTAGAAAATATTCTTAGGGTTTTTCTGCAAAATTAAACAAGTTTATTTGTTGAATTACATCCTGATAAAATACTTAAAATATATATAAATGTGCAACCTAAGATTTCCTTTATCTAACCACACCATTCTGCAATATCAGCAAATAAAGTTTATAAATACAAGTAACGAACAATAGCAGAGTGAGTGTGTCTGTTGTATCAAGTGTCTTAAAAAGTTTTTCGTTGAGAACCGAAAAAAATAAAAGTTTTTAGAATTCAACCAAGTTGTTTTTTAAAAACGTTATAGTCGCTCCCACGATTATAACTGGCGCAGTGCGGAAGGAAATTTCGACAGAGTCTTCAACTGACCAGAGCGGAAAGAAATTTCGACAGAGTCAACAGCGCAACGCAGAAAGTTTTCGACAGAGTCAAAGAAAAATTGCATCGCGCAAAAAACAAGATTCTGGTTCGTTTCAACGATCAGCGAAAACAGCGGAAAACGAAAAGAGACAGATCTCAGCCTTCCAGGCCAAATCAGGGCAACGAAAAGTCTTATTGGCGCGGCTTAACGAGACAAGCATCGCTCAAGAGTCATAGTGGTATCCAGGGAAGAACAACGTTCATCCTTTTGGAAGAAGAAACAAGAAATCACAAAGAAACAAAGAAGTCACAAAGAAGAAAGAAACAAGAAAATCACAACAGCAAGGCATGAACCCGCAGATTCTCCTTCTGTAAGTGAAAATTCAATTGACATTTTTCAGGAATCAACCAGTGAATCCACGCAGTGGAAAAAAGCAAATTTTTCTCTTTTCAAACAACTTTTCAGCAATTTTGCTCACTCAGTGAGTTTCTTTTTCAAAAAACAAGCTCACGCAGTGAGAACAGCAGAACAAATTTTCTTTTCTTTTCAGAGACACTCACGCAGTGAGATAAATTTTACACACTCACGCAGTGAGATTTCAAACAGAAAGAGCAGAGAATTTCGAGGCTGAAGGCGTGAATTTTTTGAAACGCAAACTTTAGTTTTAAGGCAATTTAATTTTAAGGTGTAACTTTTTACATATTTTTATATTTTTACCATATTTTTGAATTTTTTTTGAAATTTTATTTTGAAAATAATGGCAAACACTAATTACAATTTAATCCGTTACCAAGCTGATAATATCCCCTCATTTGATGGAAATACCAAATTGATTACCAGATTCATAAATGCCTGTGACAATTTCTTAACCAACCATATAGATAGAGAAGATCCAAATGCCCCAATAAATGTGTGTCTATTCGATACCATTTTGTCAAAATTAAACGGAAGAGCAGCAGATTTGATTGCTTCCCGTGTCGAATTAAATAACTGGGATTTAGTTAAGAACGCGATAATCGAAACATTCTCAGATAGACGTTCGATTGATTATATAATACAGGATATCATAACTTTTAAAATCGAAAAAAATGAATCTATTAAACAATTCGGAATAAGATTACAGGATGCACGTAGCTTACTATTTGCAAAAATCAACATGGAAAACATAGCCCGTAATATAAAAATTCTAAAAATTCAAGAATATAACAGCTTAATTCTGAAAGCTTATATAAATAACCTACCATATAATATGCAACTAGTAGTAAGATTAAAAAATCCCTTATCACTTGAACAAGCAATGAGCTTCGCTCAAGAAGAAGAAAACTTTATCCAATATAAAAATCGAGGTAACTTAATAAATAAAATCAATCAAAATACCTCAACGAGTCAAAATATCCCAATAAGTCAAAATCCTCCGACAAATTACAATCTAAGACCCCAGAACATTCCACATATAAACAGACCAAACAATAACCCCTATCAATTTTTAGGATACGGTCAATTCCGATATAACCCCCAGAGAAATGTTCAAACCCCAAATATTCAAAGACCACAAAATTTCCAAAATCCACAAAATCGCACGATAAGGCCGAATTTACCTTTATATCCTACCAGACAGAATAATTTCTCGCAGAGAAATAATAATTTTCAACAACCATTCTACCGTGGAATAAAAAGACAAGCAACATCTTCCATAGTTAGATCAAATCAACCTCAACCAATGGATATGTCATCAGGAAATGCAGTCCTACATCGAAGTCAACCCCAAAGAAAATTCCTTGCAGAGGAATTGTACAATCAAATGATTGAACAAACAAATAATATGGAACCCACAAATTTTGACCTAAATAGTACGGAACCCATAGATTTTGACCTAAGTAATACGGAACCTATCGATTTCAACTCGAACGAATACAATGACGATTATTATAACCACGATTATAACAACGATTATAATGAAATGCAACAAATGCAATACGACAATGAAAATACCTCATCAGACCAAAATTTTCATTTAAGCCAGGAATCAATACAGACGAGTTGATAATACTAAATACAAATTCGGATAACCAATTACCAGTGATTTACCTACCAGAATTAAACGCATACTTTTTAATTGATACAGGAAGTGGCAAAAGTTTCATTAAACCAGAATTAGCTTACGAAAATATTTCCCGATTTTATTGAAAATGAATTTTTTACTGTAAAGAGCTCACGCAATTTCTAGTCATAACGAAATCATGAATATTCCAATATTTCCCTCTTTTAATTGTCCAGATTATCATAAATTTTACTTATTCGATTTTTCCCCAAACTATGATGGATTATTAGGCATAGACTTTTTAACCCATATAAATGCACAAATAAATTTAAGAGAATCTAGATTAGAATCTATAAATGCGAATCTACCCTTGTATTTTAACAAAAATCCAAAAAGAACAAAACCGTGTGAATTTATTATTCCCCCGAGAACGCAATAAATTATAAAAATTCCAGTAAATAAAAAGAATGGAATAGGAATTTTAAATTACGAAAAATTAGGAAAAGCAGAAATACCTGAAGCTATTGTAAAAATAGAGAACCACCATGCTCTAACAACAATTATTAATCCTAGCGAAAACCCTCACAATATTCGAACCCTTTGAGATAGAAAAATTTGAGGAAACAGAATTAAATTTTGTAGAAGAAAACTACGAGGAAGATCAAAAAATTGATATTTTGAGAAAACAAAATCTGAAAAATTTAAGATTAGACCATTGCAATCAGGAAGAGTACGACGCAATGAGAAAACTATGTTACGAGTATAGAGACATATTTTATTGCAAAAATACACCCTTAACCTTTACCAACAAAGTTAAACATCAAATCAAGTTGAAAGATGAAACACCTCTTTTCACTAAGACATATAGATATCCCCATATACATAAAGCAGAAGTAAAAAGGCAAATTTCTGAAATGTTAGGAAATGGAATTATCCAAGAGTCAACTTCACCTTGGAGTAGCCCAATATGGATAGTGCCGAAGAAAATGGATGCATCAGGTGTGCGCAAATGGAGAATTGTGATAGATTACAGAAAATTGAATGAAAAGACCATAAATCAACAATTTCCCATCCCCCAGATTAATGATATATTAGATAAACTCGGAAAAGCACAATATTTCAGTACATTGGACTTAGCTATTGGATATCACCAAGTAGAAATGGATCCTAACGATACACCAAAAACAGCATTTTCTACAGATATAGGACATTACGAGTTTAAGCGAATGCCCTTTGGACTTAAAAATGCCCCCGCAACATTCCAAAAAATTATGAACAGCGTATTACGAGGATTACAGAATGAAATATGTTTTGTTTATCTTGACGACATAATTATATTTTCGACATCTTTACAAGAACACACAGATAGATTAAAAAGAATATTTGAGAGACTAAGAGAAGCAAATTTAAAGGTACAACTAGATAAAAGTGAATTTCTACATAGAGAAATTGCATATTTAGGACATCAAGTTACGAATAAAGGTATAAAGCCAAATCCAGAGAAAATAGAGGCAGTTAAAAAGTTCCCAATTCCAAGAACTCAAAAAGAGATAAAATCATTTTTAGGCTTAGCAGGATACTATAGAAAATTTATCAAGGACTTTGCTAAAATTTCTAAACCCCTTACAAAATGTCTAAAAAAAGGATCTAAAGTTAATCACTCCCCAGAATTTATTAAAGCATTCGAACATTTGAAAAAGTTATTAATAAACTTACCAATATTAAAATACCCCGATTTCGAAAAGCCATTCGTATTAACGACGGACGCATCAAATATAGCCCTTGGAGCAGTTTTATCACAAGGTAACCCTCCAAATGATAATCCTATAGCTTATGCTTCTAGAACATTAAATGACACAGAACAGAAATATTCGACAATAGAAAAAGAACTTTTAAGTATAGTATGGGCATGTAAATATTTTAGGCCATACCTATACGGAAGGAAATTCAAAATATATACAGATCATAGACCCTTAGCGTGGTTATTCAATTTGAAGAGCCAAATAGCAAATTAGTGAGATGGAGATTAAAACTAGAAGAGTATGACTATGAGATTATTTATAAAAAAGGAAAACAAAATACTAACGCAGACGCATTGTCAAGAATTCCAATAAATGCCATAGAAAACGAATCTTTAATCAATTATCCAGGAAATATAGACCAAGAGATTTCAGAATTCTTATCAGATAATTACGACCCAATTAAAATTTCTGAAGAAGAAGTACAAAAAGTAATCGCAGAACTTGAGAACCCAAAAGAAACTAAAATCATGACTGGCAAAAAACCAAAAGACACGACTATAACTGACGCGAAAAGAATTATAACTAGCACAGAAAAGAAAAAAGGCAAAATAAACATAATTTCGGATATACAAATTTTACCCCCGTATAAAGATCGAAAACCTATTAATACAGTTCATACCACAAACGCGGAAAATAACGACAGCAGTTTAACAATCTTAAACGAAATAATTAATAATAAGAAAAATCAAATAATTTTGAAAAAATCACCATATACAGACTATAGTAAAATTGACAGAGAAACATTTGATGGCAACAAAATCATAAGAGCAATCTTACCGATGTCTCTAGAAAAAATAATTCAATTTTTAAAAGAGTATTTAAACGATAAAACAACTCATATATACTTCTTATCAAAAGAGTTAAGACCCTTAATCAATAAGGCTATGATTAACAACTTTCGAAACTACAAACTAATAGAATGCACAAAACTCATTAATAATGTAGAAGAAAATGAAAAGAAGACTACTCATACAATATAAGCACGAAGGAAAAACAAATCATCGAGGTATAGAAGCAACTATAAAATTCCTAAAAACCAATTATTATTGGAAATCATTAAAAACGGATGTCACCGAATACATCAATAATTGTGAAACCTGTCAACGAACAAAATATAATAGGAAACCAATTAAACAACCCCTTATAATAACAGAAACACCGAGTAAACCATTTGAAATTATTCATATTGATACCTTAAAGATTGGAAAAGACAAATTCCTAACAATTATTGACAAATTTTCAAAATTTGGACAAGCTTTACCCTATTTAGGAGACGCAATATCGTGCAGTGACCAATTAGTACGATTCTTTTCATTTATGGGAATCCCTAAGAAAGTAATAGCAGACAACGGGACCGAATTTAGAAACGAAGTCGTAGAAAACCTACTTAAGACGCACGACATCGATATACATTTTACAACCCCCTATCACCACGAATCCAATTCACCCGTAGAACGCTTGCATAGCACTATAATTGAACATATTAGAATCTTAAGAGAGAAAGACGCTCAAACGGACATTACAAATTTAATGCCATATGCTATAGTGGCGTATAACAACACCATCCATTCAGATACAAACTTTACCCCGCAAGAATTAGTATTAGGACATACAAATTCAAGAGACCCTATGAATTTAATACATCTCCCGTATATACGGAATATTTGCATAATCATAAAAATAACACCCAAATATTATTCGAAAAAAATAAAAGAAAAATCTCAATCAAAGAAAGAGAAAGCAATTATAAAGCAGAACGATAAGAAAACTGAGATAAAACCAAAAATTGGAATGCAAATTTACAAAAAGATAGACCAACGGTCTAGTAAAGTAAAAAATAAATTTTCAGGACCATATATAATAACCAAAATTTTAGAAAGGAATAAACTCGAAATAGAAAACCCAAAAACGAAAATAAAGGAAACCATTCACATCAATGAAACTAAAATGAAACCCATTGTTGTAGATATTAGTACACCCTCACAACTCTCTACACCAGAGCCAACGATGTAAAACTTTATGAACTAAATAACTACCCAGGAATATTACCATATATAAAATGGGAAGAATAATGACAAATTATTGGACCTTTGTACAGGAATACAATATACAACCCTTAATTACAGAGTTTGAATCTCTTCAAGAACAATCTAAATATATGCTGGCAACACTGAAAAACAGAAGTGAATACCAAAAGGAATATTATAATTCTCTAGTTACGGTAAATGTTATTGAGAACCAAATTAGAAAATTAATAAGTCAAATATTACCCTATAGCAGAGTTCAAAAAGTTAAACGAGGAATTTTCAACCCCCTTAGTACATTTATAAAAAGCATAACCGGTAACATGGACCAGTATGATGCCGAATTAATAAACAAAAGAATTGAAACCCTACAGGTACAAGGTAATGAACTTAAAATAGATGCGATAAATCGAATATCTATCTTAGATAAAGCGATCGATAACTTTCAAAAAATGATATCAAATCTAACGCATAATCAATTAATTTTGAAATCACGCATAATACAGGTAGAGCAAACATTAAAGGAAATGTCACTTGAGAAAATTAATGATCGACAGTATAACAGAATAATTACTTGTTTAAATCAATTATTCACACTCTTTCAAGTGATTTACGACATTCTTAATAAGATAGAGATTGCCATAACGTTTTCAAAATTGAATACTTTACATAACTCTATAGTAGCCCTAATGAATTACTAATAGAGATAAATAATTTAAAAACTCAATTAACAACTGAGAAACTACCTTTCGAAAACTCTCTCCAAAATATTTTATTTTTAGAAAAAATCATAAAAATAAAGAGTTACGCTAACAAAAATAAAATAATATTTTTATTAGAGATACCACTGGTAGATGATGAAATGTATCAATATTTTCATTTATATCCTGTACCAATCCCTATCAACCATACTTATATGATTAACATCCCTCTAAAACCCTACCTTGCTAATACACTAAAAGCACTAATAATTACCAATATCAAGAAAGAAAATGTGAAGAAATGCAGCCAAATGAATACCTCTGTGAAAAAAGCGAAAGTCAAGCCACCAATGAAGAGCTACCCTGTACCGTGCAACTTTTAAGATATAAAGACAATATAACGCAGTGTCGCCCCTTTCAAATTAAAATAATTAAAAATCAAATAACTCAAATTTCAAATAACAAATGGTTAGTTACTACTGCTAAAGAAGAACTTATTAGAATAAATTGTCAAAAACTAGAAAAAAATAAACCAATAAACGGTTCTTATTTAATTGAATTACCTATTAACTGTCAAATTCAAATAATATAATTTTAAAATCTTATAATGAAGTAAAACTGAATTATGAAGAGATCCCTCTACCAAAGATCCAATGGAACCAAGAAGCGACACATCAACCCTATTTTAACCCCCACGATATAGACTTAAATAATATAAACCTAAAAGTGAACGATGAAATCAAGAAAGAATTGATTGACCAAAAAAGACATTTAGAAAATATATCTTCTGATGTAGCTATAAGATATAATAGTGTATGGATAACCATTACCTACATATTAATTGTATCGATTTTAGTTATAATCATTTCCAAATATATTGTAAAAAGATTGAGGAAATCTAGGAAAACAATTAAAAATAATAATACGAATTCCGATGATGCAATCGAGTTTAACTTTATGAAAAAGTAACCTACAGGTTAAATTTTCAACTAGGTCGGGAGGAATTACATCCTGATAAAATACTTAAAATATATATAAATGTGCAACCTAAGATTTCCTTTATCTAACCACACCATTCTGCAATATCAGCAAATAAAGTTTATAAATACAAGTAACGAACAATAGCAGAGTGAGTGTGTCTGTTGTATCAAGTGTCTTAAAAAGTTTTTCGTTGAGAACCGAAAAAAATAAAAGTTTTTAGAATTCAACCAAGTTGTTTTTTAAAAACGTTATAGTCGCTCCCACGGTTATAACTGTTGGGAGGAACGATTTTTTTTTACTAAAACGTATCAAAAAAATACATTTACATAATAGATGCTCTTAACATTACAAGTTTTATGAAAAGCTGTTATCGTTCCGTAAGGATTTTTATTAGTATACGCAAGCAATTTTGTTTAAATGAATTATTAACGTATTTATGTTAACTTTTGCTAAACTACACTATGAAATTGTTAACGTAAATATGACATAAATTAAATATAAGACGATACAAACTAGAAAACTGACTTTTTATAGTTTATAATTGGCCTAAAATCTGACATAAAAAAATATAATTTTTATCACATTTCTTAGTGTATAGTTTTAAAACTGTAATTACTACTTACATACATATATAAATTTCATTTATTAACTTAAACTTAACATTTAAACACAGATTACAAATATAATTTTTAGTTCTTAATAATTTTAGTTGTGTTCGTTATCATGGACAGGTTGCTTTCAAGTCTGGACGGCGGTCTTTCTGCTGGACCTTTACCACGAGTATGGTCCGGTTTATGCTCAAGAAGTTTATACAACACATCACCGCGTACAAATTCCATTTCGGCTCCAAAAGCGGCCATGGCACTAATTTCTACAGAACGGTACTTGCGGCTGTATTTGTTCTTCTGTTTTTTCTTGGGTGGATTACTTTCATCGTCAGTGTCTGCATCCCATATTGAATCTTTTTCGATCTTTGACTGTAGGAATGTTTTCTTTTGTTCAGAAAACTCTACAGTATTTTTAAATTTTTCACAGGTGGTAATTGCTAACGACTTATGTTCTAATGGCTTATGGTCCTTAATTCTCAACTCGACAGGAAATGGAACACGTAACATTTTTAAGGCTTTACCACTGCTACAGGTACACTTTAACTTTAGAACTATTACTGTACTGTGTTGTATGTACTCCTCGGGTTTTATTAAATGAGCTCCGCCCTTTTAGGGCGTGTCCATGATGCCTCTATATTCGTACTTTTTCTATTATTTAATTAATATTTTGGCATCTTTATATATTTCAGTTCTTTCTGGTATTTAATAAGGTGCAAAAACTAGTTTTTTAATGTTGTGTGCTGTTAGAAATAACAATAACATATCTAATGTCATTTCAAAGATTATGAATAAGACGACACTTGATACTTGTTAGAGTAGAATTGAAAGTGACCTTATTTACATTTAAAATTGGTTTTTCACAATGCTGTTCTTAGTTGTACTAGGAATTTTCGAGCATAGCAACTTTATCATTGGACTAGCCGTGCCCGCGGCTCCACTCGCGGCAGTAGATTCACTATTATCGCCACTGCTTATTCCTTATGTTACCCACCGTAATAAAATATATCCTATAACCTGACCAGAGAACCTAGGTATGAATTAAAAAAACACGTAAATCGGTTAAGTGGTTCTCGAATGATAAGCGCAGTAACGGACAGACAGACAGATAGACGTTGCGCTTTATATGCATTATATGTATTATTATTATTATATGACCTTGCCAAAGAACATGTATGAATTTAAAAAAAACACGTAAATCGGATAAGTGGTTCTCGCGTGACGCGCAGTAACGGACAGAGAGACAGACAGACAGAGAGATGTTGCATTTTATATATATTATATTCTTTGCTACATGATATTCTTCCATATTTAACGGTTTAGGTTAGCGTATTGCAAGAGAGCGCGCTAGCGATAAACTTTTTTTCGACTTGATTCACTATTATCGTCACTACTTATTTCTTATGTTACCTAATGTAATAACATATATGTCTATAACCTGGTCAGAGAACATATGTATGAATTAAAAAAAAGTCACGTAAATCGGATAAGTGATTCTCGAGGGATAAGCGCACTAACGCACAGACAGACAGACAAAAAGACGTTGCATTTTATATATTATAGATATAGATTATTATTATTATTATATAACCTAGCTAATGAACATATCTATGATTTTAAAAAAGACACGTAAATCGGATAAGTGGTTCTCACATGATAAGCGCACTAACGGACAGGCAGACAGACAGAGAGACGTTGCATTTTATATATATTATAGATTATAGATATTCTCTGCTACATAATATTGTTCCATATTTAATGGTTTAGGCTGTGTATTACAAGAGAACGCGTTAGCGGCAAACTTTTTTTCCGACTTGATTCACTATTATCGTCACTGCTCGTTCCTTATGCCACCTAACGTAATAAAATATAGCCTATAACCTGGCCAGAGAACATATATATGGTTAAAAAAAAAAGTACGTAAATCGGGTAAGTGGTTCTCCAGTGATAAGCGCACTATTGGACAGACAGACAGAGAGACGTTGCATTATATATATTATATTTTATATATATTATATTCTTTGATACATAATATTGTTTCATATTTAACAGTTTAAGCAGCGTATTGCAAGAGAGCGCGCTAGCGGCAAACTTTATTCCGACTTGATTCACTATTATCGTCACTACTTATTCCTTATGTTACCTAATATAATAATATGTATCTTATAACCTGGCCAGAGAACATAAGTATGAATGAAAAAAAAATCACGTAAATCAGATAAGTGGTTTTCGAGTGATGAACGCACTAACGGACAGACAGGCAGAGAGACGTTGTATTTTATATATATTATAGATTATAGATATTCTCTACTACATAATATTGCTCCACATTTAATGGTTTGGGCTGTGTATTGCAAGAGAACGCGCTAGCGGCAAATTTTTTTCCGACTTGATTCACTATTATCGTCACTACTTATTCCTTATGTTACCTAATGTAATAATATGTATCTTATAACCTGGCCAGAGAACATAAGTATGAATGAAAAAAAAATCACGTAAATCAGATAAGTGGTTTTCGAGTGATAAACGCACTAACGGACAGACAGACAGAGAGACGTTGTATTTTATATATATTATAGATTATAGATATTCTCTGCTACATAATATTGCCCCACATTTAATGGTTTGGGCTGTGTATTGCAAGAGAACGCGCTAGCGGCAAATTTTTTTTTCCGACTTGATTCACCATTATCGTCACTACTCATTCTTTATGCTACCTAACGTAATAAAATATAGCCTATAACCTGGCCAGAGAACATATGTATGTTTTAAAAAAAAAGTACGTAAATCTGGTAAGTGGTTCTCCAGTGATAAGCGCACTAACGGACAGACAGACAGACAGACAGACAGAGAGACGTTTCATTTTATGTATATTATAAATACAACGCTGCCTAAAAAAATATATTGTTACCTCCTTTTTGTACATTACCCCTTTTTACTTTATATTTTTATAACGATTTAAATATTTCTACCTATTGCAATTACTTTAGTTTAGTGGCAGGGATGTCAAAGATACGGCCCGCGGGCCGCATCCGGCCCCCGGGGCGTATCAATAAGGCCCGCGATCGCAATGAAGAATCATAATTTTTAACAACCGTATATTATATACTATATAATTAAATAAATAAAATGTTATAATAATTCAGTACATTTTTTTTATTTGAATCTGGCCCGCCTACACATTCTAAATTTAATATATGGCCCTCTGCAAAATTGAGTTTGACACCTCTGAGTTTAGTGTTTTGTTAAATAAATCAGTTACAATTTCTTTTTCAACATATATTGTAACGCAACTATCTGAGAGAAATAATATGAAAGGTTAGCTGCGCGCTAGCGAAGTTATAATTCTATAATATATTATATAAGTTTTTAAAGCTAAATTAGTTTAGTTGCTCGTTTATATTAGAACAAACGTGGTATAATAGGATTACAGAATGAAATATGTTTTGTTTATCTTGACGACAAAATTATATTTTCGACATCTTTACAAGAACACACAGATAGATTAAAAAGAATATTTGAGAGACTAAGAGAAGCAAATTTAAAGGTACAACTAGATAAAAGTGAATTTCTACATAGAGAAATCGCATATTTAGGACATCAAGTTACGAATAAAGGTATAAAGCCAAATCCAGAGAAAATAGAGGCAGTTAAAAAGTTCCCAATTCCAAGAACTCAAAAAGAGATAAAATCATTTTTAGGCTTAGCAGGATACTATAGAAAATTTATCAAGGACTTTGCTAAAATTTCTAAACCCCTTACAAAATGTCTAAAAAAAGGATCTAAAGTTAATCACTCCCCAGAATTTATTAAAGCATTCGAACATTTGAAAAAGTTATTAATAAACTTACCAATATTAAAATACCCCGATTTCGAAAAGCCATTCGTATTAACGACGGACGCATCAAATATAGCCCTTGGAGCAGTTTTATCACAAGGTAACCCTCCAAATGATAATCCTATAGCTTATGCTTCTAGAACATTAAATGACACAGAACAGAAATATTCGACAATAGAAAAAGAACTTTTAAGTATAGTATGGGCATGTAAATATTTTAGGCCATACCTATACGGAAGGAAATTCAAAATATATACAGATCATAGACCCTTAGCGTGGTTATTCAATTTGAAGAGCCAAATAGCAAATTAGTGAGATGGAGATTAAAACTAGAAGAGTATGACTATGAGATTATTTATAAAAAAGGAAAACAAAATACTAACGCAGACGCATTGTCAAGAATTCCAATAAATGCCATAGAAAACGAATCTTTAATCAATTATCCAGGAAATATAGACCAAGAGATTTCAGAATTCTTATCAGATAATTACGACCCAATTAAAATTTCTGAAGAAGAAGTACAAAAAGTAATCGCAGAACTTGAGAACCCAAAAGAAACTAAAATCATGACTGGCAAAAAAAACCAAAAGACACGACTATAACTGACGCGAAAAGAATTATAACTAGCACAGAAAAGAAAAAAGGCAAAATAAACATAATTTCGGATATACAAATTTTACCCCCGTATAAAGATCGAAAACCTATTAATACAGTTCATACCACAAACGCGGAAAATAACGACAGCAGTTTAACAATCTTAAACGAAATAATTAATAATAAGAAAAATCAAATAATTTTGAAAAAATCACCATATACAGACTATAGTAAAATTGACAGAGAAACATTTGATGGCAACAAAATCATAAGAGCAATCTTACCGATGTCTCTAGAAAAAATAATTCAATTTTTAAAAGAGTATTTAAACGATAAAACAACTCATATATACTTCTTATCAAAAGAGTTAAGACCCTTAATCAATAAGGCTATGATTAACAACTTTCGAAACTACAAACTAATAGAATGCACAAAACTCATTAATAATGTAGAAGAAAATGAAAGAAGACTACTCATACAATATAAGCACGAAGGAAAAACAAATCATCGAGGTATAGAAGAAACTATAAAATTCCTAAAAACCAATTATTATTGGAAATCATTAAAAACGGATGTCACCGAATACATCAATAATTGTGAAACCTGTCAACGAACAAAATATAATAGGAAACCAATTAAACAACCCCTTATAATAACAGAAACACCGAGTAAACCATTTGAAATTATTCATATTGATACCTTAAAGATTGGAAAAGACAAATTCCTAACAATTATTGACAAATTTTCAAAATTTGGACAAGCTTTACCCTATTTAGGAGACGCAATATCGTGCAGTGACCAATTAGTACGATTCTTTTCATTTATGGGAATCCCTAAGAAAGTAATAGCAGACAACGGGACCGAATTTAGAAACGAAGTCGTAGAAAACCTACTTAAGACGCACGACATCGATATACATTTTACAACCCCCTATCACCACGAATCCAATTCACCCGTAGAACGCTTGCATAGCACTATAATTGAACATATTAGAATCTTAAGAGAGAAAGACGCTCAAACGGACATTACAAATTTAATGCCATATGCTATAGTGGCGTATAACAACACCATCCATTCAGATACAAACTTTACCCCGCAAGAATTAGTATTAGGACATACAAATTCAAGAGACCCTATGAATTTAATACACTCTCCCGTATATACGGAATATTTGCATAATCATAAAAATAACACCCAAATATTATTCGAAAAAAATAAAAGAAAAATCTCAATCAAAGAAAGAGAAAGCAATTATAAAGCAGAACGATAAGAAAACTGAGATAAAACCAAAAATTGGAATGCAAATTTACAAAAAGATAGACCAACGGTCTAGTAAAGTAAAAAATAAATTTTCAGGACCATATATAATAACCAAAATTTTAGAAAGGAATAAACTCGAAATAGAAAACCCAAAAACGAAAATAAAGGAAACCATTCACATCAATGAAACTAAAATGAAACCCATTGTTGTAGATATTAGTACACCCTCACAACTCTCTACACCAGAGCCAACGATGTAAAACTTTATGAACTAAATAACTACCCAGGAATATTACCATATAAAATGGGAAGAATAATGACAAATTATTGGACCTTTGTACAGGAATACAATATACAACCCTTAATTACAGAGTTTGAATCTCTTCAAGAACAATCTAAATATATGCTGGCAACACTGAAAAACAGAAGTGAATACCAAAAGGAATATTATAATTCTCTAGTTACGGTAAATGTTATTGAGAACCAAATTAGAAAATTAATAAGTCAAATATTACCCTATAGCAGAGTTCAAAAAGTTAAACGAGGAATTTTCAACCCCCTTAGTACATTTATAAAAAGCATAACCGGTAACATGGACCAGTATGATGCCGAATTAATAAACAAAAGAATTGAAACCCTACAGGTACAAGGTAATGAACTTAAAATAGATGCGATAAATCGAATATCTATCTTAGATAAAGCGATCGATAACTTTCAAAAAATGATATCAAATCTAACGCATAATCAATTAATTTTGAAATCACGCATAATACAGGTAGAGCAAACATTAAAGGAAATGTCACTTGAGAAAATTAATGATCGACAGTATAACAGAATAATTACTTGTTTAAATCAATTATTCACACTCTTTCAAGTGATTTACGACATTCTTAATAAGATAGAGATTGCCATAACGTTTTCAAAATTGAATACTTTACATAACTCTATAGTAGCCCTAATGAATTACTAATAGAGATAAATAATTTAAAAACTCAATTAACAACTGAGAAACTACCTTTCGAAAACTCTCTCCAAAATATTTTATTTTTAGAAAAAAATCATAAAAATAAAGAGTTACGCTAACAAAAATAAAATAATATTTTTATTAGAGATACCACTGGTAGATGATGAAATGTATCAATATTTTCATTTATATCCTGTACCAATCCCTATCAACCATACTTATATGATTAACATCCCTCTAAAACCCTACCTTGCTAATACACTAAAAGCACTAATAATTACCAATATCAAGAAAGAAAATGTGAAGAAATACAGCCAAATGAATACCTCTGTGAAAAAAGCGAAAGTCAAGCCACCAATGAAGAGCTACCCTGTACCGTGCAACTTTTAAGATATAAAGACAATATAACGCAGTGTCGCCCCTTTCAAATTAAAATAATTAAAAATCAAATAACTCAAATTTCAAATAACAAATGGTTAGTTACTACTGCTAAAGAAGAACTTATTAGAATAAATTGTCAAAAACTAGAAAAAAAAATAAACCAATAAACGGTTCTTATTTAATTGAATTACCTATTAACTGTCAAATTCAAATAATAATAATAATTTTAAAATCTTATAATGAAGTAAAACTGAATTATGAAGAGATCCCTCTACCAAAGATCCAATGGAACCAAGAAGCGACACATCAACCCTATTTTAACCCCCACGATATAGACTTAAATAATATAAACCTAAAAGTGAACGATGAAATCAAGAAAGAATTGATTGACCAAAAAAGACATTTAGAAAATATATCTTCTGATGTAGCTATAAGATATAATAGTGTATGGATAACCATTACCTACATATTAATTGTATCGATTTTAGTTATAATCATTTCCAAATATATTGTAAAAAGATTGAGGAAATCTAGGAAAACAATTAAAAATAATAATACGAATTCCGATGATGCAATCGAGTTTAACTTTATGAAAAAGTAACCTACAGGTTAAATTTTCAACTAGGTCGGGAGGAATTACATCCTGATAAAATACTTAAAATATATATAAATGTGCAACCTAAGATTTCCTTTATCTAACCACACCATTCTGCAATATCAGCAAATAAAGTTTATAAATACAAGTAACGAACAATAGCAGAGTGAGTGTGTCTGTTGTATCAAGTGTCTTAAAAAGTTTTTCGTTGAGAACCGAAAAAAATAAAAGTTTTTAGAATTCAACCAAGTTGTTTTTTAAAAACGTTATAGTCGCTCCCACGGTTATAACTGTTGGGAGGAACGATTTTTTTTACTAAAACGTATCAAAAAAATACATTTACATAATAGATGCTCTTAACATTACAAGTTTTATGAAAAGCTGTTATCGTTCCGTAAGGATTTTTATTAGTATACGCAAGCATTTTTTGTTTAAATGAATTATTAACGTATTTATGTTAACTTTTGCTAAACTACACTATGAAATTGTTAACGTAAATATGACATAAATTAAATATAAGACGATACAAACTAGAAAACTGACTTTTTATAGTTTATAATTGGCCTAAAATCTGACATAAAAAAAATATAATTTTTATCACATTTCTTAGTGTATAGTTTTAAAACTGTAATTACTACTTACATACATATATAAATTTCATTTATTAACTTAAACTTAACATTTAAACACAGATTACAAATATAATTTTAGTTCTTAATAATTTTAGTTGTGTTCGTTATCATGGACAGGTTGCTTTCAAGTCTGGACAGCGGTCTTTCTGCTGGACCTTTACCACGAGTATGGTCCGGTTTATGCTCAAGAAGTTTATACAACACATCACCGCGTACAAATTCCATTTCGGCTCCAAAAGCGGCCATGGCACTAATTTCTACAGAACGGTACTTGCGGCTGTATTTGTTCTTCTGTTTTTTCTTGGGTGGATTACTTTCATCGTCAGTGTCTGCATCCCATATTGAATCTTTTTCGATCTTTGACTGTAGGAATGTTTTCTTTTGTTCAGAAAACTCTACAGTATTTTTAAATTTTTCACAGGTGGTAATTGCTAACGACTTATGTTCTAATGGCTTATGGTCCTTAATTCTCAACTCGACAGGAAATGGAACACGTAACATTTTTAAGGCTTTACCACTGCTACAGGTACACTTTAACTTTAGAACTATTACTGTACTGTGTTGTATGTACTCCTCGGGTTTTATTAAATGAGCTCCGCCCTTTTAGGGCGTGTCCATGATGCCTCTATATTCGTACTTTTTCTATTATTTAATTAATATTTTGGCATCATTTTTTATATATTTCAGTTCTTTCTGGTATTTAATAAGGTGCAAAAACTAGTTTTTTAATGTTGTGTGCTGTTAGAAATAACAATAACATATCTAATGTCATTTCAAAGATTATGAATAAGACGACACTTGATACTTGTTAGAGTAGAATTGAAAGTGACCTTATTTACATTTAAAATTGGTTTTTCACAATGCTGTTCTTAGTTGTACTAGGAATTTTCGAGCATAGCAACTTTATCATTGGACTAGCCGTGCCCGCGGCTCCACTCGCGGCAGTAGATTCACTATTATCGCCACTGCTTATTCCTTATGTTACCCACCGTAATAAAATATATCCTATAACCTGACCAGAGAACCTAGGTATGAATTAAAAAAACACGTAAATCGGTTAAGTGGTTCTCGAATGATAAGCGCAGTAACGGACAGACAGACAGATAGACGTTGCGCTTTATATGCATTATATGTATTATTATTATTATATGACCTTGCCAAAGAACATGTATGAATTTAAAAAAAACACGTAAATCGGATAAGTGGTTCTCGCGTGACGCGCAGTAACGGACAGAGAGACAGACAGACAGAGAGATGTTGCATTTTATATATATTATATTCTTTGCTACATGATATTCTTCCATATTTAACGGTTTAGGTTAGCGTATTGCAAGAGAGCGCGCTAGCGATAAACTTTTTTTCGACTTGATTCACTATTATCGTCACTACTTATTTCTTATGTTACCTAATGTAATAACATATATGTCTATAACCTGGTCAGAGAACATATGTATGAATTAAAAAAAAGTCACGTAAATCGGATAAGTGATTCTCGAGGGATAAGCGCACTAACGCACAGACAGACAGACAAAAAGACGTTGCATTTTTATATATTATAGATATAGATTATTATTATTATTATATAACCTAGCTAATGAACATATCTATGATTTTAAAAAAGACACGTAAATCGGATAAGTGGTTCTCACATGATAAGCGCACTAACGGACAGGCAGACAGACAGAGAGACGTTGCATTTTATATATATTATAGATTATAGATATTCTCTGCTACATAATATTGTTCCATATTTAATGGTTTAGGCTGTGTATTACAAGAGAACGCGTTAGCGGCAAACTTTTTTTTCCGACTTGATTCACTATTATCGTCACTGCTCATTCCTTATGCCACCTAACGTAATAAAATATAGCCTATAACCTGGCCAGAGAACATATATATGGTTAAAAAAAAAAGTACGTAAATCGGGTAAGTGGTTCTCCAGTGATAAGCGCACTATTGGACAGACAGACAGAGAGACGTTGCATTATATATATTATATTTTATATATATTATATTCTTTGATACATAATATTGTTTCATATTTAACAGTTTAAGCAGCGTATTGCAAGAGAGCGCGCTAGCGGCAAACTTTATTCCGACTTGATTCACTATTATCGTCACTACTTATTCCTTATGTTACCTAATATAATAATATGTATCTTATAACCTGGCCAGAGAACATAAGTATGAATGAAAAAAAAATCACGTAAATCAGATAAGTGGTTTTCGAGTGATGAACGCACTAACGGACAGACAGGCAGAGAGACGTTGTATTTTATATATATTATAGATTATAGATATTCTCTACTACATAATATTGCTCCACATTTAATGGTTTGGGCTGTGTATTGCAAGAGAACGCGCTAGCGGCAAATTTTTTTTTCCGACTTGATTCACTATTATCGTCACTACTTATTCCTTATGTTACCTAATGTAATAATATGTATCTTATAACCTGGCCAGAGAACATAAGTATGAATGAAAAAAAAATCACGTAAATCAGATAAGTGGTTTTCGAGTGATAAACGCACTAACGGACAGACAGACAGAGAGACGTTGTATTTTATATATATTATAGATTATAGATATTCTCTGCTACATAATATTGCCCCACATTTAATGGTTTGGGCTGTGTATTGCAAGAGAACGCGCTAGCGGCAAATTTTTTTCCGACTTGATTCACCATTATCGTCACTACTCATTCTTTATGCTACCTAACGTAATAAAATATAGCCTATAACCTGGCCAGAGAACATATGTATGTTTTAAAAAAAAAGTACGTAAATCTGGTAAGTGGTTCTCCAGTGATAAGCGCACTAACGGACAGACAGACAGACAGAGAGACGTTTCATTTTATGTATATTATAAATACAACGCTGCCTAAAAAAATATTGTTACCTCCTTTTTGTACATTACCCCTTTTTTACTTTATATTTTTATAACGATTTAAATATTTCTACCTATTGCAATTACTTTAGTTTAGTGGCAGGGATGTCAAAGATACGGCCCGCGGGCCGCATCCGGCCCCCGGGGCGTATCAATAAGGCCCGCGATCGCAATGAAGAATCATAATTTTTAACAACCGTATATTATATACTATATAATTAAATAAATAAAATGTTATAATAATTCAGTACATTTTTTTTATTTGAATCTGGCCCGCCTACACATTCTAAATTTAATATATGGCCCTCTGCAAAATTGAGTTTGACACCTCTGAGTTTAGTGTTTTGTTAAATAAATCAGTTACAATTTCTTTTTCAACATATATTGTAACGCAACTATCTGAGAGAAATAATATGAAAGGTTAGCTGCGCGCTAGCGAAGTTATAATTCTATAATATATTATATAAGTTTTTAAAGCTAAATTAGTTTAGTTGCTCGTTTATATTAGAACAAACGTGGTATAATAAAATTTACGAATATTAAAGTCTGATTTATTCCTCAAATAATAAATAAGAAAGATAAAAAAAGATCATGATAATATATCACGTTTGTGTGTCTACTTCCAAAGAAGTGTACATACAAAAATTGATTATCCGATTTTAAAATTTCTATTTTTATATTAAAGCCTTGTGTTTCTTGTGTAAATTATATTAGGGACATAAAATTTCTATTTTTATATTAAAGCCTTGTGTTTCTTGTGTAAATTATATTAGGGACATACGCAACTAGGATTAACAGTTATACGGGATGAAACTACGAACATAATTTTTTGGTAGTTGATGCCCTAAAGCCACCAAATTGTTATCTAATAACTTTCTAAGTGTCATGTAGGAAACCTGTCTTAGTTACAAGATTTTTTAAAATTATTTTTCTATTATTTCTCATTCTAAGAAGTATTTACAACTGGGCAATAACCTAAATTTTATTACCAATAAATCGAATGCGACGAAGTTTTATGCTAATTTCACTTATTATTACTTGCCTTTTCTATTGTGTATTTATCCTATTTCTTAATCGTTTATTATTTTTGTACTCCTATTAAGATAAACATAATAATAAACTATTTAAATTATGTTAATTACTCTAATAACATTTAGAACCTAGTTTTAAGTATTTTGTGAATGCTTTATTTTACTGATCTTTATATTTAAATTTAATTTTATTATTATGCTTGAACGAATGTAATTAGACACTTTATTAAAAAAAGTAAATAAATACTATTAATATTATCTGAAAGAAAAATGAAAATCCTACTCGACAAAGGTATTGTCAGATAATAATGATCACGTCTCTTCGGTTAATGATCATCAACCAAACTTATCTCCCTTAGCAACTTGAGAGCACTAAGAATAACTGCCCCGTGTATCTTCATTAATAGCGAATCAGCCGAGATACAGCAAAATGATATCTTTTTCAGATTTACTAGGAATGTTCTCATAATTTCTCCTAAAACTGAATTGACTAGGACCACAATTACTGATTGTCACGAAAAATTCTAGTAAATACGCAAACTGTCATTTTCCACAATCGACTCGACCTCCCCCGGAAGGTATGGTGATCTGGGAATGCCACCAGTACTGTACGAATGTCTCAGATGAAAATATAGGACACGCAACGCTGCATTCTGATGAAAGATGTATGTACTGGGCGCGCTGAAAGTAAATGACAGTGATTCTGGTTCTTTGGTGCATGCTCTACTCTTACTGCTGTTTTAATAGCTGTCTTAAGTCTTGGTAGTTCTAAATCTAGGTTGTATATTTGCTGAGCCGTTGCCTTACATTTGGCTCGAAACATTCGAACATATCCACGCCTGCAAACATGTGCCACGTAGTCTCACTCTCGAAGTTTTAAAGCTCTGGATATTTTTGATACTATAAAGAATGCATACCGTCGATTTATCCCCTTCACGTCAGCGCGATTGCAGTCATAGGACTCATCCCCGGGTCTATCAATGCGCTCGAAGCATCCTTGTTCATTATCAGGGTCGTCATCTAAGGGCATCAATTGTGCAGCTCCTTGCCTATCGTTCCGATCCGATTTAGACAGATTGCCAGGATCATCTACCTCATTTTTCCTCGTTTCAACGGGTTTTTCAAGTAAAACGATGGAGTGTTGACCCTTTCACCAATCTGGGAACGAGTCATCCATAAAGTTCTGCCCTCACCTCGGCCTGCTAATATAAAAAAAGAATGCAAGCAGAACTAAATCAGTTTCGTACTAGATGCCAAAGAGCTCAGTTCTCGGAAATTGCTTTGAAGAAGCCGGCAGAAGACTCCGCAAAATGTCAGCATCATATATTCAGTCAACACAAGACAAATTCAGAAGAATTGTACCTACAACCTATGGAGTTTTCTATCAAAAGACAAATTGGGAATGTACTACAAAATAGATGCATTTCTTTTATTCCTTACTGAGTTCTCTGTACACAGGTCGAAAGTATCACCGCAAAGGGATGGAACCGTTTCGCACTTTAAACCGACGATATTGCAGGAAATGCAAATAAAAATTGGTGCACAAATATCGAAAGGCATGCATGTTGAAATTACATGGGCTATCGGAACAATTTTGGTACCTTGAAGTTCACTGCCCGTATCGTCTTACTTTGCTTCAGTTTACAATAGCTGATTTCTCCAAGTAAGAGAAACCAGACTAACGATAATTATTATTACTACTGTTCTACCAGGATAGATGGCAAAGCCGTTCAAGCCGGTTACAATAGATAGAAAATTACAGTAGATAAGTAAATAGTAATAGTTGACAACTAAAAAGTGTAGTCATAGATCTAAAACTTGATTTATACAAAAAGAAAAGAGACACGAATGTGGTTAACTAGAAGAATACTATAGTCTCTGAGCGCAATATCTATATGTATTATACAAAAAAGTTCTTCTTTCTCACACTTAGTCAGTGTGGTTCCATGTTCGGCTGACGTGCCCAAGCCAAGTCAGCACAAACACTATTACCATTGTGTATTAAGGAATGACCTGACAATGTTACATGTTTTCAAAATTACTGACTTCTGAGTGTTTCTGTGTATGTTTGTGTCCTAATTGTACTAAGTGTGGTGTGAATGTTATTGGTGTAAGGCCTGTGGCTGATATAATGAGGGGGGCAATGATGACTTTTTCTTGTTTCCATACCCTTTTTATTTCTGTTGCAAGGTCTGTGTATTTGGAGATTTTTTCTGTGTATTTCGTTTGGGTGTTTGTGTCGTTGGGGACAGCTATGTCAATTAGATAGGTGACCTTTCCTTTTTTTGCACTGCAACGTAATATCGGGTCTATTGGCGGAGACTGTTTTATCTGTATGGATACTGATATTCCAATGGAGCTTGTAATCTGTGTTTTCCGTGTAGTGTTTTTTCTGACCACGTTTTCATCTTTTCCTGTTGTAATTGGGTGTGACTGTGTATGTCTGCGGGGTGGTCTGCCCGGGATAAGTCGAGAGGTGTGTAGTTTTTGTCTGCTTTCACTGTTGCTGTGTGGAGGCTGGTTTGCTTGTTGTGAAAGAAGTTCCTAAGTGCTTGTATTTGTTTTGTATATAGTGATCTGATGTCTATGATTCCTCTTTCTCCTGCCTTCCTCTCGATGGTAAGTCTTTCTTTGCATGCGTTGGGGTGTAATTTCCTGTATTTGGTTAATTGAGAACGTATAAGGATGTGAATGTTTTCTGTCTGTGTGTGACCATTTGATGATACCAAATGAATGTGAGTATAGGTATAGCGAAAGTGTTGATGGCTTTAGTGAGATTCTTGGAGTTGAGTTTTGTTTGTAAAAGTTTGGTGAGTCTGTTTTTGAATTCGGTTCTGAGCTCTGTTTTGATGTGAGTGTGGTTGAGTTTGTTGCTTTGTTGGAAGCCTAGATATTTGTATGTTTTTTTGTCGAGCATGTTATCGAGTGTTTCGTTGTTGATGGTTTCTCTCTCATGGTAGCCTTTCCAATGGCCTTTGTTGATGTGGAGCACTTTGCATTTACTTCTACCAAATTCCTTATTGATATCTAGGGTAAGAATATTTCTGTGTTTTTGTGGCAACGTAGAGTTTTATGTCATCCATATATAGGAGGTGGTTTATTTTATGTTGGTTCACTTTTTGGTGTCTGATGTTGAAGCCATGTTCTGTTCTATTTAGTGTATTTGAGAGTGGATTGAGACAGAGGCAAAACCATAGAGTGCTAAGCGAATCTCTGAAATATGCCCTGTCTGATGTACAGCTCTTCTGTTTGGATGCGTTCGGTTTGTGTTTTTAGGTGGATTTTGGTTTTCCATATTTTCATAATTTGTGCAAGAAATTGCCTGAGTATCTATACTATTATATATATCTATATACTGTCTATACTGTTATTATTATTATTAGCAATAGAAATTTTATAATAAAATAATGATTTTTGCTTTTAACATTGCTTGCGACACATGCCCGCATTCCACAGCGACGAACTGGCGTAACGCATGGAAAGCGGCGAAGGCATGCAGCAATAAAGTAACAAAATGAAAAGAAATACATGTGAAAACTAACTATAATATAGTAGATCTGTGATAAAATATAGTTTGGTTATAGACATTATAACCTAATTACCAAACCTAAAAATAACTGTAAATAACAAAGAAAAAGGCGGCAGTAAAGTGAAGTAAAGTGATGTATAACCAAATCAACAAATGTTAAATTAGCATAGGCATATACACAAGTATAATGTTAGAAGAATGAAAGAGGGAATGAAAGGATGGTAAGAGAGAGAGAGAGAATGAACTGTAAGTAAAATATAACAAGGCCAATGGCACTGCACAAGTCTCTGATAATATCAAGTTGAGTTTTTTGAAAGCGATTTTTCTCCACAGAAACAAAAAAATAAATATGCACTAAAGAAAATAGACAAGAGACAATAAAAAACTTTCACTTAAAAACAGATTAATATTGCCATTGAAATTAAATGATGAAAATGGTAAAATTAATTAAGAAAATACAGTGCCACAATTTTTTACCCCAAATGGTAGAATAATGACCAAAAATAGAATATAAATGAATATGTAACTAGCTAACATATTCTATTTATAGCTCCTAGAAATGTAAAAAATGGTACAATGTAATAAGTTTCGAATAATAAAGATTGGTTGAAGTTGAAATTGATTGCTTGATTTAGTAATCGATAGATCTGTAATATCTATGTTTATGCGGATTTATGTTTTACGTCCCTTTCTCTAGAGTATTTCTAAGAAATTATCCTCCCAGATTTTTGTATTTCTTTACGTTTCGGGTTTCCCAGATTGCGAAAAACAGTCCCCCTTCTCTGCCGATCTGTCTCTGCTTGTTGGCACTATATCTCTCTAATGAAATGATATATCGATTTCAAATTTGATACATATATACTACTTGTTGCAATAGAAAGTTTTTGAATGATATCGCTATAAGGAAATTGATAATTTTATATATTTTCTATATCATTATAAGAATAATTAATTATTTATAATCCAACATAAAAGGAGAAGAACAGAGTAATATAATTGCTTCGTGTGTATCATGTTATACATTCATTTTGGAGCATTGGAATCCGAAAAATGTGTTAGGTTTTTATTATTTTAAATTACTTATCAAGGGTTAGTGATATCAAATTTAGGATTTTTGAATTCTAGGAATCTAAAGAGTGTGTAGTAGGAGGATTTAGACGGGTTGTTTTTCGTATATATCGTGTTATACGTCATTTTCAAGGTTTTTTAAAGTATAAAAAGCACAGAATTGAATTATTTTTTTTACTGTTTTCAATTATTTAAAAATATAAAAGGTTAATAAGGTCGCACAGAGGAGGTTAGAGGGACTGTTTTATATGTATCCTATTATACGTTCGTTTCAGGGTTATGGTAGTCTAGGAATCTAAAAGTTGAGATATTTTCAGTTATTTTCATTTAAACAAACATATAAGGAGTTAATGAAATGAGAAGGGGTCAGAGGGGTGACCTCGTGTTATATGTCCTTTTCAGGAATCTGAAAAATGTAATATTTTTTTTATTATTTTCAGTTATTAATGCTAACACGTAGGCTGAAAAGTTTTTGGTCTGACACTGTTTTTTGAGGGGAAAAAAATACCATTCAAGCAAAGCAGTGGCATGATAAGTGTTACGGGGACTCTACCCCTGGAAAATCACTCATCATTTACTGGGATGCTGAATTTAAACGCGGTTGCCCAAATGAGGTGGTTACACCGAAAACCGCAAAAAAATCCACAAAATTGTTTTGGATGACCGTAAAGTGAAATTGCGTGAGATAGATGACACCGTAAAGATATCAAAAGAACGTGTTGGTCATATTTTGCAGTGGACCAAAAACAACAACGTGTTGATTCTGAGCGCTGTTTGGACCTGTTTATGCGCAATAAAAAGGATTTTTTCATACGATATGTGACAATGGATGAAACATGGATCCACCACTTTATGCCAGAATCAAATCGTAGTCTGAGTGGACAGCTGAGTGGACAGCAGCCGGTGAAAGTCGTCTGAAGCGACAAAGACTGAACAGTCGGCTGGGAAGGTGTTGGCCTCCGTATTTTGGGATGCCCATGGAATAATTTTCATCGACTGTACTGAGAAAGGAAAAACCATCAATAGCGAATATTATATAAAGAAATCGCAAAGAAACGGCCCAAAATGAACAAGAAAAAGTGCTCTTTCATCAGGACAATACACCATGTCACAAGTCAATGATTACGATGGCAAAATTGCATGAATTGAAGTTCGAATTGCTTCCTCATCCACCGTATTCTCCAGATTTGGCCCCCAGCGACTATTATCTATTCGCAGACCTCAAAAAAATGCTCACGGGAAAGAGATTTGGCTCCAATTAAGAACTTATCGCCGAAACAGGCCTATTTTGAAGGCAAAGACAAATCCTTCTACAAGAAAGGTATAAAAATGTTAGAAAAGCCTTAGACTGATTGTATCCCTCTTCAATAAAGTCGAATTTTGCAAAAAAAAAATCTGTTTTAAGTACCTATACCAAAAACTTTTCAGCTTACATGTTATAAGGGGCTAATGAGGGGGAGGTGGGTTAAAAGAGCTGTTTCATATATACCGTGTTATACGCCCATTTCAGTATTCTTCGAGCCAAGAAGTCTGAAAATTGTGTTATTTTTTCATTATTTAGAATTTTAATTGATATAATGTCTAGAGAAAAATGTTAAGTTTCACTTGCAAATATCTCTACCGAACTTATGGTTGATATCTTAACGTAAGGTAGTTCGAAAAATATCTACGTATGTTATTTGAATTCAGGTATTCTTTTTAAGTGTGAGTAAATCAAATTTAAAATTACGGACCTAGAAGAGAAAAAATTTTACCGACTTTTTTGGAGAATTTCTTTTCGAGTTTTTATCTGTAGTAATAATATTCTCGTCCATTTGTCTAGAAAACCGTTAATTAGTGATTTAACAGACGCACAATGCTTAGAATTTATTTTATTTCTAGAAATAAATTAAATCAATTTTAATAGGTCTATTAATGTCAATCTATTATAAAATATATACACTATTTGCCAAAGGCTGTGAAAAAATGCATTTTTAGGTGCAAGTATTTGTTTATGATATTGAAGGCAGACTCGTAGAACTTAACAAAATATTTTTCTATATAACTACCAACTACCTTAATACACTTAGTCCAACATTTTTCGAGTTGTTTCATTCAATCTAAAAAACTTATTTTGTTTGCTCTTTAAAAAAAACGATGCTAGAGTGTCCTTCGACAAATCATCCGAGGACAATTTTTGATCCCTGAGGTTTTTCTTCATATGTTTGAACAAAAATAAGTCACGGGGCTGTAAATCAGGACTCCACAGTTTTTTTTTCCATTTTCTGCTCTGGTGTAAGGAGTTTGGTATGTATGGTACTGAAACTTTTCTCAGTTCTTCTCTATCTTGGGTCATTTGAATTGAGTCTCGGCCCCATCGAAACTAAACAGTTTTACTCGAAAATAAGATAGGCCACCATTGCTGTAGACCTCAGATATTCTTTCATGAATAGCTTTTGGTATATTTTCTTCTTTATTCCGAAACTCTCTCACTGCGAGATGGTCAAAATTACTTTCATTCATTTTTAGGAAAAAAAATCGTACAAGCTACAAGACACAACAAACTCATTCAAAATGCAACAAACAATTGCAAATACCGTACTTTGACAGTAACTCATATGGCATCAATCATTTCAAGGTTTAAACATCTACAGATGATATTTCCCAGAAATATGCGACTTATATGTATATTTCCGTTTTCTAAAAACTCTGCTTTTTAATTATCATCTCAGGGATTTCATCGTTTCATAAAAAGCTGAAAGATTATTATTACCTGTTTTGCACACTTTACACCCTTTTACTTCTCTTATAATTATTTAATTATTTCTACTTACTGCAATTACCAAGCTTTTGTTAAGATTATATAAATGCAAATGACATAAAAGGTGAAATGATCGATATTCAAAGTGTTTTTATTACAAAAGTAATTTTTACAAATGTATTGAACTATCATCGTCAATTATCACCCAGCGCTCTGGATCTACTGCTAGACATGGGCCTCCCTTATAGAATTCCATCTCTGTCTATCCTGCGTAATCTGCAACCAGTTGTTAGCAGCCCTTTTAATATCATCTGACCAACGTGTCGGTGGTCTCCCTCTGTTGCGCTTATCTGCCCTTGGTCCCCATTCCAATATTTTACGCGTCCATCTCAGGTCTCTTAGTCTGGCAGTGTGTCCTGCCCATTTCCATTTTAGAATAGCTATGCTCGTGATGACATCTGGAATTCCAGTGCGTCTTTCTAGTTTATAATCGTGACTATGGGGGATAGAAACCATAAGAATGAGCTATTAACGTTAAAAAACTTTTGTTTTTGTGAGTAACACATATTTAAGTCACGCTGAAGAATTAGTAAATCTTGCTTATTCGTTATTACTTATATTACTTAAATAATTAAACAAAGCAATATCGTTTGTTAAAAGCTTAAATAGTAAGGCTCTACAGTGGAATTCTTGGGTTACACCAGAAGTGTTCAAAAACTCGACCGTTTTTGGCTGGAAAAAGCGGGTCCAGCTTCGGTATTGGCGGCCTCTGCCTTTTGCAGGTTCCTTGTTATTTTATCAAGAACAAACTAAATTTATTGATTTTATATGGTTAAATAACAATCCATTTTTGGATCGACGTTTTTTGGGCCTTAGAGTTGGGTTCGGTCTCGGCGGCGTCTGGGCACTGGACTTTTTTAGTGTCAACAAATGTTATGGTACTTGATTCAAGTAGTTAAACGATAATCCACTTTTGGATGTAGCATTTTGGGCCTTATCTAGGCATTCTAGGGCACGGGGGTCGCAAAATCTACGTTAAAGGTTTTTATTCGACTCGCCTGATAGAATGAACAACTAGGCAGACGGTTAGTCACCAGGTCCAAATTTCAGGTTGCCCTCTTGGTCTAATGACAGCGAACGTGATATTATAACTCCCGGCCTGTGTTATCAGGTAAATCTAAACAATATGAGACACGGTGGTGACAGACTAATGAAAATGAAATGAAAAACAGCAATATCAAAAATACTAGGAAAGGAAAAATAATTAAAATAACACTAACTCTTTCTATATAAAAAATGGAAGAAGTAATTACTTTTACCGCACTCTTTCAAAAATATAAATATAGCAAATATAAATTGCGTTAGTTACTCTGATATTCACTTGTAATGTTTTACCGTTGCCTGATTTGTTTATGTTTATTTCCTTTTATTAGATCCAAAATTATTGTTTTTTTTTTCATCTTTTAAAAACCTCTGACTTAAATTTACCAAAATTTATAATTTAAAAACTTGATCAGTGCTTTTCTATCATTAATATAGAAAATTTTCGTTTGAGTTTAGAATATGGGATGATTGCTGATCTTGATGTTCAACCTGTTTATGTAAAAAAATTAATTTTATTATTTCATTTTAGGTGTAAATCGAGACTTCATGAACTTATGCAAGTAGATCGTGATTTTACCCAAGCTGATAGGGAAAAAATAAATCCCTGTAACTCAGTCAGTATTAATGATGCTTTAGATTTTGTTAAAAATCCATATAAATGCTGCAAGTACGTACATGATCTGATCAAATCTATGATGGAAATTGTGCAAGTAAAAAAGGAAGATGGTAAGACTAAAGGTTCGTCACACGTGCGTTTTCAGAAAAGCTTCACAAGTAGTGAAATACAAAAATGTCTGTTTCGGCACTTGGACAACGTTGACGGGTATTACGACATCCTCGCCGATATAAAAAAAAGGGTAAAATCCCTACTCAGACGGGGAGGTGAACGATGAAAAAAATCAATCAAACATTCTACTTAAGTAATAGGATAATTTTTTGTGTTAATAAAGTATGTTCAATATTATATGCACAATTACCATAGATGATAGGAGAAATCATACAGTATAATGCAAAGTATTATTTTCTCCTTCATATTTAACATAACTTTTCAATTTGTTAATCCTTTTTTAAAGACGTTAATATTTCCTAAAATTCTTCGGACATTAAAGGCCTTCAAATATCACTGCAAATCGATGCGATTAGTTGCGTGAAACCAGTTGCTGCAACTTAACGCAATGAGATTCGTTAATATCCGGAGATCTTAATGTAAGTCGACGGCATTGGTCACACACACACACACAATTTTCGATTTAGAGATTTTGAAGTCAATAATAACTTGTCATCTTATCATCTGCATGTATAACCGCGTATAAACGATTTTTTACACTCAGTGTTCCAACATAAGGACATATCACAGCAAGTTAATTCAACTATGGATTTCTTATGCTAACAGTTATTTAGATTTCTGGCCTTGGCAATTCATAAATATTCTTGTTTAACTGTTTACTTACCTACTCTTTAAATGTGATAAAGTCGTATTTCTTATTTACTCGTTAATAACTTTCAAGTTTTAATACCCTTAGTTGCTGTAAACTTCTATCACGATAATAATTATTTATAAATTAACAAACGTCTCTCAGCCAGTCGAGCTGCTCTAAAGCACAAGCAGCAAGTTAATTCAACTATGGATTTCTTATGCTAACAGTTATTTAGATTTCTGGCCTTGGCAATTCATAAATATTCTTGTTTAACTGTTTACTTACCTACTCTTTAAATGTGATAAAGTCGTATTTCTTATTTACTCGTTAATAACTTTCAAGTTTTAATACCCTTAGTTGCTGTAAACTTCTATCACGATAATAATTATTTATAAATTAACAAACGTCTCTCAGCCAGTCGAGCTGCTCTAAAGACTTTAGATGCCCGTCAGGAAAAGCCCAAGTTCCTGATGGAGTATAAACGTGACCTGTTAGAATTAACCTACAGAAACGACAAGGTCGAACTACTGTGCGGACGAACTAGCAAAATTCTGAGCTACAAAACCATACAGAAGTCCAGAACCAGCGTTTGGTATATTAAAACAGGTGGTAAAAACGATAATCAACAGATGGTCATATCAGCAACATCTAGATCGTTGGCTCGCAACATCTGGCCAAAGACATGTGAGGATGTAATTAGCGGTCCTCAAAGAAACTAACCACTGACGTCCTTAGTTTAACAAGGGTCCAGATCAAACTTCTGTTGGGACTGATCACCGGCCACTGTCACATTTACAAAAAATAGGTATCCAGAGTGATCCCACCACATGTAGACTATTTGGTGAAGAGGAAGAAACCTCTATGCGCATTCTATATGAATGCTCGGCGTTAACTCGGATTACTCATAAACTGTTCGGAGATCTACATAGTGGCGATAAACTACCACATGATGGGCTTGGAAGGAAGCTAATAAATCTTCTTAAATGGACGACGCTCATGTAACTCAGAAAGGGGAGCACACTAAACCAAGAGGCTGCAGTGTTCAAACACACAATCGCCTACCCCGCCTATAACCAACCAACTAACCAACCTTTTGGGAAACGGCACCTATGATATGCGCATCTACAGCATATCATAGGTTAGTTCAGGTTGCATTAATGTCTGTAGACCTTTATATGTTTTTCTGAAGGTAACGTCAGTTCAAATTAAATAAAAATAGAAAGTCAGCGAAGCAGACCATTGTTACTAACAAATATGTACAAATATTATTTTTTACTTTTAGCTACAAGATTTTATCTGGTGTAATTATTCTAAAAAAAGCCCTAGGGGTTACACCACCTTGAGATTTTCAAAAAATCGAATTATTTTTTTTTTGTCTAGATAAATTGTTTATACGTTTAATCATTTCAAAATTCAAATAATTTCTGAAGTTATAGCAATTAGAAGTCGGCCCGAAACTCGGGTAGCGATCAGACCGGCACGAGCGGTCAAAGCCTTGACAAAGGATATACGATATACGATAGATTACTACTTTTTTCAAACTGGTGTACAAGATATCTTAAGACCTATTTAACCGATTTTGTTAAAATTTACAACACATATTCTTTATAATATTATCTAAGATGTAGCATAGGATTTTTTTGATTGGGTGCCACATATATAAGTTATAAATTTTTTAAACTCAAAATTTCGATAAAAATCAGACTACTCAGAATATATCACCAAACACTTTATTTTTGCACTCGACGCGCGTTTCGCTTATTATGTTAGCTTCATCAGGAGCGATGATTGATAGTCATTATGTCAAAAATTCCATATTCTACAAAAAAATTTTAAAATTTGTTTTCCTATGCTACCTCTTACCTTTCTAAATAAGAAAAAAAAAAATATTTTTCGGACGATGCCTGACAAAGACAATAAGTACACCATCAGCAAGGATTTTCAAAAGAGGGTCCTACTTGATAGCTCCTATCGCTGTCATTTTTTAATTTTTTTTATTCGTTATTATTTTAAATTATTCATAAAACTACTATGTATATGTGTAAAAGAAAAATTATTTTATATATTTAATACTAATTAAAAGTTACTACCTGAACTAAGCAAAGTAAATCATTCTATTGAATTATTATGCCAAGGAATTAAAAAGCGAAAGAATAGAGTTGTAATTGTAAAATGCACAAATGAATTTTATCTTTGTTTTTCTTAAAAAATTTTCTGATACTCATTGTTTATTCCCCGTGCTCTTCAGGTGCATCCGTAATAGTAATTGTTTAACTTGAGGGTTTTGATGTTAGGAATTAAAAATGATCAGAATAGTATACGAAGATTCCAGTGGCTAATGGTCTGCAACAACGAATCAATTCATCTAGCGATTATAACGAATAAATTATTAATGAATGAAATTTCAGCAGCTTCTACTAAAACAATATGCTAGTATTGATAAGTTTCAATGCTTAACACAACACATTTTCTACTGATAAGCGTGTATTGTTTTCAGATGTTTTTATTGCTTAACCTGAAGTTGTCTGTAATTTTAGAAGCCATTTTGTATCATGGTGAAACGTGGGACCTTATGTACAGGAGATGGGGAAAGATCGAAAAAGATTTTTATACCAAAAACAAGACCTTTGACATTAGTAAAATTCCTGATATCTACGATTGTATTAAGTATGATTTGCAGCACAATCAACATACAATACAGTTTGAACAAGCAGAAGAACTTTACATTTATGCAAAATATTTAGCTGATATTGTTATACCTCAGGTAAATATATATTATATTAGAAAAGTTTTTTGAGAATCGAGTCAACCAACGAGAATGAACTGTTAATTCCGTTTCATTTCTCTTTAAAATGTACTTACATTTTTTATGAACATAGCACACACGCTACAGGGCAATCAATTCCTAAAACTCTACAGGAGAAAAGCCTGTGCAGAAAAAGCGATTCACGTAGGTCTTGAATTGCTTCAAATTTTACTTGCTGGAAAATACAGTCCTGGGGAAATCATTCTAACGGGATCAGTTTTCCATATACAAGAATTTTTGAAAAGGGTGGTACCAGGAATGGCAAGCTAAATCTCATACGGATGTGATGTATTAGTGCGTCGTGTATTTCTAGCATGCATCACTCTGGAAAGAATTAAGCGGGCTACATCCATCGAACACTTCCAGTGATGTACTTTCTCGAACCACTCCTTGATGTTCCAAGGAGTCATGGTTGCTGGTGAGTTCTAGGTCTCCCATTAGGCGAATAGCTCTCTTCTGAATAGAATCTGACAAATGCAACATCTGTTTGAGAGCAGAACCAGAAACATGTTAGCAGTATTCCATCATTGGTCAAATTCAAACATTATACAGGATGTGTAAATCTTTCCAGTACGAAATTATATTCGTAGCTTTTAAAAAGCTCTCTTTGCTACATGCGACATGTTTATGCCAACACATATTTGCTCTCAAGTTAACGCCAAGCAAGTTGAGCAACGATGTTAGAGGAATGGAGTGTCCCTACATAACTATTACAGTATATATAGACAAATTTTTTTAGAAAAAAACTACTAGATAGGATTCTGCAGCGTTAAATTCTACTTGGCTACTATCACCCCAAGATAGAATTTATTTATGGTCTTTGTTAAATAGAACAACTTCCTACTGTGTGCGGATATTTGCATGGGTAGCGGATGTTTGACTATTCCTGGTAAATAAAGAGACAGGCGTGCTGTCATTGAGAAAGGCGTAGATCAGATTTCTAGTCCTTTCCCGCAAATCGTTAATGTAAAGTAGAAAGATAGTTAGAGGCATTATAGTGCCTGGGGTCACACCGGCGTTGATAGTGACGGTATCAAAAAGAAACCCGTCAACTGCCACTTGTTAAGATCGCTTTCTGAGGAAGCATGAGAGCCATAAACAGCACCTATCAGGCATATGATAAGAGCGTAGCTTGGCTAACAATAAGTCAGGCCAAACACTATCGAATATCTTAGATATAACAAGTACAACCACTAGAGATTCTCCAAAACGTTCAGTTGCGTTATCCCAAATATGTACGACACAAGTTAGAATATCTCATATTGACTTCTGATTACGAAATCCATATTAAGGGTCGCTAATATTATTAAAACCTTTTAGATATTTTAAAAGATGCCCATTGATAGTTGTTTCCATACCTTTTTATGTTACTGAAAGCAATGCGACTGGTCGGTCGGGTTTTTTTGCCTTTTTAGATATTAGCTGAACTCTAGCTCATTTCTGGCAGGAAGGAAATATTTCTTTTCTGTAGAATAGGTTGAACAGTTGACAAAACATTGGTTTTAGTTCGCTTAGCTTTTTCAGCAGGTGTTGCAATAGTATTATTTGTTTGGGTGATGATAGAGTGGATTTAGTGAAATTTAGACTAATTGCTTTAGCGATCGACCAAAAAGATCTGAAATTGTTGAGACAGGTAAGAAGTTTGTTTTTAATTCTTTGATCGTGTGCCTCCTTGGTTTCGTCGATTATTTGTTTGCATCTGTTCCGAGTTCAAACAAGGATGTTACGATTTATGACGTTTTCACGTCCTTGTCGGTAGGCAAGATGTTTAGAAGTAACAGCTTATTTGCATTTTCGATGGAACCAAGGTTTGCCGCTTGAAGAGTATTTCTTCAAAACGGGATCTAAGCTTCCATGCTAACCATAATGACATCGGAAATCTCCTTGGTGTAGTCAGTAGCAGATGTATTGTTAAATCTTGAAAGTAACTACTAAATTTCAGTTTATTGTTTTAAATTCCTATTAGATACTTTGCACGTTGGCATTTTATAATTCATATTTAAATCGTCATCGAATGTGAAAGAATAATAGGGTTAAAAAGAAACTGTGTTACTAAATACCACAAGAAACTGTTTGGGGGGTTACGTAAAATAATAAGGATTTTTAGTATGTTTAATAAGATTACAAGTTCTAACCAATGCAAGCGGTGTCATCTTGTTACCTCTATTTGTGTTAATTAGTTCCGGATTGTGTCTATAAATTATTTTATACATTTTAAATGGAGAGGTTTTGTGGCAAGCGGTCATGTTAAAAACGTATAGGCTCGGTTTTATTGAACTTTGGGCGTGACGAACACTTTCTGATAACTGGTATTAACAACTGAGTCGTATGAGACGTTACAACTGGTTGTCATAGATTGTAATGTAATTCGGATTACAAATAAATTACCAAGCAATAGGATACATATTTTTTAGCTGCCAATAATGGGAGAGAAAATGACATATAATATTAATGTTTGGACTTATTTTCTCGTTCTAGATTTTTAACTTTAATTAATAGGCTGTAAGTAATTATGTGTTACTCTGCCAAATTTTTAATATAATGTAACTGTTTTCCAGAAGAATAAAGAAAAAAATATAAAAAATCTTGTGAGTTCTTTTTTTATTAATTTATATTTAACTAACCGTTTCATTTACGGATCATCTTTAGGGCTGTTTGGTAAAAAAAAGGATTCATGTTACACAACTTATAAGACAATAGATAATTGTGTTTAATACAGTAGAAACATTGAACCTAGGTTAAAGATGTTAAAAGTACTCACGGGAACAAAGTTAAAAATACTTTTTAGATTGGACAATCACAATACAGACAAGTTCACAATAACATTAAAATAGTAAAGGAAAATAAAAATTGTTAATTTGTGTTAATTGTTATTACGCAAATTAACAATTTTTCTTTCTTATCTGATTGTGGTATTGTGTGTCTAATGGTTATTTAGTATGAAACTTATTTTTTAATTTTGTTCCTATAAGTAGTTTTAAGATCTCGAACTTAGGTTAATTATTGCGATAACCATAATTAAATTTTATACAACTTGGGTAACACGTACCTTTCCTGTCTTAATTACAGACAACCCTAAGGATGACATTCGAATGAATTGAAACGCGTAGTTGATAGGAAATTCTCTACTAAACTTACTAAAAGTTTCTTCTAAGTTCTATTAAAATCGACAGTAAGTGACCAAAATATTTTATTGTCGCTTGAAAATGTGGCAAAATATGTTGGATGCTGAAATTTTTTAGATAATGGTTACATAATGTCAGGTCTAATGATATTAATTTAGGAGTATTTCACCATGATTACAGCCCCCTAACAAGCACTCTACTTTACAGAAAAGTTTATTCTGAATGTGTTTTTTATAGGAATACGGTTTAACCGCTCAAGAAAAATTAACAATAGGTCAAGGAATATGTACCCCACTTTTAAAAAAAATACGAGCTGATTTACAAAGGAATATTGAAGAAACTGAAGAAACAGTCAATCGTTTAAATCCCAGATATTCTCATGGTGTTTCCAGTCCCGGTAGACACGTAAGGACTAGGTTGTATTTTACCAGCGAGAGCCATATACATTCTTTAATTACCGTCCTGAGACATGGAGGATTGCTGGATGTAAGTGGATAGAGTTATTCGTTAAACATAACTTGACTAATTAGTTTAACTTTTTTTTTTGGATATTTATAGATTATTGTTTTTTGATAAACTCAGTAGAAAGTGTATTTTTTAAAATGAATTATTTTATTGTACTGTAAAAATTATAACAGAGAATTTTGATCGAGTAATTCTACAGTTGTCCTGAATTCGTAAAATCAAACACTCTTTAGTTTACGTCCATAATTCGAGCGTGACTGGACTAGAAAAAATTGTGTTAAACATGTCAGTGACGTTTCGTAGACAAATATTAATTCCATCTCATTTACCGCATATCGACTTGATTTTAATTATAATTAAAGTCAGATGAAAACCCACTTACTTGAACAATATCTTAAATATTAATAAAGTAACTCAGAAAGGCACCTAATATAGTATAACTGAAACAAAAACCAAAATAGCCATTTGACGTAGTTTTTCTTGTATATAAAAATAACAAAATTGAATAGAATAAAATATTATCTTATTACAGGTAGACAATAACATTAAGTCAAATATAATAATTATGGCCTTGATCTATTCGTGAGTATCATTTATAGATAAGAAATCTAAAAAAAAATTTAGCTTATTATCTTGTATTCATCTTTATTGCGTAATTCTGTGTCTTAATTAACAATTTTATATATTTCACCTACATTGGTAAACCAATGCTGTTATTTTACTTAACCAAGAACTAGTCATCATCAAACAATCTCAGAACATCAAACACCAATGACACTACCAATTAGTTGAAATTTTTTTTTTTTATGGGTCTAGCAGACGTGCTGCAGGGAAGTCCCTAAGGCGCTACAGGAGCGACATGTGTGCGGAAAAAGCGATTCACTTTGTTTTTGAATCGTTGTAAATTGTACTCGGTGGGAAACACAGTCCTGGGCAAATTATTATAAAGGGATGATGTTCGCCATATAAAAGACTGTTGAAAAGCCTTGTACGAGGAGTAACAAGCTGAACCTCATACGGATGTGAAGTATTAACGCGACGTGTATTTCTAACATGCACCGCTCTGGGGGGAATTAAGCGGGCTACATCCTTCGAACACTTTCCATGAAAATACTTGTAGAGTAGACGCAAGTCGCCAACCGTTCTTGGTTGTTCCAGCGAATCAAGGCCGCCGGTCAGTTCCGGGTCTCCAGTCAGACGAACAGCTCTTCTCTGAATAGAATCCAACAAATGCAGCGGAACCCCAAACATGGGAACACTATTCCATAGTTGGTCGAATTTGAGGTTTGTAAAGAATTAACAATTGTTGTGGAGTCTAAAGCTTTCTGGTTCGAAATAATACTCCTAACTTTTGAGAAGCTCTCCTTGCTATGCCTGCAACATGTTCATGCCAGGACACACGGTCGAATGCCTTGGATATATCAAGAGCAACCGCTCGAGATGCTTCAAAGTGTTCAATTGCCTTGTTCCAAACATGTGTACATAAGTCAGAAGATCTCCTGTCGATCTATGTTTACGAAAGCCAAATTGGTGATCGCTAATAATGTTGAATCCTTCAAGATATTTTAGAAGATGCTGATTGATAGCCTTTTCCATGACTCTCGATATTATTGAAAGCAGTGCGACTGGTCGGTAGTTATTTGGCGAAGTCTTGCCTTTTTTAGGTATCTGCTAAACTGTGGCACAATTCGAGCAGGAAGAAAATATTCCCTTTCTGTAGGATAGTTTGAGAATTCTACAGAAAACTGGTGTTAGTTCTCTCGTACAGTTTTTGAGAACGTTGGCAGGTATTCCGTCAGAGCCCGAAGCTTTTTTGGTGTCTAGCTTCATTAAAATATGTTTTATGATACAAGGTTTGAAGACAATATCGGGCATCCTTGACTGCACTATGGGAATAGTAGGTGGTGTTTTTTCCATGGAAATCGATAGTAGAATGTGAAGCAAAGAGTTCAGCCAACAAGTTCGCTTTCTCAACGGGTTTCGTTGCAATAGAATTGTCTGGTGGTGGTATGGTGGATTTGGTGAAATTTTGACTAACTGCCTTAGCGACTGACCAAAAGGACCTGGAATTGTTGGGACAAGCGAGAAGTTTGTTTCTAATTCGTTGATTGTGTGCCTCATTGGTTTCGTTGATAATTTCTTTGCATCTGTTCCGGGCACGAACAAAGGTGTTGCGATTTATGGTGTTAGGATTTTCACGCCATTGTCCGTAGGCAAGATATTTAGAAGCAACAGCTTCTTTGCATTTTCGGTCAAACCAAGGCTTGCCGTTGGAAGGGTATTTCTTCGAAAAAGGGATGTTAGCTTCCATACCAGCCAAGATAACATCGGAAACCTCCCTGGGCAGTCAGATGGGTCGTCAGATCGCCAACAAACGTCTAACCAAGAGAAATTTCGAAAATATTCCATGACATCTTCTCATTTAGCAGATTTGTAGTGCCAAATCTTGCGCGGTTTAGGCGCCTTTCTGTCATTGGTAGGATACTCGATGTCGAAAGCAGTTTATGGTCGGAAGAACTTAACAGCGGATTTACGGTGACCGTGCAAATCTCCGGATTGGTAGTTAAAAACAGATTAAGAAGACTGGCGAACTCCCCGTCTCGATCAGGGATCCGTGTTAGTTCGTCAATAAGCTGAGTTAAGCCATAACTGATTGTGAATGATTCAGCTTCAGGACTTGTTCGTCGGTAGTATTTAAATATTTAAGCCAGTTGATGTTGTGGACATTAAAGGCGCCCAGGATGGCAATTTCGTCATTTGGATAGTTAATTTGTAAATGATCGATGGTGTCTGCTAGAGACGCGAAAAGTGTTCTAAAGTAGTATCACTTGGTGGTCGATAGCGGATACAGATGAACCTTGTGGTTTGTTGATTCGTTATTTTTAACCACATAACATCAAAGTTTGGGAACTCCAGAGCCTCTTCTCGTTGGCAAGAGAGGTCGCCTCTGACAAAAAGACAGATTCCAAAGTTACGCCTAAATCGGGAATAGAAGTCGTACCCAGGATAAAGATAGTTGACTGTGCTGGTCGATGAAATGATCTTTTACAGAGAGCGAGTACATGAAGTTTATTTGATTGCAGGTGTTGGTGCACTGAATTTATGTTCGAGTTTAAACCTCGTATATTGCAAAAATCTATTTTAAAATTATGATCTCTGCATGTCGATGCCCCTGAACCAGCCCCCACCCGGAGATCCGAACGGGGGGCTATTTTACCTTCGGAATTTTTTGTGTCGAGATGCCTCATCATGCTATTTGGTCCCACAGTAATATAATCTTCATTTTAGCCCCATCAAATTAATCGGTTACTTATAAAATTATATTCAATTCAAAATAAAGACATATTTGTTTTTTTAAAAAATTATTTTCGGCCCAGGTTACCTCAGTTATGCATGATGATATTATTAGCTCTAAATAAAGGTTGCCATACATTATACGTCTTATTTTTATTAAAAAAGACATATTTGTTTAAATTTATTTTCGATTCAGCTTGCCCAGCTATGCATGATTATAAAATGAAAAAAAAAAACGTATTATTGATTCTAAATAATAAAGATTTACCATACACACACTATGTGTATTTGTTTTTAATGTTTCGAACGGAACACTTATAAGATCACTTCGGTGTCTGTCCGTCCGTCCGTCTGTCCGTCATACCCGATTTTCTCCGAAACTATTCCGACATACAAAGTTGAAATTTGGTACTAATACAGGAATTAATGGCCTCATCAGAGCCGTGTAGTTTTGAAAGTTAAATTTTGACTTATGGGGTTAGTTTTGGGGGGGTAAAATCAGAAGTGAAAAAAATATTTTTTACCAGTTTATCGTCAAATGAAATCTTGCAAAGACACGAGTTCAAAAATGTATATAATGTAATACTTGCGCACACTTTTCTTTGTATTATTTTTAAAAATTCGGGAAAAATGGTTGTCTTGAAAAGTAATGATCAAACAATTTTGAAAAAATTCTGGAATATTCTCCACAAGGTGTAGATCGAACGAGTGCATTCATTACCTTTAATAATTTTTCTGGTATATAAAAAAAACAAAAATTTCAGTGCTTTCAGTAAAGATCAGAAAAAAACTTTGTTGAAAACTCATTTGGGGTGTATTTTGTGAAGTCATTGATCATTTCATACCTTCGTAACAAAAATTTTTATTTTAAAAGCAAACAATGTACGGAACACTAATTGCGCAAGTCCAAGTGGCATTTGACCGGTTATTTTATTAAATTTATTTCCGGCTCAGCTTGCCAGTTATGCACGGATTATTTGTATTAGAAACTAAAAACCTCGACATCCTTTGGTTGCCAGGAAACAGTGAAGGTCACAATAAGCTAAAAATAAACTTGACATTAGTCATTCTTTGTTTACCAGAAAAAAATATTATTGATAGATCTTTTGTTTGACAGGAAACATTGAGATTCACAAGAGGCAAAAAATAAACTTAACCACATCGTTGTCTCCCGGATGTTGAATGAATAAATAATTATATATATATATATATATATATATATATATATATATATATATATATATATATATAATTCGAAAAATAATAAAAAAAACGCTGCGCAACCAATTAATGATGTTTTAACTTACTGTAATTTTATATTTAGTCATGATCATTTGTAGTAAATACTATCCTTTTTACGATCCTGCAACAAAATATAAACTTCTGTTCATTTTTAAACCAAACATTCTTGAACAAAATGTGAATTTCGTTCCAAATTACTAATTATTATGTTCGAAAACCTTTATGTAAGCAGTTAGATAATTGTCCTTTTTTCTTTAAAAGTTTATCAAAGAACACCATTTACATTGTACACTAAATGTGGAATCTTTACTTCTATTGTGTGGCAGCCGTGGCTCAGTGGTATAGTACCTTGCTACTGTGCAGAAGGTCGAGGGTTCAATCCCGCAGGTCGGTATACTGTATTTATTAAATTATTTAAGTATATTTGGCCTGGCCACGTACTTAGGCAGTAGTTATTCGCATAAATGCAATAACGCCCGAGGCAGCACTACCTCATTGTCTAAAAGGTGCTGTGAAATACAGAAATGTATGTTTCGGCACTTGGACAAGGTTGACGGGTATTACGACATCCTCGCCGATATCCTTAGGATATGAAAAAGGGTAAAAATCCCTACTCAGGCGGTGAGGTAAACGATAAAAAAAAAATTTATGGTGGCGTTGTTGTGGAAACTACAAAACAATTATATACAGCCATAAAGTACATTAAGTGCAAAATAAAAAGTTGTAGAAGAAGAAGAGGAAAGAGAGAACAACAAGAATAGGAAGGCGAAAAAGACGAAGAAGAAGTAAGTAATAAAATTATTTTCCGATTTAGGATGTTATAATTGAGATAACTTAAAGTCTAGAAAACCTACTATTATTGTAAAGTTTGCTTCATTTACGTTATAAAATTACAATTGGTTCAGAGAATAGTAATTCATTCTGGCGATGAAACAAGTTTGAATGAAAAGAAAAACTTTCTAATTGCTTATATAGAGGTTTTCAAACATAGTATTTAGTAAAAGAATTACTTTTAATTAAAAATAACATCTCAAGCTATTTTACCACAAATACCATCCTTTATTGTTACCACAACCTTCAACATTACAAGGAATGGAGACAAATCTAAGCGATGATTATGATAATGATAAAGATGAAGAATTTTTTTTCTCAAGTCACTATAAATATGGTTTTTACAATAATAAATGAATTTAGCCAAGTTTAACGATCTTAAATTATCTAAGTTTATACAACTTAACTCATAACTCAACTCTCTGACTTACTTAACCATTTTTTCTTATCTATATCTTTAACAAAAACAACATCATTCTTAGCAATAACTTTTATAAAAATAGATAGACTTTTCAATACTAATGTCCTATGATTATTATTAACCAACTTATTCCACAATAGTTCATGTATGTTGTTTGTGGTACAATTTGGTTTTTAAACTTATCGCTGAATAAGTCAATGTCAATATATTTCCATTATCTATGTTGATTAGAGTTATTTCCTTGCATAAAAAGTTTCTTTCTTTGTATTTAAATGTCTGACAGTTCAAAATAAACATCGTTGTTAGTAGAAAATGTACTACTGTTGTACGAGTATTTAACAAACTTTTACACTGCCCATAAGGGTGTTATATTTAACTAATCTGTCATGTAATGGTTTTCTTATTCGATGTCTTTCGCTCCACCAGTCAGTATGTCTTCATTTTGACGCGAACCGTCAATAACAGCCAAGGTAGCATGTGTTTTAATCTTGCTGTAGTGATACAAGGTTCGCTATGATTTTTATAATAGTACGATTTTTGAAATTATGCATACATTTCATATATGAAGTGAAATGAACTTTAGTTTTATTTGCGTATACGTATTATAATGTACTCGTAGTGATATAAAATCGCTTCTTACCGGTGTATATTTAGTATATGTAAAACTGTAGTAGCCTTTTTTATTACGAACTGTATCATATACAGGATTGTAATAGTTTAATTTATAAATGTTATGAATATCTCTGTTACTTTACCAGTTATATGATAATTATATTAAAATATTGAATAATTAAAAAATACGTTTTCTTCTAGTATTGGAAAGTTTTACTTTAAGATGGCTTTTGTTTTCGAGGTTGAAAGAATTATGAAATTTTAAAGGATGTGGAATCTGGCAGAAATATAGATAGTATAATTAACGGTATAAGGGAATATCATGGCAGTGTTCGACGATTCAATAAGTTTGAAAGAAATTGTCTACCTTTTCAAAACCCTACAGCGCATGATAGCGGACTTATACTAGAAAGAATATCAATTGAATCGTCTAAATTGTATGCTATAACATGTGGTAAACTCTTAATGGAATGTAATCGAGTAATTGGTAATTTAAACAAAAAATTGAAACGAGTTAAATCAGTACCTGAAAAAACGCATGTTTTTACATATTTAAGTGAGGTTAAGTCATATTTTGCAGGATTAAAAGGTTGGAGGCGGTATTGGAGTACGTAGGGGTGAAACAGTAACTCACAGAGTTAAATGGGTAGACGTGAACTCTGCCTTTGAATCTCTTATCAGGACTGGTGTTATTTCTAATATTTGTTATACTGATCCGAAGCTTTTTTTAATTGATTGTGCAGCAATATGTAAGCATTGTATTTAAATCGTCTTAAAGAAGGGTGAAGTTTTGAAGGTTAACGCAGTCCTTACTAGAGAATTTCATTGAAATAAGGATAACAATTTAACACACAAACAAAAATAAAAAAAATAAAAACATACGCAATGTGCCAATATATAAAAAAACCAATCTGGACCAGCAGTTTAAAACGGATGTTAAAGGGCCTTTGCTGAACCAGTTAAGTAATTTTGCTGAAAGAAATTCTAAATGGGCATTAAGTCGTGTTATAAATTTGACTTTGAATATTAATAAATATAATCCTCTACGTGTAAGAAGTTATATTGAGCTTCTAAAGAGTATTGCTAAAAAAGAAGCTTGCGTCAATATTAAAAACTATTATGATATGTGTTTTGGTTGGGCCGTCGTGTCTGCCTTATATCCAACACCTTTAAATACTTCCTACAGATTATCTTATCTTGATCCTAAAACGGTATTTAATCCAACCTATAAACAGTTTCTCATGATTACCAAGTAAATACCACGGTTTGAAAAACAAAACAATGTATCTATAAATGTTTATAAACTAAGAAGGAAATCTGATGAAAACCTTATTATATTACCGAAAATAAACAGGTTACGCGTGTAAATTTACTATTGCTTCAAGATACTTATATATTTCCATTATGTCCGGATAAAAAATATTTCACGTTTAGTGTATTTACAGTTGAGTAAATGTAAAAACAAAAAGTTCATTGTGATCTTCACTATTATTACACTAAAGAAAAATTGCAGAAACGTACCGAAGACTGTTTAAAATTAAATAAAGGAGGTGTTTCAAAAGTGCTTACAGGGGATAAAGCGCTCGTTGAATTTAAAGGTTACAGCCAGAAAACTATAGTTTTATCCATAATTTATGCACCGAATGTTTGCTTGTTCCTGTATATGATGATCCAACTAAAAACACACAAAAATACTGGATATTACGTTAAATGTAGTTATGATGATACTTTATCGTTCTAAGACAGGATCTGACTGTATGCAATGGTTTGTGAGGGAACTGCATGAGTATGTGAGCAACTTCGAAACGGTTTTTCTTTGACCTTTACCAATGGAGCATCTTACACCTGAAGAATGGAAGAAATGTTACAGTTGCGAGAAACTATTTGCTGCAGAAGATAAAAAAGTTATGGATCATGACTATCTTACTGGTAAATATAGGGATCCTGCTCATGAAGTTTGTAACCTTAATTTTCAAGATACATGTATGGTATAAGTTATATTTCATAACTGAAGTTTATATGATGGGTACATAATACTTAGAACCCTTAGCTGAACAGATGGACGCATAATATACTCCCGGTTCACAAAGAAAAATACATCTCATTTACCAAACATATCATTGAAAGCTTCATACATTTTCGTTTTATTGACAGCTTCAGACTTATGCTCACATGGCTAGATCAGCTAGCATCATATTTAGAAGAATATCCCGTTTTAAAATCTCAATTTAGTACACTACCAGAAGCACAAATTACCTTATTAACTAAAAAGGGAGCGTTTCCTTATGATTATGTGAATGGTTCGGAAAGGTCAAACATTTCTCAACTTCGTCCAAAGCCTGCATTTTACAATAATTTCGAAAAGAGTTATATAAGCGATAAAGAGTATGCACATGCAGAAAATGTGTGGAAAACGTTCAACGGTAAATCCTTGAATGAGTATTCTAAACTGTATATTAAGACGGATATATTATTACTAGCAGATGTTTTTGAGCAGTTTAGATCTACATTACATAAAACATACGGCATTGATCCCGCTTGAGCGCACACCCTACCAGGATATGTCGGCAATGCGTGTTGTATAAAAGTCATCAAAAATTGGAATTGCTCACTGATACGGATATGGTTTTATTTATCGAAAAGGGTATACGAGGAGGCTTAAGTCAACGTTTGAAAAGGTATGCTGAGGCTAATAATAAATATATGCCAAACTATGATCAGGGAAAAGAATCTTTTTACCTCACATATTTCGATCTGAACAACCAATATGGGCTATGTCGCAGTATCTCCCATATAAAGTTACTATAAGTGGATGGATAATTATGATATTAAAAGTTTTAATGTTTGTTTAAAATCTGATGATGCAAACGATGGCTACAAAATAGAAGCAGATTTAGAAATACCTCAAGAGTTATATAATAAGTTTACAGATTTATCACCTTGCCCCGAGCATAGTAAACTGTTGGATTCTGAAAACACCAAATGATTGGCAACGCTTTTTAATAAAGAAACATATTGGATACGTTATACGAACCTTAAACCAGCGTTAAACTTAGGGATTAAACTAACTAAAATATATCGTATTCTATGCTTTAAACAGGCACCTTGGCTAAAGATGTATATCGAGCTAATCACAAATCTGAGGCAAGAAGCGACAAATGAATTTGAGGAAAATTTATTTAAGTTTATGAATATCGCTGTGTTTGGCAAGACGTTGGAAAACATCATAAACCATGCAACTATAAAACATATAACTAAATGTGATGGGCGGTATGGAGCTGAAGCGATTATCTTCAAGAGTGCTACAATTATCGATAAAAACATGATACAAGTGGAGCTTATCAAAACAAGTGTATATTTCTATTAACCAATATATATATATATATATATATATATATATATATATATATATATATATATATATATATATATATATATATATATATTGAAATGTGTATTTTAGGTGTAGCAAACACAACCATCTATGATTTCCGCTATAACTATATTAAAAAGAGATTTTCTGAATGTAATGTATTATATACTAATACTGATTCGCTGATCTACCAAATAAAACATAATAATAATTATCAAATCATGAAACAAGACTGTTATTCATGCTTCGATACATCTGACTATAGTCCTGACAATATGTATAATATTTCAAGATTTAATAAAAAAGTTCTAAGTAGGACAAAAGATGAAATAAGGGGAGAAACACATTTTGCTGGACTTAGATAAAAATGTATGCTACTAAAATATTTTACTCTCAAAATGAGCTTGATTTGGAACGGATAAAGTAGGAAAAAGATGTTACCGAAAGTGAGGACGTTGGAAGAACTATGTTGAATTTATGTATAACTAAAAAGATTAAAAGAATTAGGAAGTCTGTTATAAAAAGCTCAGTTACATTTGAAAAATCTGTCACCCAAAATACAATAACGTCACAGAAACATCATTTATATACCATCAGACAAACTAAGATTGGACTTAGTTCTCATGATGATATAAGACTAATATCGAAAAGTTCTGTTGATACGCTTATGTTTAAATGTTTTACATGTTATTTAAAACTTTGTTATTTGTACCCGCTTCCCCAGGATTAGCTTTAAATTATTTTTAATTTAGGTATAACTCGAAAGATCTTAAGTTTTATCACATTTATATAAAATCCATTACGTAGGCCAAATTTATTTTAAGGTTGGTAACATGTAAATATCTTAAGACCCAAATTTATACTCGTGTTAGATCATCTCATTTTATAGGTTTAAACCTTGCTAATTTGTCAATAAAGGTATTATATGAATGAAACCATTATATTTCACCTTCCTGTTCTTGTTGTTCTCTGTTTCCTTCTCCTTCTTTTTAAACAACTTTTTGTTCTGCCCTTAATGTAACCTTTATTGCTTGATATGATTGTTTTGTCGTTTCAATAGCAGCGTCACCATCAATAAAAGAAGGAGAAGATTTACACTTATTGTACAATGCAAACGGCATTGTTCTTCGATAAACTTTTAACAGGTCTGAACTAG
>CM032446.1:130529554-130602054 GCA_019049505.1 Pachyrhynchus sulphureomaculatus
TTTTATTTTTAATACAAATAATCCGTGCATAACTGGTAAGCTGAGCGGAAAATAAATCTAAAAATAATATACATATAATATGTGTATGGTAAACCTTTATTATCCTCTTCTAACGCCCATATAATACTTTTTTGCCATGGTAAGGACTTTTTGGTCACCCCTCAGCGTTATAATAACGACTTTTTGGTCAACTACACACATTATACACTAAAAATACCCTTTTCGAACCAACTCAATCCCTCATTGCAGTCTTAATAAGGACTTTTTCACCACCTCTCAGCGTCATAATATGGACTTTTTGGTCAACCACACCCATTACAAACTAAAAGAACCCTTGACAATTCTAACAAAAAAACCTCATCGTCATAATAAAGACTTTTTAACCTAGTCTAGCAGACCCCTCTTCTCCATAATAAGGACCTTTTGATCAGCCAACCCCTTATCGTTATATTCATTAACGCCCTTTTGATCAACATCACACCCACCCCGAACACCTTCAGCCGAAGAACTACTTCACATCGAGTTGGCAACACTGCCTCAACTGTCACGGTCCACCTTGCGCATGCGCATCATACACCGGAAGTCGGTCAGAAATGGTAAGTTTTTGGGGAGATAATTGTTTGATTGAAATGGTTTGGTATTTAAGTTTGGTGTCGTAGCCTTCGAACGCCAAAATTCGAAGAAATTTGTTGAGTCTGTGAGCACTGGATAGAAAGATGGCGACTGCGCCCACATTTAAAACATTTTGAAGACTGAGAAGGTGGTTTTTGATCGCCTAGTTAGGTTTTGAAAACTTTTGGTTGACTATCCGTTGATTCTCAAAATAAGATAGTGGTGATTCTAGCTTGATACGACCCTGGGCTAGCAGCAAAATCGTCGGATTTCCGGCCCGAATAACTTGGTTTAATCTGGGTTTTAAAGCCATAATCAAGAGAGTTACTGTCATTGTGTCGATAAGAAAAGTCTGATCATGAATAAGATTAGATTTTTAAATGCCTGCATGTATTTTTGCATTCAAGACTTGAATTTTGTTTTAGAAAGTAAGGGATGATTCGTTCGATAACTATTTAAGTCTTTGAAGGTCTTGTATTAGAGATGTAAGATCACTAGACTCACTAAAATATAAATTTAGCAATAGGTTTATGTGTAAATAACTGTTCAAATTTCTAGTGCTTATCAGTGGCACAGCTATACCTCTTAAGTTTATTTTTTAAGTCGATCACCAAAAGGATTTTTTGATCCGCTGTCGATGTGTTATATATCTCCGAAACCTTATAGGCCTCTATTTCAGGCCGTGAACTGTTAATATTTTTAACTTGGTGGTTGGCCATTGTTAACAATTTTATTTGGTGTTATTAAAATATAAAATATATCGAATAAAATAAAATAAAAATAACATGTTATTATTCTCAGAAAAAGTGAGGAAACGAAGTAAATATTTAGACAATCGAACAGTTTCAAAACAAATACGATAAAAACAATAAATCAAATAAACAAATGAAACTATTCAGATACTTATATTTACACCAGTAAGGTCATCCGGGTCGTGGTGTTTTTAACTAGTCTACCAGGAGCTTCACTAAGTGGTCCTTTCGTTCGTGTTCTGTTAGTGTTGACAAATGCTACAGCGACTGCACCAATTTTTATATCTCTTCCTTCAAAAATTACGTTTTAAAAACTTTATTTGTTACTACTTTATTTTTTGAGTTACAATGTATTTCGAATATTAAAAATACCAAAAATCAAACTGATATAGTAACATTATTTGTAACTAACATATTTATTATTATATTGGCTATTTATAATAAAATATAAGTTAACTAAACTCTGAGAATCGCTTATACAGACTTTTGCTAACATCAGCGGATCCGCCTGGTGTCGATGAAACGAGTGGCGCCGGTTGACCTTCCCACATAGTCGGCACACTATATATATATATATATATATATATATATATATATATATATATATATATATATATATATATATATATAATACATAATTCTTAAACAATTTTCTTATGTTTTCTTCGTTGTTTATTTTTGAGTATAGGTTTGTTTATGGTTATCTATATGTTATGAAGACATCGATTTTAATGACGTTTCGCCCGTTATATTGGACTATCAAATTTTATTACTATTTTTATATTACCAACAAAATTAAATGCACCTCGAATACATCTCGTTTCTTGGTTAGTTTGGACCACATTAAAATAGAACATAAGAACCCATTGTCTATGTTTTAGGCCGTTTGGTTTTACTTTTATAAATGTTGAAAAATGTGATTTTATAGTTGTGTTAAATGTTTTACTATAGTAAGTGTATTAAATTATATTAGATCCCTCTTAAATAACTTCCTCTTAAATTAACACAGAAAGATATATTTAATAAAAAATGGTTAATATAGTTTTATCTATGTTACTAGTTTAAACTTAATTTTCTCCTTTTATTTGCAGATTCTTGAATTTACGACTAAATATCTCCAATATACCGATATATTTTTAAAATCAGGAAAAACAGATCTTCCTGACTGTTTTGTAGGTTTTATGTTGCAGATTTTGATATTACTGTAAATTTTGCTTTAACCAAAAGTAAAATCTAACATCAATATACATATAATAATCCGTAGGATACACGTCCAAAATGGTTCGAACATTGCATTTTTGGTTAATGCATTGGAACTCGGTACATACATTGTCGGTATCAAGACGATCAATTTTTGATAAGGGCCCCTGATATTAAAAATTTGTAAAACGAAAAATCGTCAAAAAAAAACTACTTAACACGAAATACTAATCTTTCCTTTACAAAAATGCATATTTTACATTATTAGAGAAGAAAAAGTATAATATAATTTTAATGACATTGATTATGGTTAGAAAGTTGTCTGGTGTCGTTATGTCGTGGAATGGTGCTTTATGGGTTCTTTAATTCCTCCCTTCTTAAGTTTGGATCTCCTCACTTCGGTATGACTTGAATTGTTTGGAGTGGTTGTAATAATTGTCGATTTTCTAGTTCCTTCTGCTGGGAGATTTTTTTGCAGTTCCAAATTTTTGATTTGTGTTTGTACATTATAACAGTGACACACAAAGCAAATAAAATTATATAAAAGCTAAGGGGAATAGATCGAGACAAAGGGAACCTACAGTTTAATGCCGGTTCTCAACGGTCACAGGCTTTACTAGGCCCCGGGAGAGGCGATCATCACTTCGTAATTTTATTATTATTATATGCATATTTAATTCAATTTATTTATTTTTTTGTTAGCCGAGATACGAACTCGGGTTTTCGGCATAGAAGGCATATATTATTATATTAAAGAAGATTATATGTTCACTAAAAGAAGGTTTATTTCCTCGTTGAGACCGAAATCGATAACGTTTAAAAGTTTAGCTATATATGATTCTACATTCTTTATGTTAAAAATTTAAGAAGAATTTCTTGTAATTTGGCTTTTAATTGAGTTTGTTAATGTTGTCTATAACCCGTAAAGTTTGAGAGTTGATAATATTAGTGGTGTTCTTAAGTTTATTTTGTAAAAAGTATGACAGAGATGATGTACTTGTATCCTGAATTTTTAACCTGTTTATATTTTCTCTTAGAGTGTGCACCTCTACACCTATTTAACATAATTTCTTTCAGATCATGCCAGTCGAGGTTTCCCGTTATGTATCCTATTGCATTTCCAAATCCATCAAATAAACTTCGTTTATTGCTTTGGTGTGTTAATAGTTTGTATTTTTCTTGGAGTCAGATTAGGGAATTTTCAAAGTGATTCTATAATAGGCTATCGTGCATTTTTCAACTTATGAAATAAACATTAGTGAGATAATCTTGTATATTCTTATTAATAGAAGTTAAATTAACATGAAAATAGTTCTTATGATAAAAATTTACAAGAGATGCTGAACCTAAGTTCTCTTGGAGAATGGAACGTTTTCAATTTTTTTGAAGTCCATGATTATTGACCATCAGGCATGTTGTCGTAATCCTGTAAAAAAAGTTGCCTTTTTTGAGATCTTACATTTTTTAAGTGAAAGTTAAGGTGAAATTCATTTTGAGTCTTAATTTTTTATTTTGTTTGATTGAATTTGTCGACTTTTCGGTATAGCGGACGTATTTTTTGGCGTCTGTTTGTAAAAGTTTTAGGATATCTTGATGGTTTAATTCAATATTAATTTCGGGAGTATTTTCATTTCTTTTTTCTTATGTAGCCTTTGTTTTCATAATGTAAGATATTTTGTCATAAAGATGAGTATTTCTTTCATTCCAATATTCATAAATGCATTGATCCATTTCCTTGAGATGTTTGTTTAGGTTAGGGCAATAAAGTAAAGAAGAAGGAGTGAATTTGTTTGAAAAATGTACACTTGTATTGTATGTTAAAATGGCTGATATCATTAAGTCTCTAATATGATCGTTTTTATTTGACGTAGGCAAAATGCGTTTTTTCATTTTAAAGTGTACTATGAAATCATTCTAAGAGTGATAGTGGGGTAGGGTTTATGACCGAAGTAACATGGTATTCAGCATTATGTAATTTAAAATATTCTTTAATGGTAGTGTTATTAAATTCTTCTGCCGAATCATAGGTTTACCTGCCCGGAAAATTGTGATGCGAAATGAAATGTCGTAATTTATTTAAAATGGTAACAGCAGTTTTAGAAGTAACGTGGTATGTTTGGGCAAATTTGCTAAAAAGATCAATAATAGTCGAGGTATTTTCGTTTTCGACACTAAAAGTGTCTACAAAAAGTGCTCAATAGGTTTGCTAGCTATGAGAGGCCCTTTAAAGGATGTTTTATACGGATGTCGTTCCAATTTAGACATTAAGCATATCTGTCATTAATTTATATAGTTGCTTATGCGTTTTTTCATATTTGGTGTGTATGCTATTTTTTGAAAGTGTTGATAAGTTTCGTTAATACCATTTTGTCCTTGGCTGTGATACTTGATTAATCTGGTCTTTGTTTAAGAGAATTGGTTTATAATCTGCTTTAGTTTTTTAATAAAATTCTAGTTTCTCGAAGAGTTTTCTCTGTGTATTCTGATTATTATTGGTTCAAATAATAGTTCTTTGTAATGAATACCATACGTAAAATAGCACTTATATATTCGTTTATGAATTAGAATAGATTGGTTTCTTCATTTCCACGTCGAAGAATTACTTGAGATAAGTGTTTGCCTACATTTTTTATTGAATATGAGTCTTCTAGTTTAAAGATGATATAATTTTTAAAGGAATATTTATTTTTTCGGAGTAAATCCGCAAATAGGATTTTCTACAGATCTATGTACTATAACATCTTCATCGTCCGGATCATTAATAAGACGCAGTCGTTTTAACAAGGACGTTTCGTCAAGCGAATTCGAGTCTGGGCTTCCTAGACGACTAGTGAGTATTTCATCGGCATCGCTGGGAGTTAAGTGAAACCGAAAATAAATTATCATATTTTTCTAACGAGAGTCTTTGTTTTTGGATACGCGTTGTAGCATTAAGTTCTAGGAGGCTTAAGACGTCTGCTACTTTATTTTCTTTACCCTTTTTTACGTAATTTCAAGGTTGAATTCTTTCAATCTAAATTTCCATCTTACCAAACGTTGGTTGGGTTCTTTTAGTGAAAATAACCAGGTGAGGGGTTTTTGATCGGTTTCAATAATGAATTCTTGATCAAGTAGATAAGGGCGAAAGTGTTTATATGAATCTACATGGCTAATAGTTCCTTTTCAATGATAGCGTAATTTGTTTCTGCGGTATTTAGAGTACGGGAATAAAATGACATAGGTTTGCCATTTTGTGATAGAACAGAACCAATGGCAATATTACCAGTATCCGTTGTTACACAAAATTCTCTGTTGAAATCAAGGTAAGCTAGTATAGGAACATTAGAGACAATTTCTTTAGTATTGAAACCTTGTACATAAGCGGGGTTTTTCGTAAACATTTTGTGAAAGGTTTAGTTAGATGTGCGCAATTCTTAATGAATTTGCAGTAATACCGTATAAGTCCTAGAAAGGATTAAATTTCTTTTTGATGTGTAGGTAATGGGAATTTAAATATGCTTTTAGTTTTTTCGTCGTTAGTACCGTATAAGTCCTAGAAAGGATTAAATTTCTTTTTGATGTGTAGGTAATGGGAATTTAAATATGCTTTTAGTTTTTTCGTCGTTAGGTTCAAACCTTCCGACGTAATCATATGTCCTAAGAAAGGAACTTCCTTGCGTAGGAATTCTGAGTTGTCTAATTGAATCTTTAAGTTACATTAGTTAATTTTTTGGAAAATGGATTTTAAAAGGAAAATATGCTCGTCAAGTCAAATCAACTACAATATCATCTATATAGACAAAGCAAAATTTATGAATATAAAACGTCGCCCATCATTCTTTGGAACGCAGCCGGAGCAGGCATTTTGATATATTCAAAATAGCTGTTTTCTACCATAAAAGCGGTTTTCTCGATAGTTTTTATCTAAAGCGATTTGATGAAGAATGAAAAATGATTACACTATGTTGAGTATACTAAAATACGTACATTTCTCCAGTTTTTCTAAGATTTCTTCGATTCGCGGTAATGAATATTTATCTTCGATAATTTACGAAAGTTAATGACCAAGCGCCGTTTTTTTTTCACCGGAACCGTCAATTTTTTAGGACAATACAAACAGGACTAGAATAAGGAAGTATTGATGGGGGGATTATTTCATTGTTTAAGAGTCTGGTGATTTATTTTGAAAGATCGAAAGCTCTGCGAACATATTAAGAAAATAAAAATCTCCTCCCTCGACCATATTCTGTGTGGACAACGTTATCATTTTCCACGCTTTATTTTACAAGAAAAAATCGAAAGTGAGAAGCGAGGTATAGGAAAGGCTCCAAAACTTTTAATCACTCCAAGAAGCTGAAATAACAATATGATGGGATAACAGATGACGCCAACGCAGGAATCTGCATGGCACTTAAAGAAGAAGATTTGTTTTTGAATTTCTTGCTTTAAATGATAGGGACATCGAAATTTTTATATAAAAAATAGAATGAGAGGTAATATTACAAGAACTTAATTATTCTTCAGGGTTATAAAATAATTGTTTGTCGTTATAGCAGAGTTTAATTATTCTTACTTCTTCTTCGCTATTCATTTGGCCTTTTCTACTTCAAACTTATTAGATTGATTCGATTGATATAATTTTTCTTGAATTTAAAGTTTTCTAAAGGTTGAGTATTTATACTAGTAAGGATAATTTACTTTAAAGGGATTGGCACTACATATATTTTCAGGTATTGTTTATTCTTCATTTAATTTTCTGTTAGGAACTTCTCTATTTTTTATATTACTTATTAATTTGTTAATTTGCCTAATGTCTTCTTGCTAATATATTTTTGTATTGAGCACTATGTCGTCGAATGTGTACTTTATAGGTTTCTTAATTCTGGAGGCTATTTTTCCAAGATAGCATTTCAGTATTTCAAATTTTACAACAGGTCAGAAAAATCATATTTTGATAGCATGATTTTGGTTACTCTAGCGAACTTAACAAGGCTACCAGTCAATTTGGTACCCTAAAAAAGTAGCACATTAGTCGATATGTACAGAGAATTGCTAACAGTCTTTCACTTACAGCGCTATAATGAAAAATGGTGGATTTAGAGGTTTTCCATAACCCATATTAAGTTAATAGTGGTTTCATTCGATTCGTCACCTTCGAATCATACGAAATAGACTCCCCTATTTCGTATATGTAGTCGAATTGCGTCTAAGCTTTACCTTTAGTTTACCTATCTTTGGTAATTGCATCTAGCGTTGATCATCAAAAGCAATCACGAAATCTTGTGAAGATTTTTACTTCTGTAATACTTTTAGGTAAGCAAAATGATATTTTCAGAGCTTAAGGTGACTACTAGTCAACACAGCGCCTTAAAGAACCTCAAGTAGCATACCTTAGTCGACATGCTCAAATCATTGGTAAAAGTTCTTTTATTGCAGTACTATAATAATGATTTATAAGTTGCTGGTCGCCATATTGGCTTGATAATGGTTTCATTCGATTCCTAATATTAAAAACATGCGGAATACACTGCTTTGTGGATAAAATGCTATCCACCCCCCTCGTATTTCCTTTATTCTAAACAAAAAAATATTTTTAGGTGGTAAAAGACGAACAGTGGCGCAGAGCAATGGAATATGTGTCAATGGTATCTGAATTAAACTATATGTCTCAAATAGTTATTATGTTGTACGAAGACCCTACAAAGGACCCTTCTAGTGAAGAAAGGTTTCATATAGAACTTCATTTCAGTCCGGGAGTTAATTGCTGTGTTCAGAAGAATCTTCCTCCAGGTCCTGGATTTAGACCCCATTCCAGAAATGAATCTGCTGCTAGTAAAACTTCGGTAAGTACACTGATGTATGTCTTCCTAGTTTAAGGCGACAGACCGACAGCGTCTGTTACTAGCAATGGATCCCACTCGTTTGTCGATCCTAGCTTGGCTGATGAGCCATGCTAGGGCGAGACCCTTCACAAGATGGATTGACGGATGAGAGAACAGTGGTCACTTCTGAAATGTGGGCTTTGTTTATTTGTATTAATTGTCATAGATTAATTTTCAACAAAAACAATTAAACCATATTATATACTATAAAATTTATAAAAATAATCGAAACTATCTCAAAATATCGTATGTTAAATGTCTGACTGTTCCTCACTAAAAAATAATTAGTTCATAACTACTAGATATTTTAAATAAAAATGCGACCACGAAATATTACTAACAGAATTGAGCAGGTTTAGAGATATAAAGACTGAAAACTGGCATTTTTCTTCAAATGGTGCGTTTGTAACAAAGATATAATAATATCTTTGAATTTTATTTTTTTACGTTATACCTAAAATGTATATTTTCTACTTGGCTGTGTATACATTAATTCGCTGTCTGGAAATGATAAAAAATCAGAACATTTGTTCTTCTGGATAAATTAGGAGTAAACGTTTTGAATAAAAAGTGGAAAAATCAAAAAGGATGTTAATATATCGTCCCATTGTATGGAACATTTCGTATAGTTAAAAATATTTGTAAAATTTATCTGTTATAAAAAAAACTGTGTAATACTATTTGAAATTTCAAACAAATCTATTTAAGATCATATATATCCTTTTTCATAACTCTTAAAAATATTGTTGATTGGGTTACATGGGTTCTCAGTTTTTTAAAGCTCTAATGTCGGCGAATTTTGTATATATTTTTTTATTCTAAGAGATAGATTAGCTGAAATAATCATTAAAAAAAAGATAGTACCATCAAAGAAAGCTTAAAAAATACATCAATACAAAAAGTCATTATAGCTACTTCACTTTTTTCATTCTTTTAATTTTCCTATGCTCGTATTTCCAACATCCCGTGTACCTGACATGGATAACTTTAATAATATACAGAAGTCATTAAATAAATATTAATCTTTTCACACATCTACGTCTAAACACCAACAAAAAAATCCAACAATTCAGATACGTAAAGTTAATAACCCATTCTTTAAGAAAAAATACCTGGAAATTCACTTTTGATCGTTCATCTTTCAGCCATTCATTTTATTAAGTTCCGTTTTGTGCACCTTTTCACCTTTTTCATGATATACTATCGATTACTAATAGTCAGAAATACTTACTATTTTCTTGCCGGATACTTATTTTCTTTATTTTCGACACAACTTTTTCGGTCAGAGCTGCAGAGCCTCACTGCATTAAATGACTGTCAAAAGTATTCGAAAAGATAAAGAATAAAAATTTTGAGCTTTATACTGTCTTGTTTTGAGGTACGGGATTTATTTTTATAAACTTCTTGTTCTCACATGTTTAATTATAAACATACGAATAGGTTTGGTTTACCAAAATTAAAAAAAAAACTACTTTCAACGAGGTTTTATTAAAACTTCATTTTCGTTACTTATAATTTTTTTAATGTAACTACTTACAAGACATTTTTATGAAAGTTACCCTTTCTGCTATCTTAGAGTTCTAATACCTCTGCAACTCCTACACCCGAAGAAAAGAATATGCCTATAGCGGAAGAAGCATCATCAGAAATTAGTGTAATTGAAGAAGAAAAATTAATAGTTGGTACTCCAAATGTACAGGAGGCTACACCCCAAAATTACTTGTCGCCAGCAGATATTATAGATATTTCTCCATCCTACACATATACAATGTATAATCGATTTTTAAGAAAAAGTGTGCCCATACCCATAGGGTAAGTTTTTGAGTAAAATGTAATACTACCATTATTTAAATCTTATTCTCTATCCGTGCGTAAAGAGTATTCAGGTTTTCATAATTAGATTGCCCTTAAGTTATTTTAACAGCTGTCAGTCCTTTGTGGAGTTAACAATGTTTTTTCAAGCATGTTATTTAATAAAGTAACGCACTAACTTTTTTATTTCAAATTTGGTTAAAGATACTTAGTGAGTCCATGTGAGACCGTCAGACGTTGACACACACACAGACACCATCCCATGTCACGAGACATGAAATCCAATTTCACTGGAGATTTATACAATTTTCTAAGTTAAATCTTCTTTTTATTAATGGTGGCAATGATATATTATTTGTAAATTTCGTATTAATAAAGGATGATGTTTACACCTCCAAAACTCTTAAGATGGTTGCGGTACAAGCGTACAAGCTGATAACATGCTTCATCTATTGAAACATCATTTTCATATACATGTTTCGATAAATGCGACCCTGTACTCATCGTATGTGCTTCCTATTAATTTAGCATTACTGTTTTCCTTCATTCATGTTCGCTGGCAATTGAATTAGTAAAGCTATTGAATTTTCTTTTTCCTTATTTTTAGTTTGTCTTCTTATTTCTAAAGTCGCTTTAGAAGGTAACTGCTAAAAATACAAGGAAGTTTTTATACTTTACCTAGCTTTGGAGTTTGATAGTTTGTCAATGACAAGTCCACGAGAGAGAGCAATTTTTTTTTTAGATGTTAGCATAAAAATTGGGGATTTCGAAAGATTTCGTGAGATAACATTAAATCTAATTTCTCCATCACATCGGGTTTAAAAGATATCTTAACCGAAAAGTAAAAAATAGTCAACTGTTTTTGATTACTGTTTCATACGGTTATCGAATAATTTTCAGTACAGGCTTTATAATTACTGCCCAGAAAAATTTGACCAGTATTAATAGTATGAATAACTATGAAATGACAATGGATAACAGTTGTTTATCATTATTGTAAAAGCTCTTAACTTTGCAACAGCCGATTTATGTAGATTACATATGAACGTTAAAAAAAAATCATTTTTTAATAAATTGCACTTTGGTAAGTGGTAATGAAGACATTTTCTTTGCGGATTCGACTTTAGCTCTTATTTACTGATTGGTAGATTGAGGCAGTATGAACAAGAAAATTTATTTTAAAGATATTCCATTTTGATATATGTTTCTCTTGGGAGTGACTTCATTAAGTGTTTAGATAAATGAATATGACAGTTTTTTATTAAATATTTTGAAAAAGCAAATTTATTTTAGAAATTTGAGTTATTTTTTTGCATGTTATCAATTGAATCATTGTATTTCTATGCTTTTTCAAAGTTTTATAAAACAATAATTATGGTATTAAAAATTTGTAATACTGACAAAATATAAGTTTTGCTATTTTTCAGGCAATAAGAAGGGTTAAGGTCATAGTGTGTCTTAGAAAACATCTCCATAAACCGAAAAATAAAATCAGAATTAAAAATGGTATTTACCTTTTAAGAAAGAAATATTGTAAGAATAAATATCTGCCAAGTTTTATTTTCATTTTCGTAATTTATGTTTCAAGGGGGGACGTTTTCTAAGTTGTGTGTAACAGTTAATAGTATTCACTAAAATAAGCCACATCGTCAAAGATAGCATATATAAAAGTTAAATCGTAAAGGCTGTAGAGCCTTTTAAGATTATTCAAATTTCTAATTATCTTTCTAAAAAAATTGGATTGTGGGCTACTTAAATAGGTCATTGAACTTGAATATTATCGGTACCGTTGAAATGTTTTACTTTCCAGTTTAGTTACATTTTTTTAAAGTAAAAAGCTCAACAGTGCAGCACCACTTTTCACTGTGTCCACGTGGACTTTCGACATAATGAAGATAATATGGAAAAAGACAAGGTAATACTCTAAGGTCATAAAGTGTTTGAAATCGAATCGATTTTCGTCAATCGAATTAGACAATGAGATCGTGGTGCCGAGTTCGTAACGGTATTCACTAGGTGACATTTGAAGTAATTTCCCTCGTTCAGACTTTAGGCCGACTTTTTTAAAACAGTTTTTTTGATATTTTTATTGGGGATGTATTTGTCGAAATGAATTAGTTTCATGAGTAGTATCATCCATTTTAAAAAAAATGTTCTAGTTTAGAAAATATGGTTTATGTGTTAATAAACCGTGAGTCAGTTTCCGAATTTTCAAACAAAGGTATTTTTAAAAATCTTTAGTGGAAAAATTGTAAATGTTATAATAATAAAATCGGCTTAAAATAATAACTTTTTACAAATTATCTAAGTCTATATCAGGAATATCAACCAACATATCCTGTGGGACTGGTGAAGGCATGGCTCTATGTTCTTCTTCATCGGCTCCCTTACTTTCAGTATACTGCTGTTGGAGATATTCGATTATATCCAACATTGATTCTTCTGAATCCTTTACGACTAGAGGGACTGGTTCAGGTGGTAAAAGGTCTGTTTTGTATTCTGTTATGTTTCTTGCCCTCCAAATTGGAACTATTCCTAGTGGAGTCTCAAGGTCTTCAGGTTTTTGATTTTCTTGATCTGCACTCTTAACTGTGAATTCTTCAGCACCAACATAGTCAAAGGCTGGATCTCTCATATTAATATAAAACCCATGTTGCATGTACTTCGCATCAAAAGTGAAGCATCCTTTACCCTTAGGTAAATTTTTTTCAAAATAACCATGAAATCTGTAGTAGGGATAGTTTAATATTCCATTTCCTTCCATTCTTCCATTTCTCCACATTCCGTAATGTGTGACGTTAACAATTTTGTAGGTGTAGGTACCCAACCCATGTCTTAAACCTTTATACCAAAATCCTTCGTAAGAGTCGCCATTAGCATAATTATAAGTACCTTGCCCATGTTTAAAATCTTTACGCCACTGTCCAACATATTTGGACCCATCTGGATACAAAAAGTGCCCAAAACCATGTTTTAAGCCTTTGCGCCAGAAACCGTTATATCTCGCTCCATTTTTAAAACAGTACATTCCCTTGCCATGCCTTTTTCCGTGGTAATATTCGCCTTCGTAAATATCTTCATTTGGTAAAAGAGCACTTCCCCAACCATGACGATCTAATTGATCGTCCCTTCCACCTTCATATTCTCCATATGGGTATCTTTCTTTATCTTCTCCTTCACCAGGTTTTTCACTTTCTAGATCTTCATCTTCTGACATTTTTTTATAATGATTAACAGTGATTGGTAATTGACAAGCTATCAAAATTTACGACTGGTACTAGTAAAAAGTATAAAAAGCCAAATGTGTGTTTTGTAACGGGACTTGCTTTAAGTGGTGTTATTAATTGGGCAATAGTAGATCCTACCGATTTTAAGACGACGAAAATTTTGATTTTGTGACAAATAAATTGAGAGATTAATAAACAGGTACAACCAATTATGTATGGTTTTAATTAGGATAAAATACATGCAGGCCGTTATAAACATTTTATAAATACTATACGATGTAAGTGAGTCATAACATTGTACGCTTTTTTTTTGCTGCATATTTGTTATCCATTCTAGCGTTTTACTAAATGTTATCTTGAATATAGTACTTAAATTGTATAATTTAACGTAGTATGACAAGTAGATTTAGAAAAAAATGGAATCATCGGTAAGATTTACACGAAGAAAATTATTTAGAGATTCTGTAAAGAACGGTGCATAAATTTAAATTATCTAAAAATTATGTAACTAAACAGCGTAATATAATGTCAAATTTTAGCTAATTAAAACAAAAAAGTATTCAGTCTTGATTGCAAAGTCATGATAAGTGTGGCGGTCACATAAATTTTAATTGGTCGTGCATTTGCGGCACACTGTTCTCATACAACCCTGGAGTGATTTAAGGAATAGTTTAAGCTGCCATTATCCTATAAGACTTAAAAGTGACTGTCGTAAGGAAATAATTCTAACACATATGGTAAGTAGTAATGTGTACCCAAAGGATTTCAGCTGAATAATGGAAGGGCATCACTATTTTCAAATACTACTAAACGAGGTCTATTTATCTGACATTCAGCGATCTACAAACTATTCCCACAAGCCTCATCGCAAAGTAAATAACGGTAGTAATCATGCAGCTGGCTCTTGGGTTAACTGATATTTCTAGTAACTACGGTGGTGCGGATGATTTCACAACACAGGGCGTAGACTTCACGAGGGCTAGTAATAACTGGGCAAATATCCGTTGTAAAAACTGAAATATAATATGGTGTTTTTTATAGATATAAATATAATATGAAATTATTTTCAAAATAAATAATTTTATATGAGGTTTTGGCATTTTACTACTTTAAATTAACATGAATAAAATTTATAGAGCTAAGCAATTTTAACTGAAGATTAATTATAGCGCTGTATTTTCGTTGCTTCCGAATTGGTTTATGAATAAAGTACTTCTTTGAATTCGTAGGAGCTTTCTTCTTCTGGTGTCCTTCATGCCAGTAATATCTTTTTATTCTGTTATTGACAATATTTATTAACGTGTATCCGAATGTTGTTGAGAACGCTCAATGCTTTTTATTTGCTGAAGACCTTAAGATTTTAACAAATATTTCTCTGAAGTAAATAATATCGTATTACCAAACGGTGGTCCATTGATTTAAAAATAATATGTCTTCAAATGTTAATAAATGATTTATACCTACTCTCAAAATAATTAATTTTTTCAATATAACAACATTACTAGTCTTTCTAAGACGAAGATGTTAGCGTCACATGTCAGTTCAACTTAAAATTTAATGAATACTACCAAGACCTTGCAAAACAAAGCATACTCGTACAGGATACCAATGATATTTAATTAGAAACACCCATGTTCATAAAGTAAGTATTCTTATATTTACAGAATCCTATGTGGATACGTGTCTAATACACATCGGCAATTTACAGAAACTAATAAAGATTTGATTAAAAAGGTTCCTGAAGAAATTTTTTAACTAATTTTACTACATACATAATAACTTTTATTCCACATTTCCACAGTTGGTCATCTACAAAGTATTTTTGGATATTTTTCGTATGCAATCTCGGAATGATCGAAAGACAGGTTCAGGCCTTACTGTTAATTATCGTTAAAAATATAGTAGATGACAGTACTTTGCACTTACAAGTAATATCAATTTTAATGTACCTAAAACTGTTTCCCTTACATAAATAAATGTATTACGTATATAGGTTTTATATGAATACTAGCTGTGCCCGCGGCTCCGCTCGCATGGACTTCACTATTAACTATTATCGTCACTGCTTATTCCTTATCTTACCTGACGTAATAAAATATATTCTATAACCTGGCCAGAGAACATATATATTTAAAAAACAAAAACACGTAAATCGGATAAGTGGTTTTTAAGTGCTAAACGCACTAACAGATAGACAGACACAGAGACGTTGCGTTTCATATATATTATAGATTTTTTTTGGTAAATATTAAGTTAAGACGCACGTAAACTGGATAAGTGGTTCTCGAATGATAAGCACACTAACGGACAGACAGACAAACAGACATTTTATAAATATTGATTGATTGATAGATAGAGTGACATTGCATTTTATATAGATTATAGATATTCTTTGTTACATGATATTGTTCCATATTTAAAGATTTAGGCAGTGTACTGCAAGAGAGTGCGCTAGGGGCAAACTTTTTTCGACTTGATCCACTATTATCGTCACTGCTTATTTCTAATATTACTTAACGTAATAAAATATATCCTATAACCTGACCAGAGAACATATGTTTAAATCTAAAAAAAACCGTAAATCGGATAAGTGGTTCTCGAGTAATAAGCGCACTAACGGACAGGCAGACCAAACAGACAGACAGAGACACGTTGCATTTTATATATATCATAGAAGATTATAGATAACCTGGACAGAGAACAACTGTGTGATTTAAAAAAAAACACGTAAATCGGATAAGTGGTTCTCGAATTAACGGACAGATAGACAGAGAGATGTTGCATTTTATTATATATATATATATATATATATATATATATATATATATATATATATATATATATATATATATATATATATATATATATATATATATATATATATATATATATATATATATATATATATATATATATATATATATATATATATATATATATATATATATATATATATATATATATATATATATATATATATATATATATATATATATATATATATATATATATATATATATATATATATATATATATATATATATATATATATATATATATATATATATATATATATATATATATGTATATATATATATATATATATATATATATATATATATATATATATATATATATATATATATATATATATATATATATATATATATATATATATATATATATATATATATATATATTCTTTGCTACATGATATTGTTCCATATTTAATGGTTTAGGCAATGTATTGCAAGAGAACGCGCTAGCGGCAAACTTTTTTCCGACTTCATTCACTATTATCGTCACTGCTTATTCCTTGTTACCTAACGTAATAAAATGTAGCCTGTAACCTGGCCAGAGAACATATGCATGTTTAAAAAAAAGCACATAAATCGGATAAATGGTTCTCCAGTGATAAGTCCACTAACAGACAGACAAACAGACGTTGCATTATATATATATATATATATATATATATATATATATATATATATATATATATATATATATATATAAATATATATATTATAGATGTTTAATATGTACCTTGTATTAAATAACTTTTAAAAATTAGTTTATTAGAAGATATATCCTATTTTTACCTCATACTTATCTGTGATAAGTAAATACCGCCAAAAAACTTATACGTTAGATCCAATAATTTTGGATGTGCCCGATGAAACTTTTTAATTTCAGAAATGGACTGCATGATAGTGAAAGTGAAAACATCGATTCAGAAAGTCTGTGGCAACAACATAATGATCCATTATTGCACACACCCTGTTTATGACTTTTAAGAAGGACAATAGCGCATATACTATACTATCACTAATATGAGTATACGTTTTCTCTTTGTAAAAGAATTTTTCAAATGTATTTAGTGACTAGCTTATACTGTTTTATATAATTAAGTTCTGTTGATGATAATCAAGTTTTATGTTTAAGGAATTTTTTAAATCCAAAACTTAGCCTAGAATCTGACCCGGGACTTACTTTATCTTCACACAATTCGTCAAAAAATGTTTTTGTGTGTGATGTAACAAACAGATAAACAGAAAGAAAGTTTACAAATATTTGTTTTGGCTCCTATATACATTAAATAATTCTTACCAATTACTTTTTGATGTATACATACAATTTCGGTTACGATTTAATTAAATAAATTGATTATTATTTTATATATGCAATACATTTCAATAAATAAAAAAAATTAAATGGTATGTTCAACCGTTGGTAAAATTAATAAGTTTATTTTTTAAATTTCTTTTAGTCTGGGCTATAAAGTTATTAATTGGTAGTTAAATAGTAGACAATTAAAACCTTGACCGGTATTATAATTCCTGATTAATAAACATAACATTAAAAGAAAAACAATAACAGAGACATAGAAAAAGATTAACGTATGTTTTATGCCGTATTATCTACACGTGTTTTATTTGTATTTACCGTAGCTTGTTTCAAAGAAGCAATAATATTATTATTCTTTTTAGAAGCTCACACACTGTTTGTGGACACGAAGCAATGCATTTGGCGAAGTGTCTGACTGAAGAACTTGCTCAACAAGCAGTTCATCCAGGTGGTAGGAATTTTGGGAATAGAGCTGTAAGCCCTGAACCAGAACCTAGATCTAGGAGCTATGATCACAAAAACCAGCAAACTGGAAAAGGTGGGTTATTAAATGATTTATTTTTTAAGTTAATTATTTATATTTCTATAGTTATTTGAAAGAAAACATACCCAGTTTAGAACAAACCATTTCTGCTATTTTTTTTTTAAACTGTATAACTTATGTATATTCTTTATTTATGTATTTTTTTTCATGTTCTTTATGAATACCTATAATAACATACTAGCAAAAGTGAAAAGCTATATATTTACAAAAAAATGAATTACTCTGAAATTATCCTACTGAATTCCCTAGCTAAAATATGTTTCACATGTTAAACTATATATGGTTGATGCTGTAGCAGGACAAAATTATTTTTTCACACTGCTAGCAAGATATTTGGTTCCAAAAAAAGTAATTTTGAATCTAAATTTTTTACATCTACCTCTTATATATTTATATTATTATTATATATGTTACAAAACACTCATTATTAGAATTATTAATATTAATGTAGATTTTAAGGAGAATGGCAATAAATGACGCTTTAATATTATTCTAGAGTAGAAGTAACAGTAGTTTTTGCTATATATGTGCGTCACATATCACATGTAAACTCCATATACAGTACAGGATTATTCATATATATGTAAATATCTTTGCCATAAGTCCAAGAGAGCTGATTGGGCAACTACAAGCCGAATAGTCAGCTATGAAAGAATCTACATGAACTTTACACCCTACAAAACTCCACGACCAGATGGATATTTCCAGTACTTCTATAAGGGATATACAATCTGGTACCGTACTTACGCAGAATATATCGCGCACATATTGAAATGGGAGCTATCTCCTAGGCACGGAGAACTACAAATTTAGTCTTCATTCCTAAACCTGGACATGACACATACACCAAACCGAAGGTATATCGACCGATTATCCTTTCATGTTTTCTACTAAAAATGCTAAAAAAATTGTTAGATAGGCATATAAGGGAGGGAGCACTTCTAGAAAACCCTCTACATAAACATCAACATGCCTCTCAATCAGGAAAATCAGGTAAGATAGCTTTACATTACCTCATAGTGAGTGTCGGATCATCGCTGAATCATAGGGAGGTTGCCCTGGGCGCTTTCATTGTCATATAGTGGGGCTTTTGACAATGCATCCTTCGTCTCAATGATTATAGCGTTAGCAAGACGTTGTATCGACGACACCGCAAGCAGGTGGATAAACGCGTGCTTTTATATCATCAAATAAAAACCGAGCTACATTGAGACACCTTAGAACCAGATGTGACTCAAGGATACCCACAGGGAGGAGTGCTATTGCCACTTCTCTGGAACTTAGTAGTGGATGAGCTGCTGACTCGGCTAAACTTACAGTGCTTTTACGCCCAGGGATATGCTTATGATATAGTTATACTCATCCAAGGGAAGCATACCGCCACCCTGGCAAGAGTTTATGCAATGTACCGGTGTCAGGGAGTAAACCTGAAAGTTAAGGATAAAGACTACTAATATACCGTTCACAAAAAGAAGAATCCAAGGCAATTACAGCTTGAATATCTTTGGAGAACGGATATAAAACCGTTAATGAGTATAAATATCTGGGCTTGACATTAGACTTGAAATTCCTGTGGAGCAAGCAACGAAAAATCTTAATAAAGCGAAAATATGTCTCATGAGATGCAGGAGCGTTTTTGGGAAATTCTGGTGCTTTGGCCATACTTTACGGTTATTAGACCCATGGCTACATACGGAGCTGTTGTAAGTAGCACCCCCCCCACAGCTATGGAAATAATTCTAGAACTAATACTCCTAGATATATGTACCTGTACACTTTGAGCATACAAGAGTTATGGATCTAATCGACAATAAACTCTCGGATATGCAATATAATTATATGACAACGTCGTATAACTTCGAAAAACCCTATAGAATTGGGTCCGAATCTATGGATGGTTGTAGAGGCTCTGACGAAGGCAACGGATCTGGTCTATTACGCAGTCGGATCAAAATCTTCAAATGGAGTAGGCACTGTTATATATGCAGGAAAACCCAAGTGGAGCTTTAGCATTCCACTAGGAATAAGTGCAACAATATTTCACGCAAAAATTCACGCAATACACACAAGCATGTGCTCATGAGAATATTAGACTCGTCTAGCGCAACCAAGAAATATATATTCTCTCAAACAGTTAACCTGTTAGAACTATCCGCCCGGAACTACAGTGTTGAACTACTGTGAGGTTCCAGGACATTCGGGGATAAAAAGTAATAAAAAAGTGAACGAACTAGCAAGACTCGAAGCTACGAAACTATACAAAGGTCTAGAACCAGAGTTTGGTATACCAAAACGGATGGTAAAAACGACAATCAACGCCAAGTCATATCAGTAACATCTAGATTGTTGGCTCCCAACTTCTAGCCAAAGATACACGAGAGACCTAGTTGGCGGCCAAACTAGTGGTGGGACTGGTCACCAACCACTATCAGCTGAGGAAATATTTACCGAGAATGCAAATTATGTGGTGAAAAGGAAGAAACCGCTATGCACATCCTATATGAATGTGCAGTTTTAACTCGGGACGGACGTAAACTGTTAGGAGATCTACATACATCATGAGAATACATTACCATATGAAGGGTTTAGAAGGAAGCTAATACACCTTTTTAAGGGGTTGATGCTCATGTAACCAAAAGAGAGGAGCACCATAGGCCAAGAGGCTGCACTGTACAAACAGGTACAATCGCCTACTCCTCTTACAACTAACCAACCAAATGTCTTCGGAAATTTGATAAAGAATAATTGATTCTATGTTACCTTCAAATTGTTAGTTTTTAATTATTTCTAGAGAATCTAAATATATTATTATACCATATACAGGGAATAAATGAAGTTAATATATTTTTTTATTTCTCTGTAAATAATGTGTAAGGATACTTTTCAATACTACAGAGACACACGATGAAATTGCATTTCTTTTGTAGGAAAAAAAAAAATATTCATAGGAATGGATATTATATATAATACCTTTTGAATGATATTAACCAAAGTTTGACAATTCATATCATTGTTATTAATTTTACTAGGAATCTGCAAACCTCTTTCTTCTCTATAAAATAATTTTGTCCCGCTATAGTAATAAATAAAAGTATCTATTTCTGGTTTATTTCTCTTAGCATGTTTGATGGATGGGGTACTTGTAATACCTGTAGTCGACTATATAAATGTTTGGAAATAGTAGAGATAAAAATATGATATGGTTTTGGTATTATTTTTTTAAATCATTTTCATATATTATTTTTAACCAGTCTGAAATAGTGTTATAAAACAGCATGAAAATAATATTTTGAACATGTAAAAATCAAAAGAATTATCTTTAAAACTATAACAGAAACTATAATTTTAAACCTAATTTATTTGGGCAGCTGAACAGTTTCATCAAAGCTTGGATGCCGTTAACAGCACAGGTACGCTGTTTCAGTGTTCTGCTAATGTGTTCGTTTTGACGATGTTCTTAATCCATAATTATGATTTTAATACTGACTACATAAAAACATTTTTTTTTAAATTAGCATTGGCAGCTTTTTTAGCGGAATACTGAAGTAATATAATAACAATAAATTTTGAATGATTAACTTAACATTTTTAATCATAAGAAAAAAAGTGTTACACTTTTTGAAGATTAATTTCATGTTTGATAAAAAAAAATGTATTATGATTTTTTGTTCAATAAAGTGCTATTAGAAGATGTAATAGTATTCAAATTGTATTGATAATAATACTTCTTCTTCCTTTATAGACTAGGATTCTCATTTTGTTGCCCATTGTTTTAAACTTCTATAGATGATGATTTCCAACTTTCGAATCATCGGTTGGATGGTCTGCGTCGTGGTCGCCTTCCGTTAGGTCTTTGGTTCTTATATATTCTGGCCAATCTGTCTACATCCATTCTTTTTACATGGTCGTGCCATACTTTTTCATCTTCTTCATCCACTTCACCACGTCTTCCACCTGGCATCTTCTTCTCATCTCCACATTTCTCTGTCTGTCCCGTGATGTTATTCCCAACGTTGATTGCAATATCCTCCTCTAAGTTGTTCTCATTTTCTGTTTAGTTGCTCTTATTTCAGCTCGAATTTCGTTAACACACGTCAGTACTGGTCTTACTATTGTTTTATATATTCTCGCTTTGCTTTCGATACTCATATACTTGTTATTCCATGCCATTCCTCTCAGCGCTTGTTAAGCTTCCTTGCTGTTATATTGAATTGGACACTAATATCTGTAGATCATCTACCAGGACTGCATCGGCTGCATATCAAATCACGTTAATATTTCTATGTCCCATTTTGTATCCCCTCTTGTTTTTAGGTCTCCATTGATTCATTATCAGGTTGAACAGCACAGGGCTGAGTGAGTCTCCTCGTCTTATTCCTGATTTGATGTTAATAGGCTGTGTTATTTCTTGGTTAATATTCTACTTGTGTTATTAGTATTTGTACTATTTGTGGAGGAATTTTGTTCTCGCTTAGTATTTTCTGTATACAGTAGAATCTCACAAATTAGAACCACTTTGTGCACCGGGCAGTTCGAATTTCTGAAAAGTTCGAATTTCTGGACATTTTTTTTTTTTACAGAAAATAATAAAATTATAATAAAACTAGTTATGTAAGCTTTATTTTAACACAAAACAGTTTTCATTTATTAACATTAAATTTAATTAATTGGTATTTAATTGGTGGCATTTTTTTTTTAACTTTCACACGTATGAACACTTCACTTTGACCTTCAGTCATCAACTGACCCAAATTTGTACAAGCATATCAAATTTCACACGCATATGACCGAATTGTACACAACACGAATAACTCGGTGATTCCCCGTTTTATTTTTACTTTAATGAGCGAAAAAAAATAATTTGTAGTGAAAATACAAAAAAAAAGTAAAAAAACTTCCAGAAATTAGAACCCCCTGTTCTAATTTTAGAGCGTTTAATTTGGTTTTTTTCGCCTATTTAGTTCAAAATCATAGAAAAAAAAATATTTTCTAGTGGAAATAAAAACCAAAAAAAAACAACACTTCCAGAAATTAGAACCACAAGTTCTAATTTCAGAGCGTCCAATACATTGAAATGGCCGGTTCTAATTTCTGGACGGTTCGAATTTGTGACGGTTCGAATTTGTGAGATTCTACTGTATCCGTTTTTCTGACTTTGTCAAATGGTTTAGTTAGATCTACGAATCACATGTACATAGGATTGTCATATTCTACAGATTTTTCAACCATCTGTCTAATTATGAATATTGCGTCGATTGTGCTTCTATTTTTCCTAAAGCCCTGTTGTTCTTCCTTTATAGGGATTTGCCGTTCTTTTGCTGTTCTATGCGGTTTTTTAAAATTGACGTTAGTAGCTTTAATGGTGCGTTGAGTAACGTCATACCTCGATAATAAGACTATTTCTACATTTTAAGTTAATATCCATGGAGTTAAGCTATAATGTAGTTTTATGTTACTTAAAATCTGTTGTTATTATATTTTACCTACATACAGCTTCTGTACAATATACACTTACTTATTTAAGTTATTTGGTTAAATTTTATGAGTTAATTTAATGTTAATATGTTTCAGTTAAAAAAAAGTCACGTATACAACTTGATTTTGTTTGTGTCGTATATTATTTTAGTTTATATCTTGGCTTCGGGTAATTTTGATAAACAGCCTAAACTACATTAACACGTATTCAATCTCTGAACATTAGTTAAAGATAAAATACTTGTTTATTTTCAAATACGAGTATATTACTTATTTTTATTTAACATGTATCTATATCTCATATTATTTCAACAATTCTATTATATATACCCTTAGTTCTATGAAAGCTTTTATGTAATGTAGATCTGGTACATTGTTATCTATACCTAAATGTTGTACTATACCTATGTTGTTTCCCTATAAACACAGTAAAATGACACCTAATGCACTTCTTACTCCTTGTAAAGCTGGATGTGAATAAATTTCTGCAGGTTTTTTGGGTTTGTTGAGTATTTGTTTACTGTCAATTATTTAAAATAGAAATTTTGGGGCGTGAAATGGCATAGATTGTAAATATTCGAGCAGCAAGGAAGAGAAAAAAAAAAGATTTCGAATTAATGTTAAGGTCAAAAAATTGTACGAGTATATTTTAAAACAAAAGTTGGCCTTGTAGCAAAGGTATTAGTATCATCAATGTACCTTCAAAGATCGACCAATATTATCCAAAAAATAACATCCTGGTCAATCAAGTTGCCTAAATTTTGTAAATCTCCATTTTAATTATAAAACACTCTGTATAACGCTTTTTGATAGAAACTAATAAATATATAGTATGTTTGAGAGCAGAGCAAACATAACAGTAATATTCCGTCGTACAGAATTAAAAGCTATTGTGAAGTATACACTTTTCTAGTATGAGATTAAATCTCATATATTACGCAAATCGACTTTAAAATGTCGATGTCTTCATATTGACTCCCCCGTATCAGTCCACCCCTGGAGGTCTGGATGAAGGACTATTTTACCATCGAGATTTTTTGGTCCTGGAACCTTATTATGTTATTACATTTCCTGCATCAACGTTGGCCAGTTCGCCAACATGGGCATATCACGAAACCTTAGCTCGTAGTGGCAACTTCACAACACTCTAAGGCCTTATGGCATCTGGGTATCTAGTAAAGCATTAAACAAGACATTAATAATCAAAACTTGAGGAAAACCTAATGGAAAAAAGTCTATACTTCAACCATAAATACCATAATTATTATTATTATTTAAAATTAATTATTACTAAAAAGTATTAGTATTTTCTACTTTGTTAAAAATATACTAAAAAAATTACGCTAATACATGAATTTAAAACCGAAAATGTTGTGTTCGAGATAATATGCAGTCATCTTTAGCAAGTTATTCTCTAACTTTTAAAGTGTATTAAACAACTACTAATTTTATTGCACTATTCCCTTAATATCAAAAAACTGAAGTATTTTTCATTAGAGATAACTCAGACGATCAAATAATCTAAAATTTATTTCGCACAAACGTAAGTTTTTATCATACAAAAAAGCCATAGAAAATTCGAAAATATTTGGAAATGCGTTTGTTTGTTAAACAATTAAATGCAGTGATCTATTGTCACCATATATAATAGGTGTTTACCAAAGACATAAAGAGTTTGTAAAATCAACCGTAACATTTAAGGGGTCTATTGGTTACGACAATAACTAATAAACAAACTTTGCAGAAATTTGCGCTTCGCTTAGCATGAGCAAAGTCAAGTTGTTACTACTCATCTGTCTGGGAAACCCGTGCGACTGGTGTTACTCTGTATTTGCCGGAGGTGCATTAAGCTCTTTTCGTTTAGGGTTTGATACATCTCTTTTGTCACTGCGCCGCCTTCATATTATCCTTTACTTACTACCGCTTTGCTTTCTTCTATGATATTTTTCTGCATGAAATTAATTTTTATTCATGAACATCTAATGTAAACGATGTAAAAATGTAAAAATTACAGCTTAAATTGCAATAATTGATAGTTATTTAATTTTAATATCACGCAAAAACTAGAATAATATAATTAAATGGCTTTTTTAAATGTGTTTCATATTTAATTAAAAAATAATTTTATATTTCAAATTAAAAAGTTTTAAGTTATTTTTTATTTTGTTTAAGCGGTTTTACATGTAGATAGTTCATGGTTTGTTTTCCGCACATTAAACTTATAAGTATTTCTAAGGAGTAGCTCTATGTAAAAAAATTAACAAAATTTTGATTACCGAGTATTTGATGTCCAAATAAATATTTAACTACTAACAAGAATTGATTATATTTTTATATAAAAAATATTTATTATGATCTTATTCATAAGATTCATAAAAATTCATGCATAAAAAGATGTGATGTTAAAAATTCGCCATGATTGAAGCTTAAATTTGAAGCGTATCAGCTTAACAATCATAACAGTAATAAAGCAGTAAGTTGGTTAAACTAAAGTTATATTTTTGTTATTTGATTTACTTACAAGTTTAATGATCGAAGATACGGTGGTGGTGTCGGGTCATTTTGAGAATGTTTTTTAACTAAAACCTTGTAATATTTTTTTTATTGAAATTATTTGTTAATAAATAAAATTATATATATATATATATATATATATATATATATATATATATATATATATATATATATATATATATATATATATATATACAGTCGACACTGTTTATAGTAAAACTCTATATAGTGAAAAACTTTCTATAGTGAAATTTCGGTCAAGATTTTGGTCTTTCACTATATAGAGAGTCGACTATATATATATATATATATATATATATATATATATATATATATATATATATATATATATATATATATATAATATCAATGTTGGAAATCATTACGAATATTTTAATCTAAAGCTAAATCACAAAATAGTATTTTTTTTTCTAGTTTGCAAATTATATAAGTTGCAGACATAATAGTTCGGTTTATTTATAATAAATGAAAGTCAGGCGTACCTATTAATATTTCCTAAAAGATTGAGTTAGTATTTACAAGTTAAGATATAAGGCTCAAGATCTCGTATTCGCAATATTTTGATTCAAATAAAGACTACATTTAATAACTTGAACAGATTCAGCAGTTGTGAAACATTTTTGGAATATTTAAAAGTAGAAAGACAATTAATTTTCTTTTTAATGTTTCAATATTTTATTCAAGAACAACTCGACATGTGTTTCGCCTTGTTAGGACTTATTTAACGGTAAATGTTATACTGAAGTTGTATTCTTAAGAAACACTTTGAACTGCCAAAATCTGTAAAATGTTTAAAACATACGTTTAAAGGTAATAAATTTAAGAAAGAGTGAATTATTGGAGTTTTTAAGAATTTTTTTTTTGTTTTCGTTATGTAGTAGTTTTACATTATATGAATTTATCAAATGATTATTTTTAATACGATGTGTTAACATGCCGCTATTTTTCGTACCATTTATGACTGACCTGTGTTCTTTTAATCTATCACCTAAAGAACTACGTTTGTTCTATGTATAATGCTTGATAATCTCTGCTTAAGCTAGAAGAATAGTTAATATTAGTTAATAGGTAGATATGTTATTTTTTTTTTGCCTGGAATTGTTATAAAAGTTTTTGTAGAAGCCTCTTTTGCTTCCTCCGCAATAAATTATCTATATTTTTTTCTGTGTAGTCCTTGTTTCCTGTAATCTCTTTTATTATTAGTAATTTTTTATTGAAAAAAAAAACTTTATGGAAAAAAAGACTAGTCCATGTATTAGTTTGTATTTGTTTCAAATTTTTTTGATTCTAACTGTAGTGGCTGGTTTTCTATATACACTGAATTCTAAAATATTTTTGAGTCGTTTTGTATTTATATCTAAAAAGTTAATCTCTCCATTTTGTTCCCATTCCATCGTAAACTGAATTTTTTTGGTTCATTGGATTAACAAAGGTTTAAAATTGGTTTAAATCCCCGTGTATGCTATTCCAGATGTAAAAAACATCGTCTACATAGCTCACCCAGTAGAATAAATTGTGAATTAGTTTATTTTTTGCATTAAAAATTCAAGACTCCCATAAAAGGGGGATACTGGGGAGCCAGCAATAAAGCTTCTCTAAAAAGGCCTGAAATATTCTGAAATATTTCGCTACAGGGAACTGAAAATACTAGCTGTTAATACAAAATTAGAAGTAAACTCTTTTAAAAACATAAAAAGGTACAATAAACTAGATTTAGCTAATCAATTGAAGAATTCTGAATTACCCATAAATTATTTTGGAAATTAAAGTAAATACCCGATACTTTCATATCTAACGGCCCTTCTCACAAACTTTGCAAAGAATTACTTAAGACATTACCAGACACACTTAAATTTTGTTCAAAATATGCTTCAAGAACTCGTATCAATTTTTAGAGAATACACTTGTATTGCCAAATAATTCTAAATTAGCTTCATTTGACGTTAAATTGAAAGTACCCTCACCGATAATACAAACACTGGTGTTAATATCAAATGAGAGATCAAAAATGCTCTTAACATATGTATCGAACAAAATTATTTCCAGTTCAATAACGAATTGTATAAACAGAAAGACGGTCTTCCAATTGGCTTCCCAATATCCTCCCTTTTATCGGAGATTTTTATGAGTAACTTTAAGCCTTTAATTTTTAACTCAAAAAACAAACTAGTTGACAATGTATTTTACTGGGTGAAATATGTAGACGATGTTTTTGGCATCTGGAATAGCACAAATGAGGATTTAAACTAATTTTTAATTTTAAATTCAGTTAACCAAAAAATTTAGTTTATGATGGAATGCTAACAAAATGAAGAGATTAACTTTTTATGTATAAACATAAAAAGAATCAAAAATATTTTAGAATTCATTATATATAGAAAACGAAGCAACACAGATACAGTCATTCATAAAAACTGGAAACAATCCTAACAAATCAAATTAGCATCGTTCTCCAGCCCAATACATCGAATAGTCTCTTTTCCATTCAGTGACCAAAATTTTAATAAAGATTTCCTAATAATAAAACAGACTCCAAAATACAACGGCTACACAGAAAAAAATTATAGAGAATTTGTTGCGAAGGAAGCAAAAGAGGCTTCTACAAAAAGAATTTTAAAACAATTCCAGGCAAGAAGACTATAAAATATATAAATTTACTAACTGCTCACTTAGCTTAGGCAACTACACCTTGGAAACTATTGATCAATAATAGCGACAACATAAAAATCATTAATAAATCAGAAATTTATGAAATTAACTGCGGAAATTGTCAAGCAATATATATATATATATATATATATATATATATATATATATATATATATATATATATATATATATATATATACAAATATGTATATCTTTACGTGATAGATTCAGAGAATACAGAAGGTCAGTCATAAATGGCACGAAAAATAGCGCCATGTTAACACATTGTATTAAAAATAATCATTTGATAGATTTATATCCTCTAAAACTACCACATAACGAAAACAGAGGCAAAAAGCTTGACCTCTTAGAACAGCTGGAAATAAAAAATATATATAAATATAACCTGGAACATACCATCAACGAACAAAAAAAATGTCTCAAAAACTCCAATAATTGATTATTTCTTAAACGTATAACATTATACATCTATTTTAAATATTTTACAGATTTTGGCTGTTCGAGGTGCTTCTTAAAAATACAACTTCAGTATTATATCTACTCTTGAAGAAGCCCTAACAAGGCGAAACATATGTAGAGTTATTCTCGAATAAAATATTAAAACATCGAAAAACAAATTAATTTAAGTTTTACTTTTTAAACACTTTTTTTTACTTGCTCATCTTACATCAGACTTGCGCGGTCACGTCAAATATTTTGCAGACAACCTGACCTGACATAACTTTAAACGGAAGGTTTGGCTATTTTTGCAACATTTCTGACACATGAATTATTTTAGAAGGTTTTTAACTTTGCACTGAGTAATTTTTTTTAGTGAGATACATTAATATAAATCTTACAGAGATTTATAACATATATGGGTTATAACACATATACACACACATATTTATATATATATATATATATATATATATATATATATATATATATATATATATATATATATATAATGTCTCAAATTTGTCAATTTCAAGTATTTTGAATCTTGTTAATTCATTTTTTTTTTATTTCTCGTGCGTTCGATTTATTTTTTCACCAATTTTTTCTGATCGAAAAAGGTTTTGCTTAATGCACTAACTTGGATGGAAACTAGAGTCACGAACAAAACATAGATCTGATGTTTACCATTGTTTTAGTACATCACAATTTTTCTCCAACTTTAAAAACTAGGTATTCTCGTAAATTTGGAGTTTTTTTGAGTATGGAAAAACCCTGTAACATGCTAATGTAATTTTTACAGATTGAAATTCAGCAACTCAAAATACATACGAATATCACAATTTCTGAAGTGCAAGAGTTTTGTTTTGTGTATGCCTTGTGTTATTAGTAACTGTAGTATTTTTTTATGATATCTCAGCAACAAAAATATCCTGTGATAAAAAGTTAAATACCGTTTTTAAATGAATTCATATTAGTATGTTCAAAACTGATACTAAATGATAATGCATAAAAGGTTTTTTCAAGGAATTATTTGTGAGGCCAATTTTTTATAAAGATAATAATTTGTTTTCGGTTCGTAGAATCAAAAATATAACATCAAAATTACCAAAAATTACGTGGTCTGACTGCAACGACAAAATAAGACCACAGTTTTGTGTAATAAAATTTATAGGTAATGATTCTCTTATTAAAGGAAAAATTGTGTATTTATTTTATTTTTTAAACTGATTCAAGAAATAAATAAAAATATTACAAGTTTGCTTTTTAATTGTTTGTATATTTTTAATTACTTTATTCTTTTATTTCTTTTCTTCCTATCCCGCTTGTTTGTCCCTGGATTGATATTTATATGAATGCGCGCGCCTTTTGTATTGTTGATTTTGATTTACACAGAAGAATTACTTGACGATACATACTTATCCAGAACTCCCACTAATAACACTCCTGTAAGTCCTCCTATAGAAATCCCTGTCAGAACTGTTAATCCACTTGCTGCTCATTTACAGCAAACGACTAGACATTACAATTTTATACATAAAACAAATTTAAGTCCTATTTCGGGATCATTTGACTTGGAATCACCCAGTGATTGTCCTCTGACTTTTGGAAAAACTGCGAGTGAGAGACCTCAAAGTGCAACAAATGAACTTCCGTTGACACAAATTAATTTAGCATTGTTTACCTCAGAGCTAGAGAGCCGACAAGCCGTCAAAGCTAGTAGCACTAATGAGTTGCCTTTGTCCGATATAAAATTTAAAAGTAAATCTTATGGTCGGCTAGTAAAACAAGACACACAAGATAGTCAAAATGATGATACATCAGTAGAGGTTAATTGGGATACTGATATTAAAGATACGAGTAATAAACTTGAAAAACAACCAGCTATACACCAAAGGTCGTTTTCAGATCCTAATATTCTCGATAACAAGTGGATTAGCGGTTCAGACAAGCACTTTCTTCTAGAAAAATATAGCGAGAGCATTTCTCGGGAAAGCAACCCAAATACGCTTTCTCCAGTTGAGCCGTCGCACTTACCTGTTAGCTATTATCCTGAGCATGACGCTGACACAACGTGTCTGCTTTGCGCTCCCCGCCATCCTTCCAATATCTTGTCATTTTTTTCCTCGCGTCGCTCTCTGTCGCATCCTGCTAATCCCCGTGTGATCAACCCTTGCGTGTCCTATTCAGAATGTGGCCAGGCCATCAAACGCCACCGACACAGTATTGCCGGACAGATGAGCTACTTTAAGGTTATGGGACTCAACTATGGGATGCCTGGACTGAAGAAAATCATAGGAGGCAGTACTAACAGCCTGTTCTCGACGGCAGTTATATCAGGAAGTTCCAGCGCACCCAACTTACGTGATATGATTTCAAGTACAGCTAGTGCTTCAGGTAGGTATTACCTATATTTTTGTAACTAGTTTTAAAATTATCTAAACAAGCCTTTTGTTAAATTTTATTTGCAGTGACTAGGTTAGTGCCAATGCAGGTGCAAAATTTATATCACGGTTTTTCACCAACAACTTAAAATATAGTCTACCACTGGAATCTTATAACAACTATACCATATTTGGAAAGAAATAGTGTAGGTTAGATCTTTTCTGAAAAATTTTAAATAGGAATGTACATTGTACATTCCTACGAATAAGCTGTTGTTGAAAAGTTGTGCTACTGTTGTCTAAAACCATAAATATGTCTTAGACTCCATAAAATCAACAGATTTAAGGGACTTAACTCTAAGTTGTCAATCGGCTGATTTGCAATTTTTCTGTGTATATGAAAAACTTGCTGGTAGAATCGGTTATTAAGATATCGGAATATACAAAAAATATTTGGTGACAGTTTTTCAAGTTTTAATTAAGTTATTTGGTAAGTGTAAGCGATTTGATACATTTAAAGCTCTAATTACTTTAATCAGCTGTCCCCCAAATGAGTTAATCAGGGCCAACAGTACTAGCAATTAGTAGCTACGGGTTCTTGTCATTCTTTAGTTTAGTACGTATTTGAAAACATTTTCGGATAATGATATTATTTCTGAAACGTTCTTAGGTTTATTGGAAAACTGATTTATCGATTTGTTTATTTTAAAGGGGTTTTTTACAAGAAAAAAAAATTCTGACTTCAAAATTGTTTAAGGTATTTCTTACGAGAAGACAGAGAGAACATTATGTTAGAGAAAGACGCGAAATAATTTAGTTTTCAAGGTATGATGAGTGCGGCAAGGTAACTTCTCGCTTCCTTCCTGTCGCACGGTCGTATTATTTATAATAACCTTGATACCTTTACATGATATACAATAAAAATTATGTATAATTAAAACGATACTTTGGATTATTTATTCAAAATATATCAATCAAAGATTACCTAATGGATATTGGATGTACTGGTCAGGAGTGAAAGAGGAAGAAAATGCAGGAGCAGGAGTGGCAATGTTGGTCAAAGAAGAGAAGATGCAAATATATAAAGGGGGGTTTGTAAATGAAATAATACTCTCGATAGCAATAAAAGAATATGGAGTAGACAAAGACTACACTTTAATGGCGTGCTATGGGCCAAATGCAAGAATTGAGGAAAAGGACAAATTTTTCAGTGATTTACAGGAAGAGATAGACAATACAAACAATAAGATAATAATAATGGGAGATATGAACGGAAGGGTGGGAAAAGAGAACGAGGGAATATAATGGTGCCTAGGAAAACAAGGAGAGACAGTTGGAAATAATAACGGCGAACGAATAATACAGATAAGTTTGGAAAACGAATTAAAGATTGGTAATACACATTACCACATATACAGAAAAAAGAAATTCACAAAATAACCAGACAAGTGAAAATGATTTCGAGAAATGAAAAATCGATTATAGACTACTTTTTAATACATAAAGAAATTTGGGATAGAGTAAAGGATATTGAGGTAGAGAGGCTCGGAGATAGGAAGCGATCACTTCCTTTTAAAAATGGTACTAAAATTAGGAAAAGACATTATAAAAGAAAATAAACGTAAGATCATAAATTCAAAAATTAAATGTTATAAATTAAAATATAGTGAAATAAGAGAAGAATACCAAAGAATGTGTGAAGAAAAACTGAATACAAATAATAGAGCAATGGAAGTGGAAGAAAGGTGGAAAGAATTTAAAAATACTATCTTAATGGCAGCAGAAAGTACCTGTGGTCATCAAAAATAGTAAATATAAATATTAAAAAGACAAACTGATTGACGGATGGGGTCAAGGAAGAGATGAAAAACAAAAAGAAGAAATGGAAAAAATATCTACAAACAAAAGATTCAACCGATTATGAGGAATATAGACAACAAAGAACACAGGTTAAAACAATAATACAGGAAGAAAAGAGAAAATCGTGAAAACAATCTGGAGAGCGAATAAAAACAGCCTATAAAGATAATCAGAAGGTAGTTTTCGGTATGATTAAGAATATGAGAAGGAAAAAGGTAGAAACAATAACAAATATAAAAGACAAAAAAGGAAATGTCATCAAAGAAAAAAGACAAAATTATGGAAATATCAAGGGAATATTGTAAAGAATTATTAGATGGGAATGCATAGCATATAAAAGTCAATATAGAGACATTATACCAGAAAAAGATAAAGAACTCACACAAACAGAAGAGATTAATACAGAAGAAGTAAAAGAGGCAATCGGCAAGTTAAAATTAGGAAAGGCACCCGGACATGATAAAATCACAGCAGATATAATGAAAGTACTCCCTGAGGTAGCAATAGAAGAACTTAAAAATATAATAAACAACGTAATGAAGAACAATGCGCCTACGGACTGGATAACAGGCATCATAACTCCAATATATAAGAAAGGAGACACTAAAGATTGTAATAACTATCTTAACTAGCACTGTGTCAAAAGTAGATACTAGGATTTTAGAAAAAAGACTAAGAAAGAAACTGGAGCATACATTAGAACAAACGCAGTTTGGTTTTCGGCCAGGTAGAGGGGTCAGTGATGCAATATTTATAATGAGGCAGTTATGTGAAAAAGCAATAGGAGACGATAGAAAAATTCACTTGGGTTTTATAGAACTACAAAAGGCTTTCGGCAAGATTAAAAGAGAGGACATATGGGAAACACAAAAAAAGAGAAATACCAGAAATAATAATAAGACATAGTTTACACAAAGAATCAACAAATTATATAAGAAGAAGATAAGACAGATCTGATATATCTGAAACAACTATAGGCCTTAGACAGGAATGCATCCTGAGCCCTATGCTTTTCTCAATAGTTCTGGATGAAGCAACAAAGGAAGCAAAGAAAAAAGGGGTAAGACCATACCAGATAGTCTATTGGAAAATGGAAAAGATAGAAATATCAGAACTATGCTATACAGATGATATAGTTATTATAGCAAAAACCAAGGAAACGCTTAATAAAAATATACGGATATATAAAGAAGCATTGAAAAAGTTAAACATGAAAATTAATAAAGAGGAGACAAAGACTATGCTAACAGGAAAACAAAAACGACAACACGAAATAAAGATAGGAGAAGAAAGGCCGGACCAAGTAGAGAAATTTAAATATTTGAGATCAACAATATCGGAGGATGGAAGAGGAGATCAAGGAGAGAATAATTACAGGAGGAAGATTATTTAATAGTATAAAGAATACATTTCTAGGAAAGAAAGAGATACCAAAAAATATTAAAGCTCAAGTATTTGAGAAGGTTGCAACACCAATACTTTTATATGGAGGAGAAACATGGACAATGACAGAAAGACAGAAGAGAAAGATAACGGCTACAGAAATGAGATTCATAAGGAAAATAGAGGACAAAACAAGGATGGACAGGGTTAGGAATATACAACTCAGAAAGAATTTGAACCTGAAACCAACGGTGGAAAAAGTTCAAGAGGCACAACTAAGATGGTATGAACACGTTGAAAGGATACAAAGAATAATTAGACAAGTGTTTGAAGCTAAAGTGAGTAAGAAAAGAACAAGAGGTCTACCCAGAAGGGCATGGTTGGGGAATGTTAGAGAGGCAGTGGTCAGAAGAGGAATAGAGTGGGAACATGCAAGACGAGCCACACAGGAAAAAAAGAGGTGGAAGGAAATATGGAAAAGATAAATATAGAATAACTCAACTCCACGGGCCTTACACCCCTAAAGGGGTAGAAAGGCGTAAGGATTAAGTAAGTAAGTAATATATCAATTATTAAATATTGATAATTGAATAAATGCGCGTGCGAGGCACGCGTTTATTCTAGTATCTTTTAAAAGAAAATGCGGTCAGTGCAATGCATATATGTGATTCAAAATTTGAAAGAACTCCCACGTCCACGCGCGCTGTCTTCTTCAAGCTACGTTGCCACAGCAAAAATTTACTTCATAAAATACATGAAAAAGTAATATTTATTTAATATTTTTGCAACAACTAGGGGTAAACTGCCTTCATATTTTAACAAACGAAAGCAAAGTAATTATATATATATATATATATATATATATATATATATATATATATATATATATATATATATATATATATATTTGTGACTTTTTATTTTTTAATGCACATACGACAACAAAAATTGTACAAAACGCATGCTTTTGATCGAAGAATAAGTTTGGATTTCTATCGTTTACGTGTTAAATATCTGAAACTTTTATAATTAATTAGTGTAATACGGCGTGGTAAACCATCTTTATATTGAAGCCGTTAATGCATGATGCTAAAATCTATTATTTCAAGCAAAACTACTTTTAGCAGTTACTCGTAAGAAATACCTTAAAGCATTAAATATATTATAGAAATATGCTTCCCCTTTTGGCTCAGTGTTTTGTAATAATATTTCTACCGTGTTTTTAGTTTTTATATTTGCAAAATAACAGTGCCTTGTTAGCTCGTAGTTCTTATTTTATTGTTTTATGCCAGTGGTCTGAACAGTGCTTATACCTCTATATTTAAAAAATAGAACAACTGTTTCACAACGGAGTTATGAAAAGATTTCTATAGTATGTTAAAGAAAAATATTTATACAAAATGTTATTCTATTTGAAAAATATAATTGTTACCTCATTAAGAAATATTTTTGCAGCAATATTAAGCTACAAGAATATATAAGGCTTTTAAATCGAGAAAATTCAGCATAGAGTGTCTTCGTTCGGCTTTAGTTTTTCCTTCAGATAGCCGAGATAAAGAGTTTTATTTTTGTCTTAAGGTTATTATTAGGAAATAAGTTTTATCATGCCGTTTGTTCCTAGTAATTTTTTTTTTATCTTATTTTGTTCATAGCAATAGAAGGATTCGGCGGTGTCCCACCCATAAGGCCACTAGAAACATTACACAACGCATTATCATTAAAACAAATCGATGCTTTTTTGGACCGAATGACCACCGCCCAGTTGTATCGAACACCGTCATCCACACCCCCACAATATCCTTCAACTCCGTTGCCCACGCCTACAAGCAGCGGAATTACAGATTATGGAAATATGCCGAACAAAACGGAAACATTAAAGCTACAGTCACCTAACAATAGTAAGTAACTTTTTTAGAGTCTGTGATATGGCCACGGGTATGTAACACGATTTTTGTAAAATAAATAAAGCAATAAAGTTCAAACATTCGCGTTATTTACTCCAGTCCATTTTACAAATATAGCGAATTGTATAGAGTTGTTGGAACTATTTAGAAGCGGACAAACTAACCAAACATTCATGGCTACCCTAGAAGAGATATATCAGCAGAACGCCATAGATAAAGCGATATTTATTTATAGAGACTAGATGAATTAACAACACAACTAGTCTAAGGAATAAAAGTAATATTTAGAGAAAGTTAATAAAAAATAAATTTATTTTTAAATACTAGTAATTTAATACTGGATCTAATCACTGGTTACTATAATATACAAACTATTTGACTTTATAAAAAAATACTCATACTATCAACTCGGACTAGTCCATTTTTGGATTAGCTTGTACGTTATTAAGACATCTTTTATTATTTTCATTTTCACACTGATTCTTAAACAAATAAATATTTATTTTTTAGGTGTTGGTTGGAGCGGTCCACCTAGTTTCATGTCTAGCAGTGGTCCTTCATCGCCAGGACTGTCCGACCCGAACTCCAAAGAAAGCAGTGAGATGTCTTCCAGCATCATAAGTGCCGACGGGTATTTAAAAAATAGCCATTAAATTACTTGTCTTTTAAAAGCACCCTGCTTATGTTTATTTATTTACTTATTTATTTATTTTTTATAGTTTCTTTTTTCGGCATGGTTGTATGACTGTCAGATAAAATAGTGTTTTAATGAAAATTGCAGCAGTAACCTTAAAAATATTTAGTTAACATAATAGGTTTGCGAAATACTGTTATTAAATTAATATTTTAGCTTTCCAGATGCAGAATAAGTTATCAAGAAGTAGAACAAGTTTTGAAGTAACTTTTATGCTGTAGTTTTTTGCTTGGCATTATGTTTTAGGTTTTTGAAAAGCTCATTATATAGTCCGTGCTAAATCACTTCTCTTTTCAATATTCATAAAGCCCCAATTTATAAAAAGGTCGAAAGCTATTTCAATGTAAGATTCTTAAACGTTTAATAATAAGACATATTACGATTATTATATAATAAAAAATATTGTTTGGTAAAAGTATGTAAGCTGTACGAATAACTACATATTTTAAGATTTGTTTTTGTCTTTAACAAAAATTAAAATAAAAAAAAAGATGCTTTCAGTTTTTCAAGCTTAGGTAATACTTAGACAAAAAGAAAAAAAAGTAGTAAATTTTGTACTATTTTAGACTAAGCTCAGTGCCACGTAATCAAACGTACACTTAGAAATCAGATATATGATAGTTTAGTAAATATTTTTGAGGTAACTGCACTCACTTTTCTTGGAACATGGAATGGAATTGGCATCTATTTCAATTTTTGGACAGATCGGTAGTACGACAATATATTTATTAAAATCCCTAATTAATAGCTTATTTTATTTATTCCTCAAATTGTAGCACTTTAGGAACCTTAGCATTATTACATCCAAAATATATTTGGACATTTACACATTTACAAGACAGCATATCCTATAAATCTTATTTAACAAAAATAAATCTATAAATGTATTATTAATAGCAACTTCTGTGGTCATAATATTGTAATAAATATAAAACTAATGCCTACACAGAAGTCTAAAAAATATTTTTATTGCTTTGGAATTCTTTATAATCTAGCATTTTCCTTTTTATAAATTACACTTTAATTTAAAAATTAAAGAAAGCAATAAAGAAATAACAAATAACAAAATATTTTAATATCGTATAATAGTTTTATTTGAGCCATTAATAACAATTACGTTATGATACTAATTATATACCAACTGTTGTGACCTAACACAAAAAAGACTTTACAAGTGACCTCTAATTTTAAGATAAATTCGTTTGAATTAAATTAAAGAATTTTAATAATCTTGTGTCTGGTTGCTTAGAAGATTAGTAATAGAAAGTCCGAAACGGAGAAAACGAAAAAAAAAAAGAAACTTAATCGTTGAAAATTTCAATATTTACATTGAAAGGACTAATTAAATTAGAATGCCAGCAATATAATTTTTGATCAATATTTAAATTTTGATGAACACAAAATCACCTAATTTCTTTTATTATTACAAAATAATTTGAGCAATTTAGAAATGCCATTCATAATAGTAACACAAGTACTGAATATAATTTAGAATACTTATCCATCAAACTAAAAAACGCCTATCATCATTTAATTGGATCGTTGTCCGATAATTTATACATACTGTCTAATCTAAAAAATAAACTATCAAAAATAACTTTAAAAAGTATCTAGGCGAGGTTCGTTTATTAATCGAATTTCTACCGATTTCTAGCATCTAGAATGTTCCTGTCATTTTGGGTGTGTTATTGAACGTTTAAAAAGAACAAAAAAAAATATTTTCTATTGTTTGTCTGTTTTTATCCTTTAAATCATTTTTCAGTTGTGATTGTGTGTTGTTGATTTAATTGTATTTATTTTTAAAATTTTTTAAACTAGATAATATACAATTATTCAAAAAAAATCGGTAAAGTTCTTTACCCAGTACTTTCCTTGCAAACACGTAGTCCTAAAATAAGTACTCAAATAAAGAGTAAATTCTCACCTCTTTTATCCCTTAAACCCAAATTTTGAAGGGTAATTTTCTCACGAATACAAAGCTTCCCGTTAGCAAGGGAAGTAAATACAATAATTACCCTACTCTGTTATAAGTACGTTTCGGCCAACTTAACCGTGTGTTTTTCTAAAACTTGTTCTATATTCTTCTCAACATACTTGTAAGTTACTTTGTAATCAGATGTGCACCCGTTAAAATTGGAAATAAAGGAAAAACTAAAACACTAAAAGTATATTACGATATATACGCACTCACCCTTAATCTCATCCCTTTCACCCTATATATATTTTACTATGAATTTTTTTTTAATAAATAGCTAGTCTCCAATTAAGAATCAGGAAAAATTCTCATAATACTATTCAAACGATATACTTATTCCTACCCTTTTCATCCTCTTCATATGTGAACGATGAAAATATTGAAAAAAAGAGAGTATAATCTTCTCCCATTTAAAAAAACCTGGAAAGATTATCATATTACTATTAAAACTATACAAGATTCCTCGGATCTCTTTCACCCTCTTCTCTACTAAAATTGAAAGTGATGAATAAAGAACTTAATTTTCTTATTCCTATAGTCCAAGAACCCTGAAAAGGACGTATAGCACGATATATATGACGCAACTCCTCTACCTTACTCCATAAACCTCATGTATATTTTATTATAAATAATATGCTTAAAATTTGTCAAACGCATCAATTCAAAAACTTGGAAAAGTTCTGAAAATACTATTGAAACTAGACCATCTCCAACGATTCTTACATCCTCTTCTTGGGTTAAAATTAAAAATAAGGAGAAAAATAACCTAATTTTTGAATTCCTCCAAAAACCTTGAAAAGGACATACAACGCTATATATAGGAGACATCCCCTCTAATCTTCCCCCCCACCTCTTTCGCTTCTTTTACTTACTTTATTTAAATAATCGAAAAAAGTATTTGATAATTAACAAAACTACAATTCTCTCTTTTTAAATCACACCGAACAAAATATATATTTTCCACCAACGAAATACGTGAAATAAAATTGAAATGTGGACGATATAGAAATTTTATACAAGTAATAAGTAGAATACGACGTAATCATGCATTGCATCCGGCATATAGAAATATAACTACAGGACAGTGCCAATTGCGATTGCAGGGAAACAGGAGATATGCAATGAGATATTTTAGATTGTAGGTTGAAATCAAATTATAACGTTCAACTTTTTAGAAAAATTAAATCACATGCAGAATTGCATTAATCTGCAACATTTATTAAGTTCAAATAACATTGATATCGATAGAATTATCTGTCATCATGTTACGGACTGCTCCCAAAAAGGTACAAAAAAAAAAAGAAAAAACGAAAGGGGCAAAAAGAAAGAAAGGAAAAAAAAAAGAGAAAATTATACAAATAAGAGACATTTGTATAAATGAGGGAATAATTGAACAGAACATAAAAGCGGGCCAGTTGGTTGTAACTACTGCCAAAACACACACACACACACACACACAAGTAAAAAATGTCAGGAATGCTCAATCTGTAAATAAAATTAACCCTTTTTGTGGTGTTGTTATTGTTTTTATGAGGTTTAATCATATTTATGTAGTAGAAAGTTGGGAGTCTTTTTTGGTCTAAAGACCTTAAACCTGAAGAAAAGAAAAATTAGAGAGGGTAATTTTTTCACGAATACAATATTTCTGGTTAAATACAATAATTTATGTAATGAAATACTAATATTGTCAAATTTCCACTTTATTTAGTTTCACTGAAACTGTATGACGCGTTTCGCTATACTATAGCTACTTCAGATACAAAATGATATTTGAGTATTAGTGTTGTTACATTTTTATAAATACCCTAAAGTAGATAGGTAATGAAATTAATACTATATGCTAATGAATATTGCTGGGAAATCCATTCTGAATATTAGTTGTATAAATTGAGTAAAGGGGAGTTACCATGGGCCAGACAGGTATCTTTTTGTTCGTTTAAAATGATGCCTGAATTTTTAATTCTATTTATTTCTAAATTTTCTAATAGGTTTCATTTTACGCCTTTGTTTTGTATGTGTAGAATTTTAAATTTATCGTCAAAAAGATGATTTGATTCTATTACATGATTACTGGACGCTGAGTCAGTTTTGTTTTTTAAATAGCTTCTTTTATGTTCTAAAATGAATTTCCATCAAGTAACAGCCACAACAATTCAAAAAAAAAATACAATAATTTATTTATTATTTGTATAAGTACATTTCTGCCAACTTCACAATTTTTATTTCTATTTATTTTAGTACTATTAAAACCATATAAAATTTATCAACCCTCATTCCTGTCGCTCAAAAACTATAGGCTTCATCCCTTTATTCAATATTATATATGTATTTGTGTGCGTGTATATATATACGAGGCTGGTTTGAAAAGTCCGTGCAAAAATAAAAACTTCTTATGTGTTTGGGGTAAATCTTTTTTATTTTTCGACATAGTCTCCTTTGTCCCGCCAGCCATTTCTTCAAATTGGGGAACAATAGTAGTCCGAGGGAGCCAAGTCTGGAGAATAGGGGGGATGTGAAACGAGTTGGAATCCTATTTCCATTAATTTTGCGACCACAACTGCTGAGGTGTGTGCTCGTGCGTTGTCGTGATGGAAAAGGACTTTCTTGTGGGCCAATCGCGGGCGTTTTTCTTGCAACTCGGTTTTCAAACGGTCCAATAACGATGAATAATATTCACCTGTAATAGTTTTACCCTTTTCCAGATAGTCGATGAGGATTATCCCTTGCAAATCCCAAAAGACAGTCGCCATAACCTTTCCGGCCGAAGGAACGGTCTTCACCTTTTTTGGTGCAGATTCCCCCTTGGTAACCCATTGTTTAGATTGTTTTTTGGTCTCAGGAGTATAGTAATGTATCCATGTTTCATCCACAGTGACGAAACGACGCTTAAAGTCCTCCGGATTCTTTTGGAACAGCTGCAAACCATCCTTGCAACACTTCACACGATTCCGTTTTTGGTCAAGCGTGAGCAATCGCGGCACCTATCTTGCGGATAGCTTTCTCATGTCCAAATGTTTATGCAAAATATTATGTACCCGTTCAGTCGAGATGCCCACAGCACTAGCAATCTCACGCACCTTAACTCTTCTGTCATCCATCACCATATCATGGATTTGATCAATGATTTCTGGAGTCGTAACCTCCACAGGCCGTCCAGAATGTTCAGCGTCACTTGTGCGCATATGGCCAGTCCGAAAATTTTGAAACCACTTATAAACTGTTCTAATCGAAGGTGCAGAGTCACCAAGCTTCTCTTTAGTCTCCTGAGGCGTTTTGCCTTTCATAAAGTAATATTTAATCACCACACGAAATTCTTTTTCGTCCATTTCTTGAAAATCACTCGACTTCCTTGATTCACACGAATGCCAAACACAAAGAAATAGACCAATATGGCTGAAACTTGGTGTGCGTTCATTCAAGAGATGCTACTAACTAAACATGACCTCGATACGCGCCGGTGGTGCCATCTCTCGGACTTTGCAAGGACTTTTCAAACCAGCCTCGTATATATATATATATATATATATATATATATATATATATATATGTATATGTATACATATATATATATATATATATATATATATATATATATATATGTGTGTATATATATATATATATATATATATATATATATATATATATATATATATATATATATATGTGTATATATATATATATATATATATATATATATATATATATATATATATATATATATATATATATATATGTATATATATATATATATATATATATATATATATATATATATATACATACATACATACATACATACATACATACATACATACATACATACATACATACATACAGACACACACACTAAATTTGAGATTGTTATCTGATTTCCTTCGAGAGTTATCGTGCCAACAGACAGACCGATGGACATGATTGACTATGTTTTTCGTGCTCTAGAACCCCTAAAACGGAAAGTAAAAACTAATGTTTCGATTTATTGGCTAAAAAGACCTGTAACCAGACGAATGCGAAGTCACTCTTTTACCTCCCTTTTGCATCCCTTGAAAACCTTATATGTTTTATTATAAATGATTATGTTTAAAATTTGCCCAATCTGCCATCCAAAAGAATCTGGAAACATTCTCATAATACTATTGAAATTATACACTATATATATATATATATATATATATATATATATATATATATATATATATATATATATATATATGTATGTATGCAGAAACCCTTCTAACCCCCACACGCTACCCCATAGCCCTTTTTATATTTTACTATAAATAATATTATATTTATATTATAATTATTTATATTATATATATATATATATATATATATATATATATATATATATATATATATATATATATATATATATATATACATACACCAAGATTAAAATTGATATTTTATTTCGTTCGAGAATTATCGTGCCAACAGACCAACGGAAATGAGCGGCTATATTTTTCGTGATCTAGGAACCCTCAAACTTGAAAAATAATCCAAAATCTCGGATTGTATTTTTTTGACGAATACAATACTTTCCTTTGGCAAGGAAAGTAAAAATGTTAACATTTTTTTATTGAGTATATGTAAATTTGGCAACATTGATTACCCTAAATAAGGGTATAGGTAGAGCTTTAGCTCTACAGCATTTGAGTCCAGGGTATTGAAGCCTTCTTCTCACCGTTCAAGCAGAAGTTTTCTTTCCATTCTCTCCAGACAAATCAGCACATAGCTCAGAAACCGTCTCTTTGCGATGTTCCAAAAAAGCATGTATCAACTGCTTCTCCTGCATTTGTAATCAGTCTTTTCGTTTGTGGGCTTTTTTTAAAAAACCATTTATAGTATATCTCGCCGTACTATGTAGACTTTTCATTATTTTTGCAGTGTCTGATTTATTGTTCCTCTTTCAAAAAGAAACCGTACTTTTATAGGTGTTCCTAAATCCAATTTAGCCTTTTTGGCATTTTATAAAAGTACACTAAACCATTAAAATTAAGAGATTATTAAAGATGTTGTAACATTCATTTTTTCCTGGATTTTAAGACCATGCAATGTTACTGATTCTTCACTTCAAATTGTATTTATTTTTTATTTTAAAATATCGACCGGTATATTAAACAAAAGTTTCAGGACATTCAGTATATACTGTGTGGTGCGGGTTGCTGATCGAACCTACCGCCAGGCCGCGATTGGCGAAATGTTTGACCCGGAGTTTTGATTGGAGCGTCCGGATATTACCGGTAAAAATCGCACGATTATTTAAGGGCCTGAGAAACTACCAGTAAGGGCTTTTTTCGATCGAGCCGCAGACCAGGCAGTACCGTCTAGCCGAGAGGCTATTTTCCATCTAGCCGAAGTAGGCTAATTTTCTTCAGAAGCCGCTAAGTAAAAGTGCCAGTTTCGACAATAAAAGCTGTAGTGAGCTTTCTAAGTGTTAAGAAAAAGTGTGAAATCGCACGAAGTCCATCACAGCAGGACTGAAAAAGAGTAAGTCAACAAAACTCCCTCCAATAGACTTATTGAAGAGCAGTGCATTAACAGCAATGTATAACAGAAAAAAAAAAGTGAAGTGTAAAACACGATGTCTCGCCTTCGGGGGGTTGTAAAAGTTTAAAGTTTAAAAGTAACAACTACTATTTAGGCTAGAATTTTTTGGTATAACTGTAAAGGTTGGAACTTTTTATTTTCATTTTAAAAACATGAATAAATTCTTTTTTTGTTGATTAAAGCTAGTGTCTCACTGAATATTTATTTTTCTTTTCAGGATCAGTTGTGCTAGGCTAATTTCTTTTTAGTAATATCCATAAAACACTTCAGTTTTTTCTCATTTTTCTTAGCTGAAGTTAAACCGTTTCTATTTTAAAATGAGTGGTGCCCAAAAAAAAGTCGTACAACTGAGGTTTCTTTAAAAATAGAATTGAATTCCAAAAAGACGTACAAAAATTATCTCTTACCCATATCTCTCTACCAAGGAAAACTGAGCTAGTATTTCTTTAATTTCTTTAGTTCTTTTAAAAAAAACAGGTCTCACTCAATTCATTATCAGAAATTAAAGCGGGGCTGCAAGAAAATTGTGCTCAAGCTTGGGGCGTCCAGTATTTAAAAATGTTACAAAATGACGCAGTCTACATGGGGCGAAAAATAAAGCAAAATTAGCACACCTTACAAAACTGCGCTCAAGCGTGGGACAAACAACTTCTCACAGGGTACGGAAAAAGATGCCTCAAACTGAGGACAGTTTAGCATGTCATAAAAGGACGTCACATAAAAATAGCGCTGTCAACGCGGGGCTTTTGGAATTTTATTTTTTAAAAAAAGGGTTCAGTGTACTAGCTTTCGAACAAAATAAAAGCTCTAACTTTGCAGATATTTTATTTCATAATATTTATTAAACGAAACTACACTATAGCAGTAAGACAAAAGCAGGGAATTTGTAGAATTTTTTTATTTCAATTTATCTGATATAGATATTAGAATTTTGTTGTTGACTCTAAGATAAGAGATTCCTACTTTTTTCTTAAAAGCTGGCTTTATAGTTCAGATTGGCAGATGTGTTGGTCGACTTTAATTTTGCATTGTTGATTTATTTTGCGGATAACCGAACAAAAAACTGTTCTTTTTTCTCACCTATATTTTGCATGAATATTAAAAATACTTTGCTGATATACGAAACGATATTTAGAGATTTTTTTATAGGAAATTCTTAAGATATCTTAATAAAAGGATTTTAATACGAGGCAATACTTAGAAATTTTTTGAAATTGTTGAAGATTTTTTTTAAAGTTTGGTAAAGAAGTTTACATATTTTAAGTGCCTTTACAGATTTTGTTATTTTTGTTGACTATTGGGAGCACAGGAGAAATATTTTCACGGCTTTTTAAACAATTCTTTTAAATTTTATAGTATTCATTTATCATGGAAGCCTTCAATTTTAAAGTCAATCACCTATTGGAATATGAATTAGACTATGAACTAAAAATCCGTCGTACTTTCTCAGAACGTCCGGTCGCAGATAAAAGAAAGATTCTAACGAGGATCTTAAGTAAAGAAATTAATGAGCCGGGAAAAAAAAAAAAAAAAAAAAAAACGATAAAAATAGGGGATGACACCCTGTCTTTTAAAGAAGAAACGGCTGGTATCGAAAAGAGTTTAAATTCAATCCAAAACTTAATCGATAGTTATGACGGTGATCCAAATGATTCACTTGTACACCGGGTTAAATCACGTTTATCGCATGTAGCGGGTCGCGTACAAAGAATTCCCATGCCGGATGACGAAGAGGAAGCGTCGAAGTTTTCCAAATATGTTCAAGAAACAATAGCTACGTGTGTACTCATGGAAGCAAATCTTGCCGAAAAGATAGCTCCTGGCCATGAGTTACCACAGCTGCCTATTACAACCCCAGTCATAAACGTACCAGCTCCAATCGTGAATTGCGCAGCCAGAAATATTCCTGTCAGCGAATGGCAATTGAAATTTAATGGAGACTCAAAGAGACTCTATCCTTTTTTGGAGAGGCTGACTGAAATAGCTCAAGCTAGGAAAGTATCGGAAGATGAACTTTTCAGCTCTGCTGTTGAATTTTTCACTGGCGATGCCTTCATTTGGTATAGAAGCATAAAATCAAGTGTCAACGACTGGCATTCCTTGGTAGATAGGCTAAAGAAGGACTTCTTGCACTGTGACGATGATGAAGAATTGTGGTCAGAAATAAAGAGGAGGCGACAAAAGAAGGATGAGTCCACTGTGATTTTTATTGCCCACATGGAATCTTTATTTGGTAGGTTATCCATCAAGCCTTTGGAATGTACCAAAGTTAAATTTATACGTAGGAATATTCTGCCTAGTTTCGTCAATCGGTTAGCTCTACTAGATATAAACTCGGTAGCCGAACTCGCCGGGTTATGTAGAAAACTTGAAGAGTCCGATTATTTGTTAGAAAAGAGCAGACCAAAAAGCGAAACTAATATACATCAGGTAAGGTATAATCCAAATGGCCGAAGTGGAGTCTCGACAAATAAAGTTGGGAATGTAAATCGGAACCCTAGAAGTAACCAGAAAACGGGTAAAGGAAAAGATAATGACTCTAAAATTAGCGACACTGCAGCTAAAGTGAACGACAAGCCGGTTTCACCTAAGGCAATTTTCACGTGTTGGAATTGCACAGGCCCGAATCACACTTACCAAAATTGTACAGCACCAAAGAGGGTATTTTGTTTCAAATGTGGAACAACAGGTGTGAGACTAACATCATGCCCCAAATGTACAAAAAACGAGTAAGGACGGTATATTACCGAGGCGGATATCCTAAGTCCAACAAAAAAGCCTCTAATCATTCGGCTAAGTCACAAGCTCATGTTCGCAGTAAAGCCCCTAATCCAAAACGTTCTAGAAACACGGACGAACAAAAATATTCCAGTAGATCGGATTGGACTAAATGGTTACAAAAAGTTTCTGATTTTTTTAAGTCTAATAAAAATTATCCTTCTCAAGTTAAAACTCCTGCTTCTCCAAATGGTCACATGTCTCCTTTATTCGTGCATAAATATTTAGATAACAGACCGCATATCAAGATAAATCTATTAGGTGTCCATTTTTCGGCTTTATTTGACTCTGGTGCAAATGCCTCCGTTGTAGGTCAGAATGGTATTAAGATTTTAAGTCGTTTAAGTATAAAAATATGCCACGTCAAAAATAGAAGTGTTACCACTGCAGATGGCAGCCGTCTAAAAGTTTTAGGTACGGTTGAGTTGCCGCTAGTCTGCAATGGTCATTGTTTAGTAATTTCTGCTTTAGTAGTACCTTCTCTATCACATACTTTGGTTTTAGGATGTGATTTTGCACAAAAATTCGGAATTCTAGTAAACTTTAAAAATAATTCGTGGTATCCACAGTCCCTAGAAGTCAATTCTCAAACAAGTTTTAAAGATAGTTATTCAGAAAGTTCCTTAGAAAACCTTTTCTCGCGTCTATGTACCTTAGATGATCTCTCGCGGACGGAACGCTTAAAAGCAGAAAAAGTAATAAGCTCTTTCAATGAAATAAGTAGCAAAGATAGGTTAGGCCGAACGAATAAAATCAAGATGTCTATAGATACGGCTGATGCCAGTCCTGTAAAGACAAGGCCCTTCGCCATGTCTCCTTATATGTCAAAAGTATTAAATAAAGAGTTAGACGAAATGTTGAAACTCGGAGTGATTGAAGAATCAAACAGTCCTTGGTGTTCTCCAATCTTATTGGTGAAAAAGGCCGATGGACAGTATCGTCTGTGCTTTGACGGAAGAAAGCTCAACGAGGTCAGCAAATTTGATAACTACCCATTACCGAACATCGACAGAATTTTGACATCACTCAGGAATGCTAAGTATGTATCTTCGATAGACCTTAGAAAGGCTTTCTGGCAAATTCCTTTAGACAAATTCTCTAAAGAAAAGACCGCTTTTGCAGTAGTAGGCCGAGGTCTATTTCAGTTCGTCACTATGCCGTTTGGTCTTAAGAACGCTGCTCAAACTCAGCAACGTTTAGTGGACGCCATATTTGGTCCGAAATATGAGCCACATATTTTTACCTATCTTGATGATATTTTAGTAACATCGGAAGACTTCGAATCGCATATTCGCTTACTTAAGGAAGTAAAAGATAAATTGAAAGAGGCCGGACTGACGATAAATTTGAGCAAATGTGATTTTTTCAAAACTTCTCTAAAGTTTTTAGGCTATATTGTAGGCTCAAATTCCTTGCGTACCGATCCGGATAAAGTAGCAAGCATGGTTAATTATGCGAGACCTACTAATACTACAGAAGTTAAGCGCTTCGTAGGAATGTGTTCATGGTACAGACGTTTTATTGAGAATTTTTCTACCTTGTTGTCACCTATTAATGATCTTTTGAAAGGACGGAAAAAGGGACAATCGATAGATTGGACAAAGGCAGCCGAAGAATCTTTTATAAAGATTAAAGAGCTATTGGTTTCAGCTCCCATTTTATCCCAACCAGATTTTTCCCAACAGTTTTATATTTCTAGTGATGCTTCTAATACCGGTTTAGGGGGCGTCCTAGCACAGAAAATCAATGGTGAGGAAAGAGTGATAGCGTATGCCAGTAGAACTTTATCAAAGGCTGAACGTAACTATTCGGTTGTTGAAAAAGAATGTTTAGCAGTACTCTTTAACATCGAAAAGTTTCGACCTTACATAGAAGGTGTTCCTTTCACGGTCATAACAGATCATTATAGTTTATTGTGGCTTAATTCTATTAAAATCATAGTGGCCAAAAATGCGTTTTGATATCTTAAAGTTTGTGAGGACTTGTGAAGTATGTGGAGCGCAGAAATCTCCAAATACACTACCTATGGGACTGATGGGAAAAGAGAAAACGGTTAATTACCCTTTTCAAGTCATAGCAGCTGATCTAGTAGGCCCATTCCCACGTTCAAAAAAGGGAAATAAATGGCTTCTCGTGGTTTCTTGCTGGTTTACAAAGTATACCGTGTTATTTCCTTTGAAAAGCTCTAAAGCCGAATGCTTTTTGAAAATTTTAGAAAACGATATTTTTCTAATCCACGGAGTTTCATCGCTTTCGATATGCGATAACGGTACTCAGTTTACTTCTGAGTGTCTTAAGAGCTTAAGCGAGACATATAGTTTTAACATACGTTTCAATCCCGTGTGCCCTCTACAATATAATTTCGTTCAAAATAATATTCGTTGATTCACGTGATAATTCGGGATAAAGGAATTTCAAAGATTCAAACACGAAGTAACCGGGTTTACACCGTCTTTCTTGGTTTACGGCAGACATATACCTTTATCTGGATCATATTATATAAAAAACTTAGATTTGGATGTCAATGTTGACAGCGAAATAATTCCGGGTAACAGGGGTGCGTACGCCGAAAATTTAAAGGGTTTAAAAGATATTTTTACCGACGTGCGTAGTAGGATACATAAAGCTTATGAACGGAACAGCAAGTCCTACAACCTTAGAAAAAGGGATTTTGCCTTTAATATAGGTGATCACGTTTGGCGAAAAAATAAAATTCTTTCCAGTGCAGCAGATAAATTCACATCTAAGTTGGTACCTAAGTATGTGCATTGCGTGATTAGAGAAAAGATTTCAGATTTAGTTTATGGTTTAGTTAATTTAGATGGGACTAAAATAGGACGATGGCATATTAAAGACTTAAAACCATTCAATGAACCTAACCCTAATGAAAGTTTGTCAGAAGAAGAATAATTTATATTTACACTATCTTAATTGCTTTAGTTTATTTTTTTTTGATGTTGCTCTGTAGAGGTGACGACCTCGTCTTTTTTGACTGTTATAAAAGTTGAGCTGGGGATAGCTTACTTTTATAGTTTTTGCTAAGGTTTTGGGTATTGGCCATATCCCAAACCTAGGTTGATTGTAGTTGATGTTTAGCATCGACTCAGCTGTTGCGAGCTTGCGAAAGAGTCACACTCAGGATATATCATAAGACTGGTATGTTGGTGGTCGCGGGATTTGATTTGCTTATGACCCCAAATAATATCCAGTTCTTGACACTTGGAAGCGAAATTTTGATTAGAGGCAATCCAAGGTGATCTTGAGTTAGGACAAGCGCAGGATGAAGCTCGTGTTGTATGATGTAGAGTCAAAATGTAATAAGAGCAATTTCAAAGTTTGCTACCCGAGAGGGTGTATTTTTATTACCTTAGTGGTATATTTTGGGTGCAATTAAGAGTAAATTGATTTTGGTTTATCCAGTAAGTCTAAGACTTGGATTATTTTGATTTAGATCTTCTTCTGAATTGACAAACTAAGGGTATTTTCTATTTTTTTCAGAGCCGTTTAAACGTTACCTTTGAGTCACAAATTTTTTTTAAAATTTTTTTTGCATAGGCTCATAGGCGTCTGATGAGTTTTTTCGGTTTACTATCAGATTGATAGAAAATTGAAGTTCTGCAGGAGAACTAAAGGCTGATCATTTACAGGAGATGAGAGCAGAGTAAGACAGTCGTTTCACAAAGAAATGATCAAAATCTAATACCGAGATGAGAACCTTGTCAAGAGAGGCTAAGCGCAGTGAAGGAAGATTCCTAACCGAATTTTTAGATTTCCAAGAGGTAATCTAGAAGTTTGGGCTGACAGAAAACGGTTATGCCTGATACCTGTAGCAGTTTCTTCTAGAGGCTATTGTTTAGGGAGACGATTAACACCATGATCGAATATTTTAGCTGTCAACGATGTTTTCTTCTTGTTTCTGATTAAGCTGGGAAAGCTCTTGTCGTCTTCAAAAGTTTTGTTGCGTTGCCACCGAAAAATTGAGCAATTTTTGTTTCATGTAGCCTTTTTAGGCTCATTTTCGTTTTTTAAAATTTCGTTAGAAGCTTAGTTAAGTCAACCTTGTAAACCTTTTAGGTTGTATCCCATGAGTTATCTGTTTTTTACAGGCTGTGATGCACCGGGTGCTAACAGATGCCGTTACGACGTTTGGCAGGGAGTTAGTCTTCCTGAGGAACAGACTGATTGGAAGGGTAGTCTATGGGGGGGTGAACGTTTGACCTTTGGGACCTTTAAAGGTTTTGTTACCCGATGGTTATTTCTATTTGAACCAAAGGAGAGCCTAACTACTGTAGTCGACCTCAGCTCCAATTAGCCTATTAGTGGTGACAGGCTGTTGGCAGTAGAGTATTTCGGAACACCCTATTGATTAATTTTTTTGACTTATGGTGGTGTGGTAGACACCGTTTTAGTTTAGTGGATGCTATAATCTACTCCCTTTTGTTGGTGGACTCCAGGGTCACCAATTCTGTATTTTTTTGTCTCCACCTTTCAGTATATCGTGGTGAAGTGTTTGTCTCCTGTTATGTGGGATGGATTGAATGTTTTTCGTTGTTGTTCTAGGGTGAGACCAGTACACGAGGGTTCTTCATGCAACTTGAAGAGGCGCAATGCTGGTTAAGTTTTATTTCTCTGGGTAGCCACCCTGAAGAATGACGGAGAGCGTTTTTTTTTTGCTCATGTTTCTAGGCAGATTTGTCACTTTGGTGCGATGTGCCGAAGATTTGATTAGCTTTGCTAAGAGCTTTCACCAAGCTCAGTATGGAGTAATCATCACCTAGAGTTAGGGATTTGAACTCCTGTATATATTTCTGTATATATTACTGTACATATTTCTGTATATATTTCGGTGTATGTTGGTTGCCTGAGGGCATGTGCTCAAAACGCGAGATTTTGAGTCGTTTTGCTTATGGACTCCTATATAGGATTATGACTTTAGGGAGGTCCTATTTCGAGACTTGCTGTCTCATATAGTTATGTTGGGAATGTTTCCTAGAATGTTAGTTGCGCGCGGACTAATCATTCTGTTCTTAGTGAACATTGCTTTTTGAAGCAGGATCATTCAGTTTAGTGAATTTTAGCTTTTATAGCTATTCACGGTGTTTAGAGTGAATTTTAGCTTTTATAGCTATTCACTGTGTTAAGAGTGAATTTTAGCTTTTGTAGCTATTCACTGCGCTTATAGTGATTTAGTTAGCTTTTATAGCTGCTCACTATGTTCATGGCGAGTTTGTTCTTTTAGAACGCAGACTTTGTGTAGTCGAGGACTATTTACAGAGTGTTTTCTTGGCGAGGAGCCGAGTTTTTTTGGCGATACCAGAGTGTTTTGTTGGCGATGAGCTGACGTGTTTTCTGGCGATCAACCAGAGCGTTTTCCCTAGCGATTTTAGCATGTCTAGATGTCTTAGGACGTCGACATTGCGATATGGAGTGCGATTATTTTCTGAGTGCGACTAGTAGTGATACTAGATTTAGAATGTTCTCTTAGCGATGAGCTAGAGCATGGATAGCGATTTTTCCCGAGCGTTTGTCTGGATATTTATCCAGATATTTTTTTTTTTGGCCTAGTGCTAAATGGTCTGACAAGACTTTTTCTTTTTAGTGTAAGTGTTTGCACTAGAATCATTTTTTTATTTTTTTTCTTTATTTAAGAATTTTATAAATTTCTTTTGCTGAAAAAAAAAAATTTTCAGACAATCCTTAAAAGATTTTAAGGGGGGGTGTTCATATTTTATTTCAGTTCATTTTTTTTTGATTTAGACAAGAGTCTGGACAGTTATTTTTTTGTTTTGGTAACAATAACAGAGCTGATTCTTTTATATAAGAAGACCGCGATTGTTACTTTGAACAGGTATTTCTTATGTTCATGCAAGGATTTTTATTTGCTTTTTGATGTACTTAACCTTAGTGCTTAATTAAGTTAAGTCTAGTTATAAGATTCTTGTGTACATGCAAAAATTTTCATTTGGTTGTCATTGTACTTAATATTAGTGCTTAATAGAATTAAGTCTAGTAGTAAGGACCGAAGTTTGTAATTTTGTTTTAAGTTCTGACCTTAGTATTAAGTGATAGTGTACCACTTTGTACCTTTTCATCAGTAGCCTTAGTTTAATAGACTAGTGTAGTCTATTTCTTTTTGGAAGGGGGTAAATGTAACATTCATTTTTTCCTGGATTTTAAGACCATGCAATGTTACTGATTCTTCACTTCAAATTGTATTTATTTTTATTTTAAAATATCGACCGGTATATTAAACAAAAGTTTCAGGACATTCAGTATATACTGTGTGGTGCGGGTTGCTGATCGAACCTACCGCCAGGCCGCGATTGGCGAAATGTTTGACCCGGAGTTTTGATTGGAGCGTCCGGATATTACCGGTAAAAATCGCACGATTATTTAAGGGCCTGAGAAACTACCAGTAAGGGCTTTTTTCGATCGAGCCGCAGACCAGGCAGTACCGTCTAGCCGAGAGGCTATTTTCCATCTAGCCGAAGTAGGCTAATTTTCTTCAGAAGCTGCTAAGTAAAAGTGCCAGTTTCGACAATAAAAGCTGTAGTGAGCTTTCTAAGTGTTAAGAAAAAGTGTGAAATCGCACGAAGTCCATCACAGCAGGACTGAAAAAGAGTAAGTCAACAAAACTCCCTCCAATAGACTTATTGAAGAGCAGTGCATTAACAGCAATGTATAACAGACAAAAAAAAGTGAAGTGTAAAACACGATGTCTCGCCTTCGGGGGGTTGTAAAAGTTTAAAGTTTAAAAGTAACAACTACTATTTAGGCTAGAATTTTTTGGTATAACTGTAAAGGTTGGAACTTTTTATTTTCATTTTAAAAACATGAATAAATTCTTTTTTTGTTGATTAAAGCTAGTGTCTCACTGAATATTTATTTTTCTTTTCAGGATCAGTTGTGCTAGGCTAATTTCTTTTTAGTAATATCCATAAAACACTTCAGTTTTTTCTCATTTTTCTTAGCTGAAGTTAAACCGTTTCTATTTTAAAATGAGTGGTGCCCAAAAAAAAGTCGTACAACTGAGGTTTCTTTAAAAATAGAATTGAATTCCAAAAAGACGTACAAAAATTATCTCTTACCCATATCTCTCTACCAAGGAAAACTGAGCTAGTATTTCTTTAATTTCTTTAGTTCTTTTAAAAACAGGTCTCACTCAATTCATTATCAGAAATTAAAGCGGGGCTGCAAGAAAATTGTGCTCAAGCTTGGGGCGTCCAGTATTTAAAAATGTTACAAAATGACGCAGTCTACATGGGGCGAAAAATAAAGCAAAATTAGCACACCTTACAAAACTGCGCTCAAGCGTGGGACAAACAACTTCTCACAGGGTACGGAAAAAGATGCCTCAAACTGAGGACAGTTTAGCATGTCATAAAGTGAACGTCACAATGTGTACACTACAAGGTCTCGAAATAAACTAAATAATTATAAGACTAAAACAGGCCAGCCATTGTTACATTCCAAGATTTCGTTCTTTGGTTTTTTTTCAGTGTTACTTTTTTCATGTGCCAATTCAGAGAAATAAACACCTACGGTGAGAAATATTAAATATTTAGTTTCTAAGAACTCTACGGGGTGGTAAATGCTTTTGGCCTTCGTTTAATTAATATATCTAAACATATATATCCTTGAATCACTAGCAATTGCAGAAAAATTATTCGAAATGGCATATTACATAAATAAATGAGAAAAGGACCCCGCACAGGTGGAAAACCGGTTTCGGTTAAATTTCCCTAATTTTTTATATGTTGTTTTACTTAACGAGCTGATCAAAAGTCTCCATGGGCTCGAGTCCCAACCCCTATTCACCCGCTATAGGGATGGAAAGCGCTCTAGCAAATCAAAACAACTATACGCATACAAAAATATTTCTATGTCTCAGCAGGTTAAAAAACATCATTCCAAGGACCCCTAACGTAAGGATTACAAATTGCTTACACAGCTACAAATCTGTATATTTATACCAAAAAACTATTCGGATACTCAGGTTCAGAGCTTCTTGAAAAATGGTGTAGCAACAACTATGAGCCACCTACGCAACGGTATCTTGGATTCAAAAAAATTATTTTGACACTCAAATGGGCATAGCATCCTAAAAGGTATTGTAGCAATAACTATGAGCCACCCCCTGAAGCTTTTCAACCCCTTACGGGGGATGAAAGTCATTGTCACTGCTACATAATGGTATTTTGGATTCAAAAATATTATTTGGGCACTCTGATGGTTATACCATTCTAAGGAAATGACGAAGCAATTAATATGAGCCACCTCCTGACACCTTTCCACCCTTTACGAGAGGTAAAAATCATACCCACTGCTATACCACGCAAACTGGTGTTCCCATATCGTTTTTTTTCTCACCCATATTTACAACTTTTTTTGCTCTTTATAACGATACTGCAGTAAAAAAATTACAAATTCCAAGAAGTAATGTATTAATTAAAAAGGCACCGAAGTATTTCCGCATTAAAAACAAATATTATCATTATCAACTTTAATAAATCTTACAGTTTAGATATCTTCCTTCTATTTCCTAGCTTTTTTTTGCATTCCCTAATGGTTCGGAAAATTCCATAAGTTATTATGACATAGCATAGTATATACCATATTTAAAACATACTTTAATTCGATCTTTACGAGCAGCTTGCCTTAGTGTATACCATGTGGAGGTAGCATAGTCGGACTTATATTCCTTTTGATACCCGTCAGTACATCAGTTATGTCAAAATAAAGTTGTGCTGTTTATGTTTTTAGTCTGCATGCGCCTGTCCTAATTTTAAATTGAGATTACATTATTCATCTGTAATGTCGACTATCATGTCATTATCATTAATAAACCCCTGTGACCAGCACCTAGTATATAGTGAAGTAAAGCTTGACTTGGATACTTTACTCTTTATTGGTTACTGAGCCATTTAAGCGACTTTCAGTCCCAGTAAGTGTTGAGAAATCATTAGATGCAGTTTATAATAACTGCTTAAGCATTCTTTTGTTAATTTACTTATATAAGTAATTTTTTGTAACGAATATACCATCGTACAGCAGCTTAAGTGACTGCTACCTGCCGTGAGGGTTGAAAAAACGTGTCTCATATTTACAACTGCTATACCCTTCTGAGAGTCCAATACTTTTTTTGGAAACCAAGATACCGTTTTGTATGTAGCAGTGAAAATGACTTTCATCCCCGTAAGGGATGAAAAGGCGTCAGGGCGTGGCTCATAGTTACTGCTACAATGCCTTGCCCATCTGAGTGTCCAAATAATTTTTTTGAATCCAAGATACCGTTGTATGGCAGTGAGAATAGCTTTTACCCCCTATTAAATTTAATTAAAATTAATTAAAAATCTTCAGTGGGTGGCTCATAGATGTTGCTACACCATTTTTTAGGAAGCTCTTCTGACTTAAGTGTCCGAATAATTTTTTTGGTATAAATATTAGATTTGTAGTTGTGTAAGCGATTTGCAATCCCTACGTTAGGGTTTGAATAGGGCGAAAAGGTGTCTAAATTTAGGTAATATCCTTGGAATGGTTTTTTACCCTGCTTAGACATAGAAATATTTTTGTATGCGTGTAGTTGTTTTGATTTGATGGAGCGCTTTCCATCCCTATAGAGGGTGAATAGGGGTTGAAGGGTGGGTTTTTTGAGTTCGGGTTCATGGAGACGTTTGATCAGCTCGATCAGTAGCACAACATATCAAAAATTGGTGATTTAACCGAAACCGGTCTTCCACCTGTGGGGTGCGGGATCCTTTACTTTTAATGTTTTTCAATATTTTACATATACATTCTTTGAGGGTAAGCAATGTTGCTTACTTCACATATACTAAATAATAATTTTTTTATCATTTTATTATCATTTTACGTACCAAAAATTATACAAAAATTCACGATTTAAAAATAACGAATACACTTATATTTTACAGTTCAAAACATTACTGTATGAAAATTTTTAAAAATCATTACAGTCAATAAAATCAACAACACACAGTCACAACTGAAAAATTATTTAAAGAGTAAATGTAAAAGACGTTATTTTTGTTCGAAATCAGACAAAAAATAGAAATTAAATTATTTTTCTTATTATTAAACATTTAGAAAAGTCACGTGACATCAGAGGTTCAAAAATGTCTGACGCAATCACCTTGTCAGTCTGGCCATAGTGTTATAGGGTCTTTTCTATATCTCATATTTTTCAATTGATTTGATTAAAAAGTTTATATATATATATATATATATATATATATATATATATATATATATATATATATATATATATATATATATATATATATATATATATATATATATATATATATATATATATATATATATATATATAAATAATACACTCACATCAAAACAGAGCTCAGAACCGAATTCAAAAACAGACTGACGAAACTTTTACGAACAAAACTCAGCTTAACAACAACACGTTTACTATACCTATACTCACATATTCATTTGGTATCATCAAATGGTCACAAACAGACATAGAAAATATTCACATCCTTATACGTTCTCAATTCACCAAATACAGGAAATTACAACCCAACGCATGCAAAGAAAGACTTACCATCAAGAGGGAGGCAGGAGGAAGAGGAATCATAGACATCAGATCACTACACATAAAACAAATACAAGCACTTAGGAAATTCTTTCACAGCAAGCAAACCAGCCTCCATACAGCGATAGTGAAAGCAGACAAAAACTACACACCTCTCGACTTATCCCGGGCAGACCACTCAGCAGGCACACATAGTCACGCCCAATTACAATAGGAAAAGATGAAAACGTGGTCAGAGAAAACATTCCACGGAAAACACAGATACCACATAGAACAAGAATACGTAAATAAAAAAACAATGATACACCTGTTTACAGGATGGGCAGCTATTCCCTGAAACAGAAGGCTTCTTACTTGCCATCCAGGATAAAGTCATATTAACCAGAAACTACCAAAAGCATATCATCAAAGACCCAACTATTACAGAAGACAGATGCAGGAAATTCACCAGAAAGAAACGATCGAACACATAACAAGCGGATGTAAAATATTAGCCGAAACGGAATACACAGCCAGACATGACTCAGCTGCCAAAGTAGTTCACCAAGCACTAACCACAACATCCATACTTGAAAATAAAGATTACAAGCTCTACTGGGACATCAGCATCCATACAGATAAAACAGTCTCCGCCAATAGACCCGATATTACTTTTCAGTGCAAAAAAGGAAAAGTCACCTATCTAATTGACATAGCTGTCACACACAAAGATTCAAACGAAATACACAGAAAAAATTTCCAAATACACAGACCTTGCAACGGAAATAAAAAGGCTATGAAAACAAGAAAAAAAATCATTGTCACTCATTATATCAGCCACAGGCCTTACACCAACAACATTCACACCACACTTAGTACAATTAGGACTCAACACAAACATACACAGAAACATTCAGAAGTCAGTGATTTTGGAAACGTTGTCAGGTCATTCCTTAATACATAATGGAATAGCGTTGGTGCTGACTTGGCTTTGGCCCGTCAGCCAAATATGGAACCACATTGACCAAATGTGAGAACGAAGAACTTTTTGTAATAATAATAATAATAATAATTTGTTTTCTAAACCCTGCATTTCACCACTCACTTTCTTTGAGTTCGCTTTCTTCCACGGTGATTTCTTACCCTGTTCGATTCTACAGCCTTTTTCCATGTTATCTTATGTCTGTATTTAAAAATTCCCCCTTTTTATCTTCTTCTTATTTGACACCCCCATTAATTTCGATTTAGTTGTTCCGCACCAAAATCAACTACCCCTATATATATATATATATATATATATATATATATATATATATATATATATATATATATATATATTCCACACACTTGTCGCTCCTGTAGCGCTTTAGGGACTTCCCTACAGCACGTGTGCTAGACTCATAATATATATATATATATATATATATATATATATATATATATATATATATATATATATATATATATATTTATTTGTTTATTTATTTGTAATAGTAACTTTTAGGCCTACCTTCAAAAAACAGCCATTTTATTATTTCTCCATTTTAAAAATTAAAAATAATTTGATGAGTATTAGTTATTCTCTTTTATAATTGTAACATTAAAATACAAATTTTTCTCTGATAAAATATAGAAAATAAACAAATATAGCAAAATAGTTCGTTTATATTAATCAAACTAGCTGTGTATATGTATTATGAAATTATTTGTTCTACTTAATTATACAGAGTATTTTTCTTTTAACCGATTATAATACTTACTAAAAGATAGTACTTCACTAAGTATATCTTACAAGAAATACCCTAAAATTTTACCTAATTCGGCACTAGGCCAACTTATTGTACAAAGTTAGCATTTAAGCGCCATTATGTCTGGTGTATCAATAGTTAGTTACGTGTCTAGTAACTTATAAAATGACGGCTCAGACACACAACGTGTTTTGCAATAATCTATCACTTTCCAAATTTGACGGGTACACCATTGGTCTTAAATTCAGATCAATCACGAAATGTTGACCATATATTTTGTTTGGTAACGCTTTTCTGATCTCTCGGCATATTTAAACCGTATCGAAAAATTTATTTTCCGCACTAGTAGGTGAATGACAATTGTGAATTTAAAAAATTACTAGAAAGTGATTATTTCTGGAATGAGCGCATAAAATAATATTTCTTTTATGAGAAAAAGGAATGTAAATACAACTACTACAAGAAAAAAGTCGTAACAGTAACAGTCCTGGAGTCGAATTAAATAATGGAATGGTTCCAAAATTTTGATGAATTTTGATTCTAGCACGTATCAGGAACATTTTAAGCCATTATAGAAAAAATCCGCTTGACGTTTTTTTTAAAGCAAAAAAACAATTTTTTAATATTTTTACTAATTTAACAAAACATGAATAAATTCCACTGAGGCTAGTTTATATGATTTTCCTCTTAAAACAAACCCGAATTTTCTTTTCCCACCTTATATTAAAAAATTTTTATGTCTGGTGTAAACTTCTACGACAATTTTTTTAATATTGTGCAATCTAATTTTAAAATATTTTAAGAAAATCGCAAAAATATCGCGATAATTTGTCGATACAATTTTTAAATTCGATTGCTTATAGGTTAAATAATATATATATTTTTTTTATGTAAAAGTTTAAATTAGACATTAAACTTTGAAATGAGGAAAAAATTTCTTTTCTTTTTTATGAAAATCAGTTTACAATAAAAGCTACCAAACAAAAAGTAAGCAAAAGCGACATCAAAGTTCGAAGTAAAAATAAGAAAATCACGACTATAATCGGTTGTATTAATATACGTACGTCATTATAATCGTCAAAATAATATTTTTCGTAATATTAATACGAATTTAAGTAAGAGGAACAATAGGGATTCCGCAAAAACCGATCGACCATAGATGCCATATTTATAGTGAGGCAGATAATGGAAAACGCTAAAGAATTTAACAAATCTGCGTATATGTGTTTCGTCGGCATAACTCAAGCCTTTGATAGAGCGCAATTAACTGATATAAAATTATTACAGGAAAAGCAGACAAACCAGAAGCTAATAAAAATCATACATGACAACACAGAATGTAAAACAAATATAAAGTAAGACATCTACTGCGCAAAGAAGTAAAAATAAACGCCGGAATAACACAAGGCGATTCACTCAGGACAGAATAGTGGAGAATCTTCCAAAAACTAGAGGATACAAAATGGGCAACACACACTTCCACACAATCTGCTACGCCCATGATGCAGTCCTCATTTCCGATTCTGAGGACAACCTTTAGAAGATATTTCATGCCTTCATTTTGAAAGCGAGAAAACTAAACATGATTATCAACACAACCAAGACAAAATGTGTGGTAGCTTCAAAAAGAATCTTTTATTAAGATGCAAGCTGGAGATCCAAGGAAGTATTATTGAACAGGTTAATAATTTTAAATACCTGGGAACATATAATAAGCAATACGGAGGCTTAAATAGGGAAGTAAAACAATAGTCTATGCAATGCTAGCATCACTAATAGCAGGTTGTTTGACGGATATAGTATAATAATACCTCACAGTGCAAAGTAAAATAAGAATATACAAGACAACAGTGAGACCGATCCTCACATATGCTGTAGAAACAAGAGCTGACAGATGTAAAACAGCACAAATGATGAGGACAACAGAAATGGAGGTGATTAGGGACATACATGGAAAAACTATCCACGGCAGAATCCGCAACAAAGATCTACAAGAACTAAGTAAGATTCAAGAAATATCCAAATGAACCAGAACTAGAAGAAAACAATGAAATAAACACGTAGATCGGATGGACGATAACAGACTGGTAAAAAGGGCCAAACTCAATAAACTCTGCGGTATAAGAACTAAAGGTGGAAGAAATGCTGGACGTCCACATCGGAAGAGGCCTAATGGGGCTAAAACAGGCAGTATGACTAGTTATATGACACACCATATAAGAAAGAAGAATAAAAATTTTTAAATAATAAATAGTATCTTTCGAAAAATAAAACCAGCTGAAAAGTTTTTTCTTGCGTTTACATGTGCAAGCTATTGTACTCATGCCAAGATTTTAATAAATGCGTTGCATATTCAGGATGAATTTTTAACACTTTGTAACGCTCTCAGAGGTTACTAAAGTCACTATGTGCATCCTGTTCTTTGAAGTGTGCCAGTCCTTTATTGGTTTGTGAGCAAAACTCCAATACATGGTAGAAAATTGCGTGTATCTTAGGATCAAATAAACAAATGTTGTATTATTGTATTAATATGGTGTAAGAAACTAAATCAGTATTTATTTAGCTCGCTGGCAGTGCGGGGGTTGATGAGTGGAAGGAGTATTTTTGACTATAGACGATATTATACTTTTTGAACCGATAATGACGTACTTATTATCTTAATACAAACGACTATAATCATGGTTTTCTTATTTTTACTTTGAGCTGAATGAGATGTCGCTTTTAGTAAGGGTTAAACAATATTTAATTTTTTTCCATAGTAGTTTATATCAGACAATAATTTTTCATATAAGCGGGGAAAAACAATTTCGGGTTTGTTTTAATACGAAAATCATATAAACTAGCCTCAGCGGAATTTATTCATTTTTGTGTAAATTAGTAGAAATATTAAAAAATGTTTTTTTGCTTTAAAAATAGCGCCTAGCGGATTTTTTTATATAATGCCTTGAAATGTTTCTAATGCCTGCTAGAAACAAAATCTATCAAAATTTTTGAACCACACCATATTTTTATTTGATTCGGCTCAAGGACGCCGTGAAGAGTGTCAGAGTAAATGACCGATCAAAAATGTTAGCATTAAATATCTTCAAGAGACTTTCTCGTCTTTACTTTAATATAGAACGTATTTAATGAAGTGATTTATTTTAATGAGTACTATATTCTATTAAGTCTCAACTAAAAAAACACGTTTCGTTCACTCACCTTAATAATAGGAGTAAAAACTATTTGGTTTTATAATATGCGACAATAACAAAGACAATCGGTATTTTCAGTTTTAGGTACTTATGAAAGAAATCGGTAATCTAATACTAGAGTGGCAAACCTGGCAACCCTGCTTGCAAATTTTTGAGGGCTAGTCCTGCCCTTCGGCCTTTCATTGGTTTTTTTCAAGCTAGTGGTGCCTTCTGTGTTAAAAATTTAAATTAAGGATTTAGGTAATAGCAATGGGTCAAATGTTTAGAAACAGTGGACAAAACGCATTTTTTCGAACTTATTACAACATGAAGTTGGTCGAGTTTTTCCCAAAATTACTTTCTATATTAAAGGGATAATTTTGATATTATTACAAGAAAACATTGAAGAGGATTTTTTGTAATTGTCGAAGTCTATGACTTATTTATGCAGAGGAGCTTTTATAAATAACAATTGATGGTTCAAACCAACCAAATAACAATCGCTGGCTAGGACTATTTGCCACGACAGATCCAATAAAAAAAATTGAAAAGATCTTATACACGTTTGGTCACATTTTTGGGTTTAAAAATGTCGGCCGACGTTTATGACCAGCTGTGTGACTTTGTGACATGCATTTATTGCACTTTGGCAATTGTCTTTGTCTTAAATATATATAGGAGGGCTATTTCCAATAGATGTCTCACGAAAAGTTTGCTCACGGTGTATTAATATTCTCATCGAACAAATAAAACTTTGAGTACACGATGTCGTTGGATAGATGTGAGTTTAACTAAACATATTTTTTACTTTTAATAACAAAATAAAAGTTAATTTATTTAAACCTAATATTAAGATTTGTTGTTTCTTATTAATAAAAAAATTATGAAATTAGAAATTTTTAAAAAATGTCAATGTTAACGTTGTTAATTGACTAAATGATCATTAACTGCAATCATTTTCAAATTATTTTTTTTTTAAGTCACTTCTTGTTTTTGAAACATAGATGACATTTAATATTATCAAAAAAAGGCAAAAAAGGGCTTCACTAAGGGAACAATTGCCTTTTACAAGAATTGGACAGTACCTCATCGGATTCAGAAACAAAGGCTACAGGTGAAAGTGAATTAGAACAAAATATATTTGCGAAATGAATATTTAGAAAAATAATTCATCGTTTATATTATAAAAAGATTTTATTTTCTGTGTTATTCAAAAATTATCTTAATACGAATTAGTTTACAATTTTAGATTGGGTTAGGTTAATTTTTTTTGTTTGTCCTAAGAGTTGATATATGAAGGAATGACCCGAAATTTAACGAACGTATTATTTTTATTTATACACAACTTTTTTCATATTAATAAAACCATGTTTTATAAAAACAAAAAATTAAACATCTTGTCTAATTTTATTACTTAGAATTTATTTCAGCTCCCTTGGGTTTTAAAAAATCTCATAAAATTTTGTACACATCCAACAATTCTTGTCCATAGGGTAAATTTCTTCTTTTCTGCTTTCTTTGCTAAAGAAAAGTTTTGGATTCGTGAAAGAACCACACTCCGAAATTTTTACTTTTCTTCACATTTTAGGATTCCTTGATCACGAGAAACATACGTCATTAATTTCGGTTGGTCTGTCCGTATGTCGGTCTGTTAGCACAATAACTCTAAATTAAGATATCAATTATAAACTTGGTACATAGATAATATCTAACGAGGAGATGAAAGGTATAATTTTTGAACGATATCGCTTCACGCCAAAGGGGCAGAATGGGTGGGGGGTCGATAAATTATAAATGTTTTTACTAGTAATATGGTAGTTTTTTCTATTTTTTTTTGGCTGAAACAGATTTTATGCATAAATATTTATAGTTAAACATATAAGGACCGAAAGAGCTGGGGAGGAGATTAGAGAGGTTGCTTCTTTCATATCGTCTTATCTATATTTTTTAAGATTTTTGAAGTCGAATTCAAAAATTTGGTTATTTTTCCATTGTTTTTAATTTTAACCCATGAAGGGGTTGGGATAGTATAATATTGTATAATTTCAATAGCATTTTGAGATCTTTAGTGGTTTTTTGATTGATGTGCTGAACAAATTTTAAGCATATTATTTATGTGTATGGGATTAAAAGGGTGGAGTAAGGATTTAAAAGGGTTGCTTCCTATATATGGTGTTATAGGTATTTTTCGGGGGAAGGAATGAAAAAGGTGGGGTAGTCAAATATTGGATGGTTTCAATAGTATTAATGGAATTTTTCTGGGTTTTTGGTTGCGATAATAAACAAAATTTAAGTTTTATTTAATATAAATAATTATATGCAATGTATAAGCGGTGAGGAAGGGTGTTAGAAGGTTCATTTCGTGTTGTGTTATAGGCGTCTTTCAGGATTGTTTGAGTCAAGGGATTGAAACGTTACATTATTTTTTCGTTATTTTCTATATTAACAGGGGAAAAAGCTGAAAGGAATGGGGGCTACTAAATATTGTTATCAGAATTTTTCCTGGATTTTGGTCGGGATATTTGGTAAAATTTTAACTAATTATTTATAGGAAAACATATATGAGGTAAAAGGAATTGGTTGTGGGGTAAGAAGAGTGTGACGCATATATCATAATATGCTTCTAAAGGGTGATTCATTAGTCTTGAGACTAATTTCAGGCGCGTATAAAGCTGAAACCAGGAAAAATATTTCAAATGCAGTTACTTATATCGTATAAATTTATTCAAAATTTATCAAATAGCATATTTACATTGCAGCGAATGCATCGTTATCTTCGATTTTACGCAGCTTGCTTGCAACGCCATCCAACTTTGCGACGTTGGACGACCGAAATGTCGATTTTTTTCAAGTTCCTCTTTATCCTGCCAATCAATCGACGGTGGTTCTGTGCTTCCCAACCATTTTCATAAATCTTACGTGAAAGTATTGCCCTAAATCTTTCAATTGGCCGTGCCTGTAGAACATTTGGTGGATTGTTATTTTGTGGTACAAATTCTATTTTTTGACTTTTGAGCCATTCTTGTGTTTCTTTTTGCATAATGACAACGTGCAAGGTCTGGCCAGAAGAATATTTTGTCGCGCGCGTGATTTTCTTTGGTAAACTGCTTCAATTTAGTCCATTTATTGATATACACATCAGAATTGACTGCAACAACTACTTGGTTCAAAATATAGAGGGGAAATACATTTCGATGAAATGACAATCCACATCAACACTTTTGATTCAAATTTTATTTTGCCGCCGTATTTGATGTCCTCATGATGAATCATAGCCAGTGATAGAACTGTTCGAAAATGTGAAGTATTTTTCATCATCCATAACGATGAATTTCCCATGCTTAACACGAAGTGCACGGCAACATTTTAGTATTTTTTCTTGCCGTGTATTTCGGTGTCTTTTTTACGTTTTCGAATTTACATTTGTCTTCAAAATTCGATGCACAGTTGATTGCATCGTATTTTCTCTACAATTTTCTTTGTGACTATCCAACTTTGTCTTTTGCGCTTGACAGAAGATTTTTCGTTGTTCTCCTAAGAACAGGTGACCGACCGGATCACGCAAAACATGAAATATGGTGGCGCGAGATATTGGCTTATCTTCAAACGCTTCGAGAATTTGCTTCGTTGACAGTTGTTCAAACAAGGAAGCAACGCACTTTCGTAAATCCAGCTTGTATGACATTTCCAATGCGAATAATAAAATGCGCAGATTCTGAAATCAGAGTAGAGGCACCATTACAACTTCAGCATAAACAACGTTGCTATCTGGCAATTGTTCAGCATTTACCTAAAGACCTAAAATTAGTCTCAAGACTAATGCTTCACCCTTTATTTTAATGACCTTGTTAGTATTGTAGAAGTTATTAAGATCTGGTTACAGAGTAACTTAAAAGTGTTAAGTGGATTATAGAAAATGCTTTAGAAATGCAAACAGTTAAATTGGCTGAAATTATTTTACCTTGGGCTCAGTTTGTAAGTTGTTGTTTTACTTCTCTTACCAAAGGAAAAAAATGACCCTCTGCGATTCTTCGTTTCTTTACATTTTACTGTTATTAGATCACGAAAAACATGTATTCCCATTTCCGTCGGTCAGCCTAACCGGCATAATAATTATCGAACGAAATGATATTATAATACTGGAAATAGGGATGAAACCTATAGTTTCTGGCCTAAATCGTTTCAAGGGGAGGGAGTAAAAGGGATGGGTGTCGATATGTTATATAGTGTTATTTGTATTATGCAATTTTACTTGTTCTTTACTTGAGAAAGTTAAATTTATTTGTAGAACTACATGTTTGCAAGGAAAATAATAGTGATTTCTGTGCTCATTTATTTACTTAATTTGTTTTAATATGAAATAAATGTTAATTTTTCGGTGTATATTCGAGTGTAATTATGGCTCCTAAAGATATTACAATCCGGTACTGTCTAATGTAAGTTAATTATTAATGATGTCGAAAATTGGGAGAGTTGAAGGAGTTCTTACTAATAGTTTTAAGTTTTTTTTTCTGCTTAGATTTTTCTTTTTAGAGCGTTACCTAATTAGTTTCTAAAATATGGAATTTTTGGTGTAGTTTGTTTTTCAAAGTTGAGGCAAGAATGATATGTAGTTTATTTGATGACTGCAGTTATTTAATCTTAACAAAACGAACACAAACAAAGTAAGACTCGTAATAACTTTATTTTTTATCTAAAATTATGTTTATTAATATTACGAATTGATTTGTTTTCTTTACTATTTTTTTCTCTCGTTCGAAACGTTGCGGCTATTCCACAGGGCCCTTATAGGTTAACGGGTAATTTTGGAAAATTGACAGGAAGTTCAAATTGACAAAAAAAAAATAGGATGTGTCGTTTCTCAGATTCAGAAGCCACCTATTTCTAAGTATTTTGGTAATACCATATATATATATATATATATATATATATATATATATATATATATATATATATATATATATATATATATATATATATATATATATATACATTCAGAGTGTTAGTTCAGGTTCAACAATATCGTTCTTTTCTCCTTACGTCGTTGTTGAACTGAATTTTTTAAAGAAATATTCGGTAAAAAAATGATTTAGTTAGACGTGTAGATCTAATAGACACAAAAACATATTTAAAACGATGTAATTAATTCATAATTTAACAATCACAATTTTAGATAATTGAAGTTATTAACGAGCTTTGCTTGGTTTTTACCGAGGTTAACTCCTCTCCTCGGATATACTACATATTATTCTTGGTTCAACCTTGAAAAGAGCTGTTGAAAAATAAACGACACTACAAAATTTCAAGTTTTAAAAACTAATTAGTTAAAATCTTAAAAGGATTTAACCAAAAAAAAGATAGCGTTAAACGATTACTAATAAATTTCTACACGATATGCCTTCATAAGCCAATTTTCTTTACAAATAGCAATTAGGTTAACTCACATTAGACAGTCATAAACATGTCCTAAATAGCCATAATTACGCTTGTTTTTATACTGAAAAACTAACATTTGTTTTATATATAACAAAAAAGGTTTTAAAGCAATTAAATCCGCCTAAACACCATTTCTCAAATCACTGAAAACTACTAACAACTTAATTCAAAAATCACTGACCACTGACAAGCCTTAAAAAAGAAGAACCTGCTTCTTATCCAGACACACTGTGCAATATGGACAAAATTATATGACAATTTTTTAAAGTCGAAATGATCTGAAATAAATTCTGAATAATAAAATTAAAGTAGATGTTTTTTTTTAATAAAATAAAATCTTATTTTTATTACATTTTTAGGTCATACATTCAGGGTTCAATTTTTAACAGAAACAAATAAAATAACCTAACCCAATCTAAATTATAAACTAATAAATAAATAATTAGAGTAAGTCAATTGAATTACATAGAAAATAAAACATTTTTATAATATAAAAATGAATTATGTTGCAAAATAACAAAAAAATATTTTTTCCGCAAATATATTTTGTTCTAATTCACTTTCACCGCCAGTGCTTTTTGTTGAATGCGATGAGGTACAGTCTAGTTCTTTTAAAAGGGCAATTAGGTCCATAGGAAAGCCTCTTGTTACTTTTTTTAATAATATTTCGGGTTACCTATTTATCACTTCCTAACATTTTTAATTTGCAAGATTATTTTTTTTAAAAGAGAGCAAATTTTAAAATTGGATTTGGGAAAATTAACTTTTAATTTGTTATTAATAGTAAAAGAATATTTTTTAGTAAAACTCACCTTTACCAGACGATATTGTTTATTTAAAGTTTTAGTTTTTTGATGGAATTATTAATATACCACCAGCAACCTTACTCAGAGAACTTTTTTAGTTTTATCTATCTTTTTTTAACATTTCACCCCGTAACTATATAGTTGAAATTTTGAAACACGGCCGGCACCACTAGTTTCAGTTCGAGAAAAGGTCGAAAAGGCCCAAAGAGACAGTCAAAGTTATAGGATGAAATTTACAAGTAGGGTTGTCAGGATTACCGATTGAGCAATAATTCCAAAAAAAAAATATTTCATCATTATATTTTTTGAGTTTATTTCTTTATTGTAAATAATCACTGAAAATATCGATTGTCTCTTTTAATGTTGTAAATTAAAAAACAAGTTAGTTCTTACTACTATTATAAAGATGAAATACGGCGAAATATTGTTGTTTAAGGATTTACCAATTTTAGTATGCATTAAAATCAATCAGTTGATTATATAGATTCTATATTAAAATTAAATCATTAGCCAGTTCAGTAGGACTTGCTCTCAATGATTGACAGAAGTCGGTGTTGGCCAGGGGGGCCGAGAAGCCTTTTTTTCTTGATTCAAGAAAAAGGGCCCTTCGGGCCCCCGAGTCAATATCGACTTCTACCAATCATTGAGCGTAAGTCCTACTGAAGTGGCTAATGATACTGTACCACGCCTACGTTGCTACCGTTCACACCAAAAATGGCATATTCGAATTGGGCCTTATTGGATAATGGGCCAATAGCGACGGCCCAAAATATCTGAAAGGTGAACAGTTTCTGTGCCAGATGAACCTGTCAAAGGGGCAAGTTGCTACTGCCCGCGCCACGTTTTTAAAAAAATTTTAAAATTTTAGGATCTTATATCTTTTGACATTTTTTATAGGTAATACTTAGCGAAGTGATTTATTTTAGTGGGTACTATAATCAGTTGAAAGTAAACACTCTGTATAATTAGATAACGTTTAGAGTTTCAGAATGCATACACATAACTAGATTGATTAATATAAAAAAAACCTATTTTGCATGCCTATTTATTTACTTTTTTAACTTTATGTGAGCAAAATCTTCATTCTAATAAACAATTATAAAAAGGATAGGAAAGACTTATGGAACTATCTTTGTTTTTAAAATAACAAAGTAGAGAAATAATACTACTCAGTATATATCACCACTACACCAAACACTTTATTTTTGCACTCGACGCGCGTTTCGCTAACCATGTTAGCTTCATCAGGAGCGATGATTGACTAAAACTAAACTACAAATCTACCTTATTTATACTTACCCTAACCCTTGAATTACTCAAGCGGAACTAATGACATAGGCAAGGCCGTCAGTTCCGGTCAAGTAACCAGTAGAGGGGACTATAAGGAATAGGCCCTCTGTCTTTATTTAAACTACTTTTACATTTTATGATTTCCATACTTTCGTATGCGTTCAACAATCTCCTATCAGATACATTTTTTATTAATCTTAGATTATCTAATGTTACAGTATGATCAGCTTCAATGGGCATGTTCGGCAATGCTAGACTTTTGTGTTCTCCTGTATTTTAAGTGTGCTAAATGTTCTTTAAATCGTGTTTTAATTGACCTTTTAGTTTGCCCAACATACTTCTTGTCACAATCATTACAACTAATTTCATAAATTCCACTTTTCTCACAATTAGGAATCTTATCTTTGGGATTTCCTAAGATATTCCTCAGATTGTCTGATGACTTATAGACTAAAGTGAATTATTACCTTATTAAATACCTTATTGAGTCTCTTGCTATTTTTCGGATTATATGCTATGGAGACAGACTTGGTGTTATTTTCTTCGCGTGTAAAAAAGGTGGAATTCTGAATATTAAACCTAAACTTATGTCTATTAGCTTATTTACTAAGTCGTCGTCATAACCATTAACTCTAGTTATATTTCTAATACGATTCCTTTCTTTATTAAAGTTTACTCTATTCAGAGGAAAAGTGACCAAACCATGAATTAAAAAATGTAATGAGGCTAATTTATGTTGTTTGCAATGAAATGAATCATTAGGAATATATCTGTTACTGTGTCCTTCCTATAGATATCAAATTCTAATCTATTATTATTTTCAATAATTAAAATATCTAGAAAAGGCAATTGTCCTTTGTTCTCAACTTCGTAAGTGAATTTAATGGAATCATACCGGCTATTTAATTTAGAAACAAAATCATCAATATTTGCTTTCTTTGTATCAAAAATCGCGAAAATATCATCCACATACCTATACCATACCCTTGGGAAATATTCGAATTCTTGACTGGCTTCGATTTCAAACTTACTCATGAATAAATTGGCTATGAAAGGTGATAAGCAATTACCCATAGCTGTTCCTTCTTTCTGAACATAAAATTGTTTGTTATATTGGAAATAATTTTGTTCCATGCAAAGTTTAGATAATGTTAAATATTCACGAATAATTTCGTCTTCAAAGTCATTTATTCTAAGTAATTCTTCGAGATATTGTAAAGTTTGTGGAATTGGCACACTTGGAAGCAAAGAACTAACATCAAAAGAAATTAAGACTTCACCTTCATTGAGAACTAGATTTTTTGTTTTATTAATGAATTCTACCGAATTCTTCACTGCGAAAGTATTCAATGGTAAATTCTCAAGCTCTTTTCATAACCATTTGGATATTAAATATGTGGGTGATCCGACCGATGAAACAATGGGTCGCATTGCTTTTCCAGGTTTGTGAATTTTGGGTAAGCAATACAATTTTGGTATGGTCGGATTACTCACATTTAATTTAAATTTTAGCGAATCGGAGACAAGGTTCTTACATTTCTTTAAATAATTTTTAACCTCTGATATCATTCTCGGTAATGGATTTGTTATTACCTTTTCATAAGGGCCAGATTCGATAAGATTATCTACGCGTTCAAAGTAATCTTTCTTATTCAATATAACAACCTTATTTCCTTTATCCGCTTTTAAGTAGAAGACATCTTTCTTTTT
>CM032446.1:130609554-130615814 GCA_019049505.1 Pachyrhynchus sulphureomaculatus
TGATCTGTTAGTTTGGCATAATCCGGCTCTTTGCAGAGGACCTTGGTTTCATTAAATTTAAAGTCATTTTTTTCTTCTGCTTCGTGTTTACTAAGGGTAATGGAAGCATTCCTAGTATATTTGTGTCCATTCAGTCTGTTTTTTAGTAACTGAGAAGTAGTTCCAATATATTTCTTCGGACAATTCGCACACGGTTTTGTATACACAACATTAGATTCATTCATTGTGGGGATATGGCTTTTTAAGTTTGTAAATAATGAACTTAGTTTATTTTGAGTTTTATGGCAAACTATAATGTTATATTTTTTCAAGACCTATTTCAGCTTCTCAGAAAGTTCAAGAAGTGGTAAAAATTTATCAGAGTTTTGTTTACTATTTTTGGTGTTGTTTTTTGAGTTATTATAAAACTTGTATATTCTCTTTTTTTATTCTTCGATTGATGTCATTCTCTTTAAAAAATTGTTTTGTATTAAGACCGTTTTTACTTTTTTTTAGCGCGTCTGGTCTTAGTTCAGGGGAAGTCAATTTTATTGCTCGTCTGTAAGGTCCACTATAACGCTGATTTTCTGGGACATTGCATGATTAGAGTGAAAATTCAAATATCTCCCTGACCAAGAAGGTTTTGTGTACCACTCTGTAAGGATTTTATCTTGCTTTCTGATAAGAGTCAGGCCCAGAAAATTTATTTTACCATGCTTTTCAATTTCTGATGTAAATTGTAATTTTTTGTGGAAGCTATTAAATTTGTATAGAATTTCGGTAATTTTATCATTTTGGGCTGCTAATAAACAATCATCTTCGAACCTCTTGAAAAACAAAATGTTACCTTTTAGTTTTTTAACGACCTGTTTTTCCAGGTATTCCATTACTAGCTGAGCAATGACTGATGAAATGGGGGAACCCATGGCACAACCGTCAATTTGTTTATAAAATCTATTTTTAAATTGAAAATAGTTGTTGTTCAATGTGAGATCTATGGCGTCCAGAAAATTTATTTTTGAAATTGTTGTGTGTTCTTGTAGTAGATCCCATTTTTCATTAATAACGGTTTTAACTAGTTCATTTGGAATATTCGTGTACAGGGATGTTACATCAAACGATAAAAGTTTATAGTTCGATGGGATTCTCACTGTGTCGATGAAAGTTTTAAAGTCAAAAGAATCTAATAAAATGTTCATTTTTACCGGTTATGTTGGATAGACAGTTGGCTAAGTATTTAGATAAATTGTATAATGGCGACTGTATACATGAAACAATGGGTTTTAACGGGGTACCTTGTTTGTGTAATTTGGGTAAGCCATAAATTTTAGGTGTCACAGCATTGTTTATCATTATATTTTTAGCTTTTCTTTCATCTAGTTCTTTTTCATTCAGTAATTTCTTTACTAAAGTGCTATTTTTTCTTCTGATATACATTTGTTGGGTCACTATTTTTTCATCGTATTCTGTTTTGTTCATTAAAATGGTTTTATTTGTCTTATCAGGTTTAAGAACTATAATTTGTTTGTACCAAACAATTTATCAAAGACAATCCCCAATATATATATATATATATATATATATATATATATAATATATATATATATATATATATATATATATATATATATATATATTTAATCCATAAAATGCTTTTTGAAAATGCATGTATCGTTAATTTATTAAGACTAAAATAATTAACTTTATGAGTATTAGGTTAATTCTTACCTTGGACGTGGATGTTTATGTTAATATTTATAATCGCCCATTTCAATGAATCACAACGTACTCTTTTTTTCATTTTTTCGTTACACGAACCACATGTTAATTAGTTGTGAGTGACATTTATTTTTATTTTAAAAATTGGGATGAACACAACATATTCTTTTTTGTTGTTGATAGCGGTTGGTATTTTTTGTATCATAATGGATTCCAATATTTCTCTTTTTTTCTTATTATTCGCAGTGATTAAGATCTTGGTTTCTTCATAATTAAATGTTTGTTTTCCTCTTCGTGCTTTGTTAATGCTGTTCTATTATTTTTGTCATATTTGTGTCCTTTTATCCTATTTTCTAAATATTGACTAGTTTGCCCTATATAACTACCTTCACAATTATTGTAAGGAATCTGGTATACAACATTGCTCTTTTTTGTTTTTTGGGGTTTTGATTTTTAATTTTGAAAAGTTGGTTGCCAGTAAGTTATAGGCTCTATGAGCAATATTTATATTAGGCTTTTTAAAAAGTTTTTCAATTTTTTGTGAAAATTCGTTCAAGTATGGTAAAACGATATGCTTTGTTTTTTTTTGGGCTTTTTTGTTGTTGGTTTTTGTTTTCGGTAGAATTATAAAATTTATGTATCCGTCTTTTGAATATTTTGTTTATAAGATATACCGGGTAGTTGTTTAGTTCTAGTGCTTTTTTGGCTTTGTTTATTGACTCTTTCCGGTATTCTGGATCTGTTAGGGATATTGGATCCGCCAGACCAATTATGACTGATTTCTTATATTTTAGTGGATGGTTTGAGTTATAATTTAGATATCTAGACGATCATGTTTTGTATACCACTCAGTTTTTATACTTTGGTCTTTGTTGTGTAATGTTACGTCAAGGAAATTTTATTTTTTTATCTATTTTTAATTTTGTTTTGAACTGTAGTTTTTTACTGTAATTGTTAAACTTGTTTAAAATATATTGTACACAATTTTTTGGAATGGCAGTAATACAATCATCCTCGAATCTATAGAAAAATTTAATGAGGTTATTTTTAAAAAGTTCATTTTTACTAGATTAAACATATTAATAACAGATACCTCTTTATACATAAAGAAACTGCAAAAGGCATCACAAAACTTAGATAATAAAATAAAAAAATTAATGCCCATTGGGGAATACAACCGTTTTAAACAAGAATCCAATAGAAAAACAGAAAAACTTTTTCAGGAAATTAAAACAAAAAACATCAAAAGGATAAATGCTCTAAAATCGAACAAGAATATCAACGCAAAAAATGCGGGCTGGATTGAAAACCTTACGGATATAATAATTCCTAAATACGCTAAAGGTATTCTAACCTTAGGACCTAACTTTACTATAAAAATAGAAAAAGAAGAACAACTGCCCATTCACAACATTGTAAGCAACATATAAAATGAAATCCACTACCTTACACGGATGTAGAAAGATGAACTCAGAGCCAAAAACCTGTAACATTCTAACCAACTATAAAAATAAAATTAAAAATAATACTCAGAGCAATCCAATGTCAAAGAAGGTATACAAAACAAAAAAATTCCTAAAACACCATCCCGAATTAAAATTACTAAAAGCTGATAAAACCAACAAAACAGTCATAATAAAAACAAAATGAGTTTGTTAATTAATGATAAAAAAGCATATAAACAAATTAAGCAAGATTCTACTAATAGATATCAAAAACAAAACAATCAACTAATAGAAAGATGCGAAAATAAACAATACATTGTACCACAAAATTGCTAAAACATTGAAAATCAGAAATGCCTTACCACCAAAAATATATGGACTCCCAAAGTTACATAAAAATAACATTCCACTGCGACCAATAATTTCATGCATTTAACACCCGTTTAATAGCTTATCCAGATTTTTCAAAAATATAATTGAAAAATATAATTTTACAAAAATAACTACTATATTAAGGATTGATTCCATTTCAAGGAATAAATAAGAAAAATAAAACTTCAACCGGACTATATATTGGTATCCCTTGACGTCAAATCATTATACACCAGTATACCTCTGACTCATGCAACTGAAATTATAAAGAAAAAATGGAACGAAATCAAAGTATTTACCGATATACCAATAGAGGAATTTAGCGCTGCAACCAAATTGGGTCTGAACTCGACATATTTTCAATTTGAACAAAATCTATATCAACAAATAGACGGATGTGCAATGGGTTCATCCATATCCAGTGTGGTGGCACAATTAGTAATGGAGGACTGTATCCTTTCCAACATACATTTGAAATACTATTTTTCTATAGGTTCGTTGATGATTGTATTACTGCCATTCCAAAAAATTGTGTACAATATATTTTAAACAATTTTAACAATGACAATAAAAACTACAGTTCACAATAGAAATAGATAAAAAAATAAATTTCCTTGACCTAACATTACACAACAAAGACCAAAGTATAAAAACAGAGTGGTACACGAAGAAAAAATGGTCGTCTAGATATCTAAATTATAACAGACCCAAAATACCGGAAAGTGTTAATAAACAAAGCCAAAAAAGCACTAGAATTAAACAACTACCTGGTATATCTTATAAACAAAATATTCAAAAGACGAATACATAAATTTTATAATTCTACGGAAAACAAAAACCAACAACAAAAAAGCTCAAAAAAAAACAAGCATATCGTTTTACCATACAACACAAACAATTGAAAAACTTTTTAAAAAGCATAATATAAATATTGCTCTAGAGCTTATGACTTACTGGCAACCAACTTTTCAAAATTAAAAACCAAAACCCCAAAAAACAAAAAGAGCAATGTTGTTTACCAGATTCCTTGCAATAATAGTGAAGGTAGTTATATAGGGCAAACTAGCCAATATTTAGAAAATAGGATAGAAAGACACAAATATGACAAAAATAATAGAACAGCACTAACAAAGCCCGAAGAGAAAAACACACACTTAATTATTAAGAAACCAAGATCTTAATCACTGAGAGCAATAAGAAAAAAAGAGAAATATCGGAATCCATTATGAAACTCGATCGATCGATAAGATTAAATATGTTTCATTTTAGCCAAACTAAACAAAAATTTTGAGAAAGGCAAATTGTGCCGAAACGTCAATAATAAAAGGAAAGGATCACAATAAATTTTAGGAAGCTTCATTCTATAATTGACCTCCAAACCCAAGAAAGTTGAAAAATAAAAAAGTATATACAGGGTCAAAGAAAAATAACAAAATCATATATATATATATATATATATATATATATATATATATATATATATATATATATATATATATATATATATATATATATCAATTAGCTAAAGTATTCAAATAAGACCGACAAGGCAGGTCGTAAAGCTAAATCATTCTCAAATGGTTATGGCTTTACTCAGCTTATTCATGAACCAACACGGATCCCTGATAGAGACGGAGAGCTAGTTATACGTTCGGACCGATCGAAGTTCTTTTTTAAAAAAACACTTTTTGTTTAATAAAAAATACTTTTATTCGAAACGTACAACGAATTTTGGGAGGTTTTTGGAAAATCAGAATACAGCTCTCACAACAAATGAAAGAACAATAGTAATTAATCATCGTACTTTAGGGTTTTGTATAACATTTCTTATCTTACTTATGACTAATGCTTACATTAGCAGTTTTAGTATTATACGAGGGTCGTAACTCCTCCACCCTTAGAGGGGCATATAAACTTTTTGAGTTTCTATGACCTAAATGATTATTTCGTTCGAATTATTTGCATTTAAGATATTTTTCCTTTTTAAATATATAGGTCGTAGATACTTTACAATAAAAATGAATATTGAAATACTTATTATTATGTACAGTAAAACTGTCCAAATACTTGTCTTATTATAATATATTGGATTGATTAGCAATTTTGAATTTTCGGATTTTTGTATATCGATTTGTTCTTGTAATTCACTTATTTTATTAAAGTTTATTTTATTCAAGTTGAACGGTTTACTTTGTTATATACTGGTGTACTTAAATTAAGTTCAATTATTGGCAAAGGGACATTTTGAAATGAGCGTTTTGTGCTTTTATAAGACCTTAGGTTAATATCATTTATTTTTAAATTACAGGGGAATTGTAATTCTAGTAAATAAGTGCCTTTTAGTAAAATATTATTTTTGAGAGTTTTTACATTTTTCGATCCCTATTAGTTCTTTAGTTGTTATCAGAATCCATTTATTTTCATCAATATTTTGTATTTGTAAATCATCGATTTTTATTAGTATCGGATTACAATTTGAAGTATTGTATTTTAGAAGTTGTACTTCACATGGTGTGTCCTTAATAAGATTTTCTGAGTGTATATGTGAACATATATATTCATTATCAGTGATACCTTTACAGGGTTGGTTAGTATATCCAAATTTATTATCATTTATCAATAGATATTCAAAATTGGGAATTATTACTTTATAAAAATCTTTATTTTGTGTAGGTAGGGGAAATAGTTGAAATATATTATAATTTTCTTTTTCTACGTGGGGTCTTTCGATAATAAATATTAATT